>JAGTXR010000011.1:1390188-2085283 GCA_022606575.1 Glossosoma conforme | reverse complement strand
TCTGTTTCCAATCTTTGTGTTTATGAGACTTAAAGTAATTATATTACAGCGTCGAGTTAACAAGCATTTTTGTAGACGAAAACAAATTTAATGCCAGTGTAATGTCAATATAAAATGTAGAAATTAACAGTTTGTTTATATCTCGATGTAACACTATCCAGTCCGATTACACAATATGTGTGTAATCGCCGGGCCGAACGTTAAAGGCGGGTCACACAACATGCGTGCGGTGCGATCGTTCCGCCAACGCTTAGTGGCCGACTATACACAGCTTGTGTTGTTTTTTCAAACGCTAGCGGCCGATCACACAACATGCGTTGTTTTTACTTTCGACCATAATTCAAAGATCTCAAACCTTTTCAGTGAGGGTCATATTTAATTTTATTTGAACACATGACGATAAAAAAAATTAACGAGCATTTTTTCGCATTGCAAAAAAATAAAATAATGTGAGATTAGACTTTATCTCGCTTGTTTGGGAAAACGTTGATCGTTTTTCTCGATCAATATTTCGATTGTATGCATTTAAATTTTATATGTTTGTTTTGTTAGCGAAATAAGTATTTCCCAAAATATAAAATGTTTTTTTTTCTAAATTTTATTTATAACATGTCCTAGAACGAGGAATTGATGATGAAAACTGATTCCAATTTGTTATATTGCGAAAAAAATAAAAAATACACCAAAACACGAAGTTTCTGAGTTTATATTGATTTTACGTACTGGATGTTTTTACTAACGTCACTAAAAGGAAATAATAATAAAATATAGTATTTTAGATAAAATAATATGAAACAAAGAAAATGAAAGAAACTAATGAAAAGGGGCAAAGTGATAAAAACAACATGAATAGTTTTCGGGCTTGAATCGGTGCCGGCTATAATACGACTATATGTACTCGTATATTCAAATGGCATATGGCACAAATAATTAAAAAAATTGGCGTACCGCTTTCGCAAAAATGCAAGTCACACCAAGCGATTCGGTCCGGCCCGGTGTTCCCATAAGTTTTACCTCTTTTATTGGCGTGTGATTAGCAAAACAAAAAAAAAACATTTTTCAGAGACAATCAGTCCGAATCGAATCGAAATAATGCCACCGATGACTTTGAACCGGTGGGAAAAAATATCGCGCGCACAACACGATGAATGGATAAAACGAAATAACGTGTCGGCCGCCATAGCAATTAAAATTAAAAATTGTAATTGTGTATATTGTACATTTCTATTTTGCGCTTCATATTTTCTACAATATTTTGTGAAGAAATAAATTGAATTAATTATGATTTTTTTATTTTTTTTTATTTTACCCTTTCGTTACGGCTCGGTAGAATATATATTATATACTGTGTCAATACGGCGTGAATTATTCAAATCATTTTTTTTGTTGCTTAAAACTAGTATTTAATACTAAGCATAAATGTACTTGTCTGGTTTATTTTCATATATCACATTGGTTCTTGTATCCTTTAGCTATCAGATGATGCATAAAAAACTATTATATTTAACAAACGTTCATTATGTAACTCCATACATGTGGTGGCATTGGCACATGTGGTTTACAGAAAAATCGCTCCCGTGACGAAACCAAACGATATTTATTTACATGGTTTACAGATACCTATAAATAATACATGTAGGTTGATAAAGGGAATGACTGCACTTTCAATTTCCTACCGTAGATGTCACAATAAGTACTGAAAGTAGCAAAAAAAGATACAACGATGTGAAAATGTTAAACACGCCACACAACAGCCGGAAAAAACACATTAAAAGAAGGATTTTTAATTTGAATCAATATATAGTGAGATGCAATGAATGTGAGTGCTTAAAACGGATATGCATTCAAAAAAGGCACATAAATATAATATTAAAATTGTTTAATTAAATTAATTCGTTTTGAGTGAAAATTAGATGAATAGAAAGCGTGAATATTGGAGTCCAAATAGCGATACAAGTCTATTATTAAGTCGCTAAACTGAATACGGTCGGATCGTGTGGATCGTGTAGAGACATTCATCACAAAGTCACGGATCCCTGTTTGCCTGCTCATTCGCAATTCAGCGTCCCGTTTAATATTTGATATCGTCCCTTTCGGCGCGAGATAAATCCACGCGGCGTGGCATACCGTGACGCGTAGTAGCGCGGTCGGCTCACACTCCCCTTTGGTCCTTATCGAATCGACACAAACCGCGAGATTGGAATCCGGGGTAGGCCTCGGGGCGGGGCGGAAATGTCAAACATACCCTGACGTGTTGAGGCATAAAGGGCTAGTTAGGCGCAGGCGAAATGGTGTGGGTGAGGGTAACCACGTGTCTATGTCGCAATACGATTATCAAAACAACAAAATATTTATTTCTTTCTCATATTTGTTACATATTTGGAGCATTTAAAAAAAGATTTTTAATCGATTTCCGAGATCTAAAATACCCCCGGTTGGTGTGAAATTGATCCCTCGCCCGTATAATGCCAGTCATAGCATATTAATCAAAATTGATGGTAGACAAAAGTCGTCCTGTCATGACCATCCATTCATAGTAAATTTCTATAATAATAAGGATGATGCGTGAATCTCGGGCTGTAGTCTATGACGTTGGCGGATCAAAATTCCACATGCAGCGCTTAGCCATATGCACCATGGTTATCGTCATAGAATTCCACAGATGAGACTTCAGAATTACTATCACCATCTGTCGAAATTCTCCTGCATTCTCTTACATAAAAAAAATACCATCCTAATTATCCTTTGTTTTTTCCTTCCACAGTTTAGGTCTCAGAAGCATCGAAGCTATTGTCCGTTTGCGTTTAAAAATGATCAGTATTCAATACCTAAATGTGCCTAGGATACTGCATCTGTCGTTTCTTCATGTCCTTAGGCGAGCGGTGGGAAGAGTCACTGTCGTGCGACTGTGAAGACCTGCAGACCGCCTCACACGTAACATCCTGCCCCACGTGCCCAACTAGCTGCACATTCCTGCACTGGCTCTAAGAGTACATTTTATGCACAGTTCCCGAGGGGTTAACAGAACGGCAAGAGACTTTAGGGCCTGAAAAATAGGCTGCTGTAGTTTATGCTCTCTTTTAAAATCGGATGAATAGAACACATCTAAGTGTATTTTCGTCTCAGAACCGATGAAAAGCTGCTTAGAACGATCCTACACCTTGCTATCGAGAGTCATATTTATGTTCCCAGGTGGACTTCGGAGTGTTAAGTTGACTTGGAACAAGGCATGTGCGATAGCAGCGGTAATAACTTTATTGAAGCAATTTATAGTGACAATTTGATTCAGATATAACGGATGATATGGAAAAAATATATATACGATATGATATTTTTTAAAATAATAACAAGATACTTCAGCAGAGGTACTGTAATTATATTTAAAAAAATCAAAATATACTTCTCGATTTTTAATAATAATTTATGATTCATTTGTGGCTAAATATGCTTAACCTGTTCGCATCGGTACCCAATATATGCCGTGTAAGATTTCCCAACCGTTGACATTGGTTGACGTGATATATAGTTTTGATACTTTCTTAGAATAGTTTTTTATGCATCATCCGATAACTTAAGGATACAAGAACCAATGTGTAATATGAAAATAGACCAAATAAGTAAATTTCAGACAGTATAATTTGTATTCCACCGAGCCGTGATGAAAGGGTTAAATCCATATCTATGCAGTCGGCAATAATACATTAATGCTACTGTTTTTGATTGATTTCTAGAATACATTAGAATATTATAACATATATAAATCATACAGATCCACGCTAATATTCAACACTCGGATAAACACACACAAATTGCAAAGGTTCGCGGTTCGGATCCCAGTTTCTGCCGTTTATTTTCGATCTATTGACGGGAGAAATGACGTGTGATACCTCTTCACTGAGGTTTTCCAAATGTGAGTATCTTCTCCAAATACAATACTTATGTAACTTACAACATAACTATATCTCATTTTTGTCTAGGATGTGGTCGCCTCAATGTCGGGAGTGGGTGGTCGGGAGGGACGCTATACTCTCTCAAGTGTCGACACTTCACGTGCCGGGTAGTTTGCCCGCTTCATACGTGTCAACCGTGTGTACGCACTCGGCGTTTTGTGTGCGTGAAAAGAGGAAAGATTGAGCGTAGAGAGCGCCAAAGAAAATATGACAGTGTTGCCCAATTAGGAACGAATCCCACATGAGCATATAGCAAAAGGCAAAATGCTTGGTTTTAGGCGACATGATCAGGCTTCGAATCGGCGTGTAATGAAAAAAAAACGCACAAATGTTTTTTTTTTAAATTCGCTCCCCTAACTCAAATCTCTGTGAGCCGTCCCGGTTTTTGCTTCAGGAAACGGATCACAAAGCACAGTTCACACCTGGCGGGCGAAGCGAGAGGGAGATCCATCACGTACGGCTGCCAAGCCAAGACTGAGCTCAGTAGGCAGCTCGCTAGGGAAGGGATTTGGAGTGGGGGAACCAAGGTACACTACAGAATCGCGGGATCTACCATTACAGCGCTTTTCAGGACAGTAGCGCCATTGGAGAAAAAATAATATATATATACAGGTATATTTTCCGGATCACCCTCGTAATATCAGCACTACGATCAAAGATTAACTTTCAATTCTGTCAGTACCTGCATCTCATCAACAAATATCAGTTGCTAACAAAAGCAGACTATTTCACAGAGCATTAACGTATCTTTTATCATTAAAGCATATTATTTAGCACATCTTGCAGAGATAGACGATGAATGATTTCAAAACATTACCAGACCTAGGTAAAAACATCAATATTGTGTTATATACAGGTATGATATCAACAGTAACATCAAAGATATCTGCAACTCTTGATCATTTCAATACATGCATCTTATCAACAAATTGACATGAGTACTAACAAAAACAGACCATCTCACAGTGAATATACGTATCTCGTGAACATTATTTGGCAAACACACCGTCGTGTCATGCCTCCCACGAGCGATGATATGCTGCAAGCATTCAAGCAGCTAGCTGGCAGAGCTGTTGAAGGACACGTAGAGAAACGCTCGAAGCGGTGCAAAAAGTGGAACATTGAGATTGCGACCTTGGTGGTTGGTTTCCGCTGGCACCGGTACCAACCATCACTGCCTCTCTGCCAGAACTAACAATTACTGCTGCTGTATCGCCATCAGCGATCTATAACGCAAAACTCCGCCGACGCATGATCGCGGACGGACTGTTCATACTAGTAATTATTACTTTTGAGAATTGACGTTTAATGCTAGGCTTACACGTTGATATGCTTCTGGTTGATCTATCACTTCGCAACATGTTGCGAAACTTCAATCGGATTAATTTATTTTTAACCCTTTCATTACGGCTCGTTGGAATACAAATTATACTGTCAATTATAAAACTATTATTTGAAGCATAAATGTATTTATCTGGTTTTTTTTTATATATCACATTGGTTCTTGTATCTTTTAGTTATCAGATTATGCATAAAAAGCTATTTTATGAAAGTGGCAAAACAATATATCACGGCTACCGATGTCAACGGTAGGGGAATCTTACACGGCATATATCGTATACCGATGCGGACAGGTTAATAACATCGAATTCAGCAAAATATATTGATACAATTGTAAATTATTGTTACATTTTTAACTTTTCAGATTCATATTCAGTTCGTAACACGTAATTAAATGATAATTGATTGTCCATTTAAGAACTGCATTTTCTTTCATATGAATTCTTAGAATTCATACAGACATATTCATTTAAAATATTAAACAAATAATGAAATTTTTCTGATTTTTACATGGATAACGTAGAGCACTGTTGAAAGTAACAATTAGTTGTCATTTTTAGTTATTGAATACAAAGAATATTAATATCAAATAACTTCTTAGGTTTTTACGGCCAGATTTGATATTTTGGCTTTTGGGTTTAGCCGTGTGTGGCGAATTTCTTTTAACCAATATTTCGACCGCCATTGCAGGGGTCTTCTTCAGGATTGAACTTAATCTCGATTTTGGTATAATCGGGTTACGTTTTAGTCTGTGTAATGTGGTTCTCAATGTGAACATCACAAAAGAGCTTGCATAATATCCTTTGCTGAAAAAATAAACGCAATATACGTGGGGTTTTAAAAAACACAATCAAGTGTAGTGAATCGACGTGAAGCTTTGTGGTTGAGATACACCTTCGGGCGCATCTCGGAGAGCATTTACGGAGCAAAACGAAAAAAATACGTAATGAAATACAAAGCTCTGTGCAATCTGAAGGAAGAAATTGCATTTGCAGAAATGTGAATGCGTTTGTGCGAATGGAAGAAGAGAAGAAGAGAAGAAGACGAAATTTGCGGAGAGGTATTGCCCAGGGGGTTAAGGCGCTAGTTTATTCAAGCGAGCAGGCCCGGTTCGATACCGGCTAAGCAAAGTAATATATTTTAAATAAGGCCAAAATATGTTCATATTGACATCGACCTCTCCATGTTTGTTATAGAATTGCGTGGTGGCAGGATGAGGAACAGATTAACAGCACAACGATTTTTTCTGATGCACATTGACATATATATTTCCATAACTTCTGGCCCGGATCTAGTCACAGCATTCAGGCCGGGCCAACCACAATATCACCTCGACTGGACACCGGGCGCCTCCTAACGGCATTATAAAATGACAACACATGCGTGTCCGATGAGCGAACGAAAATAAACGACGAAAGATATCGAGGTTTTCGGTTCCAGTCAGCAAGGGCTATATCATGCTGATGTCAATATATTGTTATGAGACTAATGACAGGCTAAGGACATGTCAACCCTAGCTATCCCTGTGGCGCCCCCTTCCAGACCTCAGAGCACATCTTTCTGGGACTGTTAGTTCCTTTTGTTAGAAAGAGGAGTTCTTTTCGAGGCAGTTCGAGGGAATCGCCTCGGCCTTATCGGGCATGTAGACTTTTGACCAATAAAAACATCCACGCATTTACCGTTTTCGCTCGTATTTTCGGTGAGAGAATCTATCGTCCATCTCCATCTATTTACAACATAGAGTGTAATATACATAATTATGATATCTTTTATATATATAGATTACCGTCAATATATTCGTCCATATCGGATTATATGATAAAGATATTAATTGTAATAAAATTTACATTGTTGATAGCACTGAGATGCGTGCGTGGCATGATATCGGACGAAAGTTGACTATACTCAAGAAAATTTACCTTGATCCCTGACTATACAAATTATACTAAATCCATTGTGTTGTTGTGCTTAAATCCGAGCTTAAATAAAAGTTAAAATACGTTAGATTAATTAAATAAAAATCAAGATATTAGTTTTTTTAGGGAAAACATGTGAAACATTACGAATGTAAAGTTGAAATCCTAATTCATTAAGAGACACAATTTTCCTTTATTCAGTTGTACCCGTTGCGTCGAAAAGAAAAAAATATATATTAAATATCTTGCATTATGTTACTTTTCTTATTATTGAATCTATGGTTGGATATTTTATACCATTTTTATATCATGTGTCGTATGTGATTTAAAGTTTAATATATATGCATACACTGGGATGGGCAGCATTTGGAAAACTAAAATACATTTTTAAAGCGAAAATTCCGCAATGTCTTAAAACTAAGGCGTTCAACCAATGCATCCTCCTTGTATTAACTTATGGCGCAGAGACGTGGAATCTGACAGCAAGTCTTACCCATAAAATAAAGGTCACCCAGCGTGCTATGGAGAGATCCATGAGGAGTGTCGCTAAAAGATAGAATCCGAAACGAGGAAATACGCAGAAGAACTCAAGTAGTGGATGCTACCCAACGAATAGGCACACTCAAGTGGCAATGGGCAGGACATATCTGTCGAAGAGACGACGGTCGATGGGGAAGAAAAGTATTGGAATGGCACCCAAGAACTGGCAAACGAAGCATTGGCCGACCCCCTGGAGTGACGATATAAGAAGAATAGCGGGAGTGACCTGGATGCGGAAGGCGGAGGATCGAAAAGGAAGGAGACTCATGCGGGAGGCCTACGTTCAACAGTGAACGGACACAGGCTGATGATGATGATACATAATTTAAATATTTAATGTTTTTTTCAATTCTTGGCAACCTCTGTTGTAAACTCGCAGTCTTTTCTATGCACTGTCTGAGCGCTCTCAATCGCATTTGTTCCATTCCGAGATTGCGCCCTCACCGACATTACCGCCGCTGCTTTTTGCCCTTTTTGCCCTCTTTGCTGTTCTCCAAGAACCGAGAACTCCCACCAGACCCGGGGATGTGCATCTTTCTCCTGCGCTAACCGCCGGATAACCGCGAGACGTAAATTTATATTTTATATAGTGATAGCAAGGGGTCAATTAACAAATACTTATCTAAGCTCTAACACTGACATTCCTCTTCTGAATAAAAGGTGACTCAATGTCGCCATTATCGTCATGGAAATGCGTGGTAAATGGATGAGAAGTTGGTAACAAAGCAAATAACTTGCAGAAAAGCGCATTGTAACTTATTTTCGGTAAAAAACTGACAAACCTCGGTCGTCTGCCCGGGACGAAACATTGTGCATTCCTAATAGGTCCCGGACAGACTTCCACTGAAATCGCCGGCAGTCTTGACAGTCAGTGCTCTGTAATTATCGTATTGGCAACTTGCTGAAATATGTCGCTCCACGGGACAGGATTGTCAAAACAAACAAAATGGCACCTGCGAGCGCCATCTCCTTAGTCTAGACTTAACCCGCCTTACACCAGAGGACAGATAAGTCTCCTTGATGGTGCGCTCATTCAGATTATGATCAGTTAGCAACTGATAAGTCCAGTGGGAGTCCCCTCTGAATAATTGTAGCCACTGCCCAGAAGTGGTAAAAAGAAAAGTCCCGTGAAAGATATTAGAATTGCATTGTTCAGAGGGGACTCGCACTGGACTTATCAGTTGCTAACTGATCATAATCTGAATGAACGCATCATCAAGGAGACTTGACTGTCCTCCGGTGTGATACTGGAGTGAGGCGGGTAAAGTCCAGTCCATAGTACTGGGTGTACAATGGTTTAACTTTGTGAGGAATGAAGAAGTGACAGAGCGGGCAATATAGCCCTCCATACTACAGTTGGTTAAAAGGCGTAGGTACATCTTGTTGGGACGTACAGACTATGGACGCTAGGAAAGCATTAAATATAGCTGCCTTTTCTTCAATCCGTAATGTAATCATCGGAACTGCAGGAGACAGAGCTGACATGGCATCAGGCGAGGACTTTTGTGACGGCTGCTCGAGATGTCCATGTGTTCTAGTTAAGGGAACGGATATGAAAATGACGATCATATAATATTTAACACGTTCGGATATATTATCGTCAATTAATGTATTAACGGTAGAATCCGAAACGAGGAAATACGCAGAAGAACTCAAGTGATGGATGCTACCCAACGAATAGGCACACCCAAGTGGCAATGGGCAGGACATATCTTTGGAAGAGACGACGGTCGATGGGGAAGAAAAGTATTGGAATGGCGCCCAAGAACTGGCAAACGAAGCATTGGCCGACCCGCTGCAAGATGGATCGTAGATATAAGAAGAATAGCGGGAGTGACCTGGATGCGGAAGGCGAAGGATCGAAGATGATGGTGACTCATGAGGGAGGCTTACGTTCAACAGTGGACGGATACAGGCTGATGATGAATTACATAATAAAAACCATTGATTACTCTACTAGTACGATTACTCTATTTCATATGTTTTTTTCGTCCCTTTTGAGCGAAGGCTGCATACGAATGAAGACACTCCCACATTTTCACGTATCTCGTAAAAAACGCAAACTACGTTTGGCGGAACATGACTCTGAAATATAAATAACAAGAGCGACAAAACGCGGTATAACATATACACGAGTATAAAACATTCCGTCTTTCTAACAGCGGCTCGAATAGAAGATTCCAGAACTGAATGAGCGGGAACAAAGAAACCGCCTGGGGTGCGGCGTCCTCGCAATAAAACACACCAAACAAGAGTCAAAATTTTTATGAAATTTTTCAGTTTTATTGTTAGTCGTATCAGAAAATTATGACGCGATGCATTTGTGTTTTTGCATATAAAGCTATAAGATGTGGGATCAAATTTGAATGAAATTTCCTTCAGGCATTATGCATTTTCTCATATTTGTATCCTGTTTTTTATATTATTCTTCACTTTTTCTAAAAGCTTGTTAAACGTGATTGTCAAACGTGCATTATCAACGCCATGGACATTCTGAAGTAGTTAAAAAATTAGATTCATCCTTTCTCAAATCACCCATGAGATTACGAAATGTGCCTAATGTCGCTCGTAGTTTTAGGATCGGGTGAACCCAAAATCTTATTTTTTGCATTGCTTTCGGGAGCGAAAGTACCAGTATAATATTGGAATAGTATCCACGTCCATTGCGTCTGAATTTTCTTCTCCGACTGCCAATGCTATCCCGTAAAAAACAGGATGCAAACTTCTCTGTGTGAACACAGATATGATTTTTGCGGTATCCAGTAAAAAATCGATCCTGCAAAACTGGACGTCCGTTGGAAAGAACCCTTACACGACCAATGACAATATAACATTAAAAGGAAGGTACTCGTACTATTATTGAAGTAATGCAAATTTGCACGCTGTTTAAAACATGGATGGGTTATAAGGGCCTTTTGCTTCGATTAGATTGAGCCATCCTTAATTTTTTTTATTTTTTTTTTTTTTTTTTTTTTTTTCAATTTTCAATTTTATTTTATTTTTCCTTGCAGAAACATTACAAATTTTATCAATTCAATGCATTTCTGAAGTACAATAATATAAATACAATAATATACTATAAAATATAAATACAATAGGTACCATAAATGTGGTGATGTAAATTTATAGACACATTTAGTATCACTGACCTCACACTCAGAACTAGCGCAGGAGACTCAAGATAAACAGTCTGACTTGTAACAACAAAAACCCTGTCATAAGTATATCATGATTGACTCACAAATAACAAGGCATTATTGTCACAAAACAAACGTGTAACATTTCGCCTCCATAAACACCAGTACTGAATTTAAAGCAATATAACACTAAATATGTCAATATCTTCACTCAAGTTGGTTTCAACCACTGTTCACTGCGATTCTTTCGTCTTATGCGTATCCAGGGTTGAACGATGGTCCTTTCAGGCCACACTTGAGGCTCCATGAGAGACTCCAGCGAAGTCGCGATGACCCCGACTTTGAAAGAAGTTGACAGCGTCCGCCTGCTGATAATCCTCCTGATGGTCATCCAAGAAGGATTGAATGCAGCGGTCGCTGCCAAGAAGCTCTGCAAGTCCTCAGCCGATGTGTCTGGGTGAAGGCCCTTGGCGTGAAGATACGCCATCTTCACTCCAGTAACGTTTTTTGAAGGAGCTGCAGAACCACGGATCATCAGACGTGCTGAATGTTGTTGCCTTTCCGCATGCGGAGAGGCGCGACTCAACTTAGAACGTTGAACTTCTCCGGAAAGATTGCTCGGGGGAGGCAGAGGACATCCACGGAGAAAGCACTCAGGTCCTCCAGTTCCTCGAACGATGATTCGTCCCGGCTGAGAACGGGAGTCCTTGGGAGCCTTGCTCGAAACAGCAGGGGCTCCTTCGATAGTATCTTCCGAGGAGTCCTCTTCGGTGGCCTCACTCGAAGCGGATTCTTTGACCAAATTATCTTGGTATTAAAAATATCCTTAAAAAACACCCAAAGATACACCTCGTACAGTAGCCGTCTCTTTAAGTTTAAAGGCTTCTGGCCTGTACATCGTCGGTAATCCTATATGCTTTGGGTGCAAAGATGTCTTGGGATGAAGGCAGTAAATTTATGGTGAATTCTGGATAGTTGTGGTATTGCCGAATAACGAACCAGAATCAGGAAACGACTCAACCTTGACCCGCTCGCAGGTGCGGTGGACAGCAAACTAATTGGGCCACGTTGAGTGGTACCTTCCTCGTCCTTGATTGGACGCTACGTCAACCGTTCTGTCACCCACAGCTACACCGGGAACCAACCGATTATCTCGATCGAAAGCTTTTGCGAACGAGAGAAGTATAATGTTGATCAGAATTCAATAATCAGATGTGTGAAGTGCGGTTTTCTGTGTAGGGAGTGTGCGATAGTTTCTGGGTTCATCTCTTTTCAGCTGGGGATCGTAAATTTCGCCCGTCAGGGAACACCAGCATCACCAGCAGCACCAGCAGTACCAGCAGCCAGTCGTCTGATTGGATCCGAGCAATCATTATTTCCAGCGAGCGGAAAAGATGCAACTCGAAACCGGATCGATTCCCATTCCTCGGGTTCAACAAAACAATTCTACGTGACGTGCAGCAGTTTCAATATCATAAATTTAAAATCAAATCGAAAATTATTGAAATCAACAAAAAAATACGTTATTCAATACTGGAGTTGTACCTTAACTGTTGACTTTCTATGATGCTAGGTATCATCAATTTAATGTGTGGTATTTATTACAGGTTTTTTCTTATTTTTTTCTCAAGCCAAATCCGTTTCATAAATCGTTTGCGAATTCTAAGTAGTCTTAAATAATATTATATTTAAGACTACTTACAAGTTGTCTCTTAGCAGTGATGTAGTGAGGAAGACTACGAGTTAGTCGAAACTGCAGTCTCCTAAACAGAGACGTGATCCATGTAAAAAATAATAGTTTTAAAAAGATCAATATTTCGTACCTTCTTTTAACATACTTTTGCCGGCGGGTATAGCTCAATAATCAAAGCGTTTGCTTTGAAAGCCAAAGGTCGTGGGTTCGATCCCCGACGGAGATTAAAAAAAAATCTTAGCATTAAAATACACCCCGGATGGTGTAAATATGATCCCTCGCCCGTAAAATGCCAGTCATAGCTTTTTAATTAAAATTGGTGGTAGACGAAAGTCGACCCGTGAAGACCACTCATTCATAGTAAATTCCTGTAATAAGGATGATGCGTCAAAGTAACATGTAACACTGAGCAAGTCACTTGCTGATAGACTCTTGCCTTCAATGGAGGCTTCATCACATCTAACACAGATATTAACTCTCCCTTCAATCTCTTAAGCTCCACCCATCCTTCCTGCGTACCCCTATAATTCAAATATATTTACACATCAGTATGCTTACACCCGATGGTAACTGATGAATCGTTAATTGAAGGTAAAATTGCTTTCTTCCAGCTAGTGATTAAGCAGTGCTATAGGCGATCTATGTTAAAACAAGGTAAGAAATACAGAGAGCGCCAAAAAAATGTGACGGTTTAAATGAAAACAACGACGAAAACCGTCGGCTTTTTATTTGCTGCTCCCAGATACAGGATTTATAGCAGTCTTCTTGGTGGAAGAAAGTGCATGATTGGGTTGCATTATTATTAACAAGTTTATACGGATATACTGCAATAACACTCTGCTTTGTGTGATACTCGTACTTGTACGTAGAGCCAGTGATTCACTCTGGTTAATAACACAAACGGAATGCAATAATATTATGGTTCATGTTGGCAAAATGACCGCCGGCTTGTTTAGTCTGACTTACCGGGATCTCGCTATAATGTGACATCTCAAAATATACAATATTCGCCTTTGATTATTGTTGTACTGATGTTTATTTAGATGACAAACATCCTAAAAGATCCGTTCGCAAAAAATAAAAGACTTTTTCTTCTTGCATCTAAGGAGTATTCTCAATAATTCATCCTTATTATTACATGAATTTAATATGAATGGGTGGTCTTTACGGGACGACGACTTTCGTCTACCACCAATTTAAATTGATAGCCTACGACTGGCATTTTACGGATGACGGATCAAATTCACACCAGCTGGAAGTATTTTAGAGCTCAGAAATTGATTAAAAATCTTTTCTTTTTTATTTCCGTCGGGGATCGAACCCGAGGCCTTTGTCTTGCAAAGCAAACGCTTTGACCACTGAGCTATACCCGGCAAATCTGAATTATATATTCACAAAAGAATGATACAATTTGCGCATAAAATATTTTCATAACCGTCTGGGGGGTATTCTACTAATGCTATTTTTAAAAATCATACGATACCAAAATTATGGTCAAACTTCTGTGAAGTTACTAAGCAAGTAATCTTATAACAGTCATATAAACGAGTAAACTACTCATATACAGCGTTTATTCCAGAAAGCAAGCGTCATAGTATCATCATCATTATTACTATGTCCGCTCTACTACTATGACAACACAAGCTCTGAACAATTTAGTTTATGCTCTCCTGCAGCATCCGAAGCACTAGTCTCAACCACGCCCACCTTCGCCTTTTCGCGTAAGGTGGGTGAGTCATGGTATACACATTGATATCAGCTTGATAATAACTCCTTCAGGGTGATGCCGTAAAGCCTCGAAAAACGATCTTTTGTCTCTTATTTTGTTCGCTCGCCTGACATGCACATCTAATAATGTTAGTTTTAATTATATAATATTACGTAGGCGTTTGCACACGCTATTTGATTTGTTTTGATAGTTGCTCCATTTCATGTTGGTGCAGCTGTAATCTTTAATTAGCTTTTTTGCCGCGATCATTGGCAGCGCGGCATGTCACAGTGTTCGGCAGTTGTCAATTGACCGGCGCCCGACCGGCAAAATGCCATACCGGTCGGGCGTAGAAATCAAGTCTTTAGTAAAATAAACTGCTCCTGCATCTTGTCACCCAGTAATTCGATACCCAACTTAAAGAGGAGGATGTCAACATATACACAAATAATATATACTTTTAGATTTATTTTTTCATCACGAGTGTAAGTTAAAAATACGATAACTCTTACATGGTATTAAATATAAAAATACGCTACTCCACATGTACGTAATGTACGTAATGTTCGTAACGAGAGCGTAAATCTCAATTTCATGAAAGCATATCATACAAAGCAGCGGGAATGTTATTTCAGTACGTCTGTACAAAGTATCCGTGTATCTCGTTCTCCCAAAGAGCGTTCCCGGGGATGTGTGGATATTAACTATAAACCATCAGCTTAGAAGAGACCGACTCTGGCCATCGTCTGTATCCTCGGACAGAAATTGACTCGTAAATAGTGGGATCGATCCGCCAAAGCCTCGAATGGAAATGTTCGGTATTAAACATGAAGTAACCTTGCTGAGCTCAGTAGCGTAAACCAACGAGTCAATATATTTTTTTCTATGTAATCGCATGCAGGAGAGCCTGATCAAGACCAGTGCACTCTATGACTCTCAGCCAGGGGGGGCTGGTCGCTGCATACGGGAAACGTGTGTTGTGTTCGTGTTTGTGTGTGGGATGGGGAGATTGCAAGTGAATATTTATATGTTTCTTGAAGAGGTCCAGATTGTATGAAGGAGGAAACACAGACGCTGGAAGAGCATTCCATAGCTTACCGGTGGCATTAAGGAAGGAACTTTGGAAACTGCCAGTTCTTGGTCGACATATATTAACCGTGTATGGATGTTCGGCAAGTGTAAGACGAGTTTGTCGGTTGTGGGTGGGTGCAGGAGGAATTAGTTCTTTGAGTTCCGAAGAGCAGCGACCGTGGTAATAACGGTAGAAAAGACTAAGAGAACCAATCTTACGCCTGTGTTCCATTGATTGCAGGTTAGACATAAGAATGTCATTGTTTATCAAACGAATTGCTCTTCTTTAAACTGAGTCAATTAAGTTTAGAAAGTATTTTGTGGCTTCAATCCAAAGGTAAATCCAAAGGAAATCGGATCTGTCCTTTATATAATAGAAGAAGTTGTTTGTTATTGAAATACCGACGTGATCTATAATACACCTAGTTTTTTGGAAGCGAGACCGGCTTTATACCTTGAACATTAAATACGTAAAAAATATTGAAAATAATATTTCGCCTCAAATAAGAAATGGTAATAAGCCATGCGACTGACGGTCAGGAGGCATTTACTGATGCACTGTTAGCACTTTGCACGGAAACGTGAACATACAATCAATGAAGCGCTATACTCTACAAGGGTGTGGAATAATTTCGTCGATTTTTTCAACCAATAATCGGTCGGTGGTGATAGCGCAGCGTAAATTTCGCCGTCGACTTCCTAATCGTGTCGCGCCCAACTGGGCAAACATTTCGGCGCCTAGCTACTCGACTCGAACAGACTGGAACCAGAGGAGACCTTGCAGGGCGTAACCGCCACCGGACTGGTCGTTGGGCCGAGAATATCGCGACAGTGGCTGCTCATGACGCTGAGAACGAAGAAACATCAAGTAGATGACGGGACACTCAATCGGGAAAATACCAGACAATTTTACAGCGAATTTTAGTGAAAGACTTACGATTACCGATTTCTGAATAATAATTTTGCACCACCCTGCATAACCCCTTTATGCCAAAGTGTTTTATACCTTAAATATTGTAACGTTTCATTTACTTTTGCCACAAATCTCTGTCAGCCGCCACGCACCACGCATCATCCCAAATTAGCTCTGCATCCCGCAGCTCCAGCGAATAAATTCTATACATAGTCAGTTTTGTTACTTATACTTTATGCTCTCCTTTTTTATGTACACACAGGAGAACACCGACAGATGGTGATAGTAATTCTGAAGTCTCATCTGGACTTTACCCGCCTCACACCCGCATCAAACCGGAGGACAGTCTACTTGATGACGCGCTCATTCAGATTATGATCATGAAGTCTCGTCTGTGGAATTTTATGAAGCTTACCACGGTGCATATGGCTATGCGCTGCATAGTGTATCATAGACTACAGCCCGAGATTTACGCATCATCCTTTATTATTACAGGAATTTACTATGAATGGGTGGTCTTCACGGGACGACTTTCGTCTACCACCAATTTTAATTAATAGGCTACGACTGGCATTTCACGGGTGAGGGATCAAATTCACACCAACCGGCGGTATTTTAGAGCTCAGAAATTTATTACAGAGCCTTTTTTTAATCTCCGTCGGGGATCGAACCCACGACCTTTGGCTTGCAAAGCAAACGCTTTGACCATTGAGCTATACCCGCCGGCATACGGCATTCGAAGTGTACGTCCCAAATAGCAGCAGTCACCTCTCCACCCACTGTAGTATGCAAGGTGTCATTTCTCACAAAGTCAACCCATCATATCCCCAGATTAACTCGATAAAAAAAAACTTATGCCATCTATATAGCGCGTGTATTGTTCCCATTTCAATTTACGACCGTGAATCTTGGCGTATTAAATCTTGATCTTCGTTAACTGAATGTTATACCCCTTATAGACTAGTCAAGCAAAAAAGAAGCGTTGGCCGCATATTCATTATTTTTTCGATTTTCTTTGCTTCGGTTCGCATAAGTAAGTTGCCGTATTGTTCTGTGCGATTCGCCCAGGACTTTGCGACGGAAGCCTCGTTCTGAAACATCATACGTCAATGTCGTCGCTGTCCGGAGACGGCACCAAATAAGAAACCGAGTCGGGCCCTTCGGGACAAAAGGATAAAGGGGCAAAAGGCCGATGATGATGATAATAATAATAATGCCGTCGTCAAAATAACGTCGAGACCCGCAAGGAATATCGCGAAAGAGTTTTTTTTAAATTGGCCTTTTGTTTCGGGTGGTTTTTTAATACGATCCGGGGAAGTCTGGTATAATGAGAATTTATGTAGCGAGGCTTGAAATATTCAGAGTAATTTTTTTTTTAAAGATTTTGACAACTTACAGGAACAGAAACATACAGGAGAATACCGACAGACGGGGATACTGATGCAGAAATCTCATATGTGGATTATATGACACTTACCATGCTACATATGGCAAAGGACATGTGGACTGTTGATCCGCCAACGTCAGTACCACATTCATTTGATTTGATTGAATAATCCTACTATATTTTTGGCAAATTATTAAATATATACATATGGACGATAGCACACCTCAATCGCGGTACACGTTGCTAAACGCATATTTTTGGTCAGGTTGAACCGTCTTTAGTACCAAATGGTCCAGATGACCGGACTTGCCAATATGGCGACACATACATGTACGACAAGCGAACAGAAATAAGAGACGAAAGATCGTACATCGAGGTTTTCGGTACCAGTCAGCAAGGGGCTATATCATGCTGATGTCAATTTATATTAGTTTCTTAACATTTATGTGAGAAGTATTTAAATAATGTGTGAACGTTATCTTTGCTAAATATATATCTGGTATTATAAAATTTTCGGTAACTCAATCGGCAATGAACGCAACGCTTGAGCCGTAAAATTTATGTAACTTGAAACAAATTGTCATACAAGGTGAACTCGTACACAATTTTGATAAGATTATTCTGAGGGATTACCTACAGATAAGTAGTAACTGTAAATACGTCGATATATTAAACGAGTATCAAAAAAAAAAAAATGTCTTCCGTTTAGAAATAACGCATTCTTGAGATAAGCCACTTCGAAGAAGTATTTATTTGAGCATTACGTATTTTCAGATAATCACAAATTTTAAGCCAGAAATGAAATTTTTAAATGAGTATCGAGTCGTAAATAATACTATCAGTATTTAAAAATAATGTACCGTAATATCACATAAGACTTTAATAATATTACAGTAATACTGACTATGTAAGGCTTATATTCTAAGCTACACCAGCACCGGCATTAGACCCTGCGGCGCCTTAGGGCATTTTTTTTCTGGCGCCCCATATTGTATACATTTAAAAAATGTAAGCAAGATTGGTTGCATTTGGCGCCCCTAGCTTATTCGACGCCCTGGAGTACCGACCCACTTCGCCACCCCCTAAAGTCGGCACTGATCTACACTATGTCTGCATTATCGTAATACTTTTGTAAGGTTGTGAATCCTAGCATCTTACCAAAACTCAATGCATTCGAGTAATGAGTTTTGGGTACTGGTGTTTACGTACAATATTAGAGGTAAGATGGTTTGCCTTCATGAGAAAATACGATGTAAGGGAAATCGCACGCGGCAGCCTACCATACCAAGCGAGAACCCACACTCACAATGTTTAATTGAAATTGGAAAGTAAAAATAATTATGGAGAAGGTTTAACAAATAATGATTAAAAATTTAACAATTCAAAAAAAAATCAATTTAAATGGTACCTGTGGAGTGTCATTTCTCAATTCAGTTCATCTGCAATGGTACTTCTAAATAATAATGAACCCTAACTGATGCATAACCATTCTGCAGAATTCATTTCCCAAACGTACCGTTTCCTTATTCATTCCCACGTATTTCGTGGTTAGCAATGTGTTACCAAAGAAAGCAATTCGAGACTCGCTGTAGTATACTAACTTCGCAGCCTTAGACTGAGGTTTATTTGACATCTAACTGATGCACCTAGAGTCACGGGAAGGCCTTCAGCCACTCTCTAACAAGTAGCTTTTTGCGTGCGTCCAGTAACGGGTCCCCATGTGGCTCCAAAAACAGGACAGGACAGGGAGGGTTTTCACCAAGCGGTACTTCTAAATGTGCTACCAACAGACCTCGATACTTCTTTTACATCCTTTTCCTCTAATATCGATGGCATTAATTTCCAGTATCTTAATGAACTTTAAAAATGATTATTTTTTAAATTAGATTGGGTGGATTATTAGAAAATATTTCAAAATACTTGGGTTTTTGCGCGTGCGCGAATAAGCATATTCTTATTTCCATTTATAGTCGTTAGCATATTATTATTTATATCACTGCAGATCAATCCAAATATTCAACAAGGAACGTAGCAAATGGTCATGAGCCAGCGCTGAGTAACGAAATGAACTATGTTGAAAATGTTTTTGGTTCAAATCCCAGCGTCTGCCGTTTATTTTTATCCAATTTATTGATGAGGTAACCGTCACATAAGACGATGTTTGCTATGAATTAATAGATGTATATAAATTAATTATTATTTATCGAAAAAATTACGCAAAAAATCGTGTTTCTTGTAATTCACGTTTGCCAACAAACACCCTGAATGATTTGCTTGTCACGATATTCACTAATGAGCCGACGATTAGAACAGAAGAAATTATCTAGTTATAATACAGGATCTCGAGGTATGATCTTTGGTCTGACCAACTTCCAGAGATCCGTTTAGAACGGCAGATCGTTAAGAGTGTTCTGCTTGCAGTCTGCAGTTCCATCATCGCGTACCGTCGATGGGAGGTATTGCAACAGACGCGAACGTAATTTGTTTTACACAACGAGAAATAATTTAAAACTGAGTAGAGTAATGCACGACAGGTAAGATTGCAATGGACGATTATTCTGGTAAGTTGAAAATAATGTCTCGATATTTCTGTAAATTGCTAATGAAATCAATAATACATTCTTATATAAGAAAAAATAAATATGTGCTCATGATAATGAAAGCGGTGTACGTCACGTTTCATTCGTTCTGAAATATTCAAAGGTTTGTGTTTTGATGCTGGTTTAAGTTGGATGAATTCACAACAAAGTGAACTTAAATAATTGAATAACTCATATTTATCAAATTCTTACGCCACCGTCATTATTATGGGCACGATGAGTGGGTAATACAATCAATAATATCATTGAAGAATATCAGAAATAAAAGGGGACCTAAAACGGAGCCTTGAGGTACAATAAAAACGATGTTAATTTTGCAGTCTCTATAATATGCAAAATGGGCGCGAGACAAAGCAATTGCGAGCAAAACAATGCATTGCAATTGCCAATTTTCTTGCACAACGTTTTACAGGTTAACATTTTCACATGTAAATGAAACAATTATAATATCGGACGCAATATATCTCAAGTGATTATATAAATTGAAATATTCCGTATTTGAGCAATATCTGTACAGCACATGGAGAAGAAAATATTGTAAAATTATTGCAAGAACGAAGAAATAAAAAATTGCATTGGCAAGTAGTAATTATATTGTTTTGAAAAACATACTAAACTAAACCTTCTAAGCTTAATTGACTCAGTTCAAAGAAGAGCAATTCGTTTGATAAACAATGACACCCTTACGTCTAATCTACAATCAATGGAACACAGACGTAAGGTTGGTTCTCTTAGTCTTGTCTACCGTTATTACCACGGTCGCTGCTCTTCGGAACTTAAAGAACTAATTCCTCCTGCACCCACTCACAGCCGACAAACTCGTCTTACACTTGCCGAACATCCATACACGGTTAATATATGTCGACCAAGAACTGGCAGCTTCCAAAGTTCCTTCCTTAATGCCACCGGTAAGCTATGGAATGCTCTTCCAGCGTCTGTGTTTCCTCCTTCCTACAATCTGGATCTCTTCAAGAAACAGATAAATATACACTTGCAATCTCCCCAACCCACACACAAATACGAACACAACACACGTTTCACGCATGCAGCGTCCAGCCTCCCTGGCTGAGCGTCATAGAGTGCACTGGTCTTGACCGGATGTGCTCTCCTGCAAGCGTTTACATAAAAAAAAAACACTATTATTAAAGTGGTACTTACTAAATAAATAAATAGACTGTCGGAAAGTTATATTAATATATAAAAGCTTGTGAATAAATGTTGACTGATTGAATTATAAAAAAATAAATATATACATACTCTGAATATATACTATAGAGACATCTATCGTTATACGATGGTAACAATGGTATAAATATAACTTATTTTCGCGCATCTGTTCAGGCAGGAGATAATCCGAGAGTGGATTAGGGTAATGAACAAGAGCAAAGGTTGGTTCCAAGGCTCGTGGTCCGCATCCCGCCTCTGCCGATATTTTTTTCTGAATGAACTGATGCGTATAAAATTTGAGGTATATACATATTTAATTACTACTATTATTAAACTTTTTTTAATCCGATATCTTTTTCCGTCCACTGTTAAACGTAGGCTACCTGTGAGTCTCCATCCATTTAGATCCCCCACCCTACGCATCCAGGCTACTCTCGCTATTCTACAACTATTGTCAGTCCACCTTGCAAGGAGAGAGGCCAGCGTTCCGATCAATTGGCTAGTTCTAGGACGCCACTCCCAACACTTTTCCTTCCCATCGACAATCGTTTCTTCGACAGATATGTCCGGCGCATTGTCACTCGAGTGTGCCTATTCTTCATCCTCTTTTCGGATTCAATATTATAGACACTGCGAGCATGGATCTCTCCATAGCACGTCGGGTGACCTGAGTAAAACTTGCTGTAAGATTCCAAGTCTATGCGCCAAGTTAATACTGGGAAGATGCATTGGTTAAATGTCTTAGTTTTAAGACATTACTGAATTTTCACTTTAAAAGTGTACTTCCAAGTTTTCCAAATGCTGCCCATCCTAATTGTATACCCTTGTCGATTTCATTGTTATGTACAAGTATGTCATTTGTGAAATATTGTTTTCACTTCTCCTTCGGTATTCTGAGGTGTTCTCTGTTAGGTTAGGACCTGGGGTTCTTATGGACCGCCCAGCTGACTAACCGGTCGATATTCTCATGGCGCGTGAGGCTATAAATAGCCGGCGTATCGGATTCTAGTTCGCGAATTATCAGCGATAGCGACGCGACCTGGTTCACCGTACACTGGTGTCGATCTAATGAACTCAATACACGAGGTAAATTTATTTTTAATCAAGCCAAGGTGTGAGTGCTAATAATACCTATCGTCTCATGAAATAGGTGAACCTAGCTGGGTCATTAGATGCCGTATTTGAGCATAAATGAAAGCTGCATTTATTTCAGACCTCCGGGATCTTGTCGTCCTGGAAGGCCGTCGGGATTCAAATATATGTACATTTAAGATATTTTACAGTTAAGATACAGGTACATGTGTAACACATTTTTTGACTTCACTATCCTCGCCAATTAATTTATGAAAAAAAACTCTCGCGTGGCGAGGTATTCTCTCGTATTATATTGAGATTGCGAGACGCGTTTTGTAAATGAGACTCATAATTCGGCAGGTATATATCCGATCGGGCTGAAATAAATTTTACCCGAAAGCTAAAACCTTAGACTGCAAACATATGTTTAATTTCAGATGCCGGAGTGTAAAGACGTTTATATCCGAAATTTTAAACATGGCCGAGTTCGTGCCTGCAAAACCGTTTTTGCGGGAGAATTCTTTTACATTAATTCCACCGAAAGAAAACAGCAGCTGAGGCGCATAGAATATTAGTAGAAACATACGGCGACAATGCTCTTCCAGAACAATGCATACTTCTCATATATATTGACATCTACAGAAAGAACAAAAAATATATACAAAGAATGCGAGAGGCAGAGTTGACATGGAATGAGGCGAGGATAAAGGCAGCTGACAGACCTTTACGGTGGGAGTTCGTGACGACCGTATGCTTCAGTTAGGTAGGATATAAATGATGGTGATAATATTTTCCTCCCACCAAATGCAGCCGTGTAATATGTTTTGAGAACAGGTGCTTACGTAGAATGCGTAAGTGGTGGTACTATCGGTAAGATTTTTTGAATTTGTGAAATCATTGGATTACAGAGCTAGACAGTTCCATCCATTTTACAGTCGATCAAGAGATATAGGCTAGACATGACTGGGATATGTATATCGGATGCCACATTAAGCCGTTCCAGATAAGTACACCCGTGCTCGTATCCATCCATTGTTTTTGATCCCAGTTGATACTTGTGGAGCTTCGAGCACTCAATTTAGTACAACGGCAATGGCGCTCCTAAATGGCCTACCAGCGCACCTCGACCTTTTCTTACATCCTTTTCCTCTTTTGGTCGATGGTATTGTTCTCCTAGATATATGTGATCTTTGAAACGTGTCATCTTCTTCTTTTTTTATGTTATATTTATTTTTGTATAATCTTTTGTTTGTATTGAATATTTATGTATAATCTGTTTCTTATTATTTTGTACCTTGGAACTTTTTGGAGCTTTCGTTTTACGCCAGATTTTAAGCCAAAGTCAACTCCGTCTCGTCGTGGGTATTATTTTTAATATTAACAATAAAATGATTCAAATGTTCAATTCAACTATAAATGTTGAATGATATAGGTGTTGTCATCGTAAATAAAGTGATCGACTTGGTAATCCGCACGTGAACTACCTACCTGAGTGCCTCGTAACATTGGCGATTTAAATAATATTATACTAATTAATTACAAACCATTATTTGTATCGATTTCCCTTTGCAAAAGGTAACGAGGCCGCATACCTGAGTATCACAACGTTCAAGATTTTCACTTATTGTGCGTTTATACAGCGATTAGCATTAATCGAGTACAATATCGTACCCTAGGTAATGGTGGGCGAGGATAACTTATTCAATTACTTAATTAAAACATAAAAAATAACAAAAATGACCATACGACAATGGGATGTTTTAAATATACGATTAACAAGGGAGCGTACTGTTACGAGACTATCGTCGTTTTCATGTTATTTGTGTAATTGAAAATAAGAATAATAAAAAATATATAAAATTAAAATAACCCGAAATTTTAGTAATTGTGGTATTCTGGTGGTAATATGGTGGATCACTGGTCTACCCAACTAATGACTGGGCACGGCGCTTTTAATAACAGATTGTGCTCATTAAATTTAGTTTCAAGCCCTACTTGCCCCCGTGGCGCCCCCATTCAGATCTCAGAGCACATTCTCTGGGAATGTCAGTTCTTTTTTTACCGTTTTCGCTCGTATTTTCGGTGAGAGAATCTATCTTCCATCTCTTTACAACCCGTGAGTGTGATTGTAATCTTTTTTACGGGTTATTTATTTTAAGTACTTCTTTGCAGTGGCCACAATTGTTCAGAGGGGACTCCTCCTACTGGACTTATCAGTTTTTTTTATGTGAAATAAAAGTTGCTAACTGATCACAATCTGAACGAGCGCATCGTCGAGGAGATGCACTCACTGTCCTCCGGTGTGATGCGGGTGTGAGGCGGGTAAAGTCCAGTCCAGTACATGTGGTATATTGTTATGTATCAATGATATATATTTTGGATCAAATTTTCCACAAAAGGAAAAATCAAACAGTACTCAAGGGTGCGATAAATCTTTCCTTTTTATAGTCCGTTAATAATATATTTCAAAATACAGTGAGGCCCCGCTTATCGCTGTCTCGTTTAGCACTCTTTCGGTTTAGCGCTCTTTTATTTCATCCCGGGGTTATTCCCCGAAATTATGCATAAATAGTGGAAAAAATAGTGGAATTAGCGAAACAAACCGGTTTAGATGAGGTAAATGTGAAAGACGTCGAAGAAATAGTTCAAGAAACAGCAGCTAGTCTTTCTAATGATGAGCTCAAGGATTTAACTGAGCAAGAAGAAAACAAAAATATTGATATTGGTGATTTCGAAGAAGAGCAAAAAGAACTTTCGATGGCGTTTGCAAGAAAGAGTTTGACCACTATAACTGAAATTATGGACTAATTTGTTGAAAATGATCCAAATTTTGACAGAAGTCCAAAGGCAAGACGGGGTGTTATAGATGCTTTATCCACTTATCAACAACTTCTTACAGAACGCAAAAGGAAAACGCAAACTACATTAGATGCCTTCTTGACAAAAAGGGAGAAATTGGAAACACAGAATAGACTGAATGATCTGACTGACGAGAATTAATAATATTTTTTAATGAGATCGCAATATTAGCTCGACTGTCCCGAGACCCGTATCATCTGAGATCTGAGATCTAATACATCCATAGACAGTGACCCCCGTTTTCATGAGAGTGATCATCTTGCTCGTAAAAAAAACATTACTAATGTCTATAATAAAGTGATGTTTTTTATTATTGTTTTCATGTATGGCGATATATTTAATGCGTGTTTATTGAAAAAAAAAATAACCGGTATGCAACAAAATACTGCTGTCGTCAATGGATGGAAAAATACTCCATAAAACGTCTTGATTTATGTTGATGTGAAATCTTTAAAAAAAATAACATAGTTATTTTCCTCGTAATATATCAAGTTATTAATGGCGGGACTCTAGACACTACAATTATAATAATTTAAATATATTTTCTTTATTTACACAACACGACGATACTAATTACGAATGAGGTATTTTCAACGACTGACACACATACAAATTTATAGCAAACACAATCTTAACACTATCCAGTCCGCGCGTTACGCGATTAAACTTACGCTGGAGGCCGATGTTTTTTTTAAAGAATTGCTAAATCTATCGTCATGTGTTCAAACAAAATTAAATATTACCCTCACTGATAAGGTTTGAGATCTTTGAATTATGGTCGAAAGCAAAAACAGCACACATGTTGTGTGATCGGCCACTAACGTTTGAAAAAACAACACAAGCTGTGTATAGTCGGCCACTAAGCGTTGGCGGAACGATCACACACATGTTGTGTGACCGGCCTTTAACGTTCGGCCTGGTGATTACACACATATTGTGTAATCGGACTGGATAGCGTTAAAGGACATGACTCTCAGATTTTTAAAATAAAAAAGGCATCATTCATGGCTACATCGTGGCGTACAAAAATTTAAATTATCTTCAAAGTCTTTTAAGTCACTATTTAAAAAAAACACTACTAGAGCTAGCAAATGTTGCATTTCCATTGGATCGTTTGAACATTATTATTTTTACGAAAACAGCTGTTTTGTAACACATTCTTTTTAAATAATATAAAATAGTTTTATAAGCATTTAAACGTATTTAAATATAATTTTTATTTTTATAAATAATATAATCTATCACTATGTCTAAATGCAATAATACGTATATAATTTTTGAAAGAAAGAAGCTGTTTGTTATATGGTCTCGGTCATCTAAGAACCAGCCCACGCGTATATTTTTAGTCTCAAAAAAAATATGTGTTGACGATAAGTTTCCTCGCCTAAGTGTTATTCGAATTCTACAACCAACCCGTAAACGGTATCCATCCATCAGCAAGTATCTGGAGACGATACTTTCTCTGCAGACGATTGATTGATCATTTTTGCTGGAGACTTAAAAAGCAATGCTGAAGACAATGCTTTAAATGTTGGATTGGGTTATATTTTGCGGCATATATTTAATTTGATTCACAATTTAACCACTTAAGTACACATTAGAAATTAAAAAAAAGGAAATAAGACTCCTATGAGAGAATTTTCTTTACAAAGCATATATATATATATATATATATATATATATATATATATATATATATATATTTTATTTATTTAATCAAATATAATAGGATACATTTAAGATTTTATTGACAGTATTACATTCATTTTTTTTTATTGTTTATTTTTTGGAAATTCGCTTTCCACGCCACTATATATATATATATATATATATAATTAAGCTTTAGAACTAATAAAATAATTATAATATAAAAAACATTTCACAGAATCTCGTAATGTAAACAAAAAGACACAACATGGCTATTGAAAACACTGGGGTGTACAAACATCGCATGATTTCACCCGATGGGAGATAGTGGGGGAGTGGTACCATATATGGGTCATTGTATCTGTAATAAAACTCAATAATATGAATGAAGTCGCAATTCTCAAGAGGGTAGGTGGAAGCAATTGGCAAATGGTCTGTGTATAAAATATAACATGATTGGTAAGTTCGCGGTTTGAATCCCAGCATCTGCCGTTTCTTTTTCTCCGAAATTGACGAGAGAAATGCCATTGAAGATGATATTTGCTGTAGATTTTCATGCGTAAAAATTTTCATTAATTCCTTCAATTGCTACAAAAACTCAGATTTTTTTTTTATGTAAAAACATACAGGAGAATACCGACAGATGGTGATAGTAATTCTGAAGTCTTGTCTGTGGAATTCTACGACGCTTACCATGATGCATATTGGCTAAGCGCTGCATGTGGAGTGTTCAGCCAACGTCATAGACTACATCCCAAAATTCACGCATCATCCATATTATTACAGCAATTCACTATGAATGGGTGGTTTTCACAGGACGACTTTCGTCAACCACCAATTTTAATTAATAGGCTATGACTGGCATTATACGGGTCATGGATCAAATTCACACCAACCGGGAGTATTTTAGAGCTCAGAAATCGATTAAAAAAATATATATATTTGTGTCCGTCGGGGATCGAACCCACGACCTTTGGCTTGCAAAGCAAACGCTTTGACCATTGAGCTACACGCGCCTGCAAAATTATTTTTATAATGTTGAAAGAGCGACATTTGGCAATCTAGGTGAACGCAGTCGACATGGCATTAGACAGAAATTCTCTTGCGACGATTTAAATTTGAAATATTCCACGAATTATTTATTTACCTAGTACATACTTTAAATATTATACGAATTGGTTATTTAAGTAAGCGAGCAATGTCTCCTAGTGATTACATACATAAGTTTATGATTCAGTGCAATGAGGAATATTTTCTAGTGACTAGTGTATCAGTGCACCGAGAGTATATTTGGCAGCTGTCCAACGAAAGAAATAGCAACGCCGCTGCCCAACAATATATCATTATGCTACGCTAAGCTCACGACTGATTTGACAGTCCTAAACCCTGAAAAATAAATATCTAATATATTTAACTTTTTCATTACGGTTCGGTGAAATACAAATTGTACTGTCAATACGGCGTGAATTTTTCAAACCATTTTTTTTGCTTAAAACCAGTATTTGAAGAATAAATGTACTTATCTGACCTATTTTCATATTTCACATTGGTTCTTCTATCTTTTAGCTATCAGATGATACATAAAAAACTATTATATTTAACAAACGTTCATTATGTGACTCCATACATGTGGTGACATTGACACATGTGGTTTACAGAAAAATCGCTCCTGTGACGAAACCTAACGATATTTATTTACATGCTTTATAGATTCCTGTAAAGAATAGATGTAGGTTGATAAAGGGAATGACTGCACTTCCAAATTACTATCGTAGATGTCACAATGAGTACAGAAAGTAGTAAAACGATATATCACGTCAACCGATGTCAACGGTCGGGGAATCTTGGCGGCATATGCCAACAACCAATGCGAAAGGGTTAATAAGTAATGAAGGTATACAATAAACAATGTTTGTAAAGAAAGAACTGTCGACGCCTGCAGTGTCACTAGTTTCTGTGATTGACTTTTGCATAATGCGTAACACATCGTACGCACGGTTCTCCTTAGATCACCATAAGCATCATTGGAAGCAGAAGTAAACTTGTATATATTATAGCTTGTTGCTTACCGCGTGTTGCTGGTCAGGTTGAGTCGCTTCGTAGGACCAAATAGTCATAATAATCATCGGGAGCGTCGATATAATCGTTTATACTTCTTAAAAAACGTATCACAACAAATCATATAAAATATGCTTCGGACTCTATGAAAGTCCCCGAACTTCTGCCGTGAACGTCTTTCCAGACATGGAACGAATATGGCATGAAAAAAATTATTATCAATTTAACATTTGATTATAAAAAGCATACCGCTCGCGAGTGTGTAGTGGTAAAACTAATAACAAGTAGTAATAATTTCTGAAGCAGGTGGGGTTATTACCCTTACGCTCCAAAAAGAGCATAACTCTACATTTCAACGTGAAATTGTTTAGCCGCGTCACAACAAACGTTCATGAAAATTGTCACTGGAATCGCTTCGGGCGTTTCCATTTTTTTTTTTCAGTTAAAAAGTTGCCCGTAAATAACATCAATAGAAGGAAAACATTCGCGGCTCGTAGTAGTAATATGCGAGTAGATATACTCACTGATTGTATGGGACGCGTTGACTGTGCCGCTGTATTCAAAACAAGGCTCGAAATAGAACACTAATGCTCTGGCCCACATACCTGTAACAAAAAACAAAGGTAATTTTAGAGATAATGTATTATATACGCAGCAGTTCATTATTGTCATTTTCATACTTTGGTATCTTCATAGATCACTTGCTATTAGAGTAAAAAATAAAGGCATTATACTACTAGATACAAATTTAAAATAAGTAGGTTTTTTACATCTTCTTCTTCGTGTCAGCGACGTCAAATTATTTCTGCCCAGTATCTGGCAACATCGATAGCTCGTGTGTTGCCTAGCATTAGGTCTTGAAGTGTTCAGCTTGTTGGGCACATGGAGCAGGATCTTAGGTGTGAGGCGGTCTGCAGGTCTCCGCAGTCGCACGATATTGACTCTCCCTTCCGGAGCATTCCCCACCGCTCGAGGTTGTCCTTTGTTCTACCAACTCCAGTTCTTAATTTGTTTAGGGATTTCCAGGTTCGCCAGTCAAGGTTCATGCCAGCTGGGAGGCGTTTTGGAGAAATGAATTCCTCTGATGCGACTAGTTGCCAGAGGTGGAGTCTTTCATTTCCAGGACCGGATGTGAGAGGTTGTGTGGATCTCAAAAGCTGTTTCGCGACTTCAGTCCGGGTGTTGGGGGTATCTGATTATTCAAGCAGTAGGACGGTTGGTTAATTGTCTTAAACATTTCTTCAGCGCATATGACTTAGCGTCTTATGTTTGGTGGTGCGATACCAGCCAAGGGGTATAGTTTTGAAATGGGTGTTGGTTTGTGGCAGCCTGTGACGACTCTGCATGCATCATTCAGGGTAGTGTACACTTGATTTCAATGGGCTGATCGACCTCGTACTGGTGCAGGAATACACTGCGTGTATGCGCCTCGACAGAGCTCTGGATGCAGAGATGACATGAAAAAAAGCAAACAGCTGACAGAACTGTGTGGCAACAAATGTTGACGACGCTTGGAAGCAGATGTCGATGTAGAAAAAACAATAAATAGAAATGTCACTTTGACGTTTCACTTGATAATCAGCTGATCTCGGGCGAGCGTGGCGACTGTTGGAAAGATTGTCTGACCGCAAGAGGAAGTGTCATATCCGGCGGGAGGTTTAACGACTAGAATTTTTGTTGAGGAGATAGCAAGGCGACAAATGCCGTCGTTTAATTAAACAATGCAGGCGTTAACTTCCTTGACAAACAGTTTTTTTTAGTTGTTTTGATATTTGTTCGAGTGAAAGGGTTTTATATTTTTGTAGCATTCAATTTGAAATTCATTTATAGATAGCGTATCGTAATGGGTATCTTGTAAATAGATTATTTTTTCGAATTAAGGAAGAAGTTTATATGTGATCTCTCTAATTTAAAACGCACGTATGACACCAATAGGCATATTTTCATGAATGTAGGTAAGTTACGTAATTTTTGATAAACCTGCATAATTATATTAAATTTTAAATATTATACCTACTTTTACATCTTCTTCAGTAATACGAGTATGTATATGTGAAATTAAGTTAATATTTTCAAATTAATTTTAATAAATAAAATTAACGAATTAAAAATATTTAGTTTTGATTCCCATTTATTTAAAACGATTACATGTTTCGGCCTCCCCGGAGACCGTCTTCAATAATATTATTATTAACATTATTGAAGATGTTCCGCAAGTGTAAGACGAGTTTGTCGGTTGTGGTTGGGTGCAGTAGGAATTAGTTCTTTAAGTACGGAATAGCAGTGACCTTGGTAATAACGGTAGAAAAGATTAAGTGAAACAATCTTACGCCTGTGTTCCATTGATTGCAGGTTAGACGTAAGAGTGTCACTGTTCAATGAATCAAACGAATTGCTCTTCTTTGAACTGAGTCAATTAAGTTTAGATGTCTTTTTGGGGCTCCTTTCCAAAGGTGACTGCCGTATTTAAGGATAGGTCGGATTTGTCCTTTATATAGAAGGAGAAGTTTATTATTGTTGAAATAACGTCGTGATCTACAACTAATAGTTATGGGATCAGTTGTGAAATTATAACAAAATGCAAAGTGTCTACTGCATATAAATTTTACACGTTTATTATATGAGCCAAAACAGCATTGCAAATAAATAATTCATCAAATGAACGTAATGATCGTATCTGGTTATCCATTAATAATATACGTAACAATCACAATTTCAGTCATTATCGTCTCCACTGTGTAATAAATTGCTGTAATGGAATATCATCAAGTGAGCACAATGGATGTAGCCGTAAAACAATTAAGCTTTCGATTTGGATGAACGAAGATGGAGCTTTGAAAGACACCATTATTAGTGAAGGCGCGTCAGACAAAGCCTTCGAGTGGGAAGAAACCTCAACTAGACACAGTAGTATAATAGTAACACATATATTACATATTACAACTGTTGATGGGAGCGTTGTAAAGTACTTTCGATGTATTTCGTAAGTGTTGTTGAAATTAAAATCGTGTACATATAATCATTAATCTCAGATGATTGAATCATTGTTGAGATTGCGATCTCGAAATGTAGCGACTAGTTATGAAGAAATAAAATAAAATATCATAATAAGCCAGTTTTAAGTTTTTTAGTTTATTTTTATTTTTTATGTAAACACGTACAGATACAGGAGAATATCGAGAGATGGTGATAGTGATTCTGAAGTCTCATCTGTGGAATTCTATGCTTCTTATATTCGACGCTCACCATGGTGCATATGGTTAAGCGCTGCATGTGAAGTGTTGATCCGCCAACGTCATAGACTACAGCCCGAGATTCACGAATAGACTTTATTATTACAGGAATTTACCATGAATGGGTGGTCTTCACGGAACGACTTTCGTCTACCACCAATATTGATTATTATTATTATTATTATATTAGTATTTGTATAGCGCTCTTTTATGACCGAATGATCATTCCAAAAGCGCTTCTTTGCCTCTCTGAGTAAAAAGGTGGGTCTTGAGTCTGCTTCTGAAGGATGCCTCTGCTTTAAGCTCTCTTATGCTTTCCGGTAGTGAGTTCCAGGCCATTGGCGCAGCGTAGCTGAAAGCCCGATTGCCAAAGACCGTGCTAGGACTACCTCCCGTCAGCTGCAGGGTGCTTCTATTTGCTCTAGCCGATCTGAGTGTCTCTCCACGCGTGCTTATTTCTGAAGGCTTAATAAGTTCTGTCAGATAGCCCGGTGCAGTTCCGTTGAGTGCCTTGTAAGCTAAGAGGCATAATTTATACTGGATTAATAGGCTATGACTGGCATTTTACGGGTGAGAGATCAAATTCCCATCAACCGGGGGTATTTTAGAGCTCAGAAATCGATTACAAATATTATTTTTTTGTTTAATCTTCGTCGGGGAACAAACCCACGACCTGTGGCTTGCAAAGCAAACGCTTTGACCATTGAGTTATACCCGCCGGCTAACTTAAAGGGCGTCTTATGTCCATATTATATGTAGTAAGCGAATCTAAAAAAAAAAAGAAAAAAAAATATTGGAATGTAAATTACTGTGTAAAAATGTATCTTTTATATTTGATTAAATAAAAAAAAATATATATATATATATTTATAATACGAGTTTATTACATAAAATGTCACTGACCATGTCTTATAACGATTCACTACGTTTGTGTAAATTATGTGATATTATTCGGTATATAATTTAATCTTAAACTAACATCCTCCTCTCTTTCAAAAGGTTGTTATTCCGTCGCGTGACGGCATGATGAGGAGCAGGTCAGCAAAACAAAGACTTTTCAGAAAGCACATTGACGTATGTTTACGATAAAACTTTACAAGCTTGTGGCCCGGACCTGGGCGCAGCAATAGGCCGAGCCACAGTAAAATATACTCTCGCCGAAGGGCGATAGGCAACCCATCCCCGCGCTCGGTATGGGCTCTATTCCGCGCCACGAGCGCCGGTGAATATAACGAATGCCAATATGGCGGACGCATCGCTGTTTGACAAGCGAACAGAAATAGAGACGAATGATTTTATACCGAGGTTTTCGGTACCAGTCAGCAAAGGCTATATCATGCTGATGTCAAAACATTATATGCAACATAAAATATTGATTCAAATAATATGTACCCATTCAAGGTGAATAAATACTAATAAATAATATTAACGATAAATAACAATAAACGAAAATCGTTTAATATTTATGGGAGCGTCCTCGTCAGCCAAAATGATAATCGTCCTTTGTTCAAACATGGCATAATCCCTGACAGGTGACGTCCATTGATATGGTATACATAGCATAATTTATGTACAGCGATTAACAAGTAATAAACGCTATATTACGCATATCAATAAAAAAAACACGATATACGAGTATGTTGTTGTTGATATAATTATTCTTATGACCTATATATACAATAAATACTATTTAGTACATACTTTGTTTAGAACATACTATTTAATACACACTAAAAGTTGACGAAATCAACTGACATCAGCATGTTATAACCATTGCTGACTGGTACCGAAAACCTCGATACACAATCTTTCATGTCATATTTCTGTTCGCTTGTCGACATGCATGTGTCACCATATTGGCATTTGAGACTATCTATATAGACCGCCGCTTGTGCCGACCGTTGGCGATATCGCATTGTTAAGTCCCGATCGATCGAGGCGAAAGTAACGCCGTGTTACGATCGATCGGGGAAACCAAGTTTATCGTAAAGTCAATGTGCTTCTGAAAAAGTCTGTGTTATTAATCTTCTTATCCTACCACCACGCGACGGAATAACAACCTTTTGAAGAGAGGAGGATGTTACAACAAATCAACAAAGTTTTTGTTTAACTATGTCGTTTTTTTTTAGTAACTTAAGTTTTTAAGTTGTATCGTTTATCGGCGTTCAGATTTCTAGTCGGGCTGTATGCGAAAGGCAGAGGATTGAGAGGGATGAAGGCTCACGAGAGTAATCATAATTATTTAGCATTATTGAATCGTAAAAATAATCTGAATTCGCGGTAAATTGTTTTAAGCACTTGGGAAAGGACGCCTGCAGAACTTACATTTAACTAATTGACAAGCAAACTTAAACCCGTATGCGGAGAGGTTTCTAAAGATTTGAGGTGAGTCGAGGCATAAGGCTTCCTCATTTTAATAATTCAAAAGCAAAGGAGATATTGTAGGATATTTGCCTTAAAGAATGTATTTGCATACGGGCGTTTAATTGGGGATTATAATCCTCAGGTGTGATGCAGGTGTGAGTCTTAAGTTTATTATAGACATAGCAGATGTTGTACCAAATCTATCATAAAAACAATCAAAACTCTTTGAACTTCTGAGATAATATTCACGTAAGTGGATGGTAAAACGGGACAAGTGTTTTTGTGATCTTATTTATGGATTTATTTATTTCACAGAACCGAAGATTCAATGTACAAATATTAAGAAACATAGAGTATACATAAATAAACAATACATAAAAAAGAGAATTAAAAATAAAAATAACATAAAAGAAGAAGAAGATGACACGTGTCAAAGAGCACATAGATCTAGGAAACAATACGATCGACAAAAGAGGAAAAGGATCGAGGTGTGCTGGTAGGCCATTTAGGAGCGCCATTGCCGTTGCACTAAAGTTAGTGCTCGAAGCTCCACAAGTATCAACTGGGATCAAAAACAATGGATGGCTACGAGCACGGATGCACCTATCTGGAACGTAGAAGTTAAGGCATTCAAGAAACCCAGGGTTGTGAATTGCTCCGCGAAGAAGAAGTAATGAATGTTTGAGAGCAGCAATTTTCCACCGGAACTCTAACGAATGGAAAGAAAGCATCCCTAGAAGAAAAAGAGATGGGTAATGTTCGAAATTGATGGAATTAGATGATAGTTACCGTAAATATAAAAATAGAGACGTCGGAGAATTTTTTTATGAATTTTTCGAGCATGGTAATGTTTTTGGATTTATTGGGATACCAAACTAAACTCCCATATTCCAGAACAGATAAAACGAGTGAAGAATAGAGGGTACGAAAAATTAGAGGGTTACGAAATTGACTAGCTTGGCGGGTGATGGATCCGAGGAGTTTGTGTCTAAAAGTCGGGATGCATAGCACAGCTATCGTCTCTGATGTCACCGGGGTCGCAGGGCACTCTCGTCACGCAACGGGTTCAGAGATGTCATCATTCGCTGCTAGTTCTTGATTCGATTGACGACATCATTAGTGCAGCAAGTCCAGGTCCTTGCCCCGATCACCGACCGCCAGGCGCAAGCAGCGGCATGATCGCACCACTCAGCACATCAATAAAAAATCATCGTATCATATTTTACAACTTTACAATTTACAGGTATATTTTTTTTATTTATTTATTTTCCATCAATGACATTACAAAATTAATTACAATTTTAATTAGTTATTAAGTATGATGACGTAAATGTATTGACACATTTAGTGTCAATGAGCTTACACTCAGTGTGGGAATACGCAACGCAAATAGTTAGGAATTGCGACAATTAAATGTCTATAATAATCATACGCATACGTACATCCTGCAGTGTGTTGTGTGATGGGTATTGGATTAAGACACCTATTAAAAACAAACGGTAAACGCCTCAGACTAATAAGCCGATCTAATTGACAAAAAAAAAACAATACCCGAATATGCCACAGATACTAAACCCATATCCCTTCTTCAAGCGATCAGTTTTTGATTTTGCAAGGGAAACTATTATATTTAAAGCATACTGGCGAAGCTTCTGGTACAGATATAACATAACAAAGATCATTGCTAGAATAGCTGAAATTTCTGTTTACTATTGCTTTTACTATTGTATATTTTTTGTAATTTTATATTTATTAAAATTAAAATTTTAACAAATTACAAACATTGTTTTTTATTTCAAAAATATTTTAAGTGCTTGTACATGTTTAGGTCCCCATCAATTGCATCCTAAGCAATGGCTTAACTCAATATTTTCGGTGTAGCTGTATTTCAACCCCAAAGGCTAGCCAATGTTAGAATCCATACAAAAAACAAAATAAAGAATAGTGTTTCATACAAAATAAGTTCGTCAATGGTAAGGACTAGTGTGACCATATGCTCACGTAGCTTTTCTACAAGAAAGAATCGTGAATTTTTTTTTAAAATTATTTTTGCTAGATGAAGAATGAAACGTGGTGATAAAATATAGGTAAAAACTTTAGTTTTTATCAAAAAAAAAACTTTCTTCTCTGGAGGGTTAAATATCTCAAAGCGAGGATCATGGCGGCTAACAAAGCTTTTTATAGGAGCAATTTATGACACCGTATGCTTACAGAAAGAAAGATAAGCGTTTTGATAGTTGAAATTTTTTTTTACTAAAACTGTTAGGAATCGTTTTTTTTTTATGTAAACGCATGCAGGAGAGCACACCCGGTCAAGACCAGTGCACTCTATGACGCTCAATAAGCGTACCAAGGATAAGTCTTTTATTCGTCCGCCTTCAACATTGCGAAATACGCCGTTATATCTTCGAGGGTCGCAAGTGACAAAGAGGCTGGATAGTCCTTTATTAAGCAGTGAATCAGCGGTTGATGACTATCATCAAGTGCTGCATCACCTTGTTAAGCGAAACCCCGTCTCTTCTGACTGTGATCTCTGCTGGAGGGTGTGAACCCGCTAATGGGCATTGCGAAGTCGGCTAATTTCCCCGTCGCGAGTCACCTAGGCGTTTAATTGGCAATTATATACGAACCGCAACAAGCAGTAACAAGACACTGTTCACCTTCACATAAGATAAATCTATACGTACGAGCGTGAGCTTTGCTTTCAAGATTAGATTGATTAAAACTCTCTCTCTCTCTCTATGTATTATATATTAATTCCCAATCTGCATATGGCAATCACAAAGCATCGCCAGAGACCTCTGACCGCCGCCAAGACCGTTACGAGTACGTAAGCGTCGATCTACGTGATGACAATGACGGGTTGAGGGGGGCAACCACTTTAAAGGGCTGTTTTTAAACCTTTTTTGTTTTTTTTTTTAAGAAACGAAATGCTAAAAGATAAGAGTATATGAGGTCTATTTATGTATATTCTGAACTACTTTATTCGAGAAAAACTCATTTAAAATATATATACGAGCATATCGAATATTAAAAAGTCAAATTATTAATTTTAATTAACTAAAGTATATAGCGTGAATAGGTTTTAATTATCAATTCATACTTTGTTGAGGTTGATTTCTTATTCCTTTTAAGTTTGATGGAGTTTTAAAATATCTTAATTTCTAGACTTTCTCTTTACTTTCGATTTTTAACCAGTCGTGTCCTCCGAGTTCCATTCGTAATGTATGAAGGGCTTCGAATATCACCTTTAATTTTTTAAGCATATTGAATATATTTACTAATCACATAAGCAATTGAAATCACCCGTCTTTAAAAAGTACGACAAGTCGCGCGTTCGTCGCGTGGCCGCGTGGAGGAAGAATGCAGGAGCAGATCACAAAGCAAAAAAACTGAAGCACTTTTGAAGCACAATTCGCATTTATTTTTATTAAAGACTTGATTTCCCCGTCCGACCTATACTTGACGTTTCGCCGGCCGGACAGGGACTGTCGCGCGACACGAGTCGCCCGCAGACCGGGGCACTGTGACATGCAGCGCCGCCAAGATAATCACGGCAAAAAAACAAATTAAAGATGACAGTTTAACCAACATGAAATAAAACAACTGTCATAACAAATAAAGTGGCGTATGCAAACGCCGTGTAATTTTATATAATTAAAACTAACATTATTACATGTGCATGTCAGGCGACAAAAATAAGAAACAAAATATCGTTTTTCGAGGATTTTTGGCTTCAGCCTCATCATCATCAGCCTGTGTCCGTCCACTGTTGAAGGTAGGCCTCTCGCATGAGTCTTGGCTATAGACTAAAAGAGCTATATCAAGCTGATATCAAAATATATTATTTTTGAACCGTTTAAAGTTATTGCCCCCTTAATGTATTTAACGGGAATATTTTATTTTGCATTTATAAAAGTGATCACAGAATGAATGGTCTAAATTGTAATAATACATAATCGTAGAAATCCCCTCACATTCTCTTTGTAACCTTGATGAACTGTTTTGTATTAAGGCTTAGTTTTTAAGTAGCTTTTGAGGAAGGTGTGGTAGCACCGAAACCGGTAAATTGATTTATGAAAACTCAGTGGTCTCATACAAAGTTTTACTTGTATTATTCTTTAAGCAATACATTTCAGTTGCAGTACATAAAAGACATGTAATTGTACGATTCGTGGCGGATCGATAGTAACAACAGCTGTCGTGTCAAGGTCATGCCGTGGGTTTCTTCTGCCTTAATGATGGATGACCTTTTGGTTCGTCCAAAACTGTCAAATTAAAATATTCATTTAATTTTCGCGCGCTAGCCTAGGATCAATGAATCATGCCGACCGGCATAGCGCTCACGGAGCTAGCATCATCGACAGCAATTAGCGCGGGGTCAAGGTCAATTGATCCCCCAGCACAGAGCAAAGAACTCTTGTATGTAACTAAATACTTGTACGCCCACACGAGCTTTCAAATCGGGTGTTTAAAGGCAGAGCTAAAACGTGATGAACCGGAAACTATGTAAGCCGACAATTCGTAGCGGAAATTTTTAACGACGATATTCTGCAGCTAGGGAGCGTATATGGAATGATATACTCAAATAACAAAATTATAATCTCGACATCGCAGCCAGTATAACGTTGATGGAGCTGACATTACCGTTGGCGCGGGGTCAAGGTCGCGCCGTGGCGAGGTGACCCGCGGTTTCTCTCCCACGCACCCCGCCTTGTGATTGATCGGCTCTTTGTGTGCGCGGATGCTATTGGACTCGAGCTAAGAATACTTGCAAAGGTGAAGGATCCCATTTTAAATGGAAGCCGGCAACTCATCTCAGCATCAAATAACAATCAGTACACAATTCACAGATGGGAAACTTATCAGAAGTTACATAAACGACGGTAATATACAGGGATTTTCTTTCTTGTTCGGAATGTAGGGAGAATTCCAATGATCCCTTTCCAACGCGCATAACAATTCCTTCACAGCAATCCACAGATCACAATACTTCCACGAAACTCACACATCCGACAGATTATTACATTATTATCTTTTTTTTTAAATTCACATTGCTTAAACCTGGTCATTCAAACTGTATGTAGTTTATGTGTGAGTCATTATCATCATCAGCCTGTAACGTAGGCCTCCCGCATGAGTCTCCATCCTCTTCGATCCTCCGCCTTCCGCATCCAAAATATGTGTGATTATAAATTAATAAATAATTTATTTTTCCAGTTTTATTCTCTCAACAGGAAGAGATATAAGTAAAATAATAATAATCTTTAGTTGACGCAATGAGTGACTAATAACAGTACAACCTAATACTGTAACAATGCAATGCAATTATCTACAAGCATTCTTCACACCTGAATGGTTAGTCTCAAGCAGCGTTTCCCAATTAGAAGAACTTAAAGAATGGAAATCCACACAGGTAAATAAATCAAGGTTAAATTAATGTATATTCTTGTTATATTTATTTCTCTTAATACATTATATATAGGGAGCGACAAAAAAAGCTGACGGTTTTAAATCAAAACAACGACGAAAACCATCAGATTTTTTTGCCGCTCCCTGTATTTATTTATATAACACTTGTGAATAAAATTAATTGATTGAATCTCAATAGATAAACATAAGATTTACAACAAGCGCTACCAATAAAATATAATCCGTGTCAATAATACAATACGTGTTCGAGTTCTTGAGTCTGTGAGTAGAGCAAGTGGCAGCGGGTACAGACTGAGCACGGTTTCACACGATGGAAGACTGAAGTTTCGCGATAAATGAAGGCTTTATCAGTTTTAACGTGTACAAGCGCTTAAGCAAGGTATGAAATAATTATCTATTTCTTATTGAAATGGATCTCAAAGTGAATGCTAAAATATAACAAACAGTACAGACTGAACATAGGGTTTGCAAACGGTTCGTGGTTCAAATGCAAGCATCCGATTTATTGATGAGACAAATGTCATATAAGATGATGTTTGCTGTAAATTTCTATGTACGTATTATCCGTTTAATATATATTTTTTTTCTAGCATATGCTATTATACGAAGTGGTTTCCTATGCCAAGACGAAAAGTCTAAGTGAAAAATATTTTTTTTAACCCTTTCCGAGGGAAAGATTCCCCGGCCGTTGACATCGTTTGACGTGATATATCGTTTTTATACTTTCAGTACTCATTATGACATCTACGGTAGGAAATTGGAAGTGCAGTCATTCCCTTTATCAACCTACATGTATTCTTTACAGGCATATGTAAAGCATGTAAATAAATATCGTTAGCTTTCGTCACAGGAGCGATTTTTCTGTAAACCACATGTGTCAATATCACCACATGTATGGAGTTACATAATGAACGTTTGTTCAATATAATAGTATTTTACGCATCATCTGTTAGCTAATGGATAGAAGAATCAATGTGATATATGAAAATAGGTCAGATAAGTACATTTATGCTTCAAATATTCGTTTTAAGCAAAATAAATGGTTTGAAAAATTCAAGCTGTATTGACAGTATAATTTGTATTCCACCGAGCCGTAACGAAAGGGTTAAAAATTGTACAGTTTTGAATTTTGTATTGCTCGTGTGAGTAGACTTAATAATTCAGTTTAAAAAATAAATTTTAAAAGTCTCAACAGTTTAAACGTCACTACGTTATAAAAGCAGCGAATCGTAAACCTCGAGGAAACCGAAATCATCATTGCGACATCGTTTGGAAAACGCTGGTCTAGTGTAAAACACAACATTTTTAGACCCTCTCCATTGTGCTGCGGTAATGACTGATTCGAAGCTCGACATATGTTCGGTGCGTCATTAAATAATTCACAGCTGATCCATTTTGTGGACTATGCCTAACACACCTGGCAGAGATGATGCGATTAATGATTTAACAGCGATTTAACGAATTGGGCAATAATTCATGGTATTAATTAATAATAAAAATATGAATTAAAGCAAAATATTAAATGAGTAAGCGATTATATATTTATCACGTTCCACATGCGATCTCCAGCTTAATAATATTAACGGTTCTCATTTGAAGAGTATTACCCGCAAGTTTAGAACATCACAAGAGAGAGAAAAATGTTAGTAATGTAATTATTTTGTATTATTTTTCATTTGGCATACAGAAAAGCTTTACATATTTTTCACTGTGGATATTTATATAGGGTCGGCCATCTAACGTTTTTTTTTCAACTAGTGCTTATTTCGTGAATGGTAACACTTAGCTCATGTCTGATTTGACAGATAATTAGTTTTATCCTTCCGCTAAACGAATATGGTTGTGTATACGCTTGAACAACGCTGGGAAATATTGCGACATTACTTTGAAAATCACGGTAATGTTGCAGAATGTGTGCGAAAATTGCGTACGGATTTTGGAAGAAGAGAATCAGCTCCGTATGTTTGTTATCTTGTGAAAAAAGCGAAAGAAACTGGCATCCTCATCGATAAACCAAAGCGTGAAAAGCCAAAAACAGTGCGTACACCCGAGAATATTGCTGCTGTGGCAGAAAGTGTGCGTGAAGCGCCATCAATGGCGCTTCCATGCGGCGCGGCCATGTTGAACGAATTTTTGCTCACAAAAATTGAAGAGGAGGATATTGGCAACATTTGGTTTCAACAGGACGGCGCTACGTGCCACACAGCCGAAACTATACTCGATGTTTTGCGCCCCGTTTTAAAAAAAAAAGTTATTTGGCGGACCCCTTATATGCTATAAATACAATAAAATCCTAAAATGCAATAAAACTAGTAGTGTGTAAACCTTTCGTATAAAGGCAATAGATATGGTCGTAACATACTGCCGGTATACAATTCTATCAGCTTCTATGATCCCTGAGTTATCCTCAACGCCCCTAAGATCTGACTCATGTGCCCAACTAGCAGCACATTCCAAGACCGAATGTTGGGCAACACACGGGCCATCGATGTGGCCAGATATTGGGCGGAAACAATTTGACATCGCTGACACGAAGAAGAATAAAGATGATTTCACCGCCTGTAGCTCCGACGAGTATTTAGTATACATAGTTCCCGCCAACCTACAGGATGATAGCAGAAAGCTTGAAGAGAAGGTATCCTAAGTATCCATATTTGGATGTTTATTAATTAGCAGTTTTAAGAAGATCGGACCCGGTTTATCGAATCAAGTTTTTAAAATCAAACCTGATAATTATTTCGACGATCCAGAGACATAGACTGCGCGGTTCTAAATGGTGTCTCAAGCGCATTCTTTCTGGCTGAAAAACATGCATTCTTGGACACTATATTGTACATTTTTTAAACTTTTCACTATGTGTTATATGCAGTCAGCCCTCCTAGATTTTTTTATTTACTTGATATGCAACGGAGATTTTTCCTACAGTGTTTGGGGCAATTTTTCACATGGCCGAAAACAAACTTCATAGGAGGGTTTACTGTATATTCTGAGATCGAGATATCATATCAAAGTACATAAATAATACCCATCTGATATATAAGTTAACATCCTGCTCTATTTCAAAAATGTATTCCATCGCGTGAGGGCAGGATGAGGAGCAGGTCAGCGAACAAAGACTTTCTTTTAGAGGCACATTGATTATATTTATATTAAAACTTTACAAGCTTCCGGCCAAGCGGAATGACTGCCGCTGGCCGTCAAGCGAACTTCTCGATTGTTAACACATCACTGAATCTTTCGGCCCGTGGTCGGTTACCAGCGGCGTCGGTGGCAAAACTATATAACTAGTCCCAATATGGCGGACACATAAATGTACGACAAGCGACAAAAATAAGAGACGAAAGATTGTTTATCGAAGTTTTCGGTACCAGTCAGCAAGGACTACATCATGCTGATGTCAATATATAGGGTCTGCCATCTAACTTTTTTTTTCAACTAGTGCTTGTTTCGTGAATGGTAACACTTAGCTCATGTCTGATTTGACAGATAATTAGTTTTATCCTTCCGCTGAACGAATACGGTTGTGTATACGCTTGATAAACGCTGGGAAATATTGCGACATTACTTTGAAAATCATGGTAATGTTGCAGAATGTTTGCGAAAATTGCGTACGGATTTTGGAAGAAGAGAATCACCGTCAGCTCCGTATATTCGTTATCTTGTGAAAAAAGTGAAACAAACTGGCATCCTCATCGATAAACCAAAGCGTGAAAAGCCAAAAACAGTGCGTACACCCGAGAATATTGCTGCTGTGGCAGAAAGTGTGCGTGAAGCGCCATCAATGGCGCTTCCATGCGGCGCGGCCATGTTGAACGAATTTTTGTTCACAAAAATTGAAGAGGAGGATATTGGCAACATTTGGTTTCAACAGGACGGCGCTACGTGCCACACAGCCGAAGCTACACTCGATGTTTTGAGCCCTGTTTAAAAAAAAAGTTATTTGGCGGACCCTATATATACAAGGCAATAATTCAAAGGGAAGACAATGTAAATAGCCTACAACTGACACGATTGCCTGTAGCAATTACTAAACCATAGTCATTATTAGGTAATACAGTTTTACGTTACCTCTAATTTTTAGTGAGGGTAGTCTTCTGTAAACAGTCAACCGAACGCATTGCATATATTGATAATTTTCACGTTGTATAGTTCATGGAAGCTCTTTGTTGTTGCATTAATGACGTTTTCGTAACACGCCATGTGTTGAGTGTTCCTCTGGTTCCGTTGTAAAGACCGGTGGTCGGACAAGAACATGGATTCCCAACCCACGTTTGAAGAGTTTTCTGCGGGGTCGCTAATATTACATATTCATCTGAAAATTAATCACTATCATGCTTTTTTTTAAGAAAATGAACTTCGGCACTACTTCGTTGAGCTAAAAGAAAGTAGAAACTACATAGACACGAAACAAATTTTCTGATTCCTTTGACGTAACCATCATTTCCAATGAATTCTTGGAATTGTGGAATGATTCTTTGGCAAGTAACTTTTTTTAACCTTTTCTATGCCTAGCGGTTTTCGTATGGGGAGACATTTTTTTTTGAAAAATCAAAAGCAATTTTTAAAATCGATGTATTATCGATAATTCTTGACAATACGTAGTTGTTAATTATTTCAACATAGCAGCAAGAGATGTCACTGTACGTTCAAAATATTGAATAATTAGTAATAGTCAAAATTGGTTAGAAATTAAGTGTTAAAGTGGAGCGACTTTAGACGCGATTTTTGTATTGGCGGCCTCCCGTGCACAGGATTGTAGAGCGTCTATAGACGCTTGTGGCATAGAACCAGTTTATAAGAAATTACTCACAAAATTCTGGTTGTGGTGTGTATCATTCATACGCAAATGTAAAGATTCGCATCTTTTCTAGGTTAAGTTATGTTTGTCTACATACGAGTATATCTGAAAATATGTATTTTATTCGACTATACATCGCCTTTATTATTTTCATTTTTCTTTACGGCTATGAATCTCGACATCTCACCAAAAGCCAATGCAGCCGTCTAAATTGTTTCAAAAGCAGATGCAGACAAGCAAAGCAATGCCAGAAACTATACATATAATGTTCTTGGCGTAGCTACGGTGGCAGAGCTGACATGAGATGAAACAATGTTAACGTCTGCTGACTGTGATGATCATATGCTTCAGTTAGAGTAGCGGACTTGGTATGATGATATCTTTTTTATTGTAGGTCGCGGGTCTCATGACTTTTTTAAAAAGGTGTTGCGACGTCTAAAAGGTTGGGAGCCTATGCGCTGCAGCTATTCTAACCGGGTTCCTTTGCGACAGATGGTCAGCTGGTTCGGTAGACGATTGGGCGAGCAGCAGTTAAAAGTTAAAACACATACCTAGAGATTTAAAAATTAAACAATAAACGAATGAGTAACATACTTGAAATAATAAAACATAATTAGTTTAACTGTGTAGTACGTGATCGTTTTTACTATTACGTAATATTAACAATTTAACGTTATTAATGTGATGTTGGAGACTCATTGCATGACCGACAACGTAATAAATAATCAAGAGTATAATTGTAATTCAATTAAATAAATAATAATTAAAAAGATGCAGTAACATAATACGTTAACATAATAAACGTATCTACGTAACGTAAACGTAAATAACGTTCTATTGATGCATAAACTTTTTAAAGTGTATTAAATTAATAACTTGTCTTGTGGTGTTTCAATCGTATTAAACATATTATTTATTAAATACTCGTAGATGCCCAATTACCCTTATCTACACATAAAATATCTCCGTCACCGTCTCTTGGTATTCTCATGTAAGTGTTTACATAATATTATATTTCAAAAAATAAGATTTAATCAGACCGTTTCTTGCCTGCAAAAAACATTGCGCCGGTAGAAATCCATTCCCAACTATGCGAAATCTATGGAGACGGAGTGTATGAGCGTACAACACGTGCGCAAATGGTGCATCGAGTTCAATAACGGGCGTACTTGACGTCCATGATGAGGAGCGTTCCGGATGGTCATCTGTTTCTGACGAAACAATCGCAAAAGTCGAGGCAGCGATGCTCTCAGATCGAAGAGTGACGGTTCGTAAGCTCTCCGAAATGATCCCTGATGTCAGCAAAACCTCTATTGATAAGATTTTGACCAAGGCCTTCTCGTGGCGTTAGCACACTGCTAACGCCACGAGAAGTGTCCACTCTAACCCTAGAGTCGCTATTCAATTCAAAGTTTCATACATCTCACAATATATATCTTATGTTCCATTTCCAACGGACTCGCTACCACACATATCGATTACAGATGGAAAAGTGTTACATCAAGGAAGGATTCATAATCGATAGATCAAATTTGAACTTAAACATTCTCGATGAACTAGACATAGAAAAAAAGATTGTATAAAAAATATGATTCATTGCAAACTATCATTTAAGATAAGACATTTTCATTTCAGCACAAAGCGATCGAAATCGTTGCGAAAAATATCTATCAGCGAGCATTACAGTTGAGCATTACAGTTGAGCATAAGCGGAATTATATTATTAATTTGTTTCCTAACAAAGAACTAGTTTATCAATCTCGGATTGTATGAAGAGAAAAAAAACATGTTGAAACACGACTGTACACCAAAGCAAAAAGTGTCGAGGCAAAAAGTATAATGGAGAGACATGAACGACTACGTTGTAATTTTAAGCGAATATTCTAGAATATTGTATAAAATTTAAAAGATTTTTTTTTTCAATATTAACCACGTTTTATTGGAGGATTGATAAGAGAAATAATGAATATTTATTTATTTACCTTGTTTTTACATGGATCACGAAAGATAACTTCTCTGATTAGGAGACTGCGGTTTCGACTAACTCGTAGCCTTTCTCAATCCATCACTTGTTAAGATATAACTGAGCTTCGATAGAACTTTATAAGTGGTCAAACCCATTGAGAAATTTTAGATATTCGCAGAGTGAAATATAGTTTGAGATACTCGCAGAATGAGGTGTCACACTAAAAAAAAATTCTCATTATGCATGGATTTTTTAAGATATAAAAAAATAAAACATAAAAAATCAAATTAATTAGTTGTCTGTTATATTAATCTGTTGCGACGTGGAAATGTAAAGATATTCAGTTGGTTTTATTCCAAATTGTGCAGGGCGGAATTGTTAAAAATAAGTAATGACTCGCGAAATGAAATATTTAAATCAGAAGACAAATTTCTAGAGGACACCGCCCATGCAAAAAGTCTCCGAGTGACGAACAAGAAGCGACAGTGAAATTAATGCATCTGACTAGAAATTAAATTTATCCATGACTTCATACTCGGGGAATATGTATACCAAAAGATGCATATTCATATGTATCTTGCAGTGCGACACATTAGATTGTTCTGAAAGTGTATAAACTCGTTTTTAACCCTTTCGCATCGGTTGTCGGCATATGCCGTCAAAGATTCCCCGACCGTTGACATCGGTTGACGTGGTATATCGTTTTGCTACTTTCAGTACTCATTGTGACATCTACGGTAGGAAATTGGAAGGGATAAAGGGAATGTTTTTTATATTTTTATGTTAACAAATACAAGAGAATACCGACAGATGGTCATAGTAATTTTGAAGTCTCATCTGTGGAATTCTATGACGCTTACCATGGTGCATATGGCTAAACGCTGCATGTGGAGTGTTGATCCGCCAACGTTATAGACTACAGCCCGAGATTCACTCATTATTCTTATTATTACAGGAATTTACTATGAATGGGTGGTCTTTACGGGACGACTTTCGTCTACCACCAATTTTAATTAATATGCTATGACAAGCATTTTACGGGTGATCAAATTCACACCAACCGGGGGTATTTTAGAGCTCATAAATCGATTAAAAATCCAATTTTTTTATCTCTGTCGGGGATCGAATCCACGACCTTTGGCTTGCAAAGCAAACGCTTTGACCATTGAGCTATGACCGCCGGCAAATGTATAAAAAGGTGTGCATGTCAGTGCATCTGTTATTTCATATTTACTACAGGACATGTGCCTTGAGAAATGATATCGAGTTCTTGAAACTTACCATTTGTCTCGGAACAAAACTCATGATGAATTAATTAATACCGATCCCGAATGTGTTTCGCCGTGCTTGAGCATTTATTACGATCGTGTATTTTTTACAACCGGCGCCTCCCAGAAGGCATCAAAAGACAGGCAAACGATCTCGAATCTTCTGCGAAGCGACCTTTTACGATCCCATCACTATGCGTCTCGCCGAGCGATTTTCGACCTTGGACACAGGGTTGCAAGGGTAAAAGTTCTTTGCGCGGCGATGATGCTGAGTGCTGCGAAAAACATATCCAAGAAAGAGCCGAATGGCTAGGCATTATCTCTGAGATGTGAGAGGGGAGCAAATTAATAAATGCGGCGAGATAAATTAATTTGGAGGGGTATTATGATAAAAAGCCGACTATACAGCGCTTGCATCGTCAGCCAACGCAGCCGTATAATGGATTTTAAAAATAGATGCCTGTGTAGAAAACTAGGAGTATCATAGTTTGACTTCGTGAGGAATGACGAGGTGAGAGAACAAACAAGGAAGTATTCCATACTACTTCGGAGGACAGCATAACCTATAGCTCACACATGTTGAAGCAACTGTTCTCAAAACCTATTACACGGCTGCAATGGCTTTTGTTGAGATGCCAAGATTCGTAGCCGTATGAAAGGATATTCACTGACTGGGGGTACAATGGTTTTACTTTGCGAGGAAACACGAGGCGAGAGACCGGATACGGCAGCCTTCCATACTGCATTCAGTCAAGAAGCGGCCTATGGGCTGGCTATACTCAGAAGGTCTACAGTGCACTCCGGGTCCCAGTATAACAACGCCTTCCGAATGTTGTTGGGTCTGCCGCGATACTGCAGTGCCTCAGGCATATTGACGGAGGCGCGAGTGGATGGCTTCCACGCCATAATAAGGAAGCGTTTTAATGGCCCAAAAATGGTTTAAAAACAGCCTCCTTAAGAGGTTGCTTACTTAATATAATTATAAGCATAATTGGCAATATCATAACAAACATATTACGTAAGGCAAAAATAATTGTCACCTTCGATAAAATAAATAACAAAGTCGCTCTCTGCGTATTAATCTTACATCACAATCGTCGTCGTCAGGTGTATTAATTAGTAGTATTACTAAACAAGGTGATTCGATGCAAAACAAATTGTAACAATATAATTGAAGCAACATTATTGCGATGACATTGCACATTAGCACACTCAGCCGATGGATCGTAAATAAAATTATGCGATGGATTATACGATTAAAAGATAAATTCAAAAAAGTGTTTAGTTTGCAAATAATTAAAAAAAAACCAATGCGTCTACAACAAGGAAATAAAAAGTGTATATTTAATGTTTTATGAAGTGTTCCGTGACCATATTTAAAGGTTTTTAATTACTTTAACGTGAATTTTATCGCTTATTTAAGATTTTTAAGTAAATACATTCATCGTCATCTGTATTCGACCAGTGTTGAACGTAAGCAAGAGACTCCGTCCTCTTCGATCCTCTGCCTTCCGCATCCAGACCACTCTCGCTATTTTTATGTCGTCAGTCGTTTATAAACCATTCGTTTATAAAGAATATGTATGAATGTATATTCTCGTAAATATATATGAATTTTTATTTAACCAGTAAAAGTCCAAGGGACGGTGTACAGATCAGCAGTAATGCTAGCTATGCTCTATGGATCGGAATACTAGGCTATGAGAAAAAAGAGGAGCAGAAGCTGCACGTAGCAGAAATGAGGATGTTGAGGTGGGCCGCCGGGGTGACTATGCCTTACTAAGTGAAAAAACGAGCACATCAGAGGGAGCCTCAAGGTAGCCCCCATTGTGGACAAAGCGACAGAAAGCCGCCTGGTATGGACACGTGTAGGCGGGATAGCACACACATTGTAAACGCAGCCCTGCAGCTGGAGGCGGGAAGGCCGGGTCGGCCTCCTGCAACATGGCTCAAGACAGTCAAGAAGGACATGGAACGTCTTCGATCGTCAACAGCGAGCTTATCTTCGTACGAGCATCTTGTAAAAATGTTATTAGGAGAGCCGACGCCAAGTAAATGGGATAGGGCCAGGGAAAAAAGAAGAAGATATATTAATTTTCATTCAAACTAACAATTATACCTTATCCAGTCAATATATTTATGAGAAGTAATATACGTTTAATTCGCACCTAATCCATTGAAATGCATATTTGCCCTTTGGGGTCATTCTCATGGTAATATCCCCGCGGTATTCTCGCTCCCACTTTTGGCGTTTGTTCACGCGGAGCATTTTACTCGCATTTATCGCATTTTAAAAGTACAAAGCCAAAGCACAATATAAAGACCGAAAAGCTTTTAACGTAATAAATTCTCATACAGCGAGAACGTTCCTTCGGCGCCACGTAAGTAGCAGATACATAGGCGTAACGAAAACAATAAAATACTGAAAAAAATCTTTTTTAACACTATCCAGTCCGCGCGTTACGCGATTAAACTTACGCTGGAGGCCGACTGTTTTTTAAAGAATCGCTAAATCTATCGTCATGTGTTCAAATAAAATTAAATATGACTCTCACTAAAAGGTTTGAGATCTTTGAATTATGGTCGAAAGTAAAAACAACACATATGTTGTGTGATCGGCCACTAACGTTTGAAAAAAACATCACAAGCTGTGTATAATCGGCCACTAAGCGTTGGCGGAACGATCACACACATGTTGTGTGACCGGCCTTTAATTTTCGGCCTTGGTGATTACACACATATTGTGTAATCGAACTGGATAGTGTTAATATAAAAAATAGGATCGTTACTCTGCAAATTACATACATAATACAAAATACATACATACAGGTTAGATGAAGCAAAGTGATATAAAAAAGAAAAAATATGTATTAACACAGAGTCTATTCCATTCGGTCTCGTTGACCGCATGCATTGTTTCCAAGATATTTTGAAATATAGTTCAACAACAAGGAGACGTCAGAACCAAACAGCAGTTTAGGAAGGTCCTCCCAATAAAAGGTAGAGACTCCCAGGCGACAATACAGAACACATATCTTGTTCTTATGGATGATGCATTCCATTATGATTGTATAGGTAAATCGGGAGAAACTTACACGACTTATTCTTAAAATCCAGGTGGAATTTTTTGAAAACCTCCAAACATCAGTGTGGTCTGAATATTATGCGGCATTACCTGAAACAAATAAAAACAAAAATTAGAACTAATATTTATATTATATTGCAATACATGCTGGCAAAAACCTCGGGGATCGAACCCACGAGTTTTGGCTTGCAAAGCAAACGCTTTGACCATTGAGCTATACCTGCCGGCAATGTTATTTTCAAAAAATAAAACCCTAATTTGTGTACTTTAAAATACAATATACAGTTTTTTATTCACACAGCGTATTAATTTTTTATACCCATTTTAAATGTTAAAAGGTTATTGGTCCACCCCTGTACTAATGGTCTAAAAGCACAGTTTCCTGAGTGGAAGAATTAATAAAACTGACTCGAAAATGAGTAAGTCTTTCATATTTTTCTTCTACGCTAATGTATGTATTATGTAGCGGGTGCCGCTAGGAAAACCGTGAAAAAACCGCACCAAACCTTGCACGATCAATACGCGCCATTCTCAAAGGTTACCCGCGACACCGATTTGGCCGATACTAACTATTTCGCAATGTTGTCATACTTAAGGTGCCGAGATTCAACGTGCAAAACAGGTATGTTTAATAAGTACATACGTATATTATGTACGGTTTATGTGTATTTACACCGAGCGTATAAATAGCGATATTCCAGTTTGAGATTCGTCGCGAGTGGTGGTGTCAACCATGTTATAATGAAAGTTGATTCATACACTTATAATGCCAGGGTTATTGACCGAACGCTTTACATGGAGGGGTGCGAGTATAATATATTCCAATTGGTTTTTGTACTAAATCAAGTGAATGCAATGGACTATAGTTTTAATTCAAGTAAATATACACACAACTATAAATAATATTAATGAAAAATCAATATTTATACAGACTAATACCCGCCTTTCTTTCAAAAGGTTGTAACTCCGTCGCGCAGGGGGCAGGATTAGGAGCAGATTGATAACACAGACTTTATCAGAAGCACATTGACATATATTTCAGATAAAACTTTACAAATTTATGGCTCGATCTAGCATTCGGCCGAGCCACAATACAATATGCTCTCGCCGACGGGCGGCGCACAACCGCGCTCGGGATGGGCTCTCGCCCGCGCCACAAGCGGCGGTCTATATAACTATGACCGGACTTGTCCAAAATGCCAATATGGCGGACACATTCATGTCTGACAAGCGAACGTAAATAAGAGACGAAAAATTGTATATCGAGGTTTTCGGTAACAGTCAGCAAGGGCTATATCATGCTGGTGTCAAGACATATTAATTAAATACATTTACACGTATACAATTCTAAATGAAATCTCATGAAAGTGAAAGAAACGTGAGGATTCGAACTACAGACAGTATACCCATGTTGCTTTCGTCAGTTGTTGTCTATCATTCTTTTTTATTGTAATGTTTAAATATGTAATTTTATTCCAATGAGGCATTTTTTGAATAAAACAAAATAGGTAAATGAATTCGAATCGACGACTTATAGTTGAAAAGAAAAGTTTCGTCTTTTACCGTTGACTGTAGAAACGACATAAAAAAATCTGTCAAACCCTGCTTTGAGCATAGAAGAATACATGAATAAGTATTAAATAAATATTTTCTACCTTGATTTAAGATGTCATTAGGAGCACTGTTTATTCACTTGCCTTATAGAAAATGGGACCAGTTTTCTATTGACGTTGAGAACTGAAGAAGCTTTCATAGAAAGCGAAACCGGCATATTCCAACGAATGAATAAACAGAACTCAGCGTGATACGTGTTACAACAAGTAAGAAAATATTTTAACATTTATAATAATTTAAATATCTCAAACTGAATACTAAAAAATATAAATGTAACATCAAAACAAAAAAAATGGAGGTCCCTTAACAGACTTCGGACCGGAGTATGCAAGACGAGGACACAAATGAAAGCCTGGCAGTTTTACAGCGGACCGACTGAATGCGACTGCGGCGCGGAGTATACCCTGTCACACCTTCTGGAGTGACCTGATGATGGCCGGGAGTAACGCCATCGACGTCGCCCACTTCTGGGCAGACGGGATCTGACCCTGATGTTTCCGACACGATTACATATATAAAAATAAAGTTCCAACCATACTATATAACCGTTTTATATCTGGAACATGTGTGCACCACAAATAGCCACAAGAAAGTTGCCGTAGCGCCTCGTCCGAATACATATCTACACCCGAAGATCCACTTAAGAACATATATAGTTCCCGACGACCTCCAAGGCAGACTGAATGTGACTGCGGCACACCTGTCACACCTTCTGGAGTGTGCGCTGTGTCCGAGTAGCTGCACCCAGGAAGACCTGATGATGGCCGGGAGTAACGCCAGCGACGTCGCCCACTTCTGGGCAGATAGGATCTGACCCTGTTGTTTTCGACACGATTACATATATATATCAAAACTTTGAATTTAGATAACTGATAAAAGTACTTCATAAATACTTCATCGCTTATACAATATATATCAATAAATTAACATTTAAGCAGCTTATCAACTCCTGCATGCGCACCAATTATGTACACGTCTATTACACGTTACCTAAAGAAAAATATAGCACGAGTCCAACCGAAAACATTTTAGAATGAACATTGGTCGCAAAAGTTTTATTATGTTCTGATTTATTGATGAGATAAATTTCATCATATAAGATGATGTTCGCTGTAGAATTTTTATGTATCAATATTTTAAAACATACTCCACTGAGAAGGGCATGAAGTCTATAGTAGTGCTCTACTACGAACTTAATTATTTGAAAATTTCATACAAGCAAATGCATGGTCCGTTGTGATTGATTGTGATAGTAATATTAATAAATCGACGGATCTGGCTGTAAATCTCGTCCCGCTCGGCAATTAGTCTGGATTTATGCGCAGGCGCCGCGGCGACTTCCGGCGGCGCCCGGATTTACGATCCTCGGCGTCGCGACGCCAGTGATGAATCGACCGCTTGCATAACGCGTCTAGTACAGATAATCGGATCCAGCCTGATGATTTATTACAATAGTGAGGTCACGTTGCTTGATCATATCATTTATTAAAACCTCGACAAAGCAGCGCTCGATAGAAATCTGTCAATGGGCCGAGTTTATCTGTTTATATTGACCCTTGCTTTCCGATGATATGTACGAGGGTGATCCGTAATATAAGCGAGGGGGAGATCCATCACGTACGGCTGCCAATCTAAGACTGAGCTCCGAAGGGATTTGGAGTGGAGGAATCAAGGTATACTACAGAATTGCGGGATACACCATAACAGCGCTTTTCAGGACTGTAGCGCCATGGGAATCTTATATTACGGATCACCTTCGTATTTACCACGTCTCTAATAATGAGGAAATCCATATAAAATATAATAGATACTGAGTACATTTTTTTTGTATTTCTCCGTAATATTCAGGCCTGATCCTAAAGAGCGGTTCTACATGACCAATGACACACAGTTTGCAATAGGCGGTGATCTATCAAAGATTTGGTCCGCGTCTATGATGTTTAATTTTAAAATTACATTTTACTTTAATAAAATCAAAATTAATGGATTGTAATTTGAACGGTAACAAGTGATTATCATTGCTTTTCAGAAAAAAGCTTTATGATATAAAAATAATGTATTTAAATGGTGGATTGCGTATATTTTGAGTCATTTACTTATTATTTCATTATGTCTTATATTTTTAAAAGCTAGTAGTATCCCAGTAATCGAGACTACGCAATTACTTAACTTGATGTAATATAATCATGTAAAAGAAGTACAAGTCTATATAGTAGGTCTGATTAATTGAAAAGTTTGCCCGCCGCTGCTCGATGGCCGACGTCGGTTTTCCCGGTCCCGTCGGGTCGTTACGGTTAGCCGAAGACATTGCAAATGATTGCCTCCAGGAAATCGGTTACTCCAAGCCGATATAGGGGAGAGAGAGGACTGGGAGCAACTTTACTTTTCCCGGCCGGCCATAATATTGGAGTCTTTCTTTTTTGCGAAGAAAAGAGACGCGCCAGCGCTAGCTTGTTTACCCTTGACAATCCACGTTTTTGATATAGTTTTTTTAACTAAATTACCAGCTCGGGTTGCACTCCTTGAATGCCTGGGAATAAGCCCAGTCAGATATGTCGATTTTCTTTCCACCAAACCCAACTACTCCGCCTTCGAGCGCTTCTGCGCATCCCTCCGTCAACTTGCACTAGCGGCTAACTACTAATATCTAAGCTTCTAGCGATCAAGCAATAAATCACTAAGGAAGACAACTCGAGGCATGCTTGTTGTGTACTTACATCAACGAAATTAGTCATCAGTTTATTGTTGCACTGTGCGTTACATTAGAGCCGCGGGAAGGCCTTCAGCCACTTTCAAAATGATTGTTTTTTTGGGTGCGTTTTTTCTAATGTGTCCCATCCGGACATCAATACGGGAAGATAAAAAGGTGGCCAATTTTTGAACCAACCTGATATAATGGCTTTCTGTCACTATTCCCGCTTCATTCTCTATGATCCTAGCAAAGTTGACCGATCTAGTCCTGAAGTATGTCGAACGAAGTACCGTACTACAGTCTCTACACCCTCGTCGTTAGGAAACTTAAAGCAACGTCACGAGTACTGTAGACCTAACATTATAGCGGCTTTTCATATCTTATATAGTGGGAAATTCTTGCTTTATCTTGCGGGGATACCTTACACAATCAATACAAGTAAATCACTTAAGACTACTTAAATTTACATCAATTTAGGTTATGACCCCACAACAGCATACTCAGATATCAACTTTATGATTCGTGATGACTGTACATTCCATGCAGTAAGCAGTTACTGCAGACACCGATAAAGTGGGTGATTTTTTAATGATTATTAATAAGACAAGTACACCCGTGCTCGTAGCCCATCCATTGCTTTTGATCCCAGTTGATACTTGTAGAGCTTCGAGCACTCAATTTAGTACAACGGCAATGGCGCTTCTAAATGGCCTACCAGCACACCTCGATCCTTTTTTTACAACTTTTTCCTCTTTTTTCGATGGCATTGTTCTCCTAGATCTCTGTGATATTTGACACGTGTTTTCTTCTTCTTTTATGTTTTTTTTTCTCTTTTGTATGTATTGTATACTTATGTATACTATGTATTTTGTATTATTCTATGTACCTTGGAACTGCAGTTCTGTTAAAATAAATTCACCGGACCGAGAATAATTTGTGAACTGGATGGATGTCAAAGTAAACGATAAAATATAAATAACAGTCAATGTATGGATTTAAAAATCAAAGTATCACTTAATGATTCAAACTAAAAAGTTCAAATTAAAAGCATTTTTAAGTCTGGGGATTCGAAGGGTTAAGCGGACTCTGTTCAGAAAGCCGCGAATCGGCGAAGTTTTCCGCTGTTTCGTTGTGATTTATGTTACGGCCACAAAGTGCCTATTGCTTACAGATCAAAACATTTTTAAATTGCATTTCCGATACAGCTCGAGAGTTGTGCTCATAGCATAATAACGACGCAGCAAAACAAAACTTACCGTAAATTTTGAGGTCGAGTTCAAGAAAGCGAAATTGCGCTATTTGTTAAAATAATTAATGAAAAATAAAATTTAAAAAAGTGTAAGGTAATTGTATATTACGAGTACCAACTCTTGAATACTATAGGTGAATATCAAGGTGTGTGATTTATTATTGGTTGAATTAACCAATTTTATATCAAATGGATTAGAATAGTGTCGCCATATTCGTCGTGACGTTTTGAGAGTAGAACATACAGGGCATAGATTCGAACCATTATTTTGGTAAAAAATAGAATATTAACCCTTTGGTTACTAAGCGTCGAATATTCGACGGTCGATTCTCGTGCGAAAACGACGAAGCGTCGAATATTCGACGCTCATGTAATATTTTTTTTAAGGTTTATATATCAACCACCTTTTTTTGGTATTCCGTATAAAAGGGTTGGACCTTTGATATTTTAATAATATTAGTTTGTAACATACCATACGTATTCATACTTAAAGCTTTTAAAATGTATTATTTAAATATACTCCTCCACAACTTTATTTTATTTAATTTTTTAAATTTAAGATTTATTAAGATTTTCGAGTTTTTAGAGTTTGTTTTTATATATTTATATAGTATGTATATGATTTTTACTAACAATTTTCATCGGGTTGACAGTAATAAAGATTTATTATCTACTTCATATATGATCTCAAAATCAAAATTTGAATTTGCATATTTCATTTTTTGATTTGATTAAAAATAATTTTAAATTAAGCCCGGATTCTAGTAAGCATACGAATATTTTATTTAATCAAACAGTCAGGGATCATGCAAAAAAATCTCGATTACAATAATAATATGCCTCCTTTTCGCTGTTCCAACGTGCAAAGCAATACGATGCTAAAAATCAGTTCCATGCTTGCTCAAGTGTTTGTTATTACCATTCCATTCACATCACCAAGAAGCTGCATAGCATTATTGCTGACGGCCGATCGTTGCAACTCTCAACATCTCACCACTCAGCTACTCTAATCAAGATGCATCATAGTCTTCTCAAGTCTTCGGACGACCTTGGAAAGACCACCAATTGGCACATCATCATCATCAGATCCCCCACCGTTCGCGGAATAAACTGCAATACCGACCGATATATCTATATATACGAGTACGTTACAGTCTTAACAAATTTATACATTTACTATTATGGGTATGTATTTACTAATTTGCTTAGTATAAGCTTTGAGATGCATTAATATTTTTTTTGCTGATACATGGGATGTCTTTTAGACCTTTAATGTGGTATTTTCCCTTTTATTTCCACATCCTAATGCCTTTGACCATAAAGGTGCATCCGCCTTAGGAGAGCATTTAATACCTCCAGGATAATAGAGTGCCCTAACCAGCTTGACCTGATGAGGTTAGCTGGGTGTCTGGCCAACATTCGGTCCCTGTCTATATTGGCGACTGATGCCACCACGAGAAGGAGATAGATCAGGATGTTCCTTTCATCGAACCTGTGACCATAAGGCATTTTGCAGAGTCCTCCAGTACTTTTAGGGGACTCAAGATTTTGTTGCTGCAAACCAATCCACCGGATTGACACTACGAAAAAGCTTTCATAATAATGAGAATGCAAACTATAGCTTCATACGCATAGTGAAAGTGTAAATAATATATATAATTTTTTGAATATTATTCTGGCAACACCTTCAAGATCTCCCTCTCGCATTCTATTCAACCTAACCTAACATTTTACTATTTTATTCCAACCCAATTCTCTTGAAAGATTCATTGGCCGTCATAAAGAAGCATACATATACTCCATGGATTTAAATTTTTATTAGTATATATTTTTTTTCAATACTCTAATCTTCTTTTATAGATCGTTGACTATATTTCAATATTATTAGTAATTAAATATACACATACAATTATACATAAATTTTAGGTGAGTGGTACTTACTAAATAAATAGACTGTCGGAAAGTAATAATATAAAAAGCTTGTGAATAAATGTTGACTGATTGAATAATAATAAGCATACTCTGAATATATACTATAGAGACATCTATCGTTATACGATGGTAACAATGGTATAAATACAACATCTTTCCTCAGGATATCCTCGTTTCGGTATCATTCTTCAAAAGACACTCATACATCTCTTCATGGCACGTCGGGTGACATTTATTTTATGGGTAAGACTCGCTGTTAGATTCTACGTACCTGCGCCATAATTTAATACAGGGAGGATGCATTGGTTAAACGCCTTAGTTTTAAGACGTTGCGGAATTTACACTTTAAAAATGTACTTAATCTTTCCAAATGCTGCCCAATCCCAGTTGTATGAGATTGTCGATTTCTTTTGAGACGATATTTCTTCCTAGTTGGATTACCCTCTGCTCATAATGTAAACACAAAGTAGTAAATGTTTGAATTAAGGTTTCACACTTCGACTGTAACACACACACGTATCGCCCCAAGGTTGCACGCGAATTATCGTTATTTGCAGGTTGTATGCGAAGGCTTGCGTAAAGAGCGGCGCGTGTTGAGGTTGCTTTCGATAATAAACGTGTCATCAGGTCTATCGGAAGATTCATTCATTGATTGTGGAATATTTCGAACGTCTGTTTAACGTGATGAATTTCTTCAATGTGTGTGATGACTTGATAGTGTGCAGCGGAAAACGGGATTTTGAAGAAGAAGATTTGTATTTTAGACAACATATGTGTATTAGTATTTTATCCCATATATTTTTTATGTAAACAAATACAGGAGAATACCGACAGATAGTGATTGATGCTGAAGCCTCATTTATGGATTCGATGAAGCTTACCATGTTACATATAGTTAAGCGCTGCATGTGGAGTGTTGATCCGCCTAAGTCATAGACTACAGCCCGACATTCTCGCATCATCCTTAGTAATAAAAGAATTTACTATGAATGGGTGGTTTTCACGAAACGACTTTCGTCTACCACCAATTTTGATTAATAGGCTATGACTGACATTTTACGGGTGAGGGATCGATTTCACACTAACCTATTTTAGAGCTCAGAAATCGTTTAAAAAACTTTTTTTTGTGATATCCGTCGAGGATCAAACCAGATTTTATAGCAACCATAGCTAGACCGTGAACTCATAATCATCTAGTGACTATTTAGCCAAACATTTCATGTGAAACTAACGTTATTGTTCTCACGAAAAAAAAATAAAGCTATTGTTTTTTGTGGCTAGACATGATTCATGTAAGCCTGTAATATTTCAGGCAGCATTAAAATAATAAAAACACTAAGCACGAAAACAAAATAAAGAAACATTTGCTTATTTTTAATATGCTTTTAAAATGTCACATTAGATAGAACTGGAGTACTATCTCACTCGCAAGTTTAAACATACCTTAATTATCCCAAAATTAAGCACTTAATACTAATTAACGAGTGTACGTTACAAGTAAAACCTTTTGCTTTATTCTCGTGATCGCTTTTTAACGACCAAACACGTAAAAACGATGCAGTTATAATCGGATAGGAAAAACGCAATTATGCGTTAAGTTGTTCAGAAAGCAGTCACGTTTTAAACAAAAAAAAAAAAAACGTTTTAACGTGGACATTTCAAATCATGATGAACTGTCGAATTTTATCATTTTAATCTATCAACGATCTAACGAGTTGCCATTCACGGGTTGGTATCAATTAATGCCTTCATTGTGTATTCATCAGCTTTAACTAGCCTTCCGACGACGACTTCACGTCGCCGGGATCGTTATTAGGATATGTGGTGGACATATGAGGAGCAGATGAGAAACACACAGAATTTTTCAAAAGCGCATATATTTTCGGTTAACTTTCGGCCCTGGACCGAACTCCACTCGCTACTGGTCGCGGTCGGCGCACAACTGACTACTCGCCACCACGATCTACAAAAACTAATGGCGCACCAATGACAGACAGCTTCGTACAATACTAGTGACACACCCGTGACCGGACTTCAAAAAAACCAATATGGCAACACATACATGCCCGACAACCAATCAAAAAGAGACGAAAGATCGAGGTTCTCGGCACCAGCCTGCAAGGGCTATGCTATATCAAGCTGATAGCAACACTATATCAGATTCTTATATTATTCTTGCTGAAACAGCATTTCTTACTTTGCATATTTGAATAAGTACCGACCATAAATTACCGAATATAATAAATCGAACTATAACACGAACAAAGCTTGATTTATAATATTCCAAAGTATATAATTATTATGCAGTTGACAAAAATTTCTTAATTTTTTTCCGAGCAACTTAATATATTATTATTTTTAAGTGAGTGATTTAGATACTATATATTGAAATTAAAAATAACAATTAGTAGCCATTCACTAGACGTCAGTACATGTAAAATGTTTGTCGACTGACATGTGTCAAAACAATTCAAGATAAAAAAAACATTAAATTATCTTTCTCCTTAGAAACCACTAAGTAATATTTTTTCTACCTGCTGACAAATGTCAAGCGATTTTAATTGATATTAGAAAGTATGTTTATAATAGGTATTATTTAATAATGTTATCGATATACAAAGGCATTCTTTACGTCTTGACTGACATCAAGTGCAAGCAAAATTCACGAAAACATGCTGTCCATTAAAAAAAACCTTTATATTATCGTTCATAGTGAAGGAAACAAATGTATATATAATTTTCACTGATATGGTTAATGTTTTTACTAATAGCATAACCTTAAATTTAACACCAGAACTGTACAATACCAATGTACGAAAAAAATACCATCTATACTCCTTTACTACACAAAGATGGGTTTTATGTTAACTCCTTACTTAATACTTTATAATAACAGATTAAGAAGCGGAGTTGGTAGAACAAATGACAACATCGAGCGGTGGGGAATGGTTCGGCAGGTAGAGTCTCTATTGTGCAACTGTTGAGACCTGCAGACCGCCTCACACCTAAGATCCTGCTCCATGTGCTTAACAAGCTGCACATCCCAGGACCTAATGCTGGGCAACACACGCTGGGCTATCGAAGTTGCCAGATACTGCGCAAAAATAATTAGACGTCGCTGACACGAAGAAGAAGATACTTTATAATATTCGTAGTTACATATAATTTCTATTCCAGTATTCGTCGCATGTAGTTACTAAACAAGGAGTATCAATCAATGGAAATATAATAATATCAGGTATTACTCCATCATATAATTTTCATGTTTTGCTTCGTGGAGAAGGCATTTTCAAGTTCTTAAATTAATCCTAAATATTCCTTTATATCCATTGATGTTATGGAATTCCACCAAAAACTATCGATCGAAAGAATAAGCCGTTGTTGATATAAAATTTATTTATTTATTAACCTTTTCAAATATTAATTTAAAATTGATCTGCGATCACATTTTTTTAATGTAAGCATGTTTAAAAATGCACAAATCACTATCTATTTTTTATAAGATTTTAGTTGTCATGTTATTATCGCGGATTTTTCACACACTGCAAGCTTCCTCAGTGATTCCCAAAACATACGTATATGTAAATAGTGTGTGCGAAATCATTTTACACACAAAAAAGAATGATCTATCTAAGACAAGGTAAAAATATTAACATCCTCCTCTCTCACAAAAAGGTGTTACTCCGTCGCGTGATGGCAGGATGAGGAACAGATTGACAACACTGACTTTTTTAGAAGCACATTGACATATATTTACGTTAAAACTTTACAAGCTTCCGGCCAGGCGGAATGACATGCCGCTGGCCGTAACGCAGCCTTCTCGCCCGTCAGGAAACAACTGCCCGCTCGTCGGCGATTACGCTGTCGCCTAGCGCTCAAGTGGCCATGTCTATAACTAACACACCCGTGAGCGAACAAGCGAACAGAAAATTAGAGACGAAAGATTGTATATCGAGGTTTTCGGTACCAGTCAGCAATGACTACATCATGCTGATGTAAATATATATAAGTATATTTAAATATATATGTTTTATTACTTCCTTTATCATTGCCACAAATCACAAGCATCGATCAACAGCCGCCAGTATCATTATTAACACATCACCATTATTATAGCAGCGCACTTTCACTTTTCCGCTTGCTACTTGACAAACAATGAAATAAACGTTACCTGTAAAACTTCGCATATAATAATACGGCTACGGCCGTGCCCCATATTTCATTGCAACGCGAAAACGTGCGAAAAACTTGTGTGTGCGAAATTTTTCTTCGGGAAGCAAACAAGATCGCGGTTCAATTCACAACCCTGGGATTCTTGAATGTTTTAACTTCTATGTACTAGATAAGTACAACCGTGCTCGTAGCCATCCATTGTTTTTGATCCCAGTTGATGCTTGTGGAGCTTCAAGCACTCAATTTGGTACAACGGCAATGGCGCTCCTAAATGGCCTACCAGCACACCTCGATCCTTTTTTTTTAATCAAGCTCGGTCGGGTTTTGAACCGACAGCGTCTAAATGACAAAAAACTCACTTACCACTGGACTTTACCCCCCGGCATAACTGTATACTACATACAAAATATATTGTAAACACTTGTCTATAGCTGAGTAAGGAGGATACCTATACCAGAATACCTTACGGGAAAACTGTCTTCATTAAGTCCTGTTTTACAGTATGGTATTTTCCAGTCCTTGGAACACGGTTGTAAGCCTATTACGTCAAGTGTAGGTTTGGAGCTTTTCCAGTCGGAACAAGTTCCGCCTCAAAACATTTAGATCGTCACACAACAGCTACGTTGAGACTCCGTGGTTAATATTCGAAGCTTTGTTTGATAATTATTTGAATATATAATTAAATATTATTATGCTACTTATTCGGAATGAAAATACTAAATTTTAATCGTGAATATATTATATAAAATGAAAAATACCTTCGACAAAGAGTATTTTTTTTTTATCAAAATCCAAGAGGTAAACACATTTGTGTTTTATTCAAAGCTGCTCAATGCTAGTAATAATATATCAGGTATTACCAGTACCAAATACCACTGAACATCTACGGTTCAAGTAGATCCAAAAGGTAACGGTAAACCATTGCGACATATTATCCCATGAAAAAAAAAACCAATATGAGAAACAAATAATTTTTTCAACAATCCTTTACAACCTACTCAATAGAATGAAGAGCACTTCGGAAGCTGACATCAAGAAAGAGGACCTAGCCCATGGACACGACCAGGTGTGAAATATATGGAGGTACCTGAACAGACTTCGGATCGGAGTGTGCAAAACTAGGACACAAATGAAAGCCTGGCAGTTTTACAGCGGACCGACTGAATGTGACTGCAGCACACCTGTCACACCTTCTGGAGTGTGCGCTGAGTCCGAATAGCTGCACCCAGAAAGACCTGATAATGGCCGAGAGTAACGCCATCGACATCGCCCACTCTTGGACAGACAGGATCTGACCCTGTTGTTTCCGACACGATTATATATATCAAGAAAGAAAAGCTAATTTCGTACGTAGGTGAAGTATGCAGAAGAATCTTTTGTATTCATAATAGAACTTACATATTTGAAACACGATCTATTACATTCAAGAATACATTGTTGTTGACGCCTTTGATAGTGATCTATTAAGTTTGTGCGGGTGTGACGTCACACATGTCACTTACAGTCAGTACAGTGTTCACGGCACGTCGGTTATTAGATGTCTACACGCCGTGTGCGTGTGTGTGCGAGGCCCGCATAATACGAATAATATAACAATAACAGTGTTGCCTGTAAGGCGTTTGTAGATGGTATACATTATTATCGTTCATTAAAATGCATTTAAAGAACGATTTATATTAGTTTATACTAAATTGTATCGGCGACCCACAATACGTACGGGTGTACTGTAATGATGCGTCGAATTAAGCACTTAGCTTTGAAAAAAATATTCAGAAGCAATATTAACCATTCCTTTACGGTGCTGAAATAAACACGCGCGCTCCGGTGTTGGGTAGTCAGTACACAATAAAAAATCAACGATTTTAAATCGGAAAAATAAGAACATTCATAGCTAATCCCCTTAATAATTTATAATTGAAGTAAAAAATTAGGATAATTGAGATTTATTGTCTGAAAACATTAAAAAACCATGTGGCAACGCTCACGGAACGGACGTAGGTCCACTCTGGTTTCAAGCTCGATAGCTACTGCCGTTAGTCGTGGAAGTAGCCGGTGTGGCCCACTCCCACTCTCTTCCCTCTACCTTTACAGTGAAGTATGAATAAACATGTTCTTGAAGTGTTTAGTGTCGTATCGATCGGGTTACTAATTGTCCATCTAGCCTCTCTTTTATCTCTCTTCAGTTAGAGTTGTATTATTATGGTTTGTGTCAAGTTGTCGCAAGTCTGCATAGTACATTAGAGGGTCGTAAACCAAGGTGTCGTAAGTCGGCATGTTCTAGACGTGTTTAGTGTCGTATCGATCGGCCTGGCAATTACTCTCCACCTAGCCTCTCTCTCTCTTCAGTTTGCTTCACTGTCGCTTTATCAGCGGCCGGCGATCGCCGCTTCGCTTGGCGTCTCATTTATTCGTGTCACAATAGAAAGTTCTCGAATTAATCCGTTTTGTTTTTAGGCGAACCGCAATTATGCGGCCGCCTCGAGCCAAAATGCGGCAAACGCAATTCGCTTCCAGCAAGAATATTTCAATACAACAATGACAAGTATAGATCGACTTGTATACGTACGTTTTTTCATATACTCGCAGCCTACCTGGAAAAAATACCATTACCAATTAACACTATCTAGTACAGAGAATATCGCTTGGTATAGAGCTTCTTGGCAGCGACCGCTGCATTCAATCCCTCTTGGATGACCATCAGGAGGATTGTCAGCAGACAAAATCTTTGAAAGTCGAGGTCATCGCGACTTCGCTGGAGTCTCTCACGTAGCCTGAAGTGTGGCCCGAGAGAACCATCGTTTAACCCTGGATACGTGTAAGACGAAAGAATCGCAGTGAACAGTGGCTGAAACCAACTTGAGAGAAGATATTGACATATTTAGTGTAATATTGCTTCAGATTCAGTGCTGGTGTAGACGGATACGAAACGTTGGACGTTTGATTTTGTGACAATAATGCCGTGTTATTTGTGTGTCAACCATGATATACTTATGACACGGTTTTTGTTGTCACAAATCCTAACTATTTGCGCAGCGTATTCCGACACTTGTTCTAAGTGTGAGGTCATTGACACTAAATGTGTCAATACATTTACATCATCACACTTACGTTAGCACTTCAATAACGAATTAAAATTGTATATTTTGTGATGTCATTGAAGGAAAAGAAATAAAAAATAATAATTGAAAAGACAGTCGGGAACTATACGTAGAATGTACTTGGCGGAATAAAGTGAATATAGTATAACTTCTTAGGTTTTCAGGGCCAGATTTGATGTTTTGGCTTATGGGTTGAGCCGTGTGTGGTGAACTTTTTTCAACCAATATGAAGAAGACCCCTGCAATGGCGGTCGAAATATTGGTTGAAAAAAGTTCACCACACACGGCTCAACCCATAAGCCACAACATAGTGAATATAGTGTTAACAAAATAACTAAGTTGCATCTCAGAGGGCGTGCTGGATATTGCGATCGTATTGTTACACTATAAGTGTTTGTCAGACGGTTGACACGTGCGGTGACACGTGTGTAAGCAGAACACTACTCTGCCTCGTATTTTTAAGATCGAGACTTTAAGTGCAAATGCCATGTTTTTTTGTATATATTTATAGGAAGCGGTATATTTTTACCAACGCAAATTTCGCGCTCATGACTTCAAGTGTCAATAAGTCATTGTAATTCATATGTGCGTGTAATGATAGGCGTAGATTTTTTCGTTCTGTTTTTAGCATGTTCGTTTCGCAGACCGCGCGGTGCCCCCTTCACGTCTCTTGCTCCACACAAATAAACCGCAATAAACATTTTTTGGTAATTAATTTTTAATAAACATGCAAATTAGAGCGCCAGGCATGAATTATAACTAACAGAGTGGGCTTCTGCGAGTGCGAAAAGAAAACATAGCCAAATACTCGGTAATAAGAGAAGCCAAGAACTACAGTAATAGTTTTGCTATAGGAAATTAGATTAAGAAAATCACTAGCAAAATTCCTAGTAATTAGCAGCCTTAGAACCGCTTCTTCCAGCTCTTCTCTTTCGCCGAAATGCGTTCCACCCAGGTGTTTCTTCATGTCAGGGAAGAGATGGTAGTCACTTGGGGCTAAGTCCGGGCTGTAGGGTGGGTGTTCGACAATAATCCATTTTTTTAGTTTCGTCAGAATTTTAGTGTTGTACGCTCATACACTTGTCTCCATAGATTTCGCATAGCTGGGAATGGATTTCTACCGGCGCAATGTTTGTTGCAGACAGGAAACGAATCACCGAGCGCAACTCACACCTGGCGGGCGAAGCGAGGGGGAGATCCATCACGTACGGCTGCCACGTAAGGCAGCTCGCTAGGGAAGGGATTTGGAGTGGGAGAACCAAGGTACAATACAGAATCGCGGGATCCACCATAACAGCACTTTTCAGGACTGTAGCGCCATAAGGAACTTATTTTACGGATCACCCTCGTAGCTTGTTAAATTCTTACACAATATAGAAACAATTCCAGACTCTGGTTATTCAGTATTCTGAATATTATAATTAAAACAACGTTTTGAATGTTTCTGGTAACACCACCACTGATTTATTAATGCCGTAAAGCGGGTTGCAGGGTTCGCGATTCGTGATATGTCAACTTGTAATCTAATAATCAACGTTTAGCAGCGTTCCTTCCTTCATATAAAACTGCAGCTGAAATATCAACTTAAAATACCTCGAAGTCACGGATTGTCGAATATTTTAAATGAACGATTCGTATGACACGACAATCGTGTTAAAAAAAAACCATCGATTATATTTCCGTAAACATTTTCTACGAGAACATTATTCGAGGGAAATAAATGGCAGCAAATAACGAATTGTACAGATTGACCAAAAATTGTTATTCAATTATGTCTGAATCTTGGCATTTTATAAAATGTAACTGGGATTTTTATTATTTAAGACCTTAACATATCAGAAATATAATTTATTATTAGAGTTACACATATAATTTTGTCCCAATTTCTGATTTCAATTAATCAATTAGAATGCATCATTTGTACTATAATATATTAACCATATATAGGGTCCGCCATCTAACGTTTTTTTTTTCAACTAGTGCTTATTTCGTGAATGGTAACACTTAGCTCATGTCTGATTAGACAGATAATTAGTTTTATCCTTCCGCTGAACGAATATGGTTGTGTATACGCTTGAAAAACGCTGGGAAATATTGCGACATTACTTTGAAAATCATGCTATTGTCCGCCATTTAACGTTTTTTTTTTTCAACTAGTGCTTATTTCGTGAATGGTAACACTTAGCTCATGTCTGATTTGACAGATAATTAGTTTTATCCTTCCGCTGAACGAATATGGTTGTGTATACGCTTGAACAACGCTGGGAAATATTGCGACATTACTTTGAAAATCAGGCCATTTTTCTTCGAAAATGAGCAAGGAGTGGCCGTTACAGTCAATGGCGATCGTTATCGGGCCATTTTTGTTCACAAAAATTGAAGAGGAGGATATTGGCAACATTTGGTTTCAACAGGACGGCGCTACGTGCCACACAGCCGAAGCTACACTCGATGTTTTGCGCCACATTTTCAAAAAAAAAAAGTTATTTGGCGGACCCGTTACATCTTCTCAATGCATCTCATCATCATGATTAGCCTGTATCCGTCCACTGTTGAACGTAATCCTCCCGCATGACTCTCCAACCTCTTCGATACTCCGCCTTCCGCATCCAGGTCACTCTCGCTATTCTTATGTCGTCAGTCCATATTGCAGGGGATCGGCCAATGCTTCGTTTGCCAGTTGCTGGGCGCCACTCCAATACTTTTATTTACCATCGTCCGTCGTCTCTTCGACAGATGTCCTGCCCATTGCCACTTGAGTGTGCCTATTCATTGGGTAGCATCCACTACTTGAGTTCTTCTGCGGATATCCTTGTTTCGAATTATATCTTTTAGCGACACTCCGAGCATGGATCGTGACCTTTATTTTATGGGTAAGACTTGCTGTTAGATTCCACGCCTCTGCGCCATAAGTTAATACAGGGGAGGATGCATTGGTTAAACGCATCTACTAAAACATTTTATAAGTAAACCAAAAATGAATAATTAAACAGTCGATTTTAAGCAACTCAATTGTTGATCTAATCTCTCAGTCAATTCGGGTCCAAAAAAAGTTCTCGACAGATTTATTCCAATCGATTCGGCATCACCTGCGAGCGGAACGGTTGACAAACACAATTCACGATGCGAAACGTTTAAAAGCAGCCAACACCTGGTACAAAAGTCGATGTGGAATACTTTTTCGCCGCGGCGAGGTGACTCGTGCGTAGCTCGCAATTGGAAAGTCAACAAAAGGCGCATTTCGCCAGTCACTTTCCTACGATCGGCCGCCGACTTTGCCCACAAAATAACACTTTTATCAGCGAGTTAAACAAGCTTTACGTAACGTTTGTATAGAGCAGCTGTTTGTCCACACATTTTTTTTTATATGGGACTGGAAGAATAAAATCTGTAGAATTTTACGTAAATTGTGTGATTTGTTCGATGCTCCACTGGCCTGTATCATTCTGTCCCAAAAGCCAGCTCAATCTAATCAATAACACGAGTTGCACAACAGACGGTTACCCATCTAAGTATTGGTATGCGTCGAATGCTGTTTAACTTCTTATGTCAAGTTAAAAAGCAACTGATGCATACCTTTGTGGAAAGTGATTTGGTTTCAACGTTGAAATCATCGCTTAAACAAACGCCTATTTTGAAGACCACTACATTTTTTTTTATGTAAACACATGCAGGAGAATACCGACAGATGGTGATAGTAATTCTGAAGTCTCATCTGTGAAAAGCGCAACTGAGGGGAATACTTGGATTGCCCCGAAAGAGGACCTAGCCCCTGGACATGACCAAGGGTGGAATATATGGAGGTCCCTTAACAGACTTCGGACCGGAGTATGCAAGACGAGGACACAAATGAGGGCCTGGCAGTTTTACAGCGGACCGACTGAATGTGACTGCGGCGTGGAGCAGACCCTGTCACACCTTCTGGAGTGTGCGCTGTGCCCGAGTGGCTGCACCCAGGAAGACCTGATGATGGCCAGAAGTAACGCCATCGACGTCGCCCACTTCTGGGCAGACAGGATCTGACCCTGTTGTTTCCGACACGATTATATATATATATCTGTGGAATTCTATGACGCTTACCATGGTGTATATGGCTAAACGCTGCATGTGGAGTGTTGATCCGCCAACGTCATAGACCGAGATTCACGCAACATCCTTACTATTACAGGAATTTACTATGAATGGGTGGTCTTCACGGGACGACTTTCGTCTACCACCAACTTTGATTAATCGGCTAAGACTGACATTTTACGGGTGAGGAATCAAATTCACACCAACCGGGGGTATTTTAGAGCTCAGAAATCGATTAAGAATCCTTTTTTTTTTAATCTCCGTCGGGGATCGAACCCACGACCTTTGGCTTGTAAAGCAAACGCTTTGACCATTGAGCTATGACCGCCGACACATCATAATTATGAGATTTTTCTCCGCCGTATTCCTCATAACTAACATAACCATATTTTTTGTGGTTCACATAACACATCAACAATTGAAATATGGTCTTCACGGGACGACTTTCACTACCACCAATTTTAATTAATAGGCTATGACTGACATTTTACGGGCGATAGATCAAATTCACACCAACCGGGGTACTTTAATGCTCAGAAATCGATTATAAAATCTTTTTTTTAATCTCCGTCGGTGATCGAACACATGACTATTGACTTGCAAAGCAAACCCTTTGATCATTGAGCTATACACGGCGGCTAAGAATTAACTTTTTGCAAACGTAAATGAAATAGTATTAAATATTGCCGTGCTACAAATAATTTCATTATTTAGTCGCGACTCTAGAAGAGTAAATAAACATCTAGTCGCGTGGGTTGGAGTATATTTCTTCGTCTCTTCCTCGTGTCAAGTATAATTTACCAAGACACGAATTGAGTACAAACAAAAAAAACAGAGTTTCCAAGCTCCCTGTAGACTGTGGAGTATCTTTCGCAAATAACTTTCACCATCCTGAGAGAGTATACTCAAGATGCAAATTTAAACTCAAGTGAATTCGAAGAAATAATATTTAAAAAATATTGGAATATAACGTCGTTAGCCTCTCCTCCCCGGTGATGTCTATCGACTACACATTGCTTGTAATAACTTAAATATCTCTGTAAATATAATACACACAGGGTTCAGATTTTAGGTATTCCTCCTTAATACATTTACGTATTGAAAAAAAAAATATTTATAATAATAGGCACTCATCGGGAGCAGGAAATATTTTTTTAAAATCCGGAATAAATTCACCACTACAATCAAGACGCGTCAACTGTCATGAATTATTCGACCTGCCGGAAGCGTGTGCGAAAATAAAATTTAAAAATACCCAGATGAGGCGGCATCTATACTCCTAACTCTCGCTGACGTACTAATATGAGTGAGCGAGACGGGAAACCTCAGTTGGTCGGCTCGTTCGAAATGATATCTACGCGCGTAGGCACATCGATATATCGACAGGCTAAGTAATGTTAGTATCTCTCGGAAAATCACGCGAGAAGGTGCGTCTGGCCGTTTGAGGCTTCGTCTGATGTTTTTCATGTTTTTAGCTATTAAATGTCAATTATTACTGCTTATTGACATCAACTATTGTAAAATTAAGCGATATCTTTGAATATTTTCATTTTTTCGAATTTCTACTCATTTTATTCACTTTAAATCAGAATGTGTAACGAGTTGACACCATCGGAACGCGCGGAAGTTTTTAGCATAGTAAAGCGAGGGTTAGAGATGATAATAACAAACATTAGTTTTCAAATCGAACGTCTCGATAGAGAAATGGGTATGAGTCTTCAATTATCTACTCTCAGCATGATATAGCCCTTGCTGACTGGTACCGAAAACCTCGATGTACAATCTTTCGTCTATTATTTCTGTTCGCTTGCAGTACATGATGTGTCGCCATACTGGCATTTTGGACAAGTCCGGTCACGGGTGTGACGTTAGTTATATAGACCGCCGCTTGTGGCGGTGGGCGACAGCCCATCGCGAGCGCGGGAGTCGTGTGCCGACCGTCGGCGAGAGCATATTGTATTGTGTGCCGGCCTGAATGCTGTGACTTATATGTGATCAATAATGTAATTATACTCGTAATTATGCAAAATTACGACGAATTGTCAGTTACAAATCATAAGCTTTGTTGCCTAGTTGTCAGATTGACAATAAACAATGAATTGTAAAGAATTAAGATTATATCTCGTGATTTTAGTCCCGTGACGTTAATTGGATCGTACATCTCATTAAGAGTTCTGAGCAGACTACGCGGAGCCGATGTAGAGCAAAAGCAATCGGGCACGAGTTGTCTCGAGACGTCAATCAAAATCCGAATTCAACCGGCTGAATGCTTCGTAATCAATGTATTAAAGGCATTTAGCACATCAACTCACGGCGTGTTTAAGAAATTAAATCGTATTGTCTCATTTTCTACAAAGCAGCGCTTCCCAAATGGTGTTACGCAGGAAAAAATGGATTTTCAGCATGTGGGAACTCCTCACCGTTTATATTTATGCACGCAAAGCTATTGAGTAAAAAAAAAACTACACATTTCCACAAATAATATTTTAGCGACTCTAGAGCAACTTGCCAAAACATTTGTTTGGAGCATCTTGATGTACGGCTGTGAGACATGGTGCTTGTCTGAAAGTGATAGAAAAAGACTAGAGGCCTTTGAGATGCGGTCATACAAAAGAATTATCGGAATTTCCTGGAAGACCACGTCACGAACAATGATGTTCTCAGGATAATCAAGGAAGATAGGCGCCTAATAAGAACCATCTCAGAGAGGCGAGCCCGATGATCGGTCACATCATGCGCCACGATGGTCTTCTTCACGACATTGTGGAAGTTTTGGTTGAGGGTAGAAACTGTAGAGGGCGCCCTAGATGGAAGTATTTGCAGCAAGTGTTCGAGGACATGAGTTGTAGCTCTTATGCTGAGCTGATTTTGTTGCTGCAAACCAATCCACCGAATTGATAAGACGAAGAAGAAGAACATAAATTAAGCGTAGTGTTTATTTGTGATCCGGATTGGGATCGAAATTTGAATGTGTTGTTGCTTAGCGGGTTGGGTTGAGGCTTCTCTTAAGACCAAATGGTCTAAGCCTCGGGAGTGGCAGGCATATTATTCGATCTCTTTGCTTTGATTAAAAAAAAGATACAAATATGCCACGATACTTCGGCGGCCATATTTTCAAGTCTACAGGTTCTCGTCGTAAAGGCTTTCGGGAATTGTCACAGGACAAGACATGGATACTAGCAGCGGACAGAACTGTGTGGCGGAAATTGTGTTGACGGATATGAGAAATAGAAAATAAGAGTAATATTTTGTTGTATCGTAGAATTTTCCTAAACGTTTTAAAAAAATAATGAAAAAAATATACATGCAATTTACAGCGAGCGCCTTCTACAATAATACGTATCAATAATATAAATACGTCTTAATTCTCAAGTCGGTATGTGGAAGCAATTGGCAAATGGTCCAGCGCCGTGTATGGAATAGAACCGAAGTGAAATGTTCACGGTTCGAATCCCAGCGGCAGCCGTTTCTTTTTCTCCAATATTAACGAAGAGAAATATCATTGAAGATGATATTTGCTGTAGATTTGCATGTGTAAATCATTTTGTTTAATATTAATGTGAAGTATGATGGTGTGACTAGATTGGACAGAGTTTGAAATGAGCATATTCGGGGTTCATTTCGGGTGGGCCTCATACCTGAAAAAATAAGGGAAAACCGCCTAAGATGGTATGGGCATGCGGCACGGAGAGATGAGGACCACACGGTGAAGAAAGCCCTCAACATACCCACGCTGAGAAGAAGACCTGGAAGACCACAGGCAATCTGGACTGCAACTGTAGACAAGGATCTGAAAACTCTGGGCTTGACTAAAGAAGAAGATTAATGTGAAGTATGCACCACCGTTTGACTTATGATGCTTATCAATTAGAAATGGTAACATGACAGCTTTATCAACCTGACATTTAAAAGACTATACCCATTGCACAGCTGAATCAAAAACACAACAAACCACTTCAAAGGATTGGTACTTTAGTTGAATAATTACTCATACAACACTAGTATAATTAAAATGTAATGACTGTCGCCTGCCCAAGTATTTCGATCAATTTCAAATCTACACTACATCACTAATGACTTAATAATGAATTTATTTCCAATGGATAGTAAATTTAGACTTGATGGAAATAATGGAAATTATGTTTTAAAATGAGAGTGCTAACAGATTGACGTCAGCATGATATAGCGCTTGCTGGCTGGTACCGAAAACATCGATATACAATCTTTCGTCTCTTATTTCTGTTCAGAAATGAATGTGTCCGCCATATTGGCATTTTAGACAAGTCCGGTCATAGTTACATAGACCGCCGCTGGTGGCGCTGGGCGAGAGCCCATCCCGAGCGGGGAGCCAGTCGTGTAGCGCCCGTTGGCGAGAGCATATTGTATTGTGGCTCGGCCTAATGCTGCGACTAGGTCCGGGCCACAAGCTTGTAAAATTCATCATAAATATATGTCAATGTGTTTCTGAAAAAGCCTGTGTTATCAATCTGCTCCTAATCCTGCCATCACGCTACTGAATAACAACCTTTTGAGAGAGAGGAGGATGTTAAAATATTTTTTAAATACGACAAATAAATCTAAAGATATATATATTTCTCTCCTTGAAACGAAGAAAGCACAAAAGAAACGAAGCCTGCAAGTGAAAGTTGTCTTTGAACAAACGTTTCATTTCTTTTACACTTTCAGCAAAAGTTTTTCGGCTGTCGCTTCACTTTCAGGCGTCAAAATCTCGCCCTAACGACGTCTTCGGGCGGGAATTTCTCCTTTCTTTACCTGAGAGGTAAAAAAATAATAAAGAGATTTAACAACTTCCACGTAAAATAATTATACAATAATATAAAAGTTGAATTTATATTATTATTCTTCGATATTCGTTCACCAGATGGAGCATGTGGTCGACATAAGCAAGATATTCAATTCATTAAACTTTTAAAAACATTACAATTGGTTATTTAGTTTTTAAAACATATATCAACTTAATATTAAAACTATTCACAAAAATAAATAAAAAGTCCCAAAGCTCGCTAAATATTAAAGAAAACTCCACATAATTACTTCGATAAATAAATTCGTGGAGCTCGTGTCGAAACTGGGCTTCTCTCAAGTGGAATATATCAATATTCGAGGCGATATGGTTGAACAGTCTGATCACTTTCTCATGAGGCATAGTCTCTGGCAGGTTAGTATTACTCCTACGAAGAACAAACAGTATGTGCCTCCTTATCCTTAAATAATTGTCAGGGACAAACAAACCGGTTTCCAACAAAATATCAGGATTTCTGAACGCGCCTGTGATTCTTTGCTGATTTATACAATTGATTGGTAGAACTTGCATTCGTCTACTTGTGGTGACTTTGATTGGAGATCCGTCGGTTCTTAAAGCTGCTTCGAGAGTACAGGTGAGAACATCACCCATTATTCTTTTTGATATACGTAATTTACGACAGCTGAAGGTGGATCGGCTAAAGAGCAGATAAAACGGAAAAGATCGACCATATAGGTCACTTCGTGAACATGTCCAACTGAGCTAGAAATTGATAAGTAGCTCGTGGAAAGTAGTTTCGTCTCTCTCACATCCGGCCCTGAAAATGAGAGACTCCAGCTCTGGCAACAAGTCGCATCAGAGGATTTCATTACTCCAAAGGAAGGCCTCCCAACTGGCAAGAACCTTGACTGGCGGACCTGGAAATCCCTGAACAGGTTAAGAACCGGAGTTGGTAGAACAAAGGACAACCTCGAGCGGTGGGCAGGGAGAGACACTATTGTGCAACTGTGGAGACCTGCAGACCGCCTCACACCTAAGATCCTGCTATATGTGCCCAACAGCTGTACATCTCAGGACCTATGATGCTGGGCAAAACACGAGCTATCGATGTTGCCAGAAACTGGGAAAGAATAATTCGACGTCGCTGACACGAAGAAGAAGAGTAGTTTTGTGTAGATATTTTTTGTGACAGTTTATAGGTTCAGATCCAGGTAGGCTTCGCGTGCTCAAGTCACGAGCGATCCCGCCGAGCTGGATATTTATGTATATCACGCATCATGGCGGTAACTAGTTCGGGCCAAGTTTGCACCTCTCGAGCCAAATTTCCCAAAGGTCCGCCTTGCGCGCGCACCAGCAAACTCCGCCAAATATTTCCATGAATTTATTAGACCTAATTTGTAACTTTAAACTTTTCCCCGGGGCTCTATCGCGGATACAAAAAGAAATATTATTTATATCCGTCTCCTAATATTCATTTATCTCTGTCTGGGGCCACCGGCACTCACAAAATTTACTAAAGTATTCGCTTTAACAACTTCAATATAAAATAATTCATTTTTCTTGCGGTATTTTGTAAAGACTGAGTGAAAACATAACACTCACTAGTACGGCAAGCTTAAAGAATCACAATATATTGTGGATTTTGGATTTAGCCGTGCGTTCTCTGGACCAATATATTTCGACCTCTATCGCATTGGTCATATTCAGGTTGATGATTTTGTGACTTCTCTGGACCAATATTTCGATAACAGTAAATATCGCTTATATAGTGTACTGTTAGTAAAAAAATACAATATTAAAAAAAAAAGATGTAAAAGTAACGAGTATCCAAGCGTTTATGTTATGTTAAGGGCTGCAAAGATCGGGATACAACAGTTGTGGGTAGAAGTCTCCAAAAGATATTATAGAACAAATAGATTAAAATAATTTTAAAAATAATAACAAATCAGCTATATGTACCATAAATCTATATGGTTTGTATGCACCAGTACCGTCTTTAGACCACACGGCGCCCTACAGCATTTTTTTCAGGCGCCCTTTATTGTTTATATATATTTTTAAAAAATCTAAGCAAGATTGACTCGGCGCCCCATGCTTATTCGACGCCCCGGGGCACCGACCCACTTCGCCACCCCCTAAAACCGGCACTGGTTTGCACCAACATATTTCTATCGCGAAACTGCATAAGTTCTGATGTGCACTGAATGCGAGACAAAAAAAAATACGAATTTCAACTGCAATAGTAATTCGTTTCAGCGGCTTGTGGTGCACGGCCCGCGTCGCAGTTTGGATTGCACTGCCGTAAATTTAATTAAACCCCATTAGCGGCCACCGGGGAGATTTATCATCCCTGGCCAGGGCGACAGAAGAAACGCTTTCGAAATAAAACGTGCTATTGCGTAATGATCAAATACGACTAACGAAATGCGGTGTATCCGTATTTTTACACCAAATTGACATTTGTAGATTTGATCCTCACTTCTTCGTATATGCTTTGTGTAAACGATAAATTCGTTTTCAAACGTTCATCATCAGCCTGTGTCCGTCCACTGTTGAACGCGGGCCTCCCGCATGAATCTCCATCCTCTTCGATCCTCCGCCTTCCGCATCCAGGTCGCTCCCGCTATTCTTCTTATATCGTCAGTCCATCTTGTAGGGGGTCGGCCAATGCTTATTTTGCCAGTTCTTGGGCGCCATTCAAATACTTTTCTTCCCCATCGACCGTCGTCTCTTCGACAGATATGTCCAACCCATTGCGACGTGAGTGTGCATATACGTTGGGTAGCATCCACTACTTGAGTTCTTCTGCGTATTTCCTCGTTTTATCGTAGTTTTATCGTATTCGTATTCTATCTTTCAAACGTTACTTTATTTTAATTTCGTTGCAATTTTTTATTAATCAAGTTATTCATCAATAACGTTACGGTATCAACTGACAATACTTGGTGAAACTGCAGATTTAAATATTATATTAATTGTAATTCAAAAATTAACAATTTTAAAATATAAAATTTTTATATAACATTAATTTTCCATCCTTTATTATTAATTAATCCCTGGTGTCCATCTCCAATAATGGTAAAGCTCTAAATAGCGACTGTCAGTTTAGCTTTAGAGTTTAACCATTATTGAAGATGGACTCCAGTGAGACCGAAAAACGTAATAATTTAAAAATTAACTTGAAATCTAAGCTAAATATTTTTAATTTGTTCCGATAAAAAATGATAATAAAATATATGAAATACTCGTAACAAGAGTGAAACATATAAATATAGCATAAAAATAAGATAAGAAACAGAACATATAATACATTTTGCATGGCAGCATACCTTGTTTCACCTTCGGGCAGTTGAAATGTTGTATTTGCTAGAGCCGGACTGGGGAGCGCGGCCGCGGGGACCGCAGTAGTATTTCACAATTAAAACCGCTTTAAAAATACGATAAATTGTCACAGCTTGCTAGGCATTAATTCACAATTATATCTCGCTATCCGTAAAATTCCTTTGTTGCTACTTATTATTATAATTTTAACCCCAGGGAAGCACATTTTAAAAAATAAGCAAGATATATCCTAGCATAAGGGCAATTAAAGGTATGGAAGTTACGTAGTCGCTCTTAGGTTATTAGAACGATGAGCTATTCACAACTCTGAGATGCTTAACAAAACGTGAAAGACGTAAAAGCTATAAATTTTACGCCTTGGATAGGTATACCAGTGCTCTTAGTCATCGATTATTTTGATTAGTTGATACTGACATCCCTCATCTTTAAAAAGGCGACGACAAGTCGCGGGTTCGTCATCGGGACGCGTGGAAGAAGGATACAGGAGCAGATCTCAAAGCAAAGAACTTGTTTATAAGTACAATTCGCGTTTATTTCCAATATAAGACTACGTTTTCTCACCCGACCGCAATATGTTGTATCGTGGGCATCGGTCGGACGGGACTGTCCGCGGGCACGAGCTGACAGACGACTACAGCAACATGTAGCGCCCCAAAGATTATTGCGGCTAAATCAGAAACTAAAGTTGACAGTTGAACCACCATGATAGGAGCAACATGTCAAAACAAATACAATAGCGTATGCAAACGCCGTGTGTTATACATATAAAAAATTAAGACTAACATTATTAGATGTGCATGTCAGACGAGCGTATAAAAATAAGAGACAAAAGATCGTTTATCGCGGCGTTTCGGTTTCAGCCTAAAAGAGCTATATCAAGCTGATATCAATACGTGTGTAGTAGTTCTAGCTCGTGCCCGCGGACAGTCCCCATCCGACCGATGCCCACGATACAACATGTTACGGTCGGGCGGGGAAACCGAAGTCTTATATTGGAAATAAACGCGAATTGTGCTTCTAAACAAGTTTTTTTGCTTTGCGACCTTCTCCTGCATCATTCTTCGCGTCCCGATGACGGACCCCGCGACCTGTTGACGCCTTTTTAAATAGGGGGATGTCATTTATTTTGAAAAGTTGATACGTGTGGAGTTTCAAGTCCTGAATTCAGTTCAACCGCGATGGTGCTTCTAAATGGGCTACCAGAACACCTCAATTCTTTTTCCACATCCGTTTCCTATATTATAAATGGCATTGTTTTCATAGATTCGTATTCTTCTCACTATCTATATGCTTTCTTTACTAACTTTTGTGTTGTATCTTTATTTTCCACGCATATCTCTTATTATCACTTTTATTGATGTATTGAATTAGCTTTGTGAATAAATAAAATAATTATTTATCGTTAAACAACAATCATACATAGTGATAATAAAGGGTCCGCAAAATAACTTTTTTTTTTTAAAACAGGGCGCAAAACATCGAGTGTAGCTTCGGCTGTGTAGCACGTAGCGCCGTCCTGTTGAAACCAAATGTTGCCAATATCCTCCTCTTCAATTTTTGTGAACAAAAATTCGTTCAACATGGCCGCGCCGCATGGAAGCGCCATTGATGGCGCTTCACGCACACTTTCTGCCACAGCAGCAATATTCTCGCGTGTACGCACTGTTTTTGACTTTTCACGCTTTGGTTTATCGATGATGATGCCAGTTTCTTTCACATTTCACAAGATAACGAACATACGGAGCTGACGGTGATTCTCTTCTTCCAAAATCCGTACGCAATTTTCGCACACATTCTGCAACATTACCATGTTTTTCAAAGTAATGTCGCAATATTTCCCAGCGTTGTTCAAGCGTATACACAACCATATTCGTTCAGCGGAAGGACATAACTAATTATTTGTCAAATCAGACATGAGCTAAGTGTTACCATTCACGAAATAAGCACTAGTTGAAAAAAAACGTTAAACGGCGGACCCTATATATTACCTAGGAATGATTAATATGACTGTGATCTTGAAAATATTGATATTTTAACATCAACTTATTCAATTTTAATAATATTCCATGCGACAGAGTAATCTTTTGAAAACATCTATTCAATTTAGAAATCTTTTCGATAATAAAACACAATGTATGTATCGCATTACGATAATTGCGAATTGTGATCGTTTTAGCAAGACATATTCGCATGACTCGACGGATGACACATAGAAAAAATGTTTCAATTTCGCTATTTAGGTGATTTTTTAAAGAAAAGCGACAGTGAAATTATCCGAGCGAGGCATACTTGGTAAAAGATGAGTGTATGCTGCAAACACGTGATTTGAAGAAATTATAAGCCGAAAGCGTAATTATCCATGAGCTGTATGCGTTAATGAGACATCATGCTATCGCAATTACGTTGTGCGGGGCCGACGTTTGGATGGGTGACCAGAGACATTGATTAGTTTGCATGCGAAATATTCATGATGCTTACGAGACTTGTCCTTACCCTAATAGGAGCTTATAGTCGTAACAGAGCACTGTCAGCCACTATGGTTCTCGTCTCATCTCATGTCAGCTCTAATTCCCGTAGCTCCGCCGATTACTTTCTTTATATAATGTATGCATTGAATACGAGCGTTTTTTTTTATAAAAATCAACATTTTATTTTTAGAAGACTATCAGACTCAGATCATTCAAAATACTGTCCATCGGCAGCTACGACCTTCTCCCATCTTTCACGTAGAATACGGATTCCACGCTGGAAAAAAGTCTTGGTCTTTTGCGGCAATCCAGTCATCGACACATTATTTGGTATCGTCATAAGAAGAAAATCGCTGCTCAGCCAGGCCATGTGTCATCGACCGGAACAAATGGTAATCGGAGGGGGCAATGTCTGGTGAATACGGCGGGTGGGGAAGGACTTCCCATTTGAGGTTCTCCAGGTAGTTTTTTACAACATTTGCATCATGCGGTCGTGCGTTGTCGTGTTGAAGAATAACCTTGATTGATGTCTTTCGGCGTATTGCGGCCTTTTATCCTTCAATGCTTGGCTCAGCTTGATCAATTGTCGTCGGTAACGGTCTGCTGTAATCGTCTCGATTAGTTAAAGCAGCTCGTAATATATTACTCCGAGCTGGTCCCACTAGATACAGAGCATGAGCTTGGAACCATGAATATTCGGTTTTGCTGTCGATGATGATGGCTCGCCGGGCTTGACCCACGCTTTTCTGCGTTCAGGGTTGTCGTAACTTATCCACTTTTCATCACCAGTAACAATTCGATGCAGAAAACCTTTTAGTATACGAGCTAATAGTAATGCGTTGAAGAAAAATCCTATGTTTTAACATCCTCCTCTCTCTCAAAAGGGGCGTTACTCTGTCGCTTGAGGGCAGCATGAGGAGCAGGTCAGCAAACAAAGACTTTCTTTTAGAAGCACATTGATTATATTTATACTAAACTTTACAAGCCGGACAAGCGGGAGGACAAGCCGCTGTGGCCGTAATGCAACCTTATCTCGCTAAAAGGTGGGGACCGACTACCAATCTCCACGCTCAGTCTCGGGTTTCGCTCACGCCACGAGTGGTGGTGTTTATAACTACCACACCCGTCTAAAATGCCAACATGGAGCACATAAATGAACGACAAGCGACCAGGAATAAAAGACGAAAGATTGTACATCGAGGTTTTCGGTAACACTCAGCAAGGACTACATCATGCTGATGTCAGTTTTATATTGCGTTAACATAAACATAAATATATAGACAACGAACATAAAACTTAATAATGTAGTAGTTGCCATAAAAAAGGAATAATTATAGTAAGTTATTTGTTTAAACTCATCGCATGGCATTTATAACCGAAACGTTTCAATAGCCCACCGAAGATGGTATACAATGTGTCCGTAATGTCTTTTAAATGGTAATAAGTAAGTAGAGGTATTCGTCGTTCAGGTTGTATGGGCGTCATAAAATGCCGGCCCACGCACGACTTTGTGGAAGAAGAAAAAAAATTACTACAGAGAAATATAACGCCGTAGGAAGTTGATTGATTTTTATGGCATTCGATCAATTCGGTGTATTGCCTTGTCCAATTTCGACCGTCCGTTGCACAACACCGTCGGCTTCTTTTGGCAAATTATACAAAGAGGTTGCACCAACGACGTGGGAGGAAGAATTGTAAAGAACGAGGACACAATTGTGTGATGTTGGTACATGCAAGATTTGTGAACATCTTCATTGTCACGATTCAAGAGTGCAGAGGTGCAAGAAAAAGATAAAAAAGTTATATCTTCTGAGAGGTACCGATATAGTGGGATTAGTAAATTTAAGATGATTTTCTGATTGTTGTACGCTTATACACTTGTCTACATAGATTTCGCATAGCTGGAAATGGATTTCTACAGGCACAACGTTTTTTGCAGACAGGAAACGCGAAACTCAAACCTGGCGGGCGAAGCGAGGAGATCCATCGCGTACGGCTGCCAAGCCAAGACTGAGTTCCGCAGGCAGCTCGCTAGAGAAGAGATTTGAAGTGGGGGAACAAGGTACACTACAGAATCGGGATCCACCATAAAAGCGTTTTTCAGGACTGTAGGGCCATGGGAATCTTATATTACGGATAACCCTCGTAGTAGAGGCTACCCAAAGAATAGGCATACTCAAGTGAAAATCTGCAGGATAAATCTGTCGCAGAGACGACGATCGATGGTGAATAAATGTTGGCGTGGCATCCAAGAACTGTCAAACGGAGCGTTGGCCGATTCCCTGCAAAATGGACTGACATCAGAATAATTACGGGATTTGACTGTGTGCGGAGGGCGTGGAATCGATAAAAATGGACTCTTATGCGGGATTTCTACGTTCAACAGTGGGTGGACACATTCTGAAATGATGATGACCTTAAGGAATTTCTCCGTATACATATGTAAGCATGTTTTTCTTTCAAGTTTAGTATTGCAAATAAATATGCAGAAATCTGCAAACACGAAGAAGATCTATAAAGAGTTATATTGTGTATTGGACAATATTACTATCGAGGCCGTATTCAAGGAATAATTTGCATGCGAGTATGCATATATTATGTTCTGGCTGACCTACAGAATCATTTCAATGGTTGCTGTTTTGGGTTGTGTGCGATCTTTTAAATTAATATCAATGAAGAACACGTAGGTGTCACATTACACACGCTGTGTGTTATGCAGCCGGTTGATGCGCGAGTACATTTAACAACAACAAAAAAATACCAAGCGTCAGCGCAATGATGAGCATCAGGGCAACAGCAGCTGCATTGAACAGGGCTTGACAGTGCGAATGTCCATCAAATATCAATCGTGTCATAAATGATACAAAAAAAACTGTTATTACGAATGTTTTTGTGATGTATTGCGTTCTTGTGTTGCAGTATAACCAAGATCTACAATAAGCATTTTTCAGTTGACGTGATATATCGTTTTGCTACTTTCAGTACTCACTGTGACATCTACGGAAGGAAATTGGAAGTGCAGTCATTCCTTTATCAACGTACAAGTATTCTTTACAGGAATCTGTATTAAGCATGTAAATAAATATCGTTAGGTTTCGTCACAGGAGCGATTTTTCTGTAAACCACACGTGTCAATGCCACCACATGTATGGAGTTAAATAATGAACGTTTTTTAAATAAAATAGTTTTTTATGCATCATCTGATGGCTAAAGGATAGAAGAACCTATGTGATATATGAAAATAGGTGAGATAAGTACATTCATGCTTCAAATACTAGTTTTAAGAAAAAAAAAATTTTTGAAAAATTCACGCCGTATTGACAGTATAATTTGTATTCCACCGAGCCGTAACAAAATGGTTAATCACACTGAGCACTGTTTATGGTTTCGCCTTCAATGTAAGATTCATCAGTTCTCAACGTGTATAAACATACTAATGAAAAAAAATTACAACTTTATATGAAAGTTTATAGGGGAATATAGGGAAGGGGGGATGGATGAAGCTGAAGAGAGTTAAAGAAGGGGATTATACCTGTGAAAATCATCGACTAGTGTTGTTTTATTTAAAAAATAATATTGTTTTGTTATTTTTTCTATATGTAAGCACATACAGGAGAATACCGACAGATGGTGATAGTAATTTTTTGATGTCTCATCTGTGGAATTCTATGACGCTTACCATGCTGCATATGATTTATTGAATATTGGAGTGTTGATCCGCCAACGTCATAGGCTACAGCCCGAGATTCACGCAACATTCTTATTATTACAGGAATTTACTATGAATGGGTGGTCTTCACGGGACGACTTTCGTCTGCCACCAATTTTAATCAATAGGTTATGACTGTCATTTTACGGGCGAGGGATCAAATTCACACCAACCAGGGGTATTTTATAGCTCATAAATCGATTAAGACCCCTTTTTTTTCAATCTCCGTCGCGGATCGAACCCATGACCTTTGGCTTACAAATCAAACGCTTTGACCATTGAGCTATGACCGCCGGAAAAATAATATTCATTGAGAACTTGCTGTTTACATAAATAAGACTTGAGCTTCAAAACAATCACTTATGTACATTTTAAAAATATATGCACTGAATAAAAAAAACGACGAATTGACACTCGCATATAAATATAATTAAATTGATTATTCATGATAAGAGTTTGTCGAACCCTGGCCTAAATGATTCACGTGGAAGACATTACGAAACGGGTTCGCCGAATTTCGCTTTTAAAATATGCAGACGTCCTTTGGGTGCGTTTATAACTGCACTCGAACCGGTTGTGTGCGTGTTCATAATATTGACGTTTTTGTGATTACATTCACTCATGAAGAGGGAGAATACAGGTGAGCGTACTCACAAAATGAAGTACCTTTTAAACAAAAATAAACACGGCATTATATTTAGTTTTTTTTTTATTCCATTTTATGTAAATATTATTATAATAGATATAATAATATTATATATATTACATTATATATATAATCGTCAGACAGACGACGGTCGATGGGGAAGAAAAGTATTGGAATGGCGCCCAAGAACTGGCAAACGAAGCATTGGCCGACCCCCTACAAGATGGACTGACGATATAAGAAGAATAGCGGGAGTGACCTGGATGCGGAAGGCGGAGGATCGAAGAGGATGGAGACTCATGCGGGAGGCCTACGTTCAACAGTGGACGGACACAGGCTGATGATGATGATATATAATCGTGTCGGAAACAACAGGGTCAGATCCTGTCTGCCCAGAAGTGGGCGACGTCGATTGCGTTACTTCTGGCCATCATCAGGTCTTCCTGGGTGCAGCCACTCGGGCACAGCGCACACTCCAGAAGGTGTGACAGGGTCTGCTCCACGCCGCAGTCACATTCAGTCGGTCCGCTGTAAAACTGCCAGGCCCTCATTTGTGTCCTCGTCTTGCATACTCCGGTCCGAAGTCTGTTAAGGGACCTCCATATATTCCACCCTTGGTCATGTCCAGGGGCTAGGTCCTCTTTCGGGGCAATCCAAGTATTCCCCTCAGTTGCGCTTCTCCACATGTTCAGCCGCAGGGTGGCCTCAGGTACATTATAATAACATAGTTCGAGAGCCCTACTTTTTACCTTCATATCGATATACTCATTAAAATATATATATATACTGCACCATTTAACATTATACAATCAAAATAATCTATAAAATGATATAAAATATAAACATCCTCCTCTCTGTAAAAGATGTTACTCCGTCGCGTGGCGGCAGAAAAAGGAGCAGATTGATAATACACAGACTTTTTCTGAAGCACATTGACATATATTTACGATAAACTTTACAAACTTATGGCCCGGACCTAGTCACAGACTTCAGGCCGGGCCAAAATACAATAAGCTCTCGCCGACGGTCGGCACACGACTGGCGCGCCCGTGGTGCTGTCGCACAGCGCCACAAGTGACTATCTCCGTAACTAGATCAAAATGCCAATATGGCGACACATGCATGTACGACAAGCGAACAGAAATAAGAGACGAAATATTGTATATCGAGGTTTTCGGTACCAGTCAGCAAGGGCTATATCATGCTGATGTCAACATGTTTTAAAATCATCACAAAACAGCTGTAATAAAAACGTTTTATTTATATTTACTTATTCAATCTAGCAATGGTTTATTTTGACATTACAATGCTATTTTTCCATCTAAATTTCGCAATGATCAACGTAACACACATCTCGGTACATGCTGCGAGAATATACATAAAAAAGATTGCGTTTATTCGATGATTCCGTCGAAATTTACTATCGGTTTCACAACATTTTCTTATTTGAAAAGAGAATCCGCAGTTTGTATGTAAATTCGTGTCCATTGTGAGCCGCGCGTGAACCAAACTCGAGCCACTCTAAACAAATATTATTCTCCATTGTTGACGTTTCAAGAAATTAACACGAACAGCTTGTACGAAGAAAAAGAACAGATTTTTAAACCGATTCATATTATATACAATATAGTTATTCTGAAGTCTCATCTGTGGAATTCTATGACGCTTACATTGATGCATATTGGCTAAGCGCTGCATGTGAAGTGTTGATCCGCCAACGCCATATACTACAGCCCTAGATTCACGCATCATCCTTATTATTACAGGAATTTACTATGAATGGATGGTCATGACAGGACGACTTTTGTCTACCATCAATTTTAATTAATATGCTATGACTGGCATTATACGGGCGAGGGATCAATTTCACACCAACCGGGAGTATTTTAGAGCTCATAAATCTTTTTTTTTTAATCTCCGTCGGGGATCGAGCCTACGAATTTTGGCTTACAAAGCACACGCTTTGACCATTGAGCTACACCCGCCGGCAGATATATATATTCTTGATTTCACTTTGTGAGGAATGACGAGGTGACCAGGTGCATAGGCAACCTGGACCGCAACTGTAGACAAGGACCGCAAAACTCTGGGCTTGACCGAGAATGCAGCGCAGGAGAGGCAGACATGGCGAATGTTCACAAGGAGTGCCGATCCCAGATGATGGGAAATGGCGAGGCTAAAGAAGAAGACATAATATGTTGACATTGTGTAAATAAATTAACCTTTAAACGCCCACTGGTCCCACACAGGAGCGCAAATTTGTAATGTTTCGTCGCACAATAGATTCTTCCACGAACTTACTTTAATACTATTATTACAAATTAATGTAATCCGATTGTGAAATGAACCATAAGCACTCCTGTATGGGACCGTAGGGCATTGAAGGACGCAAACCTGCGGTTCCGTAAGGAAACCACTGGGCGTATAAAGGTTAATTATAGAAGTAATAAATTATGAAAATATAATCATTTTGCCATTAGCATGATATAGCCCTTGCTGACTGGTACCGAAAACATCGATTTACAATTTTTCGTCTCTTATGTTCGTTCGCTCATCGGACACGCATGTGTTGTCATTTTGTAATGCCGTTAGTAGGACTAGTTATATAGATCGCCACTTGCGGCACTGAGTGTCACCGACCACGGCACCCAGTCATTTGTGTGCCGACCGCGGCGAGGTCGTATTATGGCCGGCCTGACATGTTATTCCGCTAGGGCCGGAAGTTTGTAAAGTTTATCGTGAATATGTATGTGCTTCTGAAAAAGTATGGTCTCCGGGGAGGCCGAAACATGTAATCGTTTAAAATGAATGTGAATCAAAACTAAATATTTTTAATTACTTAGTTTTTTAATTAAAACTAATTTAAAATTATACTTATTCTTCTTTTCAATGCATTGACATCAGCATGATATAGCCCTTGCTGACAAGTACCGAAAACCTCGATATACAATCTTTCGTCTTTTATTTCTATTCGCTTGTCGTACATGTATGTGTCGCCATATTGGCATTTTGGATAAGTCCGGTCACGGGTGTGACGTTAGTGATATAGATCGCCACTTGAGGCGCTGGGTGTCACCGACCACGGCGCCCGGTGCCCAGTCAGTTGTGTGCCGACCGCGACGAGGTCGTATTATGGCCGGCCCGGCATGTTATTCCGCCCGGGTCGGAAGTTTGTAAAGTATATCGTAAATATATGTGTTTCTGAAAAAGTATGTTTGTTGTTAATCTGCTCCTCATCCTGTCACCACGCGATTCAATAACTAACTTAGAGAGGAGGATGTCATATTTTAACTATACAATACTTGTAAAGATTAATATTCAATCTTAGGAATAATTGCATATGTATTTTCCTTACTAATGATAAAAAAATACGTTTTAATACATGTAAATAGATTAAAATCAAAAGAAAATTGCTTTACGCATGTTTTCTATTGAGTAGACTAGAAAACTCGTCGATTTTACTTGATCGAGTTAGTTGTATGGGGGCGGATAGTTGAGTCCATAGCATATCTGATAAACGAAAGATTTTTCGACAAAAAAAAAACGATTTATTTCTAAAGATAGTCTCATTACTGAACGCAGCACACTTTGCGACAACGTTTCAATTTTTTCATCACTTCCAAATAACATTTGCAGTGATCTTCAAAATAGGCGTTTGTTTAAGCGATGATTTCATCGTTAAAACCAGATCACTTTCCACAAAGGTAGGAATCATTTTTTTTTAATTGACAAGTTAAACAGCATTCGACGCTTACCAATACTTAGATGGGTGACCGTCTGTTGTGCAACGCGTGTCATTGATTATATTGATCTGTCTTATGAGACAAAATGATACAAGCCTCTTGAGCATCAGACTAATCATGCAACCTCTTTAAATATACTGCAGCTGCCGTGTTTTCAAGTTCTCGGGTTCTTTCTCTGTTAGACGTCAGGACCCATGAATGTTTCAAGATATGTAGAAATAACTTGGTCGAGCGGACAAGGAAGCCTTCCATACTACAGGTCAAAGGTCGAATGTGGACCTTATTGTGACACAAACTCGTACTTCGGATGCCGCAGGAAAGCATAAGCTACAGCTTCTTTTTTTCAAGCCCTCGCTGTTCGGAAAGGTCGTCGGGAAGTATACATATAATATACTCGGCAGACCTGTCGATGGCAGAGATGACATTGGACGAGGCAATGGCCTCGACGGCTGACAGAGCTTTGTGGCGGCAGCTCGTTACATCCATATGTTCCACTTAAGAAAGCGGACATGGTAATGATATGCTCCAGACATAGAGCAGATATGTTTGTAAATCGCTTGTGCGAAAACTCCTTGATTGTTAAAAAAATACGTCATCTTACGACAGCAGTGCAACTTTATATTTTGTTACTATCCGCTATTCTTCTTATGTCGTCAGTCCATCTAGCAGGGGGTCGGCCAATGCTTCGTTTGCCAGTTTTTGGGTGCCATTCCAATACTTTTCTTCCCCACCGACCATCGCCTTCGACAGACATGTCCTGCCCATTGCCACTTGACTGTGCCTATTCGTTGGGTAGCATCCACTACTTCTTCTTTTAGCAACACTCCTCTCATGGATCTCTCCATAGCACGCTGGGTACCTTTATTTTATGGGTAAGACTTGCTGTCAGATTCCACGTCTCTGCGCCATAAGTTAATACAGGGAGGATGCATTGGTTAAACGGCTTAGTTTTTAGACATTGCGGAATTTTCGCCAAAAGACATCACAAAGGCATAAAAGAAAGAAAGCAGTGTAGATATTCATTTTGCAACACGGTGATTTAAAAAAAAGGTAGCATACTTGATGATTCACCCTAGTGCATCAAAGTACCTGCATATAGATAATGAATGGTATTACGCACCTGCGATCGAGCTGTTACCTGGAGTGAGTGAGTGAGTGTGTGTAGTGTTGATGCGGATTACCCAACCTTTCTCTGCTTCCCCGAGAACTTTCCCTCCATGGCGGAAGCGCTATCTCGAAACCAAGAGTCGGTAATCTCTAGACGAGAAAATAACCGAAGAAGCCGAACACGTTTTATCGCATATAAAAAGCAACACAATGGATATCGTGCAACTGTGGGTATAGCTCGATTTCCGAGCACTAAAATGCTCCGGTTGGTGTGAATTTGATCCCTCACCCATGAAATGCCAGTCATAGCCTATTAATTCAAATTGGTGGTAGACGAAAGTCGTCCCGTGAAGACCACCCATTCATAGTAAATTCCTATAAATAATAAGGATGTTGCGTGAATCTCGGGTTGTAATCTATGACGTTGGCGGATTAACACTCCACATGCTGCGCTTGGCCATATGCACCATGGTAAGCGTCATAGAATTTCACAGATGAGACTTCAGAATTACTATCTGTATGTGTTTGTATAAAAAAAACTTAAAAATCACGTTTGTGCACGTTGATACTGATGAAACTTTCATAGATCGCGAAACTGCAGTCTTAGAGCAAGTGAAATAGTGCTCAGTGTGGTCCATCAAGGTATGAATTAAAATTACTCGATTAAAAAAAACAGTTAGCCTTACAATGGGACACTTACGTGTAAGCCTCCAACCCTTACAGACATATGGTTGGATCTCGTCTCTATTTTTTCTGCCTATATTACGACGAACGCTGTTCTTCTGAATAAAAATAATTCATTCCTCCTGCTCCCACTATGTCATCAAAATCTTGGTCTTTTAAAAAAACTATAAATATACGTACATTTGTAATATCCCTAACCCGCACATAAACACGATACTTTCCACGTGCAGCGTCCTGTCGACATAAACTCCAATGATCTTGACCGATTATGCTCTCCTGCATTCGACTTCATAAAAAAAACTAATCATCATCATCAGCCTGTGTCCGTCCACTGTTGAACGTAGGCCTCCCGCATGAGTCTCCATCCTCTTCTATCCTCCGCCTTCCGCATCCAGGTCACTCCCGCTATTCTTCTTATATCGTCAGTCCATCTTGTAGGGGGTCGGCCAATGCTTCGTTTGCCAGTTCTTGGACGCCATTCCAGTACTTTTCTTCCCCATCGACCGTCGTCTCTTCGACAGATGAAAAAAAAATAATGCTTTACTTAAATTAAAAGATGGTGTCCATCATTTCTCGTTCGAATGGTGCATTCAAATTTAACGTATATTCGCATATTCTATACATAATCCTGAGTTCGTCGACGACAATAGCACGGTTCTCGTTAGATCATCGAAGTTAAGCAACATTGGGCGTGAACTAAAAACTTGGGATGGGTCACCGGCTATTGCTAACCACATCATGTCGATGATATTGCTTCTTAGAACCAAATGGTCAAGGGATCGGGAGCGTCGGACTAATCGTCCGATCTCTTTAAAAAATCTGAATAACAAATCCCACAAAAATATAACTAGGATTCTTCAGTTGTCGCATTTGGCCTCGGGCTTCTGCCCTGGAAGTCGTAGGGAACCATTTATGTTCCCAGGTGGACGTTCAGATGTCTTGGGACGAGGAATCGAAAGTGGCAGCTGACAAAACTAAGTGGTGGCAATTTGCGGTGATCATATGTTTGCAGATATGTCATGGCTATGGAAGAAGAATTATGTTGTATGTATGTATGGGTAATAGTAAGGATCTGTGCTTTCACACCCATTTACACTTGAACAAGTTCAAACATGTTTGAAATTGGTCTCAAAAAAATCTATGTACAAAATAGAATATATGGCTAATAAAAGTAGAACAAATTGATTATAAAAATGAGACATGATTGTTAAATATAATTAGTTATGTTCGACAAATTTGCTTCAAATAAAATATCATCGGTATCAAATATTTTTTCGACTTCGACTCTCGAAATAGATCCAAAATTAGTGAATATGCATGTTATTTAAGGAATATAATTATAAGGATCATGCTATTTTTTAAATTAAATTTATTCATTTTTTAGTCAAGAGTCTAATTACTCAAAAAAAAAAAAGATTGAAGTTACGGTATTATTGCAAGAAATATAGTCAAATAAAAGACTTAAAAGAATCATTACTAAGAAAGATGTTATTCGATATAAAAAATACACTAATTAATGGCTAATTTGCACATGTATTTAGGAAATTATAGCATTAGTGTTGACGTGACAGTTGTTTTTTGGTTTTAAAAATAAAATTTTATTTTATTTTTTGGTATATTATTCTTGAAAAAAAAAAAAAATTCTCGTAAGTTTTCTAAAAACGTCTAATCTTATTGAATGCAGATATGTTTGACAAAACTAATATTTACAATGAATTTATACTAATTACAAATATGTTTTTATGTATTAATATAATAAAAATCTAAAATTCAATTACTTATAGCCAGTGACCATTAACGCAAATTTATTTAATTTTAACAAAATTCTGATTATTGTTAACCAAATAACATATTTATTAGAAGGTAGTCTTATATTATTGTTGATGTGATTACTTAACGATCTTACAAGGTTATTTTGGGTGAAATTTCTGAACTGTCATAGGAATGTATTCATAAAGAATAGGTTGACTTGTGTCATTTTTCAGGGCTAAATTACAGCTTAATGAATGTTTTTTGAACCTTATATTTTACCAGTGTGCAAAATAATTACGAATAATGTTGTACAAAATATGACATGTCAAATAAACTGTTTCTATGTGATATGTATGCCACTGGTTTGATGAATATTTAATGTTTTGGTCGCAAGGAAAGAATATAGGCTACACAACAAGAGAACCAAAGTAGGTCGAATTTGGCCTATAAAGCTGAGATACTAGGAGGGTGGGGCGAGGCGTTTTGGTACTGCTCACCTTGTCTGCAGGGATGTTCTTCGACGCCATCTCGATGCCTCCCGCAAGCGACGGAGCCGTTAATCCACACTGAATATTACAACAACAAAAAACCACTTTGGGAGCACTCAACACACACACAAGAAGGAGCACAACAAACACGGCGCGGGGGTGTCGGGGCTGTTTTCACTCGAGGTTTACACACTCGCACGGGGCGCACTGGGATATGTGATTCGGTGTGTGGATTGCCGCATCTTGTGGCGTCGCGCACGTCCCTGTTTCGGGCTAGTTGGGCGACATTTCGAGGCGGGATTCACGGCACGAGCGCGGCGACTGTCAGAGGCGAGCACGTAAAATGGCGAGATGCGCGCACCCCCACTCTCTCACTCTCCGGCGAAGGAATGGCTGGTTCTGATACAAAGAGAGAGAGCAGCACCGAAGGGAACCAACAGTTCAAATACAGGATTACAGATCGCGCTGATCAGTAAACAAAGAAAAACTAGGACGCGAACAGTTCGAAAATACGATAACAGAGCGCGCTACACTACATACGAATAACATTAACATAAATATGTGATAATAGATGGCGTTACAACTTAAATAAATATGTATAGCAGTTTTATAGGAAAGATAAAATAATATTTTGTTTCTGAAAAATTTAAGAGATGGCGCTGTACTATGAACATAGTCACCTTAGTGTTTAAATGTGCATTCTTTTGTCGAAAATAGTATTATTGAAAAAGTAGATACATAAATTGAAAATAAAATTTTGAACAATCAGTATTTTATTTAAATTAGTTTTAATTTGGATGGCATTGGATAATTTTCAGATAAACAGACAAGTTGTCTATTATATCGTTTGCTTAAATTAGATCTCAAACTTAATACTTAATTGCCATGCACACAATTAATTATATTTAATAAAATTATGTACATACTTTTATTAATAATTTACTTTTTAAAATTATGTACTGCGTAAACACTTTGCGAACTGCGCATAAGTTATTGTGGGGGCACCGTTAGCAACATGTTGCAATTTGATAATCAATTTCAATACTAGCAATAGTATTAATGTTCTATTAATTTTATGAAAATATTTGATTGCTATAAAATAATTAATTTAAGCTTTAACGCATAGTATAAATATTCGTATAAGTATATAGTATAAATATTCGTATAATTAGTATAAATATTCGTATATAAAAATATTCTAAGCAGCCCGTTCCCGTCTTTGCGATTTTAGTAAGGGTAACGAGACAAATCTAAAACAAATACCTACTTACAAAAAAACATTAAATATAAATCGAAAGAAAAATAAATAAATTGTAGAGTTGCTATTGCAATATAATTTGTTGCAATCACAAAGTAATTGTTACAATTGGTAATTTATCTAATTATCCAATATTGTTTTTGTATCTCCCTCTAAAATGTTATACTCGTCAAAGCCCAAGAAAGGCATCAAAAATGAAAGAAGATAAAAAAAATCAAACAAAGTATGTACCTAACGACTAAAAATGAAAGAAAAGTTAAATCATGTTGTTATTGAAATATACTGTGATTTTTTTAATCCTGCTCATTTGTAGCCGGCTATGAAAAAATATTTAGGTTTTACGTGTTTCAGCAAAAAAAACAAAAAACTTTTGACGCTATTACATCTGACAGTGTAGTGGTAGCCATTGAATTGTTTACACGAAAATGTCACAACATTTTAAAAATATGTTTCATTTGTGTTATTTCAATTTAAATCAGTTAAAGATCCTTAATGTTGACATTATTTTTCAATAATAAATCATACTTTATGCTTTATTAAATAATTGAAAAATGCCTGATAGCGAACTGCCTTTTTTCCCCAGTGAATTGTAAGTTAATACAGACCAAAAAACAAAACAAGATATCATGAAATATATTAGATTATTGTAGGGAAGTTAAGTCATAAGAAAGAAGCAGCAATATAATAAAGTATATCAAGCTTCATAAAATAAATGTTATTTTGTAAATGTTCCCTCTATAGTAACTATCCTCATATATTATATTTTACTATTGAAAATGACATTTCCTCACTTTTTATAATGACTGACAGCAAAAATATCTAGCTACGAGCTTAATATTGTTGAAAATAGTATTTTTTCTTATTCAAGACGAGTTATTCGAGTTGTTTGAGGTTAGGTTCAATTCAACCAACAGGATGACTGTTAATACAAAAGATTTGTTTATGATCGAACTTCCGTGGGTCAAAACGTATTGTAATTAGATTTTTATAACGGATTAATTATTTGTTTATTCTTAGGGCCGAACCTGAATCTCTCACTGATGCTTTACAGTCACAAGTGGCATTCTATAAGGTAAGAACTTTTCATGTATGTAAACACATTAACTTTAAGAGCAATGATACAAAATAATGCTTTACTCCAGTTTTTCTTAAACATGTCTGACATGCTTCATTATTTTTATCTTACACGTGACAATATTGATATTTTTGAAGAATTTGTCATTTGTTTTTTAGAGAATTAATTTTTTTATGTAATATATTTTAAATTTAACAAATATATCAGTTGTTACACATAGTCTTCGACTATAGTCCGATATATTTTGCATTTAGTAATATACTCAGCTAATTTTGAACATTAAAACAACAATATCGTATTTTATTTTCCAGGGTGAATATGAGAATTTACGGTTAGAGACTAAATCGGTGATAGAAGAGAATGCTCAAATGTCCAGGGAGCTCAAATCTCTGCTGGCAGAGAGGTGTAACCATGACACGCAACACATCGTCAGGGAAACTGAGCATGAGGCCTCGGCTGAGCTACGGCAGCAGCTCACACTCACCATGAAGGTAACATATCTTTAACACATTGTTTGCGGGTAGTTTTTACCATACGCTAACAAATGGCCTACCAGCGCACCTCGATCCTTTTCTTACATCCTTTTCCTCTTTTGTTGATGGTATTGTTCTCCTAGATCTCTGTGATCTCTGACACATGTAATCTTCTTCATCTATGTTTTATTTTTCTCTTTTGTATGTTTATGTATACTATATTTTTCTTATTCTTTGTACCATGGAACTGCGGTTCTGTTTAAATAAATAAATAAGTGGCTCCTGTTTGGACCAGTTAGGGAGTATCTTTCCTTACGGCTAAGCTCTACTATAACTCAATTTATTTGAGCTGCGTCTGTTACCGAGCTAGTTGCTGAGCGGACTCTTGTGACCGCCTTCACCTCATGCGTCTTAAAGACCCTTCCAGATCTATTGGGGATTTCCCCACTTGTTTTGTTTGTGCAGCGTCTGCGATTCCAATCTCTTTCACGGGTTCTTTTTCTTTAATCATTTCGGTGAAGTGGCCATAATTTTACAGAGGGAAGTCCAGTCCAGGTGGAGCTGGCCAATTTCGTTCATTTTTTGTGTAAATGTTCAGTAAATTTACAATACCTTTAGCTTAACATTTATTTTTCAATGAAACTATAAGTAAAATTTATAGGCAGGGGGATATCTTCACTGTCGTTTTTAAATACTGAATGATCTTCAATATCACACGAAAGATCCAATTAACTATTAACACACAATTCTTAATCTCCTTCATCATTATTATGTTCCAGGAGAAGGAGTCATTCTCTTTACTTTGGAACACGGCGCAGAAGACAATCAAGAGTCTGGAAGATGAGCTGAAGGCCTATCAGAGTTACCAGAAGACAACTTCATTTGTGGGAGACATTGAAGAGGTGATTTGATTAATTGTTGAAACATCGATGGATTGATAGCCCAGAGGCATTCATATCACTGCCTATCTTGTGGAACTGACTCTACCTTTTCAGGGCTTATTTTTAAATATAAATCTACATAAATCGATATAAAGCACATGAAAAAGAATATTGACAGGCGGCGATCTATTTTATTTTATAAACACATTCAAATGCTTGTCAGAATGGGTTAGAATTTTCTTGTTTTTTTTTTGTAAAAATATTTTAGGAAAGAAATAACAGAATTAACGACTCTACATTCGAAAGATAATGGACCCCTTTTTGCACAGTAATTAAGAATTAATATTCATGCAACACATTGTTGTCGGGCTATTTTTGGATGCCTTGCATATTTGTTTACATTTTTGGAAACCGCAATAACTTTAACATAACCCAATACAAAATTATGAAATTTCTAATACAAAGTAACTATAAATAGTATTATCAAATAAAGAAGAAACACTGATAATAACAGTTTTATTTTCAGTGAAAACATGCATCGATTTTACACACAAATGTTTTTTAGTTTTTTTTTTATGCAAACACATACAGGAGAATACCGACAGATGATGATAGTAATTCTGAAGTCTCATCTGTGAAATTCTATGATGCTTACTATGGTGAATATGGCTAACCGCTGCATGTGGAGTGTTGATCCGCCAATGTCATGGACTACAGCCTGGGATTCATGCATTACAGGAATTTAGTATGAATGGGTGGTCTTCACGGGATGACTTTCGCCTACCACCAATTTTAATTAATAGGCTATGACTGGCATTTTACGGGTGAGGGATCAAATTCACACCCTAAGGGTATTTTAGAACTCGGAAATCGATTACAAATCCTTATTTTTTTAATCTCCGTCGGGGATTGAACCCACGACCTTTGGCTTGTATAGCAAATGCTTTGACCATTGAGCTATACCCGTCGGCAAAAATATATGTATGAAGTAAAATATTATACTCTAAATATAAGAAAAATATGGGCAGCAGTCTCTCCTAAAATGGATTATTATGGGTCCCACAATCCAGTAGCAGTTTGACAAAAAACATAAAAATCGGTGTCCCGATAACAATGTTTTAAAATAATTAGTTGTAAAGGTTAATTATCTATGGTTTAATTTATTGTTTCTAGGTTAAAAGAGAATATTCCGCAGTCATAAAAATGCTTGAATCGAAATTAAAAACTGCCTACGACGACATCAAAGATAAAGAAAAATATATCAATGTCTCCGTAGAAGAAAATTCCAATCTCAAGAGGAACATTTCCGAGAAGGAAAAGAGTGTCGGGGAGTTGAATGAGAGACGCAGGGAAGATAAACAGAAGATTGAGGGTTTGGAGAAAGAGCTGAATAATTCTAAGAATGAGTTGGTTGTTTTGAAGAGAAGTCGTGATGACTTCATGAACGATGCCGAGCTGTGTCGGCAAAATATGGATATTTATGCTAAGAAGGAGGCGGAGTGCAGATATAAGGTATAATACTAAATAATTAATTTAATCATCTCATGCTTATCTATTTAAAAAAACAGATATTCATTTCTGGCATAGTCCAGTGGTTAAAGCGTTTGTTTGTCATTCAGACGCTGTTGGTTCAAATCCCAACAAAGTTTATCCAGGCCTCGGTAGCATCGAGTTGATCATCCGATCTCCTTAAAAACGCTGATCAATGAATATCCTAATATTTCACTTATATAAAACAGCCGCAGTCTATGCAAATTTGCGAGCTCTCGTCCTGGAGGCTCCCAGGAACCATATGTGTTCCCATGTGGACCTCCGGGTACAGGTGTTCTGGGACAAGGCATAGCTAACCTGAGCTTACAGAACTGTGACATGACAATTTGTGGTGTCCATATGCTCAACATATGGATCGGATATAATAAAAAAAAACTATTCTTCGCAATTTGAAGACTGATTGACACATTATCTGTAGGAAGGGAATTTTTACTAACATCCTCCTCTCATAAAAAAAAGGAGTTATTCAGTCGCGTGGTTGCAGGATGAGGAGCAGATTAACAACACAAAGACTTTTTCTGAAGCATATTGACATACATATTTCGATAACTTTACAAACTTATGGCACGGACCTAGTCACAGCATTCAGGCCGGGCCACAATACAATATGATCTCGCCTACGTCGTCACACGACTGCGCTCGCTCGTGATGGGCTGTCGCTCAGCGCCAAGTGGCGATCTATAAAACTAACGTCACACCCGTGACCGGACTTGTCCAAAATGACAATATGGCGACACATACAAGCGAACAAAAAGAGACGAAAGATCGTATATCGAGGTTTTCGGCACCTGCCTGCAAGGGATATATCAAGCTGATATCAATATATTCAACTTTTAAAATTTTTAACACCAGACATTTTTAGGTAGTACATGTGAAAAAAGCCACACATAGTTTTGCATACAAAAAATACTGATTACTTAATAATTCAGAAATATATTTTTATATTATAGTTATTATTTTTTAATTATTTTATTTACTGTTAATAATCATCTGTGGATGTTTTTTTATTTCACATAATAATAACAAGATAATAAAATTTTATTTGCCTTTTATATAAGATATTGATGTGGTGATTTTCAGATAGTCTAAATGTGCGGATTGATCAGCGCCCTGGGGCCAAGAGTGTTGAAAAACCTTGCGATTAAAAAAAATAGTTTATTATTGATTTTATTCTTACTTTAGGTCGCTGAAGCTCTAAGGATAGTTGATGCCGCGATATCTGAAAGAGACGCAGCCATTGAAAGAGAACAGATCGCATCAGGTATATATATATATATAATATTTACATAGGAATTGTATGGATATTATCCATGGCTGTACCCATCTAACTTTATACAGGGTATGTTGGGATACAATTAGTTGAGAACTAGAAGAGATGTGTGCTTGAGTATGCATTTCTTTCAGCTAGTGCGCGGCGTGTTCAGAAATCCTGATATTTTGTTGGAAATCGGTTCGTTTGTCCCTGACAATTATTTAAGAATAAGGAGGCACAGATTGTTTGTTCTTCCTAGAAGTAATACTAACCTGCCAGAGACTATGCCTCTCGGGAGAGTGATCAGACTGTTCAACCATATTGCCTCGAATATTGATATATTGCACTTGAGAGAAGCCCAGTTTCGACATGAGCTCCACGAATTTATTTATCAAAGTAATTTCGTGGTCTTCTGCTTAGCGAGCTGTGGGACTTTTAAATAATTGTTGTTAATAATCATAAATACCTATATTTATAAATTGTTTCTCTTGTATTATATCTTATTTCAGGATCGTATTAAATAAAATTTGTAATGTTTCTGAAAGAAATAAAATAAATAATACATTCTAATTGATTAATTGAAATCAGAAATTGAGATTATTGAAACTCTAATAATAAATAATATTTCTGATAGGTTAAGGAGTTAAATTATAAAAATCTCCTACATCCTTAGTAAATGTCCCAACTAGGTACACCTTCGTCTCTTTAACTGACTGTAGTATGGAAGACTTTGTTTTGTATACTGCTTTGTCCAGTCGCACATTATTTCTTACAAATATAATTTAATACTATTTTTTTTATTAAAAAAATACGAAATTAAAAATATAAACTATCATTTCTCATATATTTAAGTGATTGTGCATGTCACAGACTCCATCGTTAATCCATGGTGCACTGTTTTGTCCTAATATTTCTACTTGCCTGGAAAGAGGAATTTCTATCAGTATCAACGAGCTAGTGGTGTCTTTTGTTAACAATTAACAAAATTATAATTATTCACTTTCACCAAGTATCCTCAGTTAATAACCTTAACGTTATTCCTTACAAAGCCAAACCATCGTACCCCTTAATATATTTTATATTGGTTTTTGATAAAATGCGAAGATTCAGACAGGTAATGTCGAGGAGAATACTGTCACAACTGTGAATTATATGGAAACTTGGTATTTTTCAAGATCAAGTTTTATTTGTACGTTAAGAGGAGTCACTGTTGTCAATGGGTGGTGTGGATGAATATTGATATTATCGTTATGTTGCAGATGAATCAAGCAGACTGTCTAACGAGGTGACGAACATCCTTAGCGAGGCCACGCTTCGAGTCGAGAAAGAGACCGAGCTTGCCAGGCAGAGCTATAACGACAAGCTGAACAACATGCTCATCCACATACAGCGACTAGAGCTGCAGGCCGGGGAGAGGAGTCTCGCTTTGGAGAGAGCGGCGAGGTATAAAAACATCACACGGTTGTCGCCACAAATGCTGCATAGCGGCCATACATGGAACTACGCCGCATATCATGGAGCGACTGTCAAAACCAAATAAACAAAATGCCTTGTGCGAGCGCCTCGTCTTATAACTAACTTAAATGTAATATTTTTAAATGTGCGTGTCAGTTGAGCGAACAAAAATAAGTAACAAAAGATCGCATATCAAGGCTTTAAGGCACCAGCCTGTAAGGGCTATATCGAGTGGGTATTACCATATTAAAAAAAATAAGTTTGTTATTGTATAAGTTATTTCATTTTAAGTAAATACTTGTTGACATTGCTTCTTTTACCGCATTAAATGCGTAAATTGTAATCAATGGTAAATACACTGTATCATTGTGTTTAACATTAACATTATTTGAGCTTTTCTTTTTTAAATTTCGCGTGACAATCAATTATTTGTTTCCATTTCAGAGAGTGTAAAATGCTGGAAGATGAGATCGAGAGATGCAGAAAGGGGCCAAGCGACGGAGAAGAAAACAACTCCAAACTGCTGATTCTCGAGCAAAAATTGGAAGCAACGTTTCAACAACTGGTAAAAAGCTTGTCAATTCATATTCATTCTTATAATAAGCCCTTCAATCTGTCCTGAGATTCTTGGCTTCTTAAGAGTCGTTTCCATCGGTCCCCGTTTAAAGCAGCTGCTTCCCAATTTGTTTCATCTCAGATATGTCAGTCAGATAATACTTCATTCAGCCAGTGCATTTAGTCTCCACAGACTACAGCGTCCATCAGGATTAGAGTTTTGAATCATTCATATTATGCATGATGTACCTTACGTTGTTTCCTTTTCTCCCATATACGTAACCTAACTACAACAACTCTGCCTATTGGGAGAGTGATCAGACTGTTCAACCACATCACCACGAATATTGATATATTCCACGTGAGAGAAGCCCAGTTCAGACAAGAGCACAATGAATTTGTTTGTAAAAGTAATTTTTTGAAGTCTTATATTTAGCAATCTTTGGGACATTCTAGTATATTTCTGTATTTTTTTATTCTTTATTATTAATATGAATTTTTTTATTTTTATTAGAATATTATTTTATTATTTCAATATTCTAATCTACTTTTATAGATCATTGACTATATTACAATATTATTATTACTTAAATATACATATACTATACATAAAATTCTTTTTTCAACGCGTCAATCCAAGCACAAAAATAACGGCAGAAGCGGGATGCGAACCGCGGACCTTGGAAACCAACTATGCAATAATAATAGACTAAAATAAATAGACTGCCGGAAAGTAATAATATTAAGCTTGTGAATAAATGAAGACTGATAGAATAATAATAAAAATATACATACTTTGAATATATACTATAAGCGACATCTATCGTACGATGATAATAATGATATAAATACTAGTTTCACCGCAAGTCAGTCTGGGCAGAGCAATGGCGCAGTTCGCCGAGCGGTATGAATACCTGGGCATAGTTGGTTTCCAAGGTCCGCGGTTTGCATCCCGCTTCTGCCGTTATTTTTGTGCTTGGATTGACGCGTTGAAAAAAGAATTTAATCTTTATTATTAATTTAGATTTTTTTTTTGTGGAAATTTAATGTTATCTAGATATTTCACTGTTTTTAAAAACATATTAAAACATGAAAATTTACTGTCATCACAAATCGTTAAAAACTTTATGTCCTTCCAGGAAAATAAGAACCCGGGTCTTAAAGATGAGGCAGCTGTATGTTTTACGCTCTCCTTGCAGCACACAGCATACAAAATTTCTAACTCTGTCTCGGATAGTTCCCTTGCAATGTAGCAAAATCTTTGTTCTCAGTCATTCTCAAGAGTTTTGTTACAATATAAATTTAATTTAACAATATGTGTTGATACCAGATATCGTGTGACGTTGGCATCGAAACACTCATCCCATGGGACCAAAAAGCCGTGAAAAAAGTCAACGTAATATTAACCTTTAAACGCCCAGTGATTCCATACCGGACCGAAAATTTGCGTCGTTCAATGCCCTAGCAGGCCAATGTTTGTAATGTTTCGTCGCACAATAGATTCTTCCATGAACTTACATTAATACTATTATTACAAATTAATGTAATCCGTTTTTGTGAAATGAACCATAAGCACTTCTGTATGGAACCGTAGGGCATTGAACGACGTGAATCTGCGGTCCCGTAAGGAAACCACTGGGCGTTTAAAGGTTAAGATTCAAATTTGGAACAAAATTTGAATTTTGTTTTTCCAAACTTAGTTGTGTTCAATTGTTTTCTTTGTCGTTTGTCAGTGTGTGATGCCAACCTTTATCGACAGTGATCGCCCTGATCCTTGACTAACCTTGAGGGCAATTTCATTAATTTATTTGGTAGCTTAAAGTTTATTATTGTATTTTCTTCAGTAAATAAGTGTTACCTTAGTGTAGTGGTTTTTAATTCTATAATTTTGGTATCACTGTATGAAATTATAATTTCAGGTGTTGTCCGAGCGGCGAAACATCCAAATAGTGTCCGAGAAGGAGAATCTTCAGATGGACTTTGATCAGCTTACCAGCGGCTTCCAGAGAGACAAGCAGCGTAGACAATGGGAAGAAAAATTGCACACTAATGAAATCAACAGTCTCAGGTTTGTAATACATCATCTTCCCGTATTCTTGTTCCAAGTTTGCCACAAATTACTTTTGTAAAACTCTGTTAGTAGCGATGATTCTCCACTCGTGCCAGGTCAGTTCTGTTCAGATCGAGGTTTCAAAAAAAAGCAGTTGAGTTTTAATTTTTAGTAGTAAAATATTGTATATATATAAAACACTAACCTGCCAGAGACTATGCCTCTTAGGAGAGGGATCAGACTGCTTAACCAAATCGCCTCGGACATTGATATATTTCACGTAAGGGAGGCCCAATTCAGACATGAACTCCACGAGTTTCTTTGGAGGAATAATTTGTTGGAGTCGTCTGTTTGATGAGCATTGGGACCTTCTTTTGTATGTCTTTATTACTTTGTTCTTAGTACTTATCATAAGTAACTATATTTGCAAATACTGTATTTTTTTATTTTATGATTAATTCTTATTGTCCTTCAAAACGAATTGAGTTGTTCAAATTTGTAATGTTTCTGTAAGGGAAAAAAAACTTATGGCGCATAGATGTAGAATTTAACAGCAGGTTTTACCCATAAAATAAAGGTTACGTGCCATGGAGAGATCGACGAGAGGAGTGTCTAAAAAAAGGGAAGTAATGGAGGCTATCCCAAAAATAGGCATACTCAAGTGGCAATGGGTAGGAAATATCTGTCAAAGAGATGGACTGACTACATCGTGGAGGATTGAGAAGAATGGAGACTAATGCGAGAGGCCTATGTTCAACAGTGGATGGACACAGACTGATATTGATGATGATGAGTAAAGTATTGAAAGACAATATAATATATTTTTTAGATCTCAGTTGGGAAAGTTACGCGAGGCTTTGGATGAGTCACACAAGTCGGTGCAGCGACTCCAAGCCGAGGCGCTTCACAAGGAACAACTGAGAGATCAGCTGATCAGCGACAAGGCTTCCGTGGCCCGGGAGTTTGAGCGCCATCTGGAGACTCAGCAAAAATTAAACTCGAGGTCAGTTTAGCATAACTAAGAATATGACAATTATTTTTGTTAGAAAGACGAAATCCAAGTGGCAATAGATAAGACACGTCTGTCGAAAATGCAACGGTCACTGAGAAGTAATGCAATGTAGTGGTGAAGCTTGCATTATAGACGGGTAACATCAGAAGAATAACTAAAGTCATTTATTTAACTTAATTTATATAATATTATAACTTAAATATTTAAGAATATCTTACCTTGTATAAGGTATATAAAAATTGAATTTTTTTTTTTTTTATTTAATCAAATATAATAGGATACATTTAAGATTTTATTGACAGTATTACATTCATTTTTTTTTTTATTGTTTTTTTTTTTTGGAAATTCGCTTTCCACGCCACTTAAAGGTAGATCTTGTGTGTGACGTGGGATTCATCTTTGATTTAAGTGTTGCATATATACATTTTTTAGAATATAAAATAATATCATTAAAATTTATTCATATGGTAAGTTGTAAGTGTGTTTTCAAAATTTTGTACTAATTGGTTGAGATCTTTGATCGAGTCATGTATGAGTTCTTTTATTTGAATTTTATTGCTAATATTGTTGCATGTAAAGTCATTCATTGGTAAGCATTAATTTTGAAATTGTAAATGATGTAGGTATACTTTATATTATTAACCTCGATAGTAAATACATTACATAAATTGTAAATGATGTAGGTATGCTTTAAATTATTAACCTCGATAGTAAATACAGTACAGGAATTGTAAATGATGTAGGTATACTTTGAATAATTAACCTCGATAATAAATACAGAATTCAGCCGAAATCAATCCGGCTGTTTGCGATTTTAAGCATTTTCTCTCTGATCATGCACTGGTGGCTATTGGCGTTGTGGTTAGTGGGTAAATTTGTTTTGTGAAATTTGTTTGAATTGGTACAATTGATGCAAATTGGTGTCTCTTTAATTTTACAGTTTATGTGGTTGTGATTTTGTGAACAGTGCAAGCAGGTTGGTGGTTGATCCTTGGCCAGACATCGTAGTGCTGTGTGTCCAAATTTTTGACAATGGTAACATTGCATTAGTGGGTTGCAGTCCTCAATGTTGACTCTGTTGTATCCAATGTTAATTTTTTTCTTTCTATCAGATGTCTTCTAATCGAAGGAGTTGTCTGTATGATATAGTTTGTGGTATCCCACTCTTTTCCATCGTTGCTTTTCTTGATTTTAATTTCTTTGATTAATTTAATTTTAGTCTCGTCCTCTTCATTTAGTCCGTTTTGGTTGACTATGTTACTGATTAATTCTTCTTCAGTAATGCCTTTTGTAGTCTCTTAATAATTAAGTTTGGTTGTTTCTTTTTAATTTCTTCAGCGGTAACCTCGTCTCCGATTCTCTTATTTATTTCATTGCACAGTAAATTAGCTTCCTCTTTTGTTGCGCAGATTATTAGATTCTTTTTTTTTTTTTCTCCGATTTTTTTGAAACTAATTATTCCCATTTTCATTTTGTTTAGGTTCACATTTTTTGCTATTTTAGTTTTAACTATTTCAGCACTAGCATTCTTTTTTGACTCTATTATGATTGCGTGTTTTGAGTCTTGTTTCGTTGTAAATTTAGTTGGTTCTTTTGGTGAACTCTTTGTGATTGTTGCATAAGATATGTTCGATTTAGAGATAATTTCTTCAATCTTTTTCATTTGTTTCTTGTTGTTATTAATTAATTCGTTTTGTAAATCAATTATTTTTCCTTGTAAGTCAATTTTTTGATTTTTTGTAATTTCTTCAATTTCTTGAATATTTTTTTCCAGTTGAATTTTTAATTTATTATCTTTTGCTGAGGTGATCTTATTGATCAGCTCTTTAGTATTAATTATTAATTCTTCCATCTCCATCGCATTCTATCTTGATTCATTTAATCACACTTTGATGTTCACTAGAAATTATTATAAATCAGTTTTTTTTTATTATTATTATTGTTGCACACACGCCACTACTCCGATTTTATTGGAGCTACTGTAAAGTACGTCCGCACTCTGTAATGGTCGAACGACGAATGATTTATAATATATATTTTTCATAGATGGCCAAACAAAATTTCCCATACTTAGCGCCTATCGGTGTCACTAACATTGGGGTATTAAAACTTTTCTTCATAGTAGTTTTATTACTTATTGTATCGGATTGTGTGCTATCAGTTAAGAAGGGCAAGCATTATCGCAAATCAGAAGCAGTTAACTATGTTTCTAGATGTGATAATTTTTAAGATTATGTAAAAAGAGTTGAAAATTAAAAATATTTTACATGTGGTTTTGATCCTCATTCTTTCTAAGGCGCGTCTTTTCCTTCTTTTTCGTTAGTTTTTTGCCCACTCCAGATAAAATATCCAGTCACTTTCCTTATACCAGGTATAAGGTTAGTATTCCAATATATAATGCACTCACAAATATTACGATTTGCTCTTACAATGTTCTTATAGAGCCAGTCTATTAGAGGGAAGATTTGAGCCAGTAATTTAATGTTTTACATCCCCTATTAAAATATTTCTCTTACATAAGTGCGTCGCACCATAGAAATTTTGATTGAATGAAAAAAATGCGTATCCTGAAAAAAAAATGGGTTACCGCGTCATATATTCTAGTATTGACATGTTTCTATGCAAGTCGCTATCTTTTCCCGTGTTTTTAAGTCCGTGAGACTTTTTTTTACAATTATTTGGACATCTTTTACACAAAATGAGGGGGTGAGCTTTAAAAAATAAGAAAAAACAAATTTTTGGAACACCCTACTGTTCTGAGACCAATCAGTCGGTCCCGAAATGATGACGTCAGCTAAATAATGACGTCGGGGAACAACTCGCCTGCTACTTTGACCAGACTTTTATATTTATTAATGCGATTGCCATCACAATAGCTTGAAATTTGAGTACGCCGCAATTCTTTTGTACAGTATTAATTGTCCATAGCAACTTAGGTGCTTATTCTACAAGTATGTTTTCACACCAGACTGTGAGGATTGGTAATGGAATGTGCCACTCCTCTTAACCTGATATTATTTTATGAGCTCAGTAACACGTGTAAAAGTACTATTCTTAACAAATTTGAGAGACTTTTTTAATCTAATTTAACTATTAATATTTTATAGACTTTTGGATGTCTAAATCAATTTCTCATTCACCGGCGGGTATAGCTCAATGGTCAAAGCGTTTGCTTTGCAAGCCAAAGGTTCGATCCCCGACGGAGATTAAAAAAAATAATATTTTTTAATCGATTTCTGAGCTCTAAAATACCGCCGTTTGGTGGTAATTTGATCCCTCACCCGTAAAATGCCAGTCATAGCCTATTAATTAAAATTGGTGGTAGACGAAAGTCGCTCGTGAAGACCACCCATTCATAGTAAATTCCTGTAATAATAAGGATGATGCGTGAATCTCGGGCTGTAGTCTATGACACTGGCGGATCAACACTCCACATGCAGCGCTTAGCCGCATAATAATAAGCATAATAAGCGTCATAGAATTCCACAGATGAGACTTCAGAATCACTATCACCATCTGACGGTATTCTCCTGTATGTGTTTACATAAAATATATATTTTCTGATTTCAGGTGGAAGGAGAATATGAAAGACATAACGGATAAGCTTCTGAACAGACTCGAGGAGCTCCGGGTTGAGAACAAGCAACTCAAAAAAGAGAAGAAACGTCTGGTTAAATGTGATGATAATTTACAGACTTCGGATTCGGTCAGCGTTGAAAATAGCTAACGGTTACTTCTGCATAACTTTATTGATGCATTACCTTAACCAGCCCACAATGTGCAAAACAAGAACACTACTACAGATGGAGGCATTTATTGCAAAAATCCATTCCGAGTAGCCATACCGTCTTTATGTTATTCATTTTCTGAGATACACGCCTCTCACATCCCGCCCTGTAACTGAGAGACTCTAGATATGGCAGCAAATCGCATCAAAAGATTTCATTTGCTCAAAGGAAAGCCTTCCAACTGGCAAGAACCTTGACCGGCGGACCTGGAAATCCCTGAACAGATTAAGAACTGAAGCCGGTAAAACAAAGGATAATCTTAAGCAGTGGGGAGTGCTTCAGCAGGGAGATTCACTGCTGTGTGACAGTGGACCATCTCACACATAAGATCCTGCCCCGTGTGCCCGACTAGCTGCACATCAAGACCTAATGCTGAGCAGCACATGGGCCATCGATGGTGTCAGATATTGGACCGAAACAATTTGATGTTTCTGACACTGAAGACGAATATTTTTCAAAAAGTCTAATAGGTTTTGAAAACAGATGTTTACGTAGCATACTGGGGGTACGATGGTTTGACTTTCTGAGAAATGACGAGGTGAGAAAGCGGACAAGGCAGCCTTCTATACTACAGTCGGTCAAGAAGTGAAAGTGGACCTGGCTGTGACATATGCTACGGATGCCGCAGGAGAGCATTAGCTCAGCAAAATGTCTAAAAATACTATCATCGACAAATTTTATATATGACAAAGTTTTTTATTCCAATTTACCTATTAATATTTTATAGACTTTGGATGTCTAAGTCAAATAATCATGTTCAAAACATTTTGAACAGCGGCTGACAGAGCTTTTTGGTGGCGGCTCTTGATGATCTAATGCTTTAGTTAGGGCAGCCAACATGATGACTGATGATTAAATAGGAAGCAGAATACATCATGTTAATAGAATAAACAAAAAAATAATGAAAATAAAATTTTACTAAACGAAATGTAAAAGGTATTTGTTCTTGAACAATATTTAGCCTTTTTATAGTTGATAAGTTATTCTAGTCCTTGTAATGTTAATAACATTTGCATTTAAATTTATTTTATTGAAGTACATTTTTGTGTTCTATAAATTTATGATCTGTGATTTGTAAAAATAAAATAAAAAATGTTTTTTTTTTGTAAAATATATTTGTGTATATGAAGTCAGTATTTGTGTACCTTTTTGTAATGTGATATTACAAGATAAGAATTAAATATAGATTTTTATAAACATTTCTTTTAATTATAACCAAAATGTTGAAGAACTTCTTCCTAACATTGTTTGTATTTATAACATGTCTATCCTGCTTTAAAACATATAAACAAATAACCACTCAAAAAATAAACGACAGACATAGGATTCGAACCGAAGACAGTAAACCTAAGTCGTGTTCATTACACCCATGCTGACCACTGCGTCTTTAAACATCCATCAGCCTATGACTTTATGTTAATAATTTTTAAATTTAATATTATTAATATAAATTGTCATTGCTTATTGAACATATCTGCGGGAAAGTACAGTGAAACCTCTATCTAAGCGACAAATTCGGGAAAAGGATTATTCGAGAAAAGATAGAGGTTTCAAGAACCAGGGTGAAAAAATTTTTTGTATAATTTTCGAAAATAAATCATCTTTGTTTAGTTACTCAAACAATTTTTTTATTAATTATATTGCATATTCTTATGTCATTCATCAGTTCTTTGTTAAATACGAACATATATTTACATATTCCTTATATATAAAGCATTTGATTACCATTCCACAGTTCGTGGGTTCGTTGGAAATTTATAAATATCAATGAACAACAAAAACTTTTATGCACACCCGGTACGTATGTAGTTTAGAAAGACACTGATACTGACCGAATAGCTTGGAGCTATAAAGCATATATGTCGTAAATTTAAAGCCTACTGGATGGTTAGAGGAAATTATTTGAAGGAGACCAGACGGTGCAGATGAAGGTGAGTTTACGCTGCAGCGACGCAGGCTGCAAACATGCTGGGGAACCAATACAGCTTCTGCTGATTGTCTTGAGTGTCCAGCCACGCCAAACCTTCTTTCACCATGTGGTCCAAAGCTTTGTAAGCACGAGATTCTTCCCATCTACAACACAAAAAAAGACTATTAAAAACATCAATATTTACACTACTTCATGCATATTGCTCAAAACGTTGTGAACATAATTTTCTGATCTATACTTTCAAAAGTATATGAAATATTATAAGGTAAATTATAATACAGAACTGTGTTTATTTTAAATCTGTGGATGATGGCAGCTTATGGATTTTAGTCATTTATATCAGCTCAAGAGCTGTGCAAACATTATTAGTTAGGATAAGCATTTTCCATCACGAAACAATAGCAGCTATTGACAAATGTATTAATAATTATTGTATTTCTACCCAAACAGTATAAGCTATAAAGCTGACGATCACATAATACAGTGGTACCTCGACATATGAGTTTGATTCGTACCGCAACCTTCCTCGTATTTCAAATTACTCGTATCTCAAAGCAAATTTCCCCATTGAAATTAATTGAACTACCACTAATCTGTTCCAGCCTCCAAAATGTCACCCCAGTTATTTTTGTTACGTGTTTACCACTAAGCTGACGCCGTCATTTCGGGATCAAGACATTGGTTCCGGAACACATATATTATACTAGTATTGCTGTGTTGAGTTTGTTTTTATGTGTGAATTGGGGAAATTGGAAGTATACATTTATCTGTTTCTTGAAGATATCCAGGTTGTATGAAGGATGTAACACAGACGATGGAAGAGCATTCCAGAGCTTACCGGTGACATTTAGGAAGGAACTTTTGAAACTGATAATTCTTGGTCGAAACACATCAACCGTGTATAAATGTTCAACAAGTGTAAGACAAGTTTGTTGATTGTGGGTGAGTGCAGGAGGAATTAGTTCTTTAATTTCCGAAAAGCAGCGACCGTGGTAATAACGGTAGAAGAGACTAAGTGAATCAATCTTATGCCTGTGTTCCATTGATTGCAGGTAGACGTAAGAGTGTCATTGTTTATTAAACGAATTGCTCTTCTTTAAACTGAGTCAATTAAGTTTAAAATGTATTTTGGTGCTATAATCCAAAGGTGACTGCCGTATTCAAGGATAGGTCGGATTTGTCCTTTATAAAGAAGAAGTTTTTTATCGTTGAAATAACGACGTGTTATAATACACCTAGTTTTTTGGAAGCGAAAGCGAAAACGGTAAAAAGTGAACCATCTTACGCCTGTGTTCCATTGATTGCATGTTGTAATTTTAAATTTTTAAACAAACTTACAGCACTAGCAAATAACATAGTTATGGATTCATGTTTACCCTAGTTGTGTTTGGAGGAGTTGTGCCGAAACGAAAGCTTGTCCAGATGCTGTGGCTTGCTGTAGAACAGCTGTGTGATCCATATTAAGTTCCCCGGGCACCGACTGCACCAACCATTTACCTTTCCCCACAGGCACTACACTAAATCTACAAAGTAAAAAAAAAGTTTGCTTTTGGCGATTGTCATAATATTTATTTAACATTAACTTAACTAAACATAAATAACTTCTTAGGTTTTCACGGCCAGATTTGATATTGTGGCTTTTGGGTTTAGCCGTGTGTGGCAAATTTCTTCTCTCCGATATTTCGACCGCCATTGCAAGGATCTTCTTCAGGGTCAACAAAGTCATCAACCCTGAAGAAGACCCCTGCAATGGCGGTCGAAATATCTGAGAGAAGAAATTAGCCACACACGGCCAAACCCAAAAGCCACAATATTAACTAAACATTTTATCTACTTGTTATTATATATATTTTTACTTTTGTATTTATTGTAATGTTTACATTATCACCAACTGTGATGTTTGATTGAAAACATTGTGCAGGTAATATTAATAGGTTTTTTTCTTCTTTTTTTAACACATCCCTGTCGGGCTATTCCTCGCGTTTTCTGGTGCCGAACGTAGACAATTTTTTAGCGGCAGCGCAAATAATTTCCTTCTTCGTAGTATTAATCCCGTTTATTGGTTTGCAGCAACAAAATCTTGCATCTCGATCTTCACTCTTCTCGATCCTCTGCAATCCTCTTTAGTTCAGCATAAGAGCTACAACTCATGTCCTCGAACACTTGCTGCAAATACTCCCGTCTAGGATGCCCTCTGCAGTTTTTACCATCCCTTCCACAATGTCGTGAAGAAAACCACTGTGGAGCATGATGTGACCGAATAATTTTATATTTTGGAAAATTCACTATCATTTTGAGATTATGCGGGATAAAATTAAGAAGTTTTTACTGGAAACTTACCATTAACAATATTATCAAATGATGACAGTTTTATATTCACCATAAGCAATTGATATGTAGAATAATAATAATAAGTTTTATTATTTCTATATCTCATTATTAGGAGGTAGTGAAATAATAATATAAATATAATTAATAAATAACCATAGCAAAATAAAAATTAGCAAAAAAATGGTATGTTTGGTGGAACTGTAAAAAATATGATGACAAAAAAAAACTTAAATCGGTATCATACATAAATGATAATGAAAAATAAATATTTATTAAAAATTTGTAAAAATTCAAATAAGCTAGTTTTTTCCTCAAAAAAAAATAATCTAAAAACTGATATGGGTATAAATCCATAAAATAATAAATTATAGTCGTAATTAAACTGTTAACCGAGGAATTTAATTTGGCACATGTCAAAAAGAACACACACGGCGAGTCCGTGCAATTCGATGCCTAGATGTACATGGTGTATGATAAACAAACAAAATAAGCCGTGGCTCTTCATGCTCGTTAGAGTGTAATTTCAGAAGTGTCTTGATGAAATATTACGTCATACCCGTTACAGTTGCTTTCTTGGAATGACGGAATATTACGTCATACTCGGTTAAATGATTAAAGAGTGTAGGATAGGGCGGATATGTTTTACCCATTTCCAAAAATTCTCAGTTTCCTGGCTGCGGCCAGTAAGTCTTCTTGTGAGATGTCCTGATGCTGCTTGCCGCGCCCCCGGGCAGCCACAAGCCTCGTGCGTAGCTCCTCCAGCCCGATGAGGCCCCCGTTCTTGTGGCTTGTTGCTAAGCAGACTTCAACAATCTGGACGCCCAGCTCGTAGTAGAAATCACCGATGCCTATAAATACGGAAGGTTAAAATGGTTAATTTTACTACAAAATTATTCATGGAAGAGTTTGTGAGCGTTTCAGGGAGGACGCTAAGTCTTGAGAGCTGCAGTGTGAGTGGCGTCTGTTGTGCGTCTCGTTCAATTGCTGCAGTGTTTGTGAAAGCGGTGTTGCCATAAAATAATAAATATAGCTAAGCGCTGTATTTATAAAGTAACCCGTGTTTCGGTAGCCTGTCCCATTGACTCCAAGCACAGCTTGGGAAAGTCAAAATGTCTCGTTTTCAAAAAGAGACCAATAAACGGTAAAAATTAATATAAAAGTGAAAAAAAACAACAGTGGTATGTAGTACAGCTTTACCTGTAAATTTATATTCTTGAATACACATAATATTACGTAAAAAATGTAGATGTCCCATTTCGAGGATAATGTAAATGGTCATATTATGTAGTGTTGATCCACCACCATCATTAGACTATGTCCAGGTTCTCAATCCAATTTTAAATGGAGTTACTGTTAATGGGTGGTGTTCATAGAAAGACTTTCATTCGCCACCATTTGATGGAATGTAAATATTATAAATGCTCAGCTGAATTAACAAAAAAACACAATATATTTTTGGATATAATAAATTAATATAATAATGCTATGTGGTAAGTTTGTGTAAGAGTTTGGACGATTACAAGTGTATATTGAGTTGTTTCTTGTAGAGATCCAGACTGTTCGAAGGAGGAAATACATGTTGGAAGAAAATTTCAGCGCTTACCTGTGACAGTAAGGAATTATTGACTGGAGTGTATATCTTTTTTGCACCAACTTTGTATAACACTGAAAACAGCATTAATAGTTGTTCGTATGTAAAAATAATATTTGTATGTATTTACCTAAAACTGACCAGAAACCCTTGCCAGAAGCTAAAGGATCGACGCCAATTGCAGCACACATCTCCTGAAACTGTTTCCTAAACTGTGTGTTCTTTTTTATCTCATTCTTGTGTTTAGAAGCAAATTCTTCGAGGTTTTCTCTAAACACATCAAGCTGCTTAGTCATTTGCAGGAGTTGATTTTCTTGGATCTCACTGCCTTTTTCTTTGTATTTCTCCTGTTCCAGTTTTTGTTTGTGGATGGCTCCAACGCCTGCTTTTCGACGCATTTCGAATTAAAAAATATTGACAGTTTTTTGCTAAATGTCAAAATTGTCAGGACATAGACTATAATAATTGACACAAAATATATCTTGGTGAAATAATAAAAAGTTTTTGTTTTCTTTTGAATAAACAATTTTAGTATATAAGCATTACTTTTATTTCTTATATATTATAAATATTACTTGAAAATGTGTTTAAAAGAAAAAGATTATACTAATAAAGTATTTCTTACGATAAATGTTTTTAATTCTAACTCGTTTAACTCTAATTGTACAGTGTTAGTATGCAAAATAAAGATATTGATGTAAATTGATTTTTGTAAGTAATTGAAAAATCGTAACAATTTTAACACAACAATAAAATAACCCTTAAAAAATTCTGATATGAATGGGAAAAAATATTGATAGGTCATAATGTATTTAAAATAAAAATAAATTATTTTTTCAACACAACCAAACAAGAAAAACTAAATAAGTTCTATTAAACAAAACACACAGCATATACATTGATTCAAATTGAAAAATAACAGCATTTCATAAATGTATTTGAATGTGGATTTGAAACCTAATAAACTAGAACCTAACTCCGTTTTTTTTTGTGTTCTATTTAAGCAATTAGTTTTTGTTAGGTTAGAAAACTGATGCAGCATTAAAATAAATATTATTATTGGACTAATTTGCTTTTTAATGATAAATGTTTATTCATTGTTATAACGGTTCTACTCCACTGTACAATAAAATATATTATTTTGAATACCTAAATTAATTTTTCTTGTCTATGAGAGGTAGGTATTAATAATAATTCCAACGTCGCCAGTAAACTTCTCACTTCAGTCGGAACAATGGCGGCCTCGCTCGCGGTCGTGCTCGCTCCCGCTCTCTAAAGCACAACTGCCAGCTCGCACGCGCAATCAACACAAGGTACTGCAGAGAGACACTTTCTTCAATCAACAATTAATCACACGAAAGTCGTAAAAACACCAGGGACGCACTAGAAACCGTGAAAACCCTGTTGAAAAATCCGCGTCGGGAGGCGCTCTCTATGTTTATTAAGCACAGTGGATGACTTTACTCACAGTACAGTATTATCTCAAATCACACTGACTTAGTATTATTTACGCGTAAATTCTCGTATTTTTCGTATATTTTTACATTGTATTCATAAATTCGCACTCGCGATGACATATTTATATTTTCGGTGTTCCTCCTATATGTTTATAAAAGGCAAAGTATTACAGAGCAATATTTAACATTTCGTATTTTTTGCACACTTAATAAAGTGTCTCTTAGATCAAAAGTATTCTAAATTATTCCAAAAAGTTTGCTTCTGATATTTTAAATAAAACTTTTTCAACTTGAATGACAGATATGTAATCTGTTTATCAATGCAAAGTAGTTCAGACTATACAATAAACTTAGTAATATTGTCATATATCTTACTTTGCAGAGTTTTTATACCGTGATCGACTTAAAAATTACAATTAAAATTATATTTATTGTGTAATTTTCAGATTTTTTGCTTCGTTATGTCAAATTCTAGGTTATGTTTCTTTGACAGAAGATTGTTTGGAGTGTTAATCCGCAAATCTCTTATTATATACGTGTTTCAAAATAGAAATGGATGTAAAAACATTATATAAACGTTAATTTTTGTTATTTCACCGACAAATTCGAAAAATATTTGATATTTTTAAAGTTTACCAATATTTTATTAGGTCAAGACCAATCAACTTACCTAATGCAACTCTTTCCATTTTGTTTATTATAACATATAATTTGTAAATATCTCTAAAGTTAAATTCTGTAATAAAATACACAATGGTTTTCAACACATGAATATTGCAAGCGATTTTTTTTATTATTAATCTAAAAGTGACAGAAAAATAACCAAACCTAACCCTACCAATTAAATTATTTTTTAATTAAAAAACAAGCATTTTATCGAATTAACTCATCAGTGTGTATTTAATCTTTTCAAATATAAATCAAAGATTATTTTGAAATTATTTCACATTTTTTTATTGGAGGATGACATCTTTCGGCTACGTCGAGTCAACGACCGATATAGAATTCCACCAAGTATTATCGATTGAAAAAAATTGAAGTAATTATTTTGTCTTTGGTTATATTTTCAATGTTTTCTTGATAAATGTATTAAACCGCATATTTAATCCGAAAATGAGGATCGGTACTAAGGAACAGTAACTGTTTTTCTAATAGATTTTATTGTTTAACCCTTTCATTATGGCTCCGTGGAATATAAATTATACTTTTAATTATTAAACTAGTATTTGAAGCATAAATGTACTTATCTGGTCTATTTTCATATATCACATTGGTTCTTGTATCCTTTAGCTATCAGATGATGCATAAAAAACTATTCTAAGAAAGTAGCAAAGCGATATATATCACGGCTACCGATGTCAACGGTAAGGGAATCTTACACGCCATATATCGGGTACCGATGCTGACAGGTTAAGCTTGTTTCTGTACAGAGTTAATAAATTATTTTATGTTATCAAACAAATTTACATCTTTAATGCATGAATATAGTAAAATAAATATTTTAAATAATCACTAAAGTACATTAATTTGCCAAATCCCAAGGTACACTTAGCATTGGCACACCTAAGCTCAGAAGGTTGGACAGCATATAGAATTATGTAGAGGTCATTGACATCTAGAATAGCACATCCCTGGAATGGTGTCGACCGCTGGAGAAGCCGCTCACCGCTAATGATATTGTTGCATTTGCATAATCTCCAACTTATTAACTCTTCACCTTTCATTTACTGCCTGCTGCTGTTTGTCTCATGTCAGTTAATGTCCCGTTCGTCAGGAATGATTTCTTACGAAGGTATAATAATAAGTTGTGTTATATTTTTCAGGCAGCGCCGGACAGCCAGTGATGGGTCCGCTGGTCCCCTAGCCCGCCCGGTGCCGCGACCCGAGATGTCGGGGCTGTCGATACTCGAGCCTCCGCCGCCGCTCGTCCCGCCGCCTGCCAGATAGCCCCAAACAGTCGTGTCCCGTTTTACAAAAAGACTTATGAATCTATTCGGAGTGCGCGTATTTGATTTTTTGTATTTTTTTAACCGAACCGCGAATCGGTTCGTCGTAAAATGGCATCGGCGGAATTTCTAGAAGAGGCTCTGAACACGAACGTCGACGAATCGGCCGTCAACGCCATCGTCGGCTCCCTCGAGAACCAGCTGGTCACCTCCTCGTCCAACCGGGTCGTCAACCCCGGCAACCTGAACAAGGTTCTGTCCAACGGGAACCTCGTGACCGTTCAGCAGGCCGTCAGTCAGGCGTCGTGCATCTCGGAACCTAATAAGATCATCTCCTCGGGCGGGTTCGTCCCGAACTCTCCGCACATCGTGACGTCCAATGTGGCGGTGAATCAGATGCCGGGGCGCGGGACGACCTACGTGAATCAAATGGGTGCGCCGGGGAACCTCACACTCGTCCAGAAACAGGAACCGGTCAAAATCATATCCTACCCGCAGCAAGGACAGAACGTCAACAACCGCGTCATCTACCCTGCTCAAACTCCCAACAGGACGATCGCTCTCGCGCCGTTCTCGCAGAACGTCATGCAGGCGGGGTCACAAGGGAACATCGTCACCCAGCAAGTCGGGAAACCTGTTCAGATTCAGTCCCCGCTGATTCTGAAACAAGGCGGGAATAATCCCGTAGGAATCCGTCCGAACATCGTGACAGTCCCGATGTCCAATGCGATGGGGACGACAATCCCGGTCGACATGGGAAACAAAAATCAAAATATTGTGACGACGCAGACGATCGTCAATCCTCACGGCGCGATGCCGGCCAACGTTCAGATTCTCAACGTCCGGCCGGGGACTCCCATCGTGCAGAAGAGTGTCGCGGCCGTCTCTCCGCGTGTGGTGATGGGCTCCCCGCAGCTGATGACGACGCGCCCGGCCGGGCCCGGTATCACGCTCCAGACCATCCAGAGCTTCCAGCCGGGACATCAAGGACATCTGCTGCTCAAGACAGAAAACGGTCAGTACCAACTGCTGAGAGTCGGGCCGCCGACTCAGCCGGGGGCGACCAACGCCCACCAGGGACAAGCGATAAGACTCGCCACCGTCTCGGCGCCGATAGTGTCTTCATCCGGAATGACGATGGTGGGGAATATTTCCACCCGGCCGTCGCATGTTCAGCAATCGACTGTCGGGGGAGCGACAGGAATAGTCTCGACGCAGCATCAACAGCTGCAGCCGTCGGTCACCCAGCAGATGGTCCAGCAAGCTCGCCCGGCCAACCAGCAGTTCGCCGCCGCCGGGACTCCGCTCCCTCAGAAAACCTCCGTCGACAATTTAAAAGAGAAATGTAGAAAGTTTTTATCGAATCTGCTCGATCTCTCGAGCAAAGAGCCGAAAGCGGTCGAGAGGAACGTCAGAATTCTCATACAGGAGCTGATCGACATGCGCGTCGAACCGGAGGCTTTCTGCGCGAGGCTGGAGAAGCTGCTGGACGCGAGTCCGCAGCCATGTCTGATAGGATTCTTGAAGAAAACGCTGCCGATTTTGAGACAGTCGCTTGTAAATAAAGAGTTGGTCATAGAAGGAATCCACCCACCTCCCGCGAATCTTGTATTTTCAAACGTGAGTACGCCGACGTCGCCGATTGTATTAAACACGCAATCGACCAATCAGACGATTCCTCCTCTGCAGGCGCAGTTAAGGCCGGCGCCTCAGCAGGTTCATCAAACGATGCCAGCGCCGATGGCTGTGAATGCCGGAAAGGTTTCTATCCCTTTCCGTGGAGTCTCTAAACCTCAGACGCCGCACACAAATAAGACGTTTATCAAACTGACTCCCAATCTTCCTTCGTCATCCGGTCCGAGCGCCGTGCACAAGCAGTTCGGAGCGAGCAAAGACAAGAAAGCTGCCGTCACGACGTTTTCTCAACAATCGTTCACAGACATCGATAAGATGGCCGGTGATGATGATATCAATGACGTCGCCGCCATGGGCGGAGTAAATCTGGCCGAAGAGTCACAGAAGATCTTAAGATCCACCGAGATGATCGGCACTCAAATCAGATCGTGTAAAGACGAGTACTTAGCTTCGATGGGTCCCTTGCAGTTGCGCCTCAAACAGATAGCGGCCAAGCACGGCTTAGAAGAACCGACCTTCGATGTCGCCGCGTTGATTTCGCACGCATTACAAGAGAGATTAAAGAATCTCGTGGAGAAGCTGGCGTGCACGGCGGAGCATCGCTTGGACGTAATCAAACTTAATCCGAATTACGAAGTGACCCAGGACGTTAAGGGACAGCTTAAGTTCTTGGAGGATTTAGACAGGGTCGAGAGGAAACGGAGAGAAGATTACGAGCGAGAGATTCTGTTGAGGGCTGCGAAATCGAGATCCAAATCTGAAGATCCGGAGCAGGTCAAGCTTAAAGAGAAAGCGAAAGAAATGCAGAGGGCAGAGATGGAAGAAATGAGACAGAGGGAAGCTAATCTGACCGCCTTGCAGGCCATCGGACCTAGAAAAAAGCCTCGTATCAGCTTGGGGCAGACGGATCCGATGGTTTCAACGGACTTTGCCGCTGCGGATGTTGCGGCAAGCTCCAAGAACGGTGTCGGCAGAAACACAGTCCCCATGAGAGCGCGGATGAAGAGAGTCAACTACCGCGACCTGTTGTTCCTCCTCGAGCAAGAGAAAGACACGGTGAGGAGTCACCTTCTGTATAAATGCTACCTTAAGTAACCAAGTGTTTTAATGACTCCGTGAGTGGCTGACAGTGTCCAATTACTGACTAACTCTTGAAGATTTTCGACTCTGTTTGAAATCTAGATTTTCTAATTCGTATGTCCCGCACTGTGTAAAATATTAAAGTGTTTTTTTTTTCATGACTTTGACCAAAACGGTAGGATTAAGTATTTACATAATTAACATAATGTTGTAAATTTAGATAAGTAAGTTTCACCGAACATATTATAAATATTATTATAATTTTATTGGCCGCGCCCGGGAAAGCGGCAAAAGAGGAATATGTTTTTTTATTGTTGTTTTCTGCGATTGTTCTCAAACTCTTCGCAGTGTTATTGCAGGTTAGAAAGAATCTTATGTTTAAAAGCAAGAAAAAATGAATATTTTTCAATAATAATGAATAAACTATTACGAAAAATCTATTAGAGAGTTCATTTTTATCTTTATTATTGTGCACGATATCCTCTGTTTAACCATTCCTTCCCTGTGATGTGTATCACATCGCTTCTAATAACCATCAATATCTCTATAAATATAATAAATACAAGGTTAAGATTTGAAAAATAAATATTAATAATAATCAGAATTTATCGGGTACATTGGAGGTATTTTGTGAACATGGGAAACAAATTCGCGCTGTGAGTGCCTCAACCTTCGGTCTTGACGATGTGCGGGAAGCGCGACACTATATTTGCATCTCACTCTTTCATACTTCACTGTGAAGGAAGAGGGTATAGAGTAGAAGTGGGCCACTCCGGCAACTACCACGACTAGCGACAGTAGCTCTCGACCTTGAAACCAGAGTGGACCTATGCCCGTTCTGTGAGCGTTGCCAGATGGATTTTTAATATTTTTAGCCAATAAATCTCAATTATTATAATTTTTGACGTCAATTATAATAAATTATAATAATAAGATAAGCTATGAATCTTATTTTTCCAATTTAAAGTCGCTGATTTTTGATTGTGTACCAACTACCCAACACCAGTTTGCGCATTTTTATTGTAGCACCATAAAGGTTAACATTGTAAATTTTGTTGTTATTTTCAATGACACAATTGTTATATCAAAATCATCTCATCAGTTGGTGTCCGTACAGTGTTGAACGTAGGCCTTCCGCATGAATCTTCTTATGTTGTATGTTATGTTAGGTCAGGTTAGCGAGACACTCAGTGCACCAGTTTTCCCGTGCACCAACTGTCAAGCGCACAAGACATCCAGTGCGCCCCTCGTCGTTACTAATGAGTTGTTGAATGAATTGCCTGGGGAAAAATGTGGCGGAACCCAACTTATATGACATTTCTCTTATCAATAAATCGGAGAAAAATAAACGGAGGATTAGAACCATGAACTTTTGTAATCAATGTTCCTTCTGTACTTATCGAAGGCCCACAGCCATCTATAAATATTATAATACCAAATATTTATATATTATAAATACTCAAATTTTCTCAGATTTATTGATGAAATAAATGTCATATAAGATGACGTTTGCCATGAATTTGTATATTCGTATCTATTGTTCAAGATATTTTCTTACATCTTTATTTGATCAACATCATCCTCTCTCCGTCCACTGCTGAACGCGAGCCTCCCACATGAGTTTCCGTCCTCTTCGATCCTCTGCCTTCCGCATTCAGGTCACTCCCACTATACTTATGGCGTCAGTCCATCTTGCAGGGTGTGATTCGTTTGCCTGTTTTTGGACCAGTACTTTTCTTCCCCATCAATCGTCGTCTCTTAGACAGATATGTCCTGCCCATTGCCACTTGAGTGTGCCTATTCATTGGGTAGCCTCCACTACTTCTGCGGATATCCTCGTTTCGGATTCTATCTTTTAGTGACACTCCGAGCATGGATCTATCCATGGCACGCCGAGTGACCTTTATTTTATGGGTAAGGCTTGCTGTTAGATTCCAAATCTCTGCGCCATAAGTTAATACAGGGAGGATGCATTGGTTAAACGCCTTAGTTTTAAGACATTGCGGAATTTTCGCTTTAAAAATGTACTTGAGTTTTCCAAATGCTGCCCATCCCAGTTGTATATGCCTGTCAATTTCTTTTGAGAAGTTATTTCGTCCTAGTTGTATTACGTGTCCCAGATAGTTATAGTCCTTTACAACCTCTATTTGTGTTCCTCCTATGGAAATCGGGTCAAAAGTCTGGGAAATATGACTATCAATCTATATTTATCAATATCAATCTATTGTTTCTAATTGATTCAATGTAATTTCTTGCGATGTAAATCTCCCTCTAATTTTTGATTTGTTTGTTTGGTAAGGGACTGTATTAAATAGATTTACAATGTATTGTATACATACGAAGATAGGCACCTACTAAGAACCATCTCAGAAAGGCGCGCCCGATGGATCGGTCACATCACGCGCCACAATGGCATCACGACATTGTGGAAAGGATGGTTGAGAGTAGAAACTGCAGAGGGCGCCCCAGAAGGTTGTATTTTCAGCAAGTGTTCAAGGACACGAGTTATACTGAGCTAAAGACGGTTGCAGAAGATTAAGATGCAAGATTTTGTTGCTGCAAACCAATCCATCGAATTGATACTACGAAGAAGAAGAACAAAATAAAGTAAGCCATAGTAAGTATACTAACCTTTTATTTGAGTTGTTTGTAAATACGTCTGCTGCGTCATTGCTGTAGTCCAATGATTTATAAGCACAAAATTTTCTGATAGAGCGCAGTTGAAAGGTAATGCCATTATGTCATCAACAAATAAAAATGCACAGCAACGAGATCGTAAATTATTTATTTAAAACAATTATTATTGTCGCTAAAATAGTGACGGTAAAATATTAAAGTAAAAATTAACTCAGTCGTTTTTTAAGATGGGAAAAACACAGATGACTTTAAAAATTAATCAGAGATTCACACATAGTTATAATATAAGTTGCATACATGAAAATGTCTTTATTGGATTAATGAGATTAGAATTTATTAGTGAGCAATAATTCATTAAAAATAGAGGGCAAGATTATTAAAAAAAACATTAATATTTAAACTTCTGTTGTAATATTTCAGAATGGTTTTTTTTCTACAAATTTTAAATGTGTTTCAAATTTATATTCCAAATAAATATTCTGCAGTGTGACCTTGTGCAAAAATGTTTGCACTATATTTTAAACATTCATATAAAATATGGTTAAATGTTACAAGATAAATAAATATTATCAATTTAAATGTGCTACTTAACGTAACGAAATTCATAAAACAAGTGCATTAAAATTGAGTATTATTATTCTGGTATAATTCGGTAAGAAATTTATAATTATAAAATATAATTTGAATAGTTTTCAAAAACAGAAATTAGATATTTGTGTCAAACATCCATTCAAATTAAACTCTTATTAATAATTAATCAAAAGCAAGTCTTACTGTGTAATAAAGAATCACTAATTTAGTTATAATTACATATTCATTTCCATTTATAAATACTTTGCTTTCATCGTGAGTGTAGATATTGTAGTTAGGTAAGTAACCATAGTTTAAAAACAATCTTTGTTTATCAAACACATTTTACACACATGGGTAAGTATTTAATATAATAATAATAGAAGACAAAAATGTGTTATTCTATTATTTTACTTATGAGTAAATATATTATTTCCGAATTTCAAATGCTTTAACTGATGTCAGTTTCACATTTTTTTTATATTTCTTTTAAAAATATACATTGTTGTTTTATGGTAAAATCTGTAAGTTTGTAATTTATCTTCTAATATATTAATTAGAAAAAAAAACTTGAACATTAAAATCAACCTTTGGAGGCATGCAACTTCATGCCTATAGTAAATATATTATAATAAAAATTCAATCGCGCATTGCACACTGTTTACTGCAATTGTATATGAAGTGATATTGTATAACAACATACAATGTTTCTCAAGCAACGAGACACAGTTATACAGGTTTTAATAGCGTAAAAACGTCTCATACAATTTAATTTAGGCTGACAACACTTCATGCAACTCAAATACTATACATTTTTTATATTTACAGAATATTGTTTAAACATAATATAATTTTACTTCTCGCAAACATTCCTTTATCTAGAACGGATTTAACCAATAATTATTTATGGGTAATTTATTTTTTACATTAATAATTATTATAATTTAACCTCACAATTAAATACTAACAAATAAATATACATAGTGAGAGATTCAAATTGATTCCATTATATACCTACTTACATGTTTATTTTTTGACTAGAAAATTAATACAATTATAAATTCATAACCTATTTAATTCATATTTTTTATAGTTGACTGCAAAAATAATAAAGTAGGTACACTTATACACATGATTATACAATAAATATCAGTTCCAAAAACACTTCACAATTCGACCAGATCAAATATTTTTATTATATTTTTAAAATACTATCTATATTACTTAATTTTTTTATAAAAGAAAAACTACATAGCGGATATAAAATTGATAAAAATATCTACAACCTCTAAAGGTTCCATGGAATTTTGTCAATCAATATTTCTCTACTAGGAGGACCTACACAGGAAAGTTATTTATTATTTATTTACTTGTATTTTCAAATGAAATATTGACGATTCTCATATGATGATTCTTCTTAAATAGCAAATATGTTAAATTTGTAAATATTGAACAAAGCCACAATTTTTAGGAAATATATTATTTTATTTAGTGGATATGTACCTATTAATAAAATAATAATTTGTTAATAAATATCTGTCATTCAGTTATTAGTGTCAGCCTAAATAGATTTATTCATTAAACAATAAAAAATAAGTATGTCATTTCACATACAGTTATTATAGGTATAATGAACAGTTAGGTATGTGAATTTAATGTTTTTAAGATAACAAACTATTGATATGTCTTATGTTAGGTATTTAACCTCAAATTTATATAGTTTGAGTATTATTTTCAGTTTTCTATAAATTCCGTACATGTTCATATTTTATTTTAAAAAATATTCTATATATTATATAGTTATTAATTTTTTTGCAATATGTTTAATTTAAATTTGATATGACAATAATATAAAAGTAGATTTAATTACCTATGTTATACTTAGGAAAAACGTTTTTAATTTTCATTTAAATGGTATTTATTTACAATATACTTAAGTGAAAAGCTTGACAAGAAATGAGCTTCAGCATCTGTTTTTTTATTGAAAATTAAGAAGTCTTTTTTAAATTATTTCAAGGCTGTTTAACGGTTCATGAATTCCAATGAAGCATGGACAAAGTGTTTACTTAGTATATAGTTTCTATTTCTGCTATAAGATTCTAAGCTACATATTATGCATGGTTTTGTTTGTTGTTTTTCAGATCAAATCATTATCAATTTTCGCTCCCATCCTTTTGAGAGCAATAATGGCGGATACTGCCTTTACCCATCTCTTCTTGATGACGTAGCGCTTCAGCTTAGCTTTGGTGACAACCAGCTCGGTCCCCATAGCTGACTCTATTACCCACTTGTGTGTCAGAGCTCCTTTAGCAGTTAGGCGATGTCTGTAATAAAAATTAAACTTATATTAATAGATAATTAGTACAATAATAAAGGTAATGTATCTATAATCTGCAAATGAAAATGATATTGGTTTGTAAGTAACGTAGGTTTAAGAAACACAAAGAACGCCAGTCAGCACTCGAGCCGTAATGTCAAATGTGTGGAATTTATAAAACACTTTCAATTCAATTTATATTCAATGTATAGTTGGCAAATTTTTTCGTAGGTATGTAAGCTCTTAAAGTGTTTATTAATTTGTATTTTTATCTTATTTATTTCAACAGAAGAGATGTTCCAAGTTTATATTTCAATGTATCAATATTTTTAAGAATATAGGTCTTAATAATTTTCAAATTTATTGATAATGCAATATTTGCTACATTGCTGAATGCAATGTTAATAAATAAAACCTTCGAAATACTCCAAATTTATGCAAGGTGAAAATTATAGTCTTTTTAAAAAACATACAAGAAAAAATTCATATTTTTTTCTAACCAGATACACACTCTTTTCTTCATTGATACTGAGTTTTTACCTATAGTTTAATTATTCAAATAATATGTTTATTATAGGTACATATGTTCTTCTTCTTCGTAGTATCAATCCGGAGGATTGGTTTGCAGCAACAGAATCTTGCATCTCGATCTCCATTCCTCTCGGTCCTCCGCAACCCTTTTCAGCTCAGCATAAGCGCTACAGTTCATGTCCTCGAATACTTGCTGCAAAGGCGGATGAACCTTTATGGTCAACGGCATTAGGATGTGGAAATAAAGGGGAAAATACCACATTAAAGGTCTTAAAGACATCCCACGTATCAGCAAAAAATGATTGCATCTCAAGTAAAATTTTCCGGAGATAAAATAGTCCCCCAATCGGATCTCCGGGTGGGGACTGCTCGAGACAAAACAACCAAGACAAATAAGAAAAACCTTCAGCCAACAAGATATGCCACCTGGAATGTTCGAACATTACTGCAGAACGTCGTCCCAGACGGGAGTATTTGCAGCAAGTATTCGAGGTACATATGTTATTTGTTTTTTATTCGAATTTTTCTTTAAGTGAGTGCATTCACAATTGATTAATATCAAGTAGCTGCATGCAGATAATTTGTGTTGTGTTTTATATTAAATAAATATGTGTTGTGTCCTGGAAGTCCATTGAGAGCTATCTATAGAATGTATGAGTATTCTGGGTGCTGAAAAACTATATTTGTGGTGACAATATGCTGCAAGATAGGGTGGGGGTATGGATGTATACTAGATTTTGAAAATTTTGATAATCACATAACTTAATTAAATTTATAATCAAACAAATATTAAAATTTGTTCATGGTATTTTTTTATTACCGATTAAACTATTTTATGCAATGAAAAATTACAACATACACATTTAAATCATTTTTTATTACAATTGGGTTGTCACTATGAAAAATAAAAGCAAAACAAACATAGGTATGTACATTAATGAATAAAATATGTGTTATAATTTACAATAAATTTATTATTTCTTGACGGTAATACCTACCTACAATTATTAGGTATAAATACTTACACAATAGCCTATAATAAAAAACAATAATGTCTTTTATTTTTACCTGATTATTTAAATGGTAGTTAGTTAAATTAGAATTCTAATGTTTTTCTACTAATTTGATTAACATAGTCATTTTAAAATTAATGGTAAGACATGTCATTTTAACATTATATGCTTGAAATAAAGGAAAATGATTCTCTCTTGACAATGTTTAAAGTTATTCTTATAATATTAATTTGATTTATTGATAACTAATCAATTGCAGAACGAAATAATTTGTATGATTTAAATATAATCTATCTAGCATATTACAGTGGACCGACAATTGATGGTAACTATTATACATGTTTGTCACTGTGACATATAAAACAAACTAACTTAATGAACACGATATTAACACTGGAAACATTGATTGAGTTTTCTATAATAATTATTTGATTGATTTACAAGTACATTACATAAGTAAATAACATTTATTTTACGTAAAGATGCCATACTATAAATACGTATTTACCTGTTGTAGACTAGGAAACAATACTATCCATAGACAATCAATATTAGTGTACATAAGTCATCATTAAAATATAAAGTTAAGACTATTAATTGTCAATAATTGCACAAATATTATAGTACTTTAAATTCGATTAATAAAATTAAAAATATTTAGTTTTATTTCAAATTTACTGAATCTAAATAAATGTGAAATTAAACGATATTATTGATTTTAATAATTTTTAATTAGTATTGTATAAAATATGACTTTTTACATTGCTTGAAAAAAAATGAGGGTTTAATAAAATAAATAGGTATTTTTAAAACTAGTATGCACATTGAAAATAATATACCTATAATTATTGATAAGTAAATTTATTAGAAAGGTTTGAGGACATTTGAAATTTTTATTCAGCTGTTATATAATATCTTACTTTATTTTTTGTAGGTAACAATAATTTAGAGTATTCTTTTATTCTTCGTAGTATCAATCCGGTGGATTGGTTTGCAGCGACAAAATCTTGCATCTTGATCTTTGATCATATTTGCTGATACATGAGATGTCGTTTGGACCTTCAATGTGGTATTTTCCCCTTTATTTCCACATCATAATGCCGTTGACTATAAAGGTTTATCCGCCTTTGGAGAGCATTTACCACCTTCAGGACAATAGGGTGCCCTAACCAGCTTGACCTGATAAGGTTAGCTAGATGTTATAGGTATATAGCTTATTGCGGCCAACATTCGGTCCCTGTCAATATATTATATTCTTTTATAATTATTTATACAAAAAATAATAAGTTTAACAAGCATTTTTTAACAATTAAATGAAAACATTACATTTTTTTTCAATGATTTTATATATTCAGCCATAATTAGATACGAAACTAATATTACTTTAATGAAATGAATCACTTAACGAACATCAAAATTATATCGACAAAGTAATTTAATGATAACCTTAAAAAATAAATACATAAATCTTTTCGTAAAACGTTGATGAAAAACCATAATTCTTTATTATTATTTATATATGGAATGAAATTATACAGTTTGTAATTTTTTATTAAATTTTTACTGGTCATACAGTTTCGGAAAAAACTCTTTTTCCCCAGAGTAAACTTAATTCTGAGTATAAATTAAAATAATAGTCCATTATTGTTACCTGTAAGTTAAAATATAAATTACTTTGTCAAAGTACATTTGAGGATCGTCATTAATTTTAAATTTAATGTATACAATATGGACTACACCTTCATATCATTTGAATCCATTAGAAGACAGCGAGTCTTGTTTCTTCTTTACTGAAGAGCTGGAAGATTGTCTTCTGAAAAAATCATTGATGGAACTCATTGAATTGGGCGCCACCTTTTCAGCTTCTGACCATTCCATAGAAATAGATTTGTGTCTTCCAGAATGGTAATCTGTAGGAGGTCCTTGACTTTCGTCCCACTGATCTAATAAATGTAACAGAAGGTCTTTAGTGTTGTTGGCGTTTTCTTTGACATCGCCATTATCTGCAGTCTTTTTGTAATAATGTTTCGTCTTGTTGTTAACATTTCCGTTGGTAGGCTCTTCGGTCTTTGGATTTACTAAATTATCGATTTTATTTCTTCTTTTGTTGAATTCTATCCCGAATATTGATCTTTTCTTCTCTGTCGGCGATAAAGGAACGTCTCGACTGGCGTTGTTGATTTTGAACTTTCTTCTTGCCCAAGGCAAATTGCTAAATATTCCCGATTCGTTTTCTTCTGCGAATTTACTGCTAGTTATTTGTGATGAAGAAGGCGAAGTGGCTAACCGAGTGCCGATTTTGTTTGTTCTATTGGAACCTTCATTGAAAGATTGATTGTGGAAGATTTTAGAAGGATTTGAGAATTTGTTCAAAATGCTTCCGCTTATCCCGTTCTGTGTGCTTTTCGTTTCCGTTTTTGATTCGTTTTTAAAACTAGATAAGAAATCTCCGTTGTTGCTCTTCATTTTGAAAACGGAGCTGCTGGATGCAGTCCTCATTTTGCTATAACCATTACAAGAATTAGAGTTTGAATTCATTGTGCTATTGTTACAATAGCCGTTTGTCATTTTTTCACTAGAGTGACTTTCTTCGTGCTCGGTGGTGTTGCTTTTTTCTGAGCTAATTTTTTCTGGGCTAATTTTTTCTGTCTTACTTTGCTGAGCACAGTTGCTCCCTAGATCTGTATTCATAGTTGAGAGCAAATACAAGTGATCTGATAACTTCTTGATTTCATCAGCTAAATTTACTCTTAAGGTGATGTCCGCTTTTTTGTTTATGAAGCAGGAACTGTCGGATGCTCTTCTTTCAAGACTGTGATAAGAATTGTATGCGGGTCTGTGGCTTTCGTCGTTTTCTTGTTCTAAGGTTTTGTCGTTTCGGTACATGTTGACGTCTTCGGCTTCTGGGATGTAGTCTGGGAGGCTGTTGATGGACCCGCATGGCGAAGGGGAGCATCCTCCCATGGAATGTTGAGAGGGGGATCTTTCGCGACCGTAGCAGTTTGTGAGGGACATACAGGGGGTAATTTCATGTGTGGAGACGTCAAAGAGGTAGGGGGAGTTGGGGTGTTCGCTCCATCTCTCGACAAACATGCGCAGGTTGTCTTTGGCGACGTCCAGTTCTTCCACGGGGGTCGGGGGAGGTTCGATGACCGGCGGGGGTTTCTCTGGCAGCGGGGGCGGCCTCTTCCTCAGCCACTTGTGAGCCACGCACTGCTGCGCTGACAATCTGACCCTGCATCATAAGGACAAAGACCCGAGACTTAGTTTCCTTTCAATCTACAAAATAGGAAGCAACTAACATTGACTAAAGCGATTTGGCATTTGGCAACTAAAAAAATCAACACTTTTCATCAAGATAATCGATTAGAATGTACCGAAATGTGATTATTAAGCTTTCACATCCCAAATTTCAATGATTTGACATTGTATCGATTGATGAATGCTTAAATTTGATCCAGAAAATGAAGCAGCTTAATTGGCTTAATCAATTTGGGACTTTGATTCTAGTATTATGTTACACTTGTGTAATGGTGAACTCTAGACTTAAGTTTGGAATGAAATTTTTCGGTTGGGTAGTGGTGTAATGAATTTCAATAATACATGGAATCTGTTTTCATAGAAGTGTTTTGTTTGGATTCAAAGACAAAATATTTAATTTAGAAAAATAATCAATTTCGATAAAGGATTTGCCTTTTAATATTTTTTATCAGTATAATAATTTAGATACATTCAGATGTTTAATGTACAGAAATAGGAGGAATATGTTATTGGCTGAATGTTGTTGGGATTTATTACAAATATAATATTTCAAAATGAATGGAATTTGATTTTTCCATCAAACGTTATTTATGCAAATAAATGACATTACAAAAAATTAAGTAAAATTTATTTACGCATCAAAACGAATACGATGAAGTTGAAAGTGGAAAGGTAATATAACCTGTTAATATACAAAAATATTTTCATTTTTTTGAGATGCGATGCGTTGATAATATTACCCCAACTTCTCACCTAATATGGGATTATTTTTTTCAATTTTCACTTTTTAAATTTCTTTTCCTTCAATGACATAACAAAATATATAATTTTAATTCGTTATTGAAGTACTAACATAAGTGTGATGAAGTAAATGTATTGACACATTTAGTGTCAATGACCTCACACTCAGAACAAGTGTCGGATACGTAACGCAAATAGTTAGGATTTGTGACAACAAAAACCATGTCATAAGTACATATATGATAGTTGCCACACAAATAACACGGCATTATTGTCACAAAATCAAACGTCCAACATTTCGTATCCGTCTACACCAGCACTGAATCTGAAGCAATATTACACTAAATATGTCAATATTATCACTCAAGTTGGATAATGAACAATGCGATAGCGTAATGTCATATATAATTGATATTTAGTCAGTGGTATAGAAGGATTCTTTATAAACGATTACTTTCAGTGATAAAGATACTGTAAAAATGCGGATAAGCGAGAGATTGAAATGTGTTGTACTTTATTTTGAAGCGATTGTTTCTCTTTGTTAAAATTTCAACAACAAACAACCGAATATATATTTGGTTTGTGTTTAAAATGTGTGTTAAAATTTACAAAAGCCAACATAATACATTTAGCTGATCCCTTTTCTGGAACATTCGATAATTTTGAAAAATGAACAATATACACAGCGTGAAGTGATTACAAATTTGAACGTCACTACAGAAAACGGGAAAACTAGAAACGGGAGGTGAAAGATTTTTTGTAAATTGAAATATTATTCATTTACACAAGCTGGGCCTTTGTCGTTTATGGCAGGTTAGCAGTGTTAGTGACAGACGAATATTATGTTAAAAAAATAACAAAAAAAGCAACGTAAATAGTGTTTTTCATAACCCTTAAAAAAAAATTATTGCTGAAATTCGGTCACATCTTTAACAAATTTCAACTGATTCATTAGAGTTTTGTTTCGATGAGGGATAATAAGAATGTGTATATACATGAACAAATAACCTTTTACGTATAAAATTATATATTATTTTTTAAGGAAAAAATATTTATTTATTATAAGGTGTGAAATATTATTGTAATACGTGTACCGGAAAAGAATGTCGTTTTTTGTTATCGCTTTTTAGTGGTCAGTTGTGCTTCGGCGGTCGAACTTTTACAACGTGTTCTGTGTTGTTTCTCTGACTACGTTCTATACCTGGAGTGTAATAGGGCTTTTAAACAAAAAAAATACAACCCTATATACAATGGAGAACTTTGTACCGAATGAGGAATTTATTCGAAATATTATGCTTTATCATTTTATTATTATTTATATTAATTAAATGCACTAAATTGTTTTATTAAAAAAACGACATTCTTTTCCGGTACACCTAATATTTATAGGGTTGTGGAATTTTGGTTGGAAAACAAACATAAATAATAAATGCAAAATATGCATTACGAATTTCACATTTTTTCATTCGCAGGATTACTTTATATTTGAGTGCTTCCAGATATTACTGTATTTAACTATTTTTTGAACATTTTATATTTCTACAGGTATTTAAGAGGGTGAATGTTACAGTGATTTGTTGAAGTACTCACTGCTTGTCTTTGATGAGGAGCTGCCTGATGAAGTCCTTGGCGTCCTCGGAGATCTCGTTGAAGGCCTCGTCGTCAAAGTCGTACTTGGCGATGGTCACGTTGGCCATGGTTTTAATGTCAGTCTCACCCTGGAAGGGCGACAGACCAGATAGCCTGAAAATTTCAAATGTTTTTGTTAAAACATGATTTAAGTATTTCGTAGTTACAAATGGGTTTCCAAATAAGGCGATTCGAGACACGCTGTATCATACTAACTTCGCAGCCTTTAGAATGAGGTTTATCTGACATCTAACTGATGCACCTAGAATCTACAGCTACTCTCTAACAAATAGCTTTTTGCGTACTCCAGCAACGGGTCCCCATCTGGGTCTCCAAAAACCGGAGGGGACAGGGTTTTCACCATGCGATAACACATGACAAGTTTAACCTCAGTGCTCTCATTCACCATCGTCATCTACTTTTGTAAGGCCTTCTTAGAACTTTTCATCAGAAGAATCATAGGAGGAGGATATCATCAATACTGTCAGTATTCCAAAACATTAAAAAAAAATGTTAACAATTTAAAAAAAATATTCCAGACGCTACATATTTCAGGATATTACCTATATTATGGAACTTTTATTGCGGAATAAAGAATTAATAACATTTTAAGTGAGTCGAGTGCTGAAGCTTCCTTACTTTGTTCATATTACTCAATCATTCTAAAGTAGAGTTGCTATTATAGCTTTCTTATCTTAAGGAATGTCTCTGCACACGCGTGTTAAAATGGTTGCCTTAAGTAATATCTTTCGATACGGATATTAAGGTGGTTATCTTAAGGAATGTTTCTGGCCACGGGTATATAAGTAACACGATGATATTGAGGTTGTTTACTTACAGCACATAACATATAACTCCTATGGACCACATGTCTGTTCCGAAGCCGATTTGGTCAAAGTTGACGACTTCCGGGGCAACGAATTCGGGAGTCCCAAACAGGATCTGCAGCTTCTTGGTGGGGTCGTACTTGCGCGCCAACCCGAAGTCAATAATCTTTATTCGGTTGCCGCTCTTTGTTAAGCAAAGAATATTCTCCGGCTGAAATGTTATAAAGTTAAAAGGTTTAGATATAGCATATATTAAATATGATTTTTTTAGATAAACACATACACAGGAGACTACCGAAAAATTGTGATAGTGATGCAGATATCTCATCTGTGGATTCTATGACTCTTATTAGTATGTTACATATACCTATGCGCTGCATGTGAAGTGTTGATTCTCCAACGTCACAGACTACAGCCAGATATTCACGCATCATCCATTTATTACTGTGACTGGGTGGTGTTCACTGGACGCCTTTCGTCTTCCACCAATTTTAATTAAATGGCTATGACTGGCATTTTACAGACGACGGATCAAATTCACATTCATAGTGAAGTCCTGTAATAAATGGATGATGCGTGTCTCATCTGTGAATTCTATGTCGCTTATTACTATATATATTTCGTATGGCTTAGGGTTTCACGTGGAGTGCTGATATGCCAAAGTCACAGACTACAGCCCGACATTCACGCAACATCCATTTATTACAGGAATTCATTATGAATAGGCTGGTGTTCACGGAATGACATGCGGCTAACACCAATTTTAATTAGTAGGCTATGACTGGCATTTTACGAGGTAGGGATAAAAGTCACACCAACAGTGTATATTTACGAGTACAAAGTTTAGAAATTTATTAAAAAAATTTTTTTTTATCTTCGGCTTAGTACGCAAACGCTTTCACCTTTAAGACATCCCGCCAGCAGTATAAAACTAATACAAAAACAGTCGAGTCTTAGAGAGAAAACCCCTCCCCTCATTTAATATATAAAAATACTAATTGAAAATAATAAATTACATCATATATACCTTGCATATTGCATTTCAACATTGTTTTTTTAAAGGTAAATGTAGTTTACTTTTACAATAAAATGTTAACATCGTTTTAACCGGCCATTTTATTAGTTTAGGTACAAATTCAGAGCGCACATTACCATGTTTACTTGACGCTTTCAATCTTTTTGAATGCCACGGCTGACGCCAACAACACAAGAGCTCGGATGTATTTTAAAAGTGAACTTGTGTCGGCTCTTATAAAAACAGAAGAGTCGCGCATATTATTATTATCTTTATTTACATGCATGCCTACCCACTCGCGCGCGTAACATTATTTGTTTTAATTACCCCTGGCAACATTCGCGCTCCATTCATTTTCAAGATGTCCGATCGTTTTCTTCGTTTTTGGCGGGAAGCGCTAAATTCCGCGATGATTGCAATAAATTATTATAATTGGTATGATTTTGCGCGAATACATTATTTAAAAATATTATTTTTCGGATATACGATTCGTAATATCCCCCGTCGAATTGGATTTCAGTGCAACCCAGATTATTTCATTCTCGCTTTTTTCGTTTTTCCGCATAGCTTGTTAATTTTTAATGTTCCCGGAAAAGAACCATAAGAAGCAATGTTAAATAATTCTACATAAACTGTTCCCCGGTTTATCATTTTTCTCGAGCTATCGTCCAAATATTATGGTCCCATTTACAAATATTATCCCGATTACTTACCATTTTTTAGTGGTATGGTAGAATTTTGTTTGCAAAATTCTCAATACATAATCGTAAATATTATATAATAAAAACACGTGACACGGCGATGAAGTTTGAGTCATGCTATGTTGCTAAGCAGTCATTACAGCGTGTTTGCTCTAAGTGAGATACCCACTTCTTTGACCTATATTGTCTGTGTCGTTGGGGAGGGGAGGGGGATTCCCTTAAGACGTCAACGTCTGTGTGTATTATTGAAGTGCGATGAGGTTTTGTTAAACCTGTTCGCATCGGTACCCGGTATATGCCGTCATAAGATTCCCCTACCGTTGACATCGTTTGATATGATATATCGTTTTGCTACTTTTTTAAAATAGTTTTTTTTGCATGATCTGATAGCTAAAGGATACAAGAACCAATGTGATATATGAAAATAGACCAGATAAGTACATTTATGCTTCAAATGCTAGTTTTATAATTTAACGTAGAATTTGTATTCCACCGAGCCGTAATGAAAGGGTTAAGACGTCAGCGTATGATGTGTGTATTATTGAAGTGTGATAAGGTTTTGTTTAAAATGAAGTGTCAAACTGCAAAGAAGCAACTTAGCATTATGGACTTCTTAAATAATATTCTTATATGTAGGTACGATTTTATTTCGTATTTGAAGGGTTTTGGCTCTTTTCGTTTTCCGGACTTATCGCTTTTAGGGTCCCTTGAAAAATCCAAAAAACTTTCGTTTCTAACCTTCATGTCGAGATGCAGAATGTTCTGCTGGTGAACAAACTCGATCCCCTCGCAGATCTGTCTCATGAACACAGTGCATGCCTTCTCAGTCAGGACGAAGTCATCGTCTATCACTCTCTCGAACAGTTCCCCTCCCGTGATGCTAGAAATAAAGAAAAAAAGAATATCAATAAATAAAAATATGCGATTTAAAAAGAACATCGTTCTACCGACTCCGGTTTTTAATATGTTAAAGGATTTTCAGATCCTCCAGTGAAGGTTCTTGCCAGTTAGAAGGCTTTCATTAGGAGTAATAAAATCTTCTGATGCGATTTGTTGTCAGAGTTGAAGTCTCTCAGTTTCAGAGCCAGATATGAGAGATTGTGTGGATTTCACAAAGCTGCTTCGTGACTTCAGTCTAGGTGTTGGGGGTATCTGATTATACAAGCAGTGGGACGGTTGGTTGATTGCCTTACGCATTTCTTCGGCGCATATGACTTTGCGTATCGCACCACCAAACATATTTGGTGGTGCGATACCAGCCAATGGGTATAGCTTTGAAATGGGTGTTGGTTTGAGGCAGCCAGTCACGACTCTGCATGCATCATTCAGGGCAGTATCCACTTGATTACAATGGGCTGATCGACCCCATACTGGTGCCGCATATTCTCTGGCTGAGAAACAAAGACAGACTTCAATAAATGAATTGAAGTCTGTCTTTATTGCAAATGAAATCTTTTGATGTGATTTGCTGCCATAGCTGGAATCTCTCAGTTTCAGGGACAGATGTGAGAGGTTGTGTGGATTTCAGAAAGTGTTAGTGTTTGTAGCTGAAAATCTAAAATAATTTGAACAAAAAATCTGCATAATGTCACTGGATATTTGTGACTAAGACAACATCAACAGGTGGTCTCTAAAGCTGAAAGCTCTGAAAGCAATTCGCCTCCTTGGACTCTGCATACTAATATAAATGTGCGCAAACTCACGGGAGTGATTCACCAAGAGTTATAATAATTTTGCAGAGACGCTGATTCATTCTCTGTTGAAAGAAGTGCGAATATTTCATGATCAGTTTATTTTTTTGATCTTCCAGATGTTTTTTTTAAATGTATTTTTATTAACTTCGCCGACGTTTTTCGCGACAAATAATGTAATTGAAATTTAACACACTTTCAGTCAAGTAATCGATATGAAATTTTGCACAACGAATTAATGTCAATGGCAATACATTAAATTCAGTTCTTAATTCTTCTCTATTTATTGACAGCCCTGCAATGGATTAAAGAATCTTCATGTCAATGGTTCTGAAGAGATTTTTATTTTATTTTATGGTGTCAGCCCTCGTCTTAAAACCTTATGTCATAATGTAGCAAACACATTTTTGGTACATATAGTATATCCCCATTTTACTCTCCTTCAGCATGTGTTTTATTCTCCATACAGCATATCTCAAAGAAACAGCTACAATTTTGGTTTTGTTTACGTACTCTGTAACTTCTTCGTAGAAGTCATCATTGTTAGATGTCTCGATGCCTAAGTACTCAAATCGTATTGCTTGCTCTATGGTTGGTCCCAATACAAAAATGGTTTTTGAATTGTTTAGATAAAGCACGAAAATGCAGAATTATAATTGTACAGTGATACTAATCATTACGTGTGAAGTTGGCATAAAATATCTTATTTAACGGAAGTGAAAATCCCTGTGAAAAATTTCAATGTAAGATTCAAATTTAAATTTGGAACAAATTTAGAATTTTGTTTTTCGAACATCCTTGTTATTTTTCAGTTGTTTTCAATTGTTTTCAACGTTGGAAACGTTTGCGAAGTGAGGCGCCAAACAATAGTCGGCATCTCGTAATTTTAAAAGTATTGTTGTAATATCTTTTATTTCCAAGAAATAAGTGTTAAATCTAGTGCTGTTGGTATCATATCGATCAATAAGCTTGTAGTACAATTATGTTTTCGCAAAGTGGCGTGTTCTGTTTTGGCATTCCGATTCTGCCATCTGTTTTCTGAGAACTTCGCTGCGATTTCCACAGCAGGACTACGTCACGGTATTCCTTCCCGTTGGCAGCACCGGTGACTATGCTATTACAAGACAGACGAAGAATGAAGCTTCTGAAGCAGGGTGAGCCACTGTTTATACGCATACATGATGATCTACGAGGGTTATTCGTAAAATAAGTTTCACAGTGATTTTCACAGAGTATGTTTAATTCCATGAATGCGTACATTTTTGGAAAGTTCAGACATTTACCTATTTTTCTACATAGTCGCCACTGAGGTCAATCCATTGTTGCATGCAGTATACGAGCTTTTAAATGCCCGACTCAAAAAAAATTGCATTACCACGCAGATACCTGAGAACCGCGTCTTCCGAGTCTTATCTATCGCCGAAATGCGTTCCATCCAGGTGTTTATTCATGTCAGGGAAGAGATGGTAGTCACTTGGGGCTAAGTCCGGGATCGTGGATGTTTGACAATACATACAAATTTTGCGATGAGCTCGTTTGTCGTCTTTGGACAATATTCTTGTCACCCACCTAGCGCAAACGTTAGCATACCCCCTAGATGCTCCGTCAAAGTCTTGTCAATAAAGTAACTCGTACTCGTATCAACGAACGCTGGAAAATTAACCCTTTCCCGTCCTGTTTGTAGGTCTCAGACGGAGACCCATCAATATACGTTACTATAAGCTACTTTTTCAACAAATGGCTGATGGCCTTGCCTCTACAGCACAGAATATCGTAAGATAACAGATATGTGTGTGGCTGGAGTTGCCTTCCTTGCTGATTTGTTGCTATCTCGCAATGTGCTTTGAACTTTATTCAGCAGCTACGACTGCGGCATAATCATATGATCGATGATCTTCATAACATGTAACGGGTCCGCCAAATAACTTTTTTTTTTGAAAATGGGGTGCAAAACATCCAGTGTAGCTTCGGCTGTGTGGCACGTAACGCCGTCCTGTTGAAACCCAATGTTGCCAATATCCTCTTTTTCAATTTTTGTGAACAAAAATGGCCCGATAACGATCGCCATTGACTGTAACGGCCACTCCTTGTTCATTTTTGAAGAAAAATGGCCTGATTTTCAAAGTAATGTCGCAATATTTTCCAGCGTTGTTCAAGCATATACACAACGATATTCGTTTAGCGGAAGGATAAAACTAATTATTTGTCAAATCAGTCATGAGCTAAGTGTTACCATTCACGAAATAAACACTATTTGAAAAAAAAATGTTAGATGGCGGACAATAGCATGATTTTCAAAGTAATGTCGCAATATTTCCCAGCGTTGTTTAAGCATATACACAACCGTATTCGTTTAGCGGAAGAATAAAACTAATTATCTGTCAAATCAGACATGAGCTAAGTGCTACCATTCACGAAATAAGCACTAGTTGAAAAAAAAACGTTAGATGGCAGACCCTATATATCATAATCATTTCCGCTTTTCTAACTGGATCATATGGTACAAAGCTCAGTCAGCCGCCATGGTCCTCGCGTCATCCAATGTCAGCTCTGCCTCGCGCAGCACCGAGTACATTCTATGTATAGTTTCCGACAGCTTTCCAGGACGGCGCGAGCCCGGAAACTTGAAGAAAACACAGCTGTAGTTAATGCTCTCCTGCAGCATCCGTAGTACATGCCCTAGTCATTTCCAAATCGCCTCTTGACCGAATGTAGTATGAAAGACTGCCATGTCCTCTCTCTCACCTTGCTATTTCTCACAAAGTCAAGCCATCGAACCTTATTTTATACTATACCTACTATTTTACGTAGGATTTATGATAGCATAGAATTATTATTGAGTTAGGAAATGGTTGATTACTCTCGGAAATCAAGAATAAAAAATAAACCCTACAGCTGACGAGAGGTAGTCCTAGCACGGTATTTGCGTGCTTTCAGTTTCGCGGCGCCAACAGCCTGAAACTTGCTGCCAGTAAGTTCTCGTAAAAGAGAGCTGAGAAACTGAGGCATTCTTCAGAAGCAGACTCACGATTTGCTTAGGGAGGCAAAGAAGCGCTTATGGAATGACCATTTGGTCATATTAAAGCGCTTCATAAATGTTGATATACTCGTAATAATAACAACATATATTTGTTTTTTCGGCGTGGCTGCCCTGCGCTTCTGCTGACTGGCAGAACGCCAACATTCCGCGGACGAAAGATAAATAAATACAAAATAAAGAAGAGACAGTCGCAACGAGTCTTACTCTTTTGTCTGACGTTCCCACTGGAGAGTTTGTAACGAGCGTGATGTTGATAGGAAGACACTCGGTCTTCAAAACTGAACTCTATAATTGAAATTATCACCAAACTATGATTTATCAACGACTATAGCATGTTGAAACACTGAATTTCGCTTGAACACCGAAGTAAGTCAGAATTGGGCGCTGAACGTATTTAAATGGGTGATTGCCGGATATACGAGTACCACGTGGCGTTGGCCAATATTTAATATTGATTTATTTTTATTTATTTTCACAGAACCGAAGTTCCAATGTACAAATAATAAGAAACGTAGAGTAAACATAAATAAACAATACATAGAAAAGAGAATAAAAAATAAAAATAACATAAAATATGAAAAAGATGACACGTGTCAAAGATCACAGAGATCTTGGAGAACAATACCATCGAAAAAAGTGGAAAAGGATGTAAGAAAAAGATGGAGGTGTGCTGGTAGGCCATTTATGAGCGCCATTGCCGTTGTACTAAATTGAGTGCACGAAGCTCCACAAGTATCAACTGGGATCAAAAACAATGGATTGTTACGAGCACGGGTATTGATACTGATAAATGAAGATGTCATAGGCTTGCTCATTGATATTGTACTCCAGTCGATTGCCATTTTCAAGACCATATAGCCTTGTGCTGATGTCCTTACAAATGGCAAAAGCGTTGGTCATCTTCCACCAAAGGTAGAACAACCTTTCTATTCTTCCCAGACATTAATTTCAGACTCACTGCTAAATGGATAAACCTTGATCACTGGTCTACCCAAACTGGACACATTGCGTTAATTTAGTAATGATCCCTAGTTGTCTCTGTGGCTTCTCCTTCCAGACCTCAGAGGACATTATATTTCACTGCCAGTTTCTCTTGTAAGAAAGAGGGGTCCTTTTTGATGCGATTCGAGGAAAGAGCTTCGGCTCTATTGGGCATGCAGACTCTGTGGCCACTAAATAAAATTCCACGCAATTACACATTATTTTCGGTGACAAAATCTTCCATCTCATTCTCCTTTTAACCCGTAAATGGAATTGTAATCTATTTAACGGGTAATTTATATTAAGCAATGACGGCGGGTAAAACTCAATGGTCAAAGCGTTTGCTGTGCAAGCCAAAGGTCGTGGGTTCGATCCCCGACCCAGATTAAAAAGAATATATTTTTTAATCGATTTTTGAGGAATAAAATACCCTCCCGGTTGGTGTGAATTTGATCCCTCACCTGTAAAATGCCAGTCATAGCCTATTATTTAAAATTGGTAGTAGACGAAAGTCGTCTCGTGAAGACCACCCATTCATAGAAAATTCCTGTAATAATAAGGATGATGCGTGAATCTCGGGCTGTAGTCTATGACATTGGTGGATCAACACTCCACATGCAGCGCTTAGCCATTTGCAGCATGGTAAGCGTCATAGAATTCTACAGATGAGACTTCAGAATTACTATCACCATCTGTCGGTTTTCCCCTTTGCTTACATAAAAAAAAAACTAAATTGTTCATAGGGGATTCCCACTGGACATAATCTGAAAGAGCGCATCATCAAAGGGACTTAATTTTCCTCCGGTGCGATGCGGGTGTGAGGCGGGTAAAGTCCATGCTTGTTAAATCTGATGATTGATTTAGAGATGACAGCAGTGTGGTGACGTTGAAATCAATTTTCGTGCCCTCTGGATTGCCGCGCCAAGGTTTCGCTCGACGATGGTGAAAGTTGTGAGCAGTTTCGGCTTCTCCAATGCCAGCTCCTTGATGCGGAGGAATCCAGAATGACAGCCGGACATTAATCAGGCGGGATAGCCTTGAAACCGGTCGCTTTCCACGACGAATAAAAATATGCTTTTTTGCGCGCGATCCGGTGTTGTCAGCACAAAAATAATTCGAAATATTCTAACTAAGCAGCAAGTTTTCTTTGCATTCTTCTGGAAATTACACTTTCCATTGATCAATATTGCAAATACAGTAGAATCTCGATTTGACGGACTAATTAATAGCGGTCTGTTAAAGCCGAAAGTTAGTTTTGTGTCATATTTTTTAAATTTAAATATGCTCACTTAAATTTACGCAGCTGTACCGTTTAAATATGGACAAACTGAAAAAAACAATCTGCCGATCAATGAAAATATTGGAAATTATTTTGTTATCGCTTTTTTCGGTTTTCGGCATATTTTTTTTCAATTTTAATAAACCTGCCAAACACACGTAATAAGCAATTTAAATAATCCCGCATAAGCTCTTGCCCGATTTATCATTTTCCTCGATTCATCGTCTAAATACTATGATTCCCTTAAAAAGATTATTCTGATTAAACGTTTTTTTTACAAAATTCTCAATACATTCGTAAATATTATGTTATGGAAACACGCAACAAGGCGATGAAGTTTGAGTCATGCATTGCTGCTTAGGCAGTTGCTATAAACTCGATTGACCTATATTGTCTGTGTCGTTGGGGGGATCCCCGTACGACGTCAGCGTTTGTTGTTTGTATAAACATCCTCCTCTCTCTCAAAAGGTTGTTATTACGTCGTGCGAGAGCATGATGAGGAGCAGGTCAGCAAACAAAGACTTTTTCAGAAGCACATTGACATACATTTACGTTAAAACTTTAAAAGCCAGCCAGGTGGAATGACATGCCACCGGCCATAATGCGACCTTCTCGGCCGTCAGCACACAACAGCCGTGCTCGTGATGAGCAGTCGCACAGCGACACCAGTGACAATATATGTAACTAGTCCAGAAATGCCAATATGGCGGACACATGCATGTCGACAAGCGAACAGAAAAAAAGACGAAAGATTGTTTTCCACACTTTCGTTTTTATTGTTGTATTCTATCGTTTTTTAGAGTCCCTTCGAAAATTTTAATAACAAGGCTTTACTGTATATGTATTACATTAATTTGCTCTGTTCGGTATGGCAGCATCGTCCCAAGTGACCAGTCTTTGGATCGGCGGATCACAGACCCGGTTCAGGGATTCCCAAAATAAACATTCCGGTCTCTCGTGCTTTGGTGGGAACCATTATAAAGATGCTTACGTTCCCAGGAGACCGGGAAGAATAACGGGCCATGAAAAATATACCTTGTTTACGCACAATATTGAGATTCTTATTAGGTGGTGCAAATTTATTAACTGACATAAATATCTTAATTTTTTATATACTTTATATTCCTTATACATATGTATTTATTACGGTCGTCTTCAAAAGAACATATCGACGCAAATAAACTCTGGTATTGACAATATTTAGTACTAGCTGACCTGGCGAACTTCGTACCGTATCAGACTCAATGCCGGCGGGCATAGCTGGTAAGTGGTTAACTTAAAAAAGGTTAAAGTTTAATCTGTGGATTCTATAACACTTAATATTCTACATATGGATAAGCGCTGCATGTGGATTGTTGATCTGCCAACGTAATAGATTACAGTCCGACATTCACGCATCATCCTTTATTATGACAGGAATTAACTATGAATGGGTAGTCTTCACGGGACGACTTACGTCTGCCACCAATTTTAATTAATAGGCTATGACTGGCATTTTACGGGTGAGGGATCAAGTTCACACCAACCGGGGGTATCTTAGAGCTCAGAAATTGATTAAAAATCCTTTTTTTTTAATCTCCGTCGGGGATCAAACCCACGATCTTTGGCTTGTAAAGCAAACGCTTTGAACATTGAGCTATGCCCGCCGGCTTTTGAGTTCGAGATATTGAAAGGTTTGTGTTTTGATGTTGGTTGAAAAACGATGGAAATGAAAACTTCATGTTGCATACAATGCTATATTTATATCTTTTATTTTTATATTGTATGAAGATTATTTTAATTTACAACAATGTGAAGTAAAATTATGACTTACACTAAGCACTTTCATAATTTTGGGCCCATATATAAAATAAAATGTTAACCCTTTCACATCGGTTGTCGGCATATGCCGTCATAAGATTCCCCGATCGTTGACATCGTTTGACGTGATATATCGTTTTGCTACTTTCTTAGAATAGTTTTTTACGCATCATCTGATAGCTAAAGGATACAAGAACCAATGTGATATATGAAAATAGTCCAGATAAGTACATTTATGCTTCAAATACTAGTTTTATAATTGACAGTATAATTTGTGTTCAAACCGAGCCGTAATGAAAGGGTTAAAAATGAGTTGTTAAAAATACGTAAAATCTTTTGCAGTGTCCCGCCAAAAATATCCGCAACTTTAGGTTGCTGTCAAAAGATTTTTTTTTTTTTATTAATTTCACACATGACAGACAAAAACATGATTCGCTAAAAGTTAACACTGCCAAATTTTGCTCAAAAAACAATATCCATGTTCGAGGCGGTTCATAAAGAGATGTGTCGCGAAAATATATTTAGAGAGACAAAAAAGCGGTCTTAGCCATGCATATCCGTTCCTCTTATTGGAATATATCATCGACATGGAATGCCACCATAAAACTCATCTATTCAAAGCTTCGCAGAGTACATTCCAAGTATACTTCCCGACGTCTTTCCAGGACGGCGCGATCCCGGGGGCTTGAAAAAAATGTCAGCTGTAGCTTATGCTTTCATGAGGCATCCTTAACCCTTCCGTTACGGCTCGGTGAAATACAAATTATATTGTAAATACGGCGTAAATTTTTTCAAACATTTTTTTTTGCTTAAAACTAGTATTTGAAGCATAAATGTACTTATCTGACCTATTTTCATATATCAAATTGGTTCTTCTATGATGCATAAAATACTATTATATTTAAAAATCGTTCATTATGTAACTCCATGCATGTAGTGGCATTGACACATGTGGTTTACAGAAAAATCTCTCCTGTGATGTAACCTAACGATATTTATTTACATGCTTTACAGATTCCTGTAAAGAATACATGTAGGTTGGTAAAGGGAGTGACTGAACTTCCAATTTCCTACCGTAGATGTCGCAATGATTACTGAAAGTAGCAAATCGATATATCACGTCAACCGAATATGCTGACAACCAATGCAAAAGGGTAAAAATAAAATCAAACCAAGTTCACCTCCGCGTCTTGAAGCCTGCATCATCCACTCTTTCACCTCGTCATTCGTCACAAAGTCAAACCATCGTACCCCCCTAAGCAAGTATATGCTCTCGAAACCCATTATACAACTGCATTGGCTCTCGGTGAGATGCTAAGATTCCCAAACGTAAAGAAGAATGGGGATGATACAAGCGCTGTATAGAGGGCACTTTTTGATCGAGTAAAGCTGCGAATTCCACTAGATACTGCGCATAGAATGGAAGAATACTTTAGTGTTTGTATAAGCGATAAAGAAAGATGGCGTCAAACTAAATTTAGGAGTTTTATTGTCTCTTTTATACAAAGTCAGGTCGTAACAATGTTTTGAAGGTTTTTTTAAATTAATTCTTGGCACTCGGTTGGAAACATTACAAGCTTTGATGGCGGCAATTAACTTCGTGTTATTTTTCGCATTCTTTTCGATCTCGTCGTTTATGACGGGACAGAATCATACAATGATTCGTCCATGCCTCAGGAGCGTCTGGCTAATCATCCAATCTCCATTAAAAAACCGACCAACAAATGACACAAAAATATGCCTGTAGCCTCTTCAAATCCTCGAATTTCTGCTCTACAGACCGACGATCGGAAACGATATATGTTCTAATATCCTCATTACTAAATAAACACGACTTCACGTCGCCGGGATAGTTTTCAGAACGCATTGTGGAGGGATGAGGAGCAGATGAGCACAACAAAGACTTTTTTTCAGGAAAAGCGTTTCTAAGAGGAACTCATTCCTCTTTTTCAAACTTGTACTCAAAAAATCACTGTCACTTTCAAGTGAGATTGCCGTCACACGGAAATCAACAGTAGTACTGCGGCCAAAGGGGGACGCAGTTCCTTTGTCGACCGTGGCGCTGTTGATTGGCAATCGTTCGCGTTAGATCAGAGGTTAAATGCCTGCTCCATGGGCTGGTGTTTTTTTTTAAACTATTTTTTGCATGAAAGTGATCGTGACAGGTGGAATTTCAACTGGCCTTCCGCACGCCAGTCTACCTAGTGGTTCCAAACAGACGGTTTGATAGGATGTTGAATATAATTGTTGAGTTACTCACAGTTCCAACACGACGCACATGAGTTTGCCCGTGTCGAAGGCGTCGTACAGCTGGATGAGCCTCGGATGCTGCAGCTGTCGCATGATGTCCACCTCCCGCTCTGCATTCCTCCTGTCTTCTCTTCTGGTAACACTAACGAACTTAGCTGCCAGTTCAAGGCCAGTGGCCTTCTCCCTACAGTGGTAAACTGTGCCGAATTTACCCCTGGAAGAACGAGAAAGTTATTAGTAAACACATTCAACATTGATACGAGTATATTGCAAAGTTAATATTGATCATAATATTGATTAAGAACCGGAGTTGGTAGAACAAAGGACAACCTCGAGCGGTGGGGAATACTTCGGCAGAGAGAGAGCCACTTGTGGGTGTTGGGGGTATCTGATTATACAAGCAGTGGGACGGTTGGTTGTTAACCAGTAGGCAGATGCAGGTAAAGTCAGGCCGCGATGTCATCAAAGCAACCAGGAGCTAGAAACTAGGCCTTACGCCATTCGTCTACTATAAAATGTTACATTCTGCGCTCTTAATCAAAACCAGGTGACAACTCTTCTTCCATTTACCTTCATTAAGAATGGACGCCAAAAAAATAATAACGAGACAAAAAATCAAAACCTGTCGCTGGTACCAAACACCGTCAACACCGGCTGTCGTTTTGTTTTTTCGAATTCAAAGTCTCGCATTCTATTTTCGAACGCCTTTGGAGAGAGCACAGAAGACTCGGCCGGTCTATTTAAAATATTCTCAAAGTATTTTTGCACTAGTTTTATTACTGTCAGCGAAATTAGTATTTTTTGTGTTGACGCCCGTCCTGCTTGTGTGAGATGTTCGGTGCAGGATTTGGTGTCTCTCGCAATTGCGTAAGGTACGCGACTGTAAGAGCGGTTGTAAGAACACGGAAATGGAACGATTCCGAGAAGAAAATCAAAATAATGTGTATGTCACAGCCTATAAGAGTACTTCTATGTACTCGTATAGCAGTAAGCATCACACTGTGAGATTCTATAAAAACAACAGACGTATTCTAAGTGATCACAATAGTACATATCTGCACAAACCAATTAGTACAATTTATACGAGGGCTGTTCAAAAAATAAGGTGAATTTAGATTTTTTTCTTATTTCATTAATCTTGACATCAGAATGATATAGTCCTTGCTGACTGGTACCGAAAACCTCGATATAAAATCTTTCGTCTCTTATTTCTGTTCGCTTTTCAGACAATCTATATAACTGTCGCCATATTGGCGTTAGTTATATAGATTTCCACTTACGGCGTTGGTGACCTATCACGGCGCCACACGGGCCAGTCGTCGAGAGCGTATTGTATTGTGGCTCGGCCTAATGCTGTGACTAGGTCGAGCCATAAATTTGTAAAGTTTATCGTAAATATATGTCAATGTGTTTCTGAAAAAGTCTTTGTTTTGCTGACCTGGTCCTCATCATGCCCTCACGCGACTGAATAACACCTTCTGAAAGAGAGGAGGAAGTTAATCTCTTTATCAATTCCTATTTTGTGCTCGTTAATGTAGTTCCCCTCTGATATAATAAGCTTATGCCATTGCTTCTTACAAAGCACTTAAGAGAATCGTTTTTAGGTTCTTGATCAGCTCCTTCAGCGATGCTGTGTTTATCGTGTAAATCAGGAAAAAATACTTTCATAGGCCTTAAGGGTTTGGGATCAGCAAAAATTCTCAAGTCTGTAAAATACGGTAGCTGTGGCAATATAAATGTGTTTTTTTTTTGGCAAATGTGAGTATATTATAAATAAGAATTATAGGAAATTTCAAATATTTTTTATATAATGCACGAATAATGGAAATAAAAGTGGTATTATTATTTATTTTTAGAAGTCCGAGTGAAGCCTGATAACAATGCTAGTATTTTATAAAAATATGTGGTATTATAAATAGTATAAAATAACTTGGCACTTAAAAGTATCGGTAACTGTAGATTTTGCCGTTTCCGTCCAGGAAATATAAAAACCTAACCCACGCCGCCACGTGATCCATTTTAAAACACACAGAAAGAACAGATGGCGAATCTTTAATCTCCATAAAACTGTCACAAATTATACTTTCATGAAGACCTTTACATAATTTCTGAACGTCCATCAACCTATTATCCAACTGAGTTCTTGTATGTGATGTGACATTCTTATTATTATATCAGTATTTAAATAGCGCTTTTTTATGACCAAATTGACTTTCAAAAAGCGGTTCTTTGCCTCTCTAAATAAAAAGGTTGTTCTTGAGTCTGCCTCTGAAGGATGCCTCAGTTCTCAGCTCTTATACTTTTGCAAGTTCCAGACAGTGCTATGACTACCTGTTGTCAGCTGTGGGGTGCTTTTACTTGCTCTGTCTGAACTGAATGTCTCTCTACGGCAAAAAGATAAACTAACGAAACGTTTTTCATTTGTAACGTTTAAAAAATAATGAAGTCAATTCTTTTTCTTTTGATATTTGCGAGGAGTAAGCGCTATATATGAAGTGCTAATCTGCCAACGTCATTAGACTATAGCCCGGTATTCATTGCAACAACTACACTTTACATTTTCTTTCCCAAATTCTAACGTTTCCTAAATCTATTTTGACAGATGGATCATAATGAATTTGTTGTCATTGCTAGGTGGCGTTTGTTCGAATTCGAATGTCTCCGATTGTTGCCGAATTCGACCGAGTTTATTTGAATTGCACGAGTTATAAAAGAGAAAGGTTAAGTTAAAAACAGAAAACCTAGATAATCAATTATATTGCTGATAAAATCGGACGTAAAATAATAATTACAGATGTCGTAATTTACCTACATTCTCGGAAGCAAAATGAAATACCTACTATAATTAAATATTTTTTATTCATGGCAACTCCTTCATACGCTTGGAATATTTTAAAAATGGAATGACATAATTTGAGCGTCATGATTTCTGGAAAAGCATCGCTTAGTGTCGGCATTTTTACGAACAACATTTACATTTTTTTTTTTCGCTATATATATTTAGTTTGATTGATAAGGACAAAAAAACTATTGCGCTATCGACCACGCTGCGTTTATATTTGGCTAACCTTCGACGATACAGTTCATAGAGCATTGGGACCGAGCCAAAAGACGCTAATGCATCACAATATACAAATGGAGACAGTTAAATAGGCTAAATCAAACGTCTTATTTATTTTCTAACACCTTATCATTCTGAGGATTCTTCTATTCGTCCAATCTGATAATTTAAGCTATCAGCTTTTTTGGTTTAAATTAGAGCTGAGCATAAAATTCGTTAAACGCTTGCTAATAATTTAGTTAACTTGTAAGTTAACCTCAAAGAGTATTGACGGTCTAATTAACTTAAATTCAATGTAACTTGGTCTTGACAATTTGCCGGTGGCTATAGCTCAATGGTCAAAGCGTTTGCTTTGCAAGCCAAAGGTCGTGGGTTCGATCGTCGACGAAGATTAAAAAAAAAAAGATTTTTAATCGATTTCTGAGCTCTAAAATACCCCGGTTGGTGTGAATTTGATCCCTCGCCCGTAAAATGCCAGTCATAGCCTATTAATTAAAATTGGTGGCAGACGTAAGTCGTCCTTTCGATTGTTTACTAAATAATCTCTGCCCATTGATTGAATTAAATACTGTCAAAATAAATAGTATCCAAATATATATAGTAAGCGTGAAATATATATTCGAGGTGAGAGATTAACTCATATTAACCTGAGGGTCTTGTAGTTTGTAACTATTCAATAAAAAAATTCTTTCGTAGGAATTAATATGCTACATAAAGATCTTATTTATTTGGTATTCATTAGAAGTCCCGGGTTTCGAACACAGGACTTTTAGCATTATAAGTAAGTGCTTTGCCAATTGCGGAATGGCGCCAAGCGAATCAAAGTCTGCACAAGTGATGATAAACATGGCCCGGGAATGCGAGATCTGTTCCTAGAATAGGTCAATGATACCAGGAAGACATATCGCGATAATACATGCAAATTATTTCCTTTATGAGCGGAAATGCATGAGCGTATCAAACAATTCATGTAATTAATTAAACGTCGATATAAACGAGATATAATCAAGGAAGATAGGCATCTAGTAAAAACCATCTCAGAGAGGCGAGCCCGATGGATCGATTACATCATGCGCCACGATGGTCTGCACGACATTGCGGAAGGGATGGTTGAGGGTAGAAACTTCAGAGGGCGCTCTAGACGGGAGTATTTGCAGCAAGTGTTTGAGGACATGAGTTGTAGCTCTTATGCTGAGTTCGAGAGGGTTGCGGAGGATCGAAAAGAGTGTAGATCGGGATGCAAGATTTTTTTGCTGCAAACCAATCCACCGGATTGATACTACGAAGAAGATGGAACGAGATATCAAGCTTTGTTTCATATTGATGCCTCTCGTACTTATCTACAAGTCGTATTTGCAAAGATTGCACAGTGTACTCGTAGGTAATGAGTATCTAACTGTCGATATGTTAAGATTTAGTGTCTGTTTTTTTAGAACTAAATATACCAGGCCACTTTTTAGGTTCTCGGTGATCTGTACGCCGAAAGATTTCAAAGTTTCAGAGAATAATAATTTACCTGCCGACTTCGCTGAGCATGTCATAGAACTCCTCAGCCTCCACACCCCTCTTGATGACCACATCTCGCTGTGGAAATGATGGTTCCAATTCTGCAAACAACAAAGAACACGATATTGACATTTATTTGAAAATGGCGCAGCACTTACTGGTCGATCAATGTTCGTGTCACTGTCGCGATGAAATTGATCGATTTGGACATACAAATATGAAATATTTCGAGTACGGGTGCTCGCTTTAAGTGTGTTAACACAAGACTATAAAAGCATATAACTATAAAAAGTTATTATCGTGATCTCAAATTGAGATTTTTATAACTTCTTTTTATTATTACCAATCCGTAACAACGATAAAAGCATATAGTAAGAGTGGTTCTCGTATTTCTTTTAATATTACGATTTATAAATCACCCAAAATATAACTCGGATACTACAGTACCTATCTTCAAGTCCCGGGGTTCTTGCCCTGGAGGTTGTCAGGAACATCATATATTCCAAATGGTTATGACAAGGCATATATATGGAATGGATATGAGAAGTATAATTTCTGTTCCACACCTAGAACATCATCACCATCAGCACGTGTCTGTCCTTTGTTGAACATAGGCCCACGGCCCTCCGCATCCAGGCTACTCCCGTTAATCTTCTGATGTTGTCGCCCACACGAAACATATGGTTTCCACAAATTGCCGTCACTCAGTTGCGTCAGTTGTCATTGAATTTTTTGGAAATATTCAAACTCGTAAAAAAATGAATTATTGTACGCACTTCAAGGTGTATAATATTAAGAATATAACACTAGCAGTTTTGTCGAATGCTTAGCGTATTATAAGGATGGGATTTATTAACATACTATACTTTAAAAAATTAGTACGATCATTGATTATTTTACAAAACAAAATTACATTTACTAGAAACTGGGCTTATATAAAAAATGAAATAGTTAAAACAGTATAAGTGTAATAGATACAAGATGTGGCAACACTCTACGGACACGCCACTAAGCACGAGAGCTAACACCAGTCAGGACACGCTTAAGATACCTAAAGGCCCCACGAACCGCTGACGAATCTCGACGTTAGATCGCTTCCATCGACGATTAGTTATCTGAACTAACAAAGCTATTAGTTGTTCGGGGCAAACGTGTGAAACATTTTTTAAATAAATATTAATTGTTTATGTAAACATTCAGGAATCATATTATGTTTTCTTGAGTACATGTATATTTTGTGTGTGGTCTCAATCCTTTAAATTTAATTGCTCCTAATTTGATTTGACAGCAGTAAAACGGCCGGCAACATCAATTATCTACGGTGTGACGAATCACCTGTTTTGACACATGAATTGAAGACATTTGGACGTGTCATAGTGTTTGTAATCAGCTGACATCTAGGACAGGTGTTGGCTTCACTTTCGTTGGAGGCCCTTAGCAGACTGATGTTTCAAGAAGAAGCCCAAAGATTAATTGTTAAAGGTAATTAATCCAATATATGAGACGTTAATCATTACCTGGCTCGTAGGTCACAATAGTGATATCGAAATAAAAATCCGCCTGGGACATATAAAATCCTATTTACTTATTGCCTGCCGGTAGCAGCGACCTTGCCAGAAAACTACATAGCGGCCACATGGAGAAATATCCCGCACCCGCATGACATGGCGCGACTTTCAGAACCAAATAAATAAAATGGCGCATGCAAGTGCCTCGTGTTATAACTACTTAAATCTACAACTTAGGTAGTTATAACACGTAAGTAATTATAAGAGTAACATGAATCTATATGCGTGTCAGACGTGCGAATAAAAATAAGAGAGAAAGGATCGCATATCGAGCATTTTCGGCACCAGCCTAAAAAGGCTATTTCGAGTTAATATCACAACATGGCTTCGTTCGGAATGACACATTTTGGCAGTCCAACTATATGCCATCATTCAAGATAACTAATCCACATAATGGCAGTAATTATTTATAAAATATAATTATTTTACCGTTGCATTGTTTTAATCTTGAATATACATCAGCGCTGACCCAGTTCAACGGTCGCATTCGAAGTTAAGTTTCGCGAAACAAAAACAGACGAAAATTATCTGTTAATTTGACAGACGCGTGAGTGTCGAATACATGTAACGCGTGATATAATTACGCCAATGTTACGCAATAAGGCGTAATTACTCTAATGTTACGTGCGTAATAAAATTAATGTTCTACCTAATACTTAAAATATTATATTTGATTTTATTTTGATGCAAACAGCACATTCAGTAGAGCAGCAAAATTTAAACTTATAACGCGTTGTTGGTCATCTCGTAGAACAAAGGCTAGGTGATATTATTACCGGTGACACGACCTATATCCCAGACTCATCGGTAACGCCGTGGGGCGTACTGGACGTCTGGTGCACGGAGCATTTGGCCCCCGATAACTGTTGCACTGGCTGTATCGCTAATCTAACGTAACGTAAGGATTTGTCCAGTGATCGTAGAGTCCAGAGATCTATAGGTCTAGTTAACGAAATACCTTAGGTTAGGTTAGCGAGGCATCCAGTGAACCAGTTATCCGAGGGCCAAATGTTCCTTGCATCAGACATCCTGGCGCCCCACGTCATAACCGATGAGTCGTTGAACGAATTGTCTGGGGACGAAACGCTGCGGAACCATTATTATCACGTTCTGGATGATTAGTTGAAGCCGATGAAGATATATTAAAGGCATCTACACAGTTGATTTTGGTTTGTATACTTTTGAATGTGGAAAGTAAAAAGCAGCATTTTTAGCAAATTTTACTTTTTTAGTATCAAGCAAGAAAAAAATATCTACCATGTATGTATAATATGTATACATAGAACGCCAGTGCGTAAAATTTGGTTTGCAAAATTTCGATGCGGCATTTTTGGTGTTGAAGATGCACCACGTTCTGGAAGACCAGTTGAATCCGATGAAACAAAACACACTTTTTAATGTGGAAGAAAAAAATATCTACCATGTATGCAGAAGATGTGTTGAAAGAACGATAATGCGAAAAATTGTCTTGAACAATTTCGATCCGGAACTTTTGATGCACCAAGTTCAAGAAGGCCAGTTGAATCTTTGATTTTTGGAAACTGGCGAATTGGAAGCACGTGAAAATGCTGAGATTTTTATTATCGAACTCGTCCGTTCGTGATTATAAGAAACGAGATTATTGAAAACGTTTTTTCTTGAAAATGAAATTGATTTTCAAACAACCCAAGCTTGACTAATTTAAAGCTTGTTTGTTTAAACGTGGTTCATTTGGACACATACGTTTGCTCGTGTCCAAGTTTTCGTTTCTTGAATGAGATCACGTACTTTGGACGCACCTAGTAGTGGAGGAACACAACGATAGTTGCCAAAGAGTCGGAGACTTTGTGACGAATGACGAGTCGTTAGTGTTCTTCGTACAATCCATTTGGTACTGCACAAAACGTAAATTCCACAATTTATTAAAAAACAACTGTGCTATTGACCTCATTTTCTACATTAATTCCATATAGCCTTATGAGTTTATAAATATATTTGGAGAAATCTATGCATTAAAAACAAGAGCTGTGTCTTCTACTACCGGCAAGAAATCACACAAAAATGATGAATATACGAGTAATTTATTTTACATCAAAACAGACTTCGGTGGATCGCGAAAATTGGCATTAACATCATTTTAATGTGTCATAAATTGTTTTAAAATTTGGTGCGATACGAATTCCAAACTTGTGACTAGATGAGCTGAATTTAATAATTATGCACGAAGTGTAAATATAGAGGCATCCCCCGCCTTTCAAATGACGACAAGTCGCGGGTTAGTCACATGGCTGCATGGAGGGAAGGATGCAGGAGCTGGTTCCCAAGCAAAATAACTTGTTTTTGGTTCACAATTCTCGTTTATTTTATCAAATACTTGCTTTTTCGCCTGACCGGTATGGCGAATGCTCGTAACCGACAACTGCCGAACACTGTGACACTGTGGCAAAAAAGCAAATTAAAGATGACAGTTGCACCAACATGAAATGGAGCAACTGTCATAACAAATAAAATGGCGTATACAAATGCCGTATATTATTATATAATTAAAAGTAACATTATTAGATGTGTATGTCAGGCGAGCGGACAAAAATAAGGGACAAAATAACGTTTTTCGAGGCTTTACGGCATCAGCCTAAGGGAGCTATATCAAACTGATATCAATATGAATGTAAAAAGTTATACATGATCTATTGCGAAAGTTATGAGCAACGATAAATTTTCTGGGAAAAATGTTTTAAAAATGTTTTTAAAAAACGTTATAACATGCTTTTGGATGTTTTCTACAGTCTCACAATGCTTTTCTTTCAGCTCTCGCTTCAGTCGGGGGAAAGAAAATAGACACACGAAGTCATGTCGGAACTGTTAGGTGCTAGGAGACCACAGGGGTGTTGCTTCGCGACAGAAAGTTGTTAAAGAAGAAGGACGTATTACTTTCATGATTTTATTGTGTCGTAAGTTCGATAGATAAATGCGCATTACTTTCGTAATGGACCGCAGGAATATTATATTTTTTAAGATTAATATTATTAGTTTTGTACATATAGTACATATGTGACATATAAAAGCTAGAAAGATAAGAAGTAAGTACATTTTTAATTGATGTTTTGCTCATTTTTAATGTTTTTAAAGTGAAGCTGAAAGGAGAGCTGTTCGTATTAGAAAAGGCTTCGAAAATGAGGTAAGACGTTCCCCTTTTTTCTATATATATATATATATATATATATATATACTCGTAGACAGGATACACAAGGTTTTGTTATTTTGATGAAAGAATGTTGATATGTAGAAGGACTATACGAGAAAATCTTCGTACCAGAAAAATATTACGCCAATTAATGTTCAGCCACATTTTTAATTTTTGTATATTTGATGTTCCTTATGCCATTTTTTATGCAACACTGCGTATCATGTTGGATAAGATTTAGGTTTTAGAATTTTTCAAATTTATAAGCTTACCTCCTACGGGGTCATCTTCATCAACATGGATCATTGTTGATGACCTGAAACAAGAAACAAAACATTATATATATATAATTAATTATTCTGTAAAGGTTAATAATAGTAATGGCTATTTGAACATGCGCAATTTCTGGGACTCGCCGCTGTACTCGATCAAAACAAAGTACCGAATACATGACGCGTGTATCGTCCTAATTCTTTTTTACGGCTGTGAATCATGGAATCTCATCAAAAGCCAATACAGCCGTATTATGAATACTAGAAGTACGATGGTTTGACTTTGTGAGGAAATTTGAAGATCACCAAACGTGACATGGAGAGTGTCTCAAAAAGATAGAATCCAAAACGAGGATATCCGAAGAAGAGTTTAAATAGTGGAGGCAACCCATCGAATGGGTACACTCAAGTGGCAATGCGCAGGACAAATCTGTCGAAGAGACGATGCTCGCTGGGGAAGAAATGTATTAAAGTGGCGTCCAAGAACGGGCAAATGGAGCGTTGACCGACCTTTTGCAAGATTTACTGACTACCTATTAAGAACCATCTCAGAGTGGCGATCGGTCACATCATGCGCCACGATGGTTTTCTTCACGACATTGTGGAAGGGATGGTTGAGGGTAGAAACTGCAGAGGGCATCCCAGATGGGAGTTTTGCAGCAAGTGTTCGAGAACGTGAGTTGTAGCTCTTATGCTGAGCTAAAGAGGGTTGCAGAATATCGAGAAGTGTTTTGATAGAGATGCAAGAATTTGTTGCTGCAAACCAACCTACCGGATTGATACTACGAAGAAGAAAACTGACTACATCAGAAGAATAAGGGGAGCAGAAGATCGAAGAGTAGTGGACGAATAAAGGCTCATTATGATAATACAAGTGTTGCGATATTTTTGAGTTGCAAAGTCAAAATCAGCGCAACAATCTAAATATGTTTTCGAATAATGCATTGTGTGACTAGTTTGTGTGATTAATCGTTGTCTCTCAGCTGTCAGCGGACGCTATCTTCGATACTCGATAGCTGCTCACAAAGCGAGACTGTGAAGAGTTTCCTACGCCAAGTTTCTGGTGATCTTGGCTGCCAGGTCGGGAAGACTATTCCTGGCTGCAGACCTTGACCCTCGCCACTTCTGGGAGACAATGCTGCATCGGAACGTATGAACAGATATCGCCCATTTATAATCAAACATTTTTTCAACAACAATGTTTTGTATACAGTTGTTTTTTCCACGTGGCTATATCGTCAATATATTTAAACTTTGCTATAGTCTTCTATAATTTATGCTACATCATCACATAGTGGTTATCAAGCAACTCCATCAACCGTACTTATAGCTATTTTTTTTCCAATTCCAGTTGGGACTTGCAAAATTGCGAGTACTTAATTAAGTTAAGCTGCAATGACGCTTCTAAATGTGATACCTCGTTCCTTTTTTCACATAATTTTCCTCTTTGTCGATGGCATTGGCTTATATCGACCATTTACGAGTATTATCAAATAAACTTTCAATAACAAAGCTTTGCATGCAGCTGTTTTGACACGTGCCTATATCGATACTGTGTTCAAATTTTGCTATTGTGTTCTTTTCGTTTTGTCAAACCGCTAATAAACCGTGTTTGTCATCCATTGTTTTCCATTCCAGTTTTCCAATCCACCTTTAAAGTTTTGAGTACTCAATTCAGTTCAACTGCAATGGCGCTTTTAAATGTGCTACCAGTACACCTCGATCCTTCTTTCACATCATTTTCCTCTCTTGTCGATGGTATTGGTTTTATGGACTTCAGTATTCTATGATGTGTGTCATGTATTTCATAATGTTTATTGCTTTCTTTATATTATATTATCTTTATCTGTTAGTGTATGTTCGTAAATTTAAGTATCAACATTTTGTTGCACCAAGTGTTCGGTTACATAAATAAATAATAATTTATTATTTGTGCCATTTTTAAATTTAAATCCACATGCTTTCACTGCTGCGTGAATTTTGTACGTCTTTGCCTGCCATTTCTTGTGTGTTTTTTTTTCATTCCATTTCAATTGCACATATGGAATGCAGGTATGTATGTATATGATTGTCACAAATTTTCGCCAGTCAGTTTTGGCAGTTACCACTATCCATGCTTCGTCTCAAGAAAAATGTGCACCCGAAGGTCCACCTGGGAACCAATTAGGTTCCCGTCGTCCTCCACTGCAGAAAGCTCTAGTTATACAGGTATACTCAATTTAAAAAGTAAATTCTTATTTTATGACTGTTCAAATTTGATTTTATTTTATCAAACAAAACAACTGCCTTACACAATAACAGTAAGTGATATTAACGTTAGTGATATAACAAATATTCAAGAATGGAATTACGAATCTATTGAAAAATCATGAGTAATTGACTAATAATAAAATATCCGCTGCATATTTTTTTCGGCTGGCAATACTGAGTCGCGAAAAAAAAAACCGCCCACAGCTGACAGTCGATTTCGGCAGCCAAATTGTTATGCAAATAATATAATATCATTTTTCTTCGATTCCACTATCGATGAATAAACTCTTGTTTTGTATGGGCAGGCTGACTAAGTCAGCGTCCCACGACCATTTTATTTATATATTTTTAGTGAAGATCGTATGAAGTTTATTACATTTTTTATGATGTAAACATTGTTTTTATGCGACTGGCAAGTCAACGGGACAACGCTGGCACATTTAAAGCAGCGCTTCTCAAACATAGGCTTTTACATAAAAAATATGTTTTTACAATTTGATATACATATATACAAAACTATAACAAAATATGTAGTGAAATATATATTCTAAAAAAATGTACAAATAAATTAACCAATTTTGATTAATAAGCTATGACTGGCATTTTACGGGTGAGGGATCAAATTCACGCCAACCGGTGTGAATTTGAGAGAGAATAGAGCTCAGAAATCGATTAAAAACCCTTTTTTTTAATCTCCGTCGGGTATCGAACCCACGACCTTTGGCTTGCAAAGCAAAAGCTTTAACCATTGAGCTATACCCGCCGGCAATATTTATTAAAAGGCTATGAATGAAATTTTACGGATGATGTATCAAATTCATATCAACGGGAGTAAATACTAAAGGGTCCGCCAAATAACTTTTTTTTTTAAAACAGGGCGCAAAACATCGAGTTTAGCTTCGGCTGTGTGGCACGTAGCGCCGTCCTGTTGAAACTTAATGTTGTCATTATCCTCCTCTTCAATTTTTGTGAACAAAAATTCGTTCAACATGGCCGCGCCGCATGGAAGCGCCATTGATGGCGCTTCACGCACACTTTCTGCCACAGCAGCAATATTCTCGGGTGTACGCACTGTTTTTGGCTTTTCACGCTTTGGTTTATCGATGAGGATGCCAGTTTCTTTCACTTTTTTCACAAGATAACGAACATACGGAGCTGACGGTGATTCTCTTCTTCCAAAATCCGTACGCAATTTTTTTATATATATATATACTAATATATAAATATAGAGTTTAGAAATCGATTCAATTTATTTTTCAAATATTCATCGGGGATTGAACACACAACCTTTGTCATGGTGAGCAAAAGCTTACCCAATGTTTGTAAATTTGATCACTTACCTATAAAATCCCAGTTATAGCCTATTAATTAAAATTCATGGTAGACAAAATGCGTCCCGTGAATACCACCCATATTTATAGGGAATTCCTCCTGCATGTGCTTATGTTAAAAATGAAAATGAAAATCAATTAACGAAAAAAAAAGTTTTTATTATGGACGATGTGTGAATTCCGGGCTGTAATCTACTAATTCGGAATTTACTAATTTGTGTTCAGTACGCGAGGTACTATAGTACCCCTGATAGATGGCGATCTTATATTATGTATTCGCATGACTTACATTCGTACGAAAATGTATTTTTTCACCGTCTGGCGGTATTCTGATGTATGTGTTAACATAAAAAATATCATCAAGGTAACAGATATACATAGCTAGACATATTTATGTATTCTCGGCGCGTTCTATTATTCAAAATTTTTAAAAGTTGATCAGCTATCGTTTAAATATGGAACGATTTAGTCTGGAATGATCGGTCTATTTAAATTGCGTCTGCCACCAGTGCTGCCATATGCAGAGATACACTGTCTGTGCCCTACTTTGGCTATTTCAGAGCACAATATTATTAGAATACCTACTTGATTAGGTGACGGTTACCTACTTAATTATTTTATCTGCCGGCGACAAATTTGTCAGAATTGATTTTCAAACTAGCAATAGAATTTATCCGTCTATTAGAACCGTCGCCCTTAAAATGACTAATACTTGTATTACTTAAAATAAAATCCACACATCTCTTTCAGCCTCAGTTTTTTTTTTTTTTATGTAAACGCATGCAGGAGAGCACAACTGGTCAAGACCAGTGCACTCTATGACGCTCAGCCAGGGAGGCTGGACGCTGCATGCGGGAAACGTGTGTTGTGTTCGTGTTTGTGTGTGGGTTGGGGAGATTGCAAGTGTATATTTATCTGTTTCTTGAAGAGATCCAGATTGTAGGAAGGAGGAAACACAGACGCTGGAAGAGCATTCCATAGCTTACCGGTGGCATTAAGGAAGGAACTTTGGAAGCTGCCAGTTCTTGGTCGACATATATTAACCGTGCGAGATATAATGGAGTTTCCACCTATCGTTCACAGACAATTCGTTCAGCGACTCATTGGTAACGACCTGGAGCGCACTGGACGTCTGGTGCACTGGATGACTCGCTTAACTAACCTAACCTAAGTCATTTTGTTAACGAGACCTATTGATCTCTGGACTCTACGATCACTGGACAAATCCTTAGGTTAGTTAACGTTAGCGAGACATCCAGTGCACTAGTTGTGCCGTGCGCCAAATTTCCCGTGCACTAGATATCTAGTGCGCCCCACGTCGTTACCGGTGAGTCGCTGAACGTATTGTCTGCGAACGAAATGCAGCAGTACCGTTCTAGAATAAGGAATGAACAGTGGCAGCTGACACAACTAAGTGACGGCAATTAGTGTTGACCATATGTTCCAGATATGCAACGGATATGGGTAGCAGAATATGTTGATATAAAAAACTTAAGTAAATAAAGAATAAAAACATTTAACATCCTCCTCTCTTTAAAAGGTTGTTAATCAGTCGCGTGGTGACAGGATAAGAACCAGATTAATATCAAACAGACTTTTTCTGAAGCATATTAAAGATAAACTTTACAAACTTCCGGCCCGGGAGGAATAACATGCCGGGCCGGCCATAATGCGCCCTTCTGACGGTCGACACGCAAATAACTCCACGCGCTCGTCGGCGCTGAGGCTGTCGCCCAGCGCCAATAACTAACGTCACACCCGTGACCGGACTTGTCCAAAATGCCAAAATGGCGACACATACATGTACGACAAGCGAACAGAAATAAGAGACGAAAGATTGTATATCGAGATTTTCGGTACCAGTCAACAAGGACTATATCATGCTGATGTCACATTTTATACTACATATTGTATTTCTAAAAAATAAAATAAAAATTATGTCATTTATTACTCAGCTTAAAAAAATAAATTTTAAAAAAATGCGAAAGAAAATAATAATGAGATAAAAATCTTTTGATTCGGTAAGCTGCCATTTATTTTCGATGTTGTCTTTTTTTTCCATTTCTTTGATGAGTTATTGTATTATTTTTTTTGCGGAGATTTATTTATTCCTGGCGAAAATAGCGATTTTTTTTTCACCATCGCGTGGGTTTCTTTCATACATTACATGTTCTATTTTAGTGTCTCTGGTCGTCTCTCTGACATTTCGCAGTCGTGTGCGGATAACCGCCATTTTGTTTTTAACCTTTTAACTTTTTTTAATGTATAAAAACGAAAGTATTTTCTGAAAATAATTACCTCATATGAACATTAAAAACTCTTATAATACAGAAAGGGTCATATAAGAACGTTTACGTCTATTAATTTTTAAACACGTGTGGATGAGAAACCGCTGTAAATATTTGTGTTAAATTTTGTACGAAGATAACTGGTGATATTTGGTATATGTGTACAAAATTTCACATAAATCGATGCTACAATTTCTTATCCATACTTGTTCAAACATTGTTACGTTACGTTTGTACGTCACAATGCAGACGCACTATTATAATTCTGTCAAATGTGACCTTTTCCTTATCACTCACACACATATATGAAGTCATACAATGCCTTTTTCAGAATGTTACCAGATATCGGAACATTTGTCTATTATCAATCATTGTAATAAGCTAAGCTAAGCTCACGACGTGTTTGCCATATGGTAAAATCGCTACAATTATAAAAAAATTACAGAAATTATAGCATTCTGAAAAAGGCATTGTATGACTTCATATATGTTCTGATTCTTAAGTCTTATTTGAGGAATTCTCTGACGCGTGCCATGCTGCATGTGAAGTGTCGATCCGCCAGCGTCATAGACTACAGCCCAATATTCAAGCATCATCAAATTATTACAAGAATTCACTATGAATGGTTAGTCTTCACGGGACAACTTTCGTCTTCTAAAAATTTTGATTAATAGGCTATGGCTGGCATTTTATGGATGAAGGATCAAATTCACACATCGGGGGGTAAAGATGCGACATATGTAGTATTTTTTGTTTAATTTTGCGGATTTGTTAATCGGTACGAACAGATGAGTAGCCGGGTGCTTCCGAGGCTTTGACTATTTGATGCTAAGGTGTGGTTCAGCCCAAAGTGTACATTATAGAAGGAACCGTTATATGACAAATCACTGAAGATGCAATAGAAGTTGTAATGGAATACGAATTGCGACCTTAAACACATTCAGCACCATATTGTACTTACTTTTGTTGGCTGTATTTCTTCTTTAATCCAGTTAAAGAACCCATTGTCTTTTTCACATCAAATATTCACTTTAAACACAGTTTTTCCACAATTATATTTGAATATATGTCAATAATATCACCGATAACTGTATAAATAATATATATATAATATTTCAAAAATAAACAACATAAATTCCCTTAAATTTTTAATTTATTCGATTCATACAAAAATGTTTTGTCGTCAGATAAAGGTCTCAGGCACAGTGCCGTTTTTAGGGGGTGGCGAAGTGGGTCAGTACCCCAGGGTGTCGAATAAGCTAGGGACGCTGAGAGCAACCAATCTTGCTCAGATTTATTTCAATATAAGCTATATGGGGCGCCAGAAAAAAAAATGCCCTAGTGCGCCGCAGGGTCTAAAGCCGGTACTGCTTAGGCATAAGAGATCGTTAAACTTTTAAAAATGCTTACACTCGTGACCACTACAAGTGGAAATCATCACGATTGAAGCGCCAAGTCATGAGAGACACATAATATGGATTTTGGGTACATTCAATATTGTTACCATTCCCTGGTAAAAAAAAACTCATAATGTGAGAATATACGGTGTCGCGATCTATCGTTCACAGACAATTCGTTCAGCGAAACATCGGTAAAGACGTGGGGCGCTCTAGACGTCTGGTGCACGGGACATTTGGCGCACGGGATAACTGGTGCACTGGATGTCACCCTTACCTAACCTAACTGTTATAGTAATCATGATACAATTTCTCAAGTAAAGTGCTTTGTGCTACAATTTTTTAAACCTTTTGTACAGTAACATTTGTAATATATAGGTAGTTGTGAAATGCACTATACTGTTCTGATATAAATTTTATTTGGGAACTATCTTTGTGTCAATATTTATATCAATTAATGAGCAGTAAAAAAGTAAGTAAAAATAATCAATTGGCAGTTGAAAAATAATAAATTGGCAGGAAATAATTAATGAATTGTAATAAATAATAGGTTAGGTTAGGTTTAATTTTATGGGTTAATTATTAGTTCGTTTTACATAAATTTTAGCAATATTTAATATATCACTGCCATTTCAATTTTTTAACTGATCACGTTCATACTGACACAGTGGACACTGACAATTTATAATATTTAGTTTACTGCCGATTGATTTTATTTACTTCCAAAACCATGAATTAGTTACTGAACAATGAAATGCCGGCCATTATTTATTTATTTATATACAGAATCGAAATTTATCCAATTTTTTTACAAATATTTAGAAACATAGAGTATACATAAATATACAATAAATAGAGAAAATAATAAAAAATAAAAATAACACAAAATAATAAGAAGATGACACGTGTCAAAGATCACAGAGATCAAGAAGAACAATACCATCGACAAAAGAGGAAAAGGATGTAAGAAAAGGATCGAGGTGTGCTGGTAGGCCATTTAGGAGCGACATTGCCGTTGTACCAAATTGAGTGCTTGAAGCTCCACAAGCATCGACTGGGATCAAAAACAATGATGGCTACGAGCACGGGTGTACCTATCTGGAACATAGAAGTTAAAACATTCAAGAATCCCAGGGTTGTGAATTGAACCGCGAAGAAGAAGGAATGAATGTTTGAGTGCAGAAATTTTCCTCCGAAGGAAAATTATATTTCAAATGAAGTCAAGCCTCAACAATGATTTAGAGAAAAATCTTTTTTTGTGATTTACCTTAAGTTTTATAAAGTTGACACTATTGCTCTCACACAAAATACATAACCAGCACTTGATAACGATCCCTCGCAGGCGTTGAGAATTGAAATAATTTTTTTGTCGCTTCTTTGTATGACTGAATGAAATGTATTGCAACAAACGAGTACAAGTCGGTCGTATCTAATCAAGTGCAAGATTAACAGCTCGGTTGATAAAAAATGTTAAGTAATCAATATCGCGATCTAAATTGATCGCGGCAATGGGAAAATTTTCGCAATAAAAATTAAAGTCAAAAACATATACAAAAAAAATGTTTGTATCTATATTATGTATGTCTATCTGTAATTTCTGAAATTAATGCTTTTCTTCTTCGTATTATCAATCCAATGGATTGGTTTTCAGCAACAAAATCTTGCATCTCGATCTCCACTCTTTTCAATCCTCTGCAACCCTCTTTAGCTCAGCATAAGAGCTGCAACTCATGTACTCGAATACTTGTTGCAAATACTTCCGTCTAGGACGTCCTCTGCAGTTCTACCCTCAACCATCCCTTCCAAAATGTCGTGAAAAATACCATCTTGGCGTATGATGTGACCGATCCATCAGGCACGCCTCTCTGAGATGGTTTTTACTAGGTGCCTATCTTGTTTGATTATGCTGAGAGCCTCATTGTTCGTGTTTTTATGTATTCATAAAAAAATAGAGACATCGTTACTGAGCCAGTTAAAAAGAGACAGCTCCCAAATATAGGTTGAACTCAAAAATATTAAGCGTGCGATGAGTTTAATTTTTTCAGTAAATATGAGATTAAATAGTAGAATAGGTAGTCTTACATTCTACAGTTGGTTAAAAAAACTATGGTACACTTATTTTTGGCCTGTATTTATTTGTTCAGTAATTAATGCAAGGTCTTGACAGTAAATTAAATCAATTGGCAATATCCACTGTGTCAGTATGAATGTGGTTTGAACTGTCATGTAACGAGTGAAGTATGAAATTTACAATAACCGGAGGTTCTTAAAAAGCTTAGAAATTGAATAAAGAAAAACTTATTTGGGGATCGAACCTAAGTCCTTTAGTATGGTAAGCTTTACATCTAAGCCATACCCACCAAAAATGCAGTGTTTGATGCTGTTAATCGTGTCATTATTGTAGTTGTGTCACGCGCGGCTTTTTTTATGTAATCGCATGCAGGAGAGCACACCCGGTCAAGACCAGTGCACTCTATGACGCTCAGCCAGGGAGGCTGGACGCTGCATTCGGGAAACGTGTGTTGTGTTCGTGCTTGTGTGTGGGTTGGGGAGATTGCAAGTGTATATTTATCTGTTTCTTGAAGATATCCAGTATGTAGGAAGTAGGAAACACAGACGCTGGAAGAGCATTCCATAGCTTACCGGTGGCATTAAGAAAGAAACTTTGGAAGCTGCCAGTTCTTGGTCGACACATATTAACCGTGTGTGGATGTTCGGCAAGTGTAAGACGAGTTTGTCGGTTGTGGGTGGGTGCAGGAGGAATTAGTTCTTAAGTTCCGAAGAGCAGCGACCGTGGTAATAACGGTAGAAAAGACTAAGTGAACCAATCTTACGCCTGTGTTCCATTGTTTGCAGGTTAGACGTAAGAGTGTCATTGTTTATCAAACGAATTGCTCTTCTTTGAAGTGAGTCGACTGAGCATCGTGGTATCAATGGTCTCGTAAAAGCGTATTTTATGAAGTATTGTGATGTGAGTTTTGCTTTGCTTTTCACATAGCAATAAAATCAATAAACTATGTATAGATACAGGTATATTATGTGTCATCGAATATGTATGTGTAAATTAAAATAATTTATTATTTTAATATTAAGAATAATGCAACAAAAAAATTGAATTATCACATTGGGTGCGTCATCTGTGTTTGTGTTACAAAGTCTAAAAATAATCCACCAAAATAACATTGAAACCCATTTATGTATCTCCGGATTAGATAACTGTTTATCAAAAAATCTTTAAATATTTTTAAATATTGAAAATATTTAAATAAAATTTAAGTATTGAAAAATAAGAAAGTGCTTGAAAGCATTGATGTAATTACATTAAATTAATATTGTGTTTCCTATTTCCGTTGGAGGAACAGAAATAGAGGTTGTAAACGACTATACCTATCTGGGACAAGTAATACAACTAGGGCGAAATAACTTCTCAAAAGAAATCGACAGGCGCATACAACTGGGATGGGCAGCATTTGGAAAACTAAAGTACATTTTTAAAGCGAAAATTCCGCAATGCCTTAAAACTAAGGCGTTTAACCAATGCGTCCTCCCTGTATTAACTTATGGCGCAGAGACGTGGAATCTGACAGCAAGTCTTACCCATAAAATAAAAGTCACCCAGCGTGCTATGGAGAGATCCATGCTCGGAGTGTCGCTAAAAGATAGAATCCGAAACGAGGAAATACGCAGAAGAACTCAAGTAGTGGATGCTACCCAACGAATAGGCACACTCAAGTGGCAATGGGCAGGACATATCTGTCGAAGAGACGACGGTCGATGGGGAAGAAAAGTATTGGAATGGCGCCCAAGAACTGGCAAACGAAGCATTGGCCGACCCCCTACAAGATGGACTGACGATATAAGAAGAGTGGCGGGAGTGACCTGGATGCGGAGGGCGGAGGGTCGAAGAGTGGACGGACACAGGCTGATGATGATGATGATGAATATTGTGTTATATCGATTTGGTAACTAAAATCTATTTAACACAGCGAAAATTCTGCAATGTTTAAAAACTCAGGCGTTTAACCAATGCATCCTCCCTGTATTAACTTATGGCGATCTATCTTGCCAACACCTGCCTATTCTCACTTTTATGTGTCTATTTTTCAGCAATGCACTCTACGATCACTGGACAAATCTTTGGGTTAGTTTAGGTTAGCGAGACAGCCAGTGCACCAGACATCCAGTGCGCCCCACGTTGTTACCGATGAGTAGTTGAACGAATTGTCTAGGTACGATAGGTCGTGACACTGTAAGATGATGTTTGCTATGAATTTGTATATGCGTATCAATTATACAGTATAGGTGTGGATCTTTAATGATCTATAATTATTAGAGTATTAAAATATCTTCTAAAAACCACAAATAATTATTTAAAAAATTTAGATTTTCAAATTTAACGTTCTCTAACGCCTTAACTGTTTGTCTGACGATAAAAAATTAATACATGTATCGTAATATTTCTTTATATTTATTTTTGAACTATATTTTTTCTAATGTTTAAAGAAATCGTTACATACTAAATTTAAATATACGTTTTTGAAGGAAAGTTCAAGTACAATTTTTTTGTAATATTCATAAAAAAGAACCATAGTAAAAACCATATAGCATACGAGTATATGAAATTTATTTGATCAAATTATAATAAAAAAATCAACTTTGAAGATGAGATTCGAACCGTAGACAGTATATCCAAATATTCTCCATTGTACGCACGTTGACCATTGCGCTATTTTACCACCTGAAAAAATATCGCACTCATCAACGTGTATGCAATTAAAACATATATACTGTCTGACGATTCGAATCACACGCTTACCGTTTATTTTTCTTTGAATTATATTTGTCACGGATGAATATCAATGAAGTAAACGAAAAAAAAAACAATTATTCCAAAATTATATTTTGATACGACATAGTTCGTCTTCTTCGTAAAGACATTTTCAAGTAAAAATGTTGCATCAAAATATAATTTTTACACAATTCTAAATATTCTTTCATTTATTTCATTGATATTATAAAATTCCACTTAAAATTATCAATCGAAAAATATATATTAAGAAAAATATTATTATTTCATTTTATATTTTATCTAAGTAAATTGGAATCTTTTGATTCTTTAAATTTTTACTTTCGTTTAAAAAACATGACATTTTTTTTCACCAATGTTCACAAATAAATATTAATTCAAACACTTGACGCGTTGTTGAAAAATGTCCACAATTTGTACACAAATTTACGCGAAAAATAACTGCAATTTTCGTGTGAAATTCGACCGCTTTTCGTTCACTATTTAAGATCGCGAATGGTCAGAGACCTGTGCGTTCGTCTCCCAGGTTAAAAAATCTACGAGTGAGAGACATCAAAAAATTGACGCAGCTTATTCTAATCGGTGAGGGCGTTATGTGTTATACATAAATATATAACACATACTACGATTATGTGTCTATGTTTATCATAGGACCGTTCTATGATAGAGTGGGAGACATTCGTTTGCGATCGGCTGCCAGAAATATTATTGCGATCGTTTTTTTTTTCAATTCGGCGCTGCAGCTTTCTTCCTGAATTGGAATTCTTCCGGTCGTTCTGTTCGAATGTATGATGCGAGATAAACAACAAGTAATAATGCATGCTTTATACATTGGATGTAAGAGTTATTAACGTTTGAACATGCAGCTAATTACTCTAAAATCAGGGCTGTTTCTAGGTGTTTTTAGATTTGTGCGAATATTAAAAATGTGCCTTTCCCGTCTACAACAATCATTCATACATCCCAAGTAATCCAAGCTAGGAAAATTAATGCATTAGTTACCATCATACTTAAGAAAAAATAGAATGCTTTCTGACTATTTAAGTAAATTAATTATTCAGTCCAATTAATTTATTTTCACTTTGAATGACATTACAACACTTGGTTAACCTTTAAACGCCCAGTTGTTTCCTTACGGGACCGCAGATTTGCGTCGTTCAATGCCCTACAGTCCCATACAGGACTTGCTTATGGTTCATTTCACAATCGGATTACATTAATTTGTAACAATAGTATTAAAGTAAGTTCATGGAAGAATCTATTTCGCGACGAAAGATTACAAACATTGGCCTGCTAGGGCATTGAACGATGTAATTCTGCGGTCCCGTATGGGACCACTGGGCGTTTAAAGGTTAATATGTTTTCCCAACAATAAAAAATCAAAATTAGGATAACGTTAAATTTATACAAAAAAATAACATTACATATTAACGAATAAATAAGAAACAATTCATATATTCGTAAACATACCAGAAATGTACTAGAAAGTCCCAAAGCTCGCTAAATCGAAGACTACGAAATTATTTCTACAAACAAATTTGTGGAGCTCGTGTATGAACTGGGCTTCCCTCGCGTGGAATATATCAACAATCAAGGTGATGTGGTTGAAAAGTCTGATCCCTCTCCCAAGAGGCATATTCTCATAGTATTATTCATAGGAAAACGAATAATCTGTGGTTCTTTCATCCTCAGATAATTGTCAGGGACAAAAAAAACGATTTCTAACAAAATATCAGCATTTCTGAACACGATTGTCGCTGGACATAATACTCGTATTACTCTTGTATGTATTATTTTCTGATAAAATGTTTGAATATGACTAATCTCGGAGTTATCTCTGGCAGGGCTCGAGAATATCACCTGCCACGCGCGTTAGTTGTCGGCGGGTTGCTAGTGAATGAAGTGACGCATTGAAAACGTTGTAAGTGCGTCATTTCCGCTGTACTCTCGACAATTGGGTAACCAAGGACAAAGCAAAGGCGATATCTAAACCAAAATACTTCACCGTTCTGTGAACTTTATTTCCACAGACATAAACCATTAAAATGGATTGTTTATTTTTAGTCGTTTTATGGACCGAAAGCAGATACGATGGTTTGACTTTGTGAAAAATAACGAGGTGAGAGAGCGTAGATGGCACCCTTCCATACTACATTCTGGCAAGAGACTAAGATTGACCTGGATGGGATAAACACTTAGCATACCGCAAGAGAGCATAAACAGTAGTAGTATTTTTTTCATGCCTTCGGGTTTGTGCGGTCCTGGAAGGCCGCCGGGAATTTTACACCGAATGTACTTGGTGGAGCTTCTGGAGGCAGAGCTGACATGGGATAAGGTGAGGACCATGCCAACTTATAGAGCTTTGTGGAGGTAATTTGTGACGTTCATATACTCCAGTTTGGGGAGCGGACGCGGTGATGATGATATGGACCACCGATAATACTCGTATTATTTTGTGTAATTCAGTAGAACTCATATATTATATAAATTATATATCTGGAACGTATGGTCACAAATTTCTGCCACAGTACTGTTAGCTTCCATTATCCATGCCTCGTCCCACGACATCTCTGCATTTGAAGGTTCACTTGAGAACATATATATGATTCCCGACGATCTCCAGAGAATAAGTCTGGGGACGCTGATAAAAACTTGGTTAGATCACCGCTTGTTACTTTTCGCGTGTCCTTTGTTAGGACCAAATGCTCCAGACCTCGAAAACGTCAGGATTATCAAAAGATTCCTTGAAAATTCCTATTAACAAATCTTAAAAAAAATTGCCTGGCATATTAAATAAAGTTGCAAGTCTCTTCAAGTCCCCGGGCACTGTCATAAAAGTTGTCGGGAGCTGCTTGGAACACCACATATCAAGAATCAACTTCCGGAGGAATAACCAAGTCTTTTTTTCCATCCATCGAACACTTATTGAAATGGAAAAAGACGAACTCCGTGGACTTTCATCTCACGCAAGCGTTTACTGGACACGGAATTTACAGAGAATTCCTGAAAAGATTAGGCCTCTCTTCTTGCGACGCATTTCCATGTGATCCAGGCATACAACAGACAGTGAGCCACTCTCTCATGGAGTGCATCATCCATGATAATAGGGGACGCATTCTGTGTTGTCGCCTGGGAGTCGCTACCCTGGTAGGATGGGAGGATTTTTCTGAAGTGCTGCTTAGTTCTGACGGTCCCTTGCTGTTAAACTTCATCACGGAAATCGTCGGGGCTACACGCGCGGTTAACGAGGCTGACATGGAATAGGTTCCTACGTTCTTCAACTATTTGTCAGACGTATAATCTAACCTTGGTCTAAAAGTCTAAAGGTCGTCGGGAAACATATAAGAGCATATGATTCCAGGAGTGAACCTTCATGTGCAGATATGTTTTGGGACAAGGCATGAACAATTTCAATAACAACTGCAGAATCTTTCGTCTCTTATTTCTGTTCGCTTGTCATACATGAATGTGTCCGCCATATTGGCATTTGGGTCTAGTGATATAGACCGCCGCTTATGGCGCTGGGCGAGAGCCTATCACGATCGCGGCAGTTGTGTGCTGACGGCTGAGAAGGTCGCATTACGGCCGGTGGCATGTCATTCCGCCTTGGCCGGAAGTTTGTAAAGCTTATCGTAAATATATGTAAATGTGCTTCTGAAAAAAAGTCTTTGTTTTGCTGACCTGCTCCTCATCATGCCCTCACGCGACTGAATAACAACCTTTTGAAAGAGAGAAGGATGTTAACTCGTACATGAAAACTTAACCATGGTTGGTGTAAGTTTCCTAATTTATCGAATTAAAGTGGAATGAGGAAACGATGATGATTTTACAAAATGTATTTGTTTGAGTGATGTCGAAAAATATTATCTAGAAAGAAGGCATGGTTGCATTGCAAGTTTATTTTATATGGATTGTTAATTAAATGTTTGAAAATGTAAAAGCTGATTTCAATAAAGTAAAAATAAAATAAATACAATGTTTTTTTATTGTAATTTAAGAATAAGAACCTGTTTTGTAGATGTACTGTTTTTATTATATTCTGTTAAATAAGATTGACGTGTCAAGTGTCCCAGTGTCTGGTAGTGCTCGACTAAAATATCGCAGAGTTGTGAGTTTTACGTTAAATAGCTCTGACCCAAATTATTCAGTTAGTTAAACTTAAACCATTTATTTTCCCCACTTACGCAACGTCGGAATTAGAATAAATGTGAAGTCCAAGAAGTGCATTGGACAAAAACTAAACATATTAAATTTTAACAAACTATTTCCTTGATATTCTTTAAAATCCAAACGCATGAATGAGTGCAAAAATTAGGCTAGATGTTGTATGTGGAGAGTGTAAGGGTTATTACAAGCATATCCGTAAAATAAGGTTCCCATTGATTTTTCACAGTGTAAAACATGTTTAATTCCATGAATGCGTACATTTTTTGAAAGTACAGACTTTTACCTATTTTTCTACATATTCGTCACTGAGGTTAACGCATTTTTGCATGCGGTGTACGAGTTTTTGAATGCTCGAGTTAAAAAAAATCTGCCGCCAAGCCACGCAGAACCACGACCTTTAAACTTGCAAAGCAAACGCTTTGACCATTGAGCTACCTGTATACCTGGCCAATAATAAATTTTCTTAAGTGATGATATACAAAAGCTCGATGAACGAGTATGTATATATTATTTACATTAATAGTCATTTATTTATTCGTAGAAAATGAGATACATTTTATCAATGCTTCATCAACAGCCTGTGTACGTCCACTGTTGAACGTGGGCCACCGCATCCAGGTCACTTGCTTCTTATATCGTCGGCCAATGCTTCGTTTGCCAGTTCTTGGGCGCCATTCCAATACTTTTCTTCCCCATCGACCGTCGTCTCTTCGACAGATATGTCCTGCCCATTGCCACTTGAGTGTGCCTATTCGTTGGGTAGCATCCACTACTTGAGTTCTTCTGCGTATTTCCTCGTTTATGATTCTATCTTTTAGCGACAAATGGATCTCGATAGAACGAGGGTGATTTATTTTATGGGTAAGACTTACATTAATAGTCATTTATTTATTCGGAGAAAATGGTTAAACGCCTTAGTTTTAAGGCATTGCGGATTTTCGCTTTAAAAATAAGGCAATGCTATATTTTTATAAATTTAAGGCAACTAATTACTTGGTCACTAACTAATCTAAAAAAAAGTATGAAAATATACAATAGATTGCCAAGGAAGTAAACAGAACAGTAAAAATAATTAAGCAAAATTTTCAGTGAAAAATTATAAATTGACAGTAAAAAAATAATGCATGGTTAAGTTAGAATAGGTTAGATAAGTTCATTTTAAAAACGTCTATTTTAAATCGATTACTACCCGTTTCTTTTAATAACATAACTAATCCATACTGACCCACTGAATACTGACCGTATATTTTACTTACAGACCACGTATTTAATTTACTGATCATATCTTAGAGAGTATTAATTATCTGTAATTTTAAGTGCATGATAAAAAGCTTTCAATAAAAAAGCAAAAATTTTTGAGTCAAAGAATATTTCTTTAGGGCTCCGCAAGCAACTTGCCAAAACACTTGTTTGGAGCATCCTAATGTACGGCTGTGAGACATGGTGCTTATCTGAAAGCGATAAAAAAGACTAGAGGCCTTTGAGATGTGGTCGTACAGAAGAATTCTCGGAATTTCCTGGAGAGACCACGTTACGAACAATGAGGTTCTCAGGATAATCAGGGAAGATAGGCACCTAATAAGAACCATCTCAGAGAGGCGAGCCCGATGGATTGGTCACATCATGCGCCACGATGGTCTTCTTCACGACATTGTGGAGGGGATGGTTGAGGGTAGAAACTGTAGAGGGCGCTCTAGACGGGAGTATTTGCAGCAAGTATTCGAGGACATGAGTTGTAGCTCTTATGCTGAGCTGAAGAGGACTGCAGAGGATCGATAGGAGTGGATATCGAGATGCAAGATTTTGTTGCTGCAAACCAATCCACTGGATTGATACTACTACGAAGAAGAATAATTGTGCAATGGTGCGTTGAATTAACAACAACATTTTGTTTAATAATGAGAAATAATCCTAATGGTAAACCGCTTGTCTAATGTGTGAGAGGTTGTAGGTTCAATCATTACAAAAATCAAAATGAAAAAAAAAAACATATCCGTTTCATGTGCACATATGGTCACTAAAAATTGAGGTCATTCAGTTTTGGCAGTTAGCATTGTCTACGCCTTGTCCCAAGAGTATTAATTGGTATATATTTTTTAAGTTTATTGTCATCATTTAGATTTAACATAACTACATACGTTGCTCATATAAATAATGAACCTTGTCATTCTGGATAAGACTGATATTTATAATGGTTATAAAACGATTTATTCCCGGCTGGCAACACCGGCAACACCCAGGAAATAAAAATAAATTAAATCGCGAAAAATTTAAATGTCGCATAAAAAAGAAGCAATCTCACCTTGGCTGGTAGATCCTTGGGAAGCTCTAGTCGACGAGCTGTTCCGGTTCCCGTCTCGTAAAATCAAAGTCTCTTAATATTTAAACACAACATTCAGCTACTTTTAGGTATTTTTTTTCACATTTAAAAAACACGTGTCGAAACTGAAAATTTAAAACTCCTCAAATAATTCACTGGCCTCGTAGCTTTTCACGGCCGGATTTGTGATTCGTTGCTTTCGGGTTGCGCCGCGTGTTCGAATGTCATTCCATAGGTTTTTAAGGGTTTTGATAATGATGTACGAATGTCAAAATATTGTATGATATATATTTTTAATAAAATGCACTTTATTCTTCCTTTTGCCCGTACTTTTATATGCTATTACAAAATAATATGGCGCAATTGTTTTATCTTTCAAACATTGCTTTAATATTTTTCTATTAGTCTTATTATTTTGTTCTAGTTTTCAGTTTTTCATAAATAGGTATGCAGAAGGGATATATTCAAGGAAATAAATCATTATACCTGAGTATTTACCTAAATAATTGATATTTATTACAATATATTATGGGTCACGCGTTTTCCCCATGTATCTAATATCCATAGCTTGTATTTGCTTTCAGTGATTATAACTCTAATTTCGTATAAGTGCGGATTCTTGTTAATAAAAAAATAAAATAGTTAACAGTTAGGGATCCTGCTAAATTTTCTTGAGTATATGATACATACTAAAAATGAATAATATTTTTAACGATTATGCATAAATTATGTTTTTAAATATTAAAAAAAAATGTTTTCATGAATTGATTTTATAAGAAATGAAAGATATCCTATCATAATTATTTAATAAATTTTTGTTAACACGGTTTTTATATGTGTTTTGGAACGTATCCACGTTCTAAAGGAAGAGTTGCTTACTTTTAATGCATAACACTAATAAAATAATTCAAAAAGATATTATTATTTTATTTTTAAATGCATCTCAGTGAAATCTACTAATTATTCGCAGCACACGGCTTAATCCAAAAGCAATAAATAATCTCATCAGCCTGATCAAAACGCTTTTAAAAAATAGAACACTCAAACAAAAATTTTAAAAACTAATTTAAGAACACTTTTTAAAAATAATAGATTATTTACGTTCTACGGCGCCATAGACAACGTAATGTTGAATACTTTTTAAAGTTTGTTTTACAGCTGTTGGTTATTGTTACGGTGGATGCGTTTTCGGATTTGTTCAATGCGATTTATTTGCGTTATTTTTGTGTTGTTTAGCAATGTTGTGGCCCGTTGGGCAAGGAGCTCGCGACTGGAACTGGTTGGTGGTTTGACAGCGCGGCCGGGCAAGTGTGGAAGTATTCTCCTGGTGTATTTGCGGCGTTATTCCCCTGTGTTGGTGACTTGGTGAGTCTGCCGCATACTCGCGTATTTTTCGTTATGAATAAACCGGACCGATTGACGGTATGCAGGCAGTGCCGTATTGAAATGCGGTTTTCCTTCAAAGCTCCGAAAATAGCTTTGCTGGAGCCCTTAATGCTTCAAGTGATTCAGACGGGTAGGTATTATAATTATTATCTACCTACCATAAAAAATGTACCTATCATATTGAAATACGAGTAGCTCGAGTTAATTACTAAATGATAGTTTGTAAAAAAAAATGTTAAATGCGTGCTTTAAATGTTTATTTGAAGTTTCCATGAATGATTATATTATTTTCCCGCTCGCTTGTGGAGCAGATGGTTGTCATAAATTGCAGTTATTATTCTAGCCTCGCCCGAGTCATCTGTGCACCCGCAGATTTAACGAATACACACTATGACAGCGGTCGGGAAACTGGGGTAAATTACCCCAAATGGGGTAAAAATATGTTTTTTGGGGTAATATTTTTTTTCTAGTTTGCTATTTCATAAAACTGACTATTTTCGTGTAACTTTTTTGTTATTTTCCGTGTAAACTAATTCAATAAATAATGTTTATAAAGGGTCCGCCATCTAACGTTTTTTTTCAACTAGTGCTTATTTCGTGAATGGTAACACTTAGCTCATGTCTGATTTGACAGAAAATTAGTTTTATCCTTCCGCTGAACGAATATGGTTGTGTATACGCTTGAACAACGCTGGGAAATATTGCGTCATTACTTTGAAAATTAGGCCATTTTTTTTCGAAAATGAGCAAGGAGTAGCCGTTACAGTCAATGGCGATCGTTATCGGGCCATTTTTGTTCACAAAAATTGAAGAGGAGGATATTGGCAACATTTGTTTCAACAAGACGGCGCTACGTGCCACACAGCCGAAGCTACACTCGATGTTTTGCGCCCCATTTTCAAAAAAAAAAAGTTATTTGGCGGACCCTTTACATTGATTGTCTTCTTTTCGAAATGGGGGGAAGGGGTAATGTCAACTTACGTAAAAATATTTTGGGGTAATGATTAAAAAACTTCCCCGACCGCTGCACTATGAGATCTCGAGTCTTGAAGATTAGATAGCTTAAGTATCTGGGCCACATTTGGGCGTTTGATATTCAGTTTTTTTAAAGCTCGGGTAATTAGCCTGACGTTCAGCAGGCATGAAAAATTTGATCCTAAGTGGCGGTTCCGCTCCATCAACGCGTTCCCAGGTAGGAAAGCGCAATATTAACCTACATATGATAGGTTGAAATACCTTACGAATTAGTTTCGTCAAAATCTTTAAATGGGGCGAGACCACTTTATTTGTTGAAAAGCCACTTTAGAGTTAAAGGTAAAAGGCCATACAGTGGAACCTCTCATAACGAGCACCTCTCATAACGAGCAAATCGCATTACGAGCAAAAAATGAAAAAAAATTGCTCCTTTAACCAGTGACATTTCACATAACAAGTGACGCAGAAAAGAAAGTCCCATAACGTATGACGCTCTTGTGAGCCGGGACTTCCGCGTCATTGCGTCAGTCTGTGTTTAGCACTCGTACCGTTAGCACGTTAGTGTCGCATGTGATCACACATTTTTCTTAGCTTATGTTTCAGACACTATTTGTATTTTTTAGAGAGTTTGAAAAAAGAGGAAGTAGCAAAGCAACAATCTTCTGACGCCATAAGAAAAATGCTGAAAGCATGGGAAACTATTTCGACGTACATTAAGAAGCATTATCCTAATAATCAGGTAGCTATGCGTGCTACAAACTTATTCAATGATAACGCTGTGTCACATTTCACCACATTTTAAAGATTCGGCTAAAACAAATGTCTCTAGACAGCTTTCTAGTAACAAATAATTAATTATTTGTCATATATTAATAAATAAAAAGCAAGTTTAGATTTTTAAAATCGTTTTTATCCAGGTTGTACGATCTTTAACAATTTATAAACGTGTAATTTTATTTGAAAAACGTTGAAAAAAATATTTCGCATAGAACGCATTATTGTGTTTTACATTGATTTATATGGGAAATTAGTTTCGCTTAACGAGTGTTTCACATAACGAGCAAGATTCTGGAAAGAATTATGCTCGTTATGAGAGGTTCCACTGTAGTTCATAAATATATAACTTTGTACCAAAATGGCTAGGAGACTTAAATTATCCAGTGAAAATACCTATTCGATAATAATTCTATAAATAAAAGCACTAATTTGTGCAGGAATCCAGCCATCTGTGCTGCCATCGTATATCATATACCTACCAGCCACACGTCCTTCATCGATGCCAACGTTCCTTGCCCGGAGCAACACCCCAGTGATCTCCCAGCCCCTTACAGTCCCGACTTAGCTATGTGTGACTTTTCCGTTTTATCGAAAGAAGAGAGAGCTGAAAAAAAAGCATTGGGAGACCGTAGAAAACATCCAACTGCATGTTACAACGTTCCTGAGAGATTCCTATCGAGGAATTTCAGGGTTACTCCCAGGCGTGGAAGAGTGGATTAATATGCAAGGGAAGAAAGCATTTTGAAGAATTTATAAGCATTTATACGAATCCGGTCAATAAATCTATATTAACGAGTAATTTTACATTACTTTTGGAATGGAACCTGTAGTATTGAGGTTAGCTATTCAAAGTGCATCACTCAGTTTATTTTATAATCCACAGATAATATCTGAGAGCATTCTTTTGTAAGTGTTACAGTCTTGCATTTTGGAGATGCGGCCCTGGAGGCGTCGCGACGCCGATATCCCAAATTAGATGCCGTCCGACCAGCAGACGGCTGCACACTGGCGCCGCACAAACAACGCGCGCAATGATCGCGGAGAGCGCATCATCCAGTAGACAAACAACACGCTGCGATCGAAGATAGCGAACCACCAGAAAGACAAACAACAGACCCAGTGATACGTACGCCCCCGGTTGTAGTTAACACGACAACTTAGTAAAATCTTCATCAATTTGATTGTAATATCATTCGGTATATTATTTAATCATAATTCCAGTTGTTACTGTTGGTGGCACCGCATTAAAACGTTTACACTCAACGAATGTGGATCAGAAATAGTTGTCTTATTAAATGTATTTAGTATAAAAAAATTAACGATTTCTTATCCACACTTTTGCCAACTTCGATACATTTAACGTTTTAATACACCATGGTCAGTTCTACCATAAATTTAAAATGGTAGGTTCTACCATAAACGGTGCAGGACACTGGTGACCTTTACAAACCATATTACCTATTACCTTAATCACGTTTATTTTCTTGAGAACCTATTACGGGGGGAGGGGATACAAACGTTAAATTAAAAAAAGGTATAAATATATTATATGGTTTAAAAATAATCAAAGCTTAGCTGATTTAACAAAGGAAAACATTTATATGGGTTTGTTTATATGCATAAACATTTAAAATAAGGCATTTAAAAAAAATGAGACGGCAAAGGAGACTTTATTTCCTCCGCTTCTCTGTGTTTCATATAATTTAAATTTTAAAACAATTACCTATATAATAAATACTTTTTTTTTAACTTAATGCTAAGTATGTGGGGTACAATCGAATTGTATCCCACCCGTATCTCTAATAAATTTTATGTGAGGGAAGTAATAAATTTTGCAGCATTTTTGATCGCCGAAAAGTCAATTGAAGAAAGAAGACGTCGACACTTTGACATAAGTTTGAATAAAACTAACCTCGAAAATGGAAGACTCGTTAGCAAATTTAAAAATTGACTGGTAAAGTCAAGTATATTTATTTCAAAATAATATTATTGTAAAAATATTAAAAAATAATATAAAATTATTTAATTTCAAAAGAATATATGGTAAACTATTGCTCGTAACATTGTTGTTTAATCTTTATGTCATTTTCAGCAACTCAACACAAGAAAGCAATGACCAACAGAAGAGGCTTGATTACCTATCTTGGACTGATTACTTCATGGCCGCTGCTTTCCTAGCGGCGCAAAGGAGCAAAGATCCCGTCACACAGGTCGGCGCCTGCGTTGTCAACCAAGATAACAAGATAGTCGGCATGGGGTATGTATTTCTATTATAGTAAACCCATTATTGGACGGTACAAAATATAAACATTGTTCCACTCATGTTCGAATTCGGTACATTTCTGATGTATTTTGATTGTACTCCTACCGTAAAGGATGCACTTTAATAAGATTGCTCCAAGGTGAATAAATGTCTCTTCTTCATATTTTTATTGGTAGTCATGAAGTTAAGTGGGCAGAGACTAAAAATCCATTTTTATATGCTAACAGTAAATATCCATTATGGGTTATCATTATACCTTTTATTGACAGCTTACTTTTAGTACCCCCCTATGTGCACTAAAACATGTGGCACATAATAATACTAAATAAGGTTAGGTTAAGATATCATTTTTCAAACCCATTTGTTACATTTGCTTTCCTTTCATTGGTACAAATACTGTCTTGTATTTATGTATTTGTTTACTTTATATTGTTTTTTCCAAGGGGAAGAAAAAGGTTTAAGTATAACAAACAGAAGATTTTGGCCTTTCAGTGAACTTTACAACTCTAGATGCTACATGTGGAAAATATATGTGAACCAAAACACAGATTTATTGTTAATAAATAACATTCTCTTAATCCATAATAAAGATTTCTAATCTCCTTCTTGGGTTTTTTTTCATATGTTAGTTATAGATGGCATTAATCTGCAATGGTGTGATACCATAACATATTTTTTTTTAAATTTCATTTCCAGTTACAATGGAATGCCTATAGGTTGTGACGATGATGAATATCCTTGGGCTAAAGGAACGCCATCACCCTATGATAGCAAATACATGTATGGTAAGATCATTTTTATTTTATTACTTAACAAATATTATAGATATATAGATATTTTGCTGATGGTGCCGGATACATGATCCGCGTAATAGGTATAAATGGGCAAATATACCACGAAAAAATCACAAAAAATTAATTAAATTGGTAATAAGGACACTTACTACTACTGGAACCAAGAAAAAAGAATCTTGGATATTTTAAAGAAATCACATTTTACGTGTTAAATGGTATTTCTATGTTTTGGTATGATTTTTTAAAGTTATTTAATGTGAACGATATCAAAATAATCATAACACTTATGTTAACTGACTTTACTTTATGAAACTGAATAATAAAAAAATAAACATGTTCATTTTCAATATTTTTCAGTTTGCCACGCTGAGATGAACGCCATTTTGAACAAAAACTGCGCCGACGTGAAGAACTGCCGCATCTACGTGGGTCTGTTTCCCTGCAATGAGTGTGCGAAGATCATCATCCAGTCCGGCATCTCGGAGGTCATCTACGTCAGTGACAAGAACAGCACCTCCCCCGGCACACTCGCTTCCAAGAGAATGCTGGACTCTGCCAATGTCAAATACTGGTAAAAATATTTATACAATTATTGCGCCAACAAGTATTACATATCATTATACTTATTTTAATATTTAATTGAATATTATAAGTAATGTTGCTGAAAGTTTTTCGAAGTGTGGCAACACTGGTGTGTATTCTATTTTTGAGTTAACTTTTTTACTGTGGCTCTTTTTTGTAAATTTATTAATCTGTTTTTAGGCTAATATAAACATAGTTTGTTATAAATTTGTAATGAATTTATAATATTCATGACCTCTATAGACGTCATGTGCGATGAAAGTAATAATGATTTATAAAGCAAACCTGTGGACCTATTTCATGATGTTAATAATATTTTGTGATTGTTATAGACATTGTCCACATTGAAGTAGTAGAGTAAAAGCTTCGGAGAATCTGTAATATCAAAATAAAATATTTTGATACTATTATTATATTATAATATATATTATATCAAAATAAAATATTTTGATATTATGGAATTCCACCAAGAATTATCGATCGAAAAAAACTGTTGGTTTATATATCAAATAGTGTCTGACACCGTTTTATACCTTTTCCGAATTAACCTTCAAACGCCCAATGGTTTCCTTACGGGACCGCAAATTTACATCGTTCAATGCCCTAGCAGGCCAATGTTTGTAATGTTTCGTCGTACAATAGATTCTTCCATGAACTTACTTTAATACTATTATTACAAATTAATGTAATCCGATTGTGAAATGAACCATAAGAACTCCTGTATGGGACCGTAGGCCATTGAACGACGCAAATCTGCGGTCCTGTAAGGAAACCATTATGCGTTTGAAGGTTAATTTGGTAAAGGTTTAAAACAGTGTCAGACACTATTTGATATTTAATCCAACAGGGCTTTCGTATCAGTGTTACCAGCGCAAGAAAACCAACCTTACCTATTATCAAATAGTATCAGATGTAATACATAGCTTTTTTAAGAAAAAAAAAAATCTAACAGTGTTCTATTATAGATATTTCCATAAAAAATATTCTTTAAAATACCTAACTTGTGACATGAACAAAATTAAACTTCTATGAGAGCATAAAATATAAATATTCTTATGTATTTTTTGTTTTGTTTTCAGGCAATACAACCCAAAGAAGCAGCAGATTGTCATAGACTTCAATTCAATTGACAAAAATGCATTCAAAAACTAATGACACATAAAATAACAACTTAAAAAATATTTAAGTCCTATAATACTGACGATATTATTTAGATTTTTATGACTTATAAGTATACTTATAAATAACTACCAAATGACAAAATAACCGAATGATTCTGTGAATTATTATTTTATTTTGGACTTATTTAGTTTATAAGTGAAATGTTGTAATGTGCTATAAGGCTGTTTTGATCATCACTGATCTATTATCTCAAATAAAAATCTGTGTATTTTTAAAATACATACATATTTATAAAATAATTAGTGAATATTGTAGTTTAAAATAATTATAATATTATTTTAATAAAATGATGTTGTTTTTTATTCACATTTAAATTTATTAGAAATAAGCAATTGATTATTAGAACTACTATTAAATATAAATTCTCATCCATCGATTTACTCGCTCCAAGAGAAATCTTTAAATTTTATACAATTTATTTATTTCTGGTGCTTTAAATATGCATCAGTTTACATGTTTCCCCCTCACTACCGCTATTCCATAAAAAACGCATCCATGCATATCCCACCTTCTATGCGCAGTCGACTTGAACGCATTGATGCGTCTCCCACTTTCTAATTGTTAATATTTAAAATCTTAAAGTTAAGAATAAAAATATAAATAATATATATTTGTGTATTCTGAAAAAAAACTGTTTCACAAAAATACTGGAATAATAGAATATATGGAGGTCCCGGAGTCCCCAACAGACTTTGGAGCAGAGTATTCAAAACGAGGACACAAATGAAAGCCTGGCAGTTTTACAGCGGGCTGACTGTATGTGACTGCGGCGTGGAGCAGACCCTGTCACACCTTCTGGAGTATGCGCTGTGTCCGAGTAGCTGCACCCAGGAGGACCTGATGATGGCCGGGAGTAACGCCATCGATGTCGCCCATTTCTGGGCAGACGGGATCTGACCCTGATGTTTCCGACACAATTATAGATATAAAATATTGACATCAGCATGATGTAGTCCTCGCTTCCTGTTACCGAAAACCTCGATATACGATATTTCGTCTCTTTATTTCGGGTCGCTTGTCGTGCATTTAAGTGCACTGACGGTTCCGCTAACAGGCGTGTTAGTTAAGGATACCACCGCTCGTGGCGCTATCCGAAGGCGGTACGGCGTGGAGATCATGAGTCGGTCCCCACCCTTTGGCCTTACAAGGTTGTATTGCGGTCACGCGGCATGTCATCCCGCGTGGTCGAAAGCTTGTAATGTTTTTAACGTAAATATAATCTGTGCTTCTAAAAGAAAGTGTTTGTCTGATGACCTGCTCCTCATCCTGCCCTCGTGCGATGTAATAACGCCCCTTTTTGAGAGAGGAGGATGTTAATATATATAGAAAAATACCTTGATTAATATGTAGTGGGGAATAAATGAAACAATCAATCTAAAAATTATCAGAAGTCACCATATTATTTATTTACCAAATCTGGCATATTAAAAAAACATCATTTACAACGATAATTATTTCTTATGTTTACAAACCTTCGAATTAGCAGTCCCGCCAACTGTCACATCGCGTAACAGCCGACGAGCCGCCGTTATAATTAATTTAACTATCAACATTTTTTTTCCGCAGCCACCAAAAACACGCACGTCGAAAGTTTAACATTAGAAAGAAAAAAAATGCGATGTATGAATTCGATTCATACATTTTTTTTTGTTCATCAGAAATAAATTTACAATAACAGAATGGCAGCATTGTATAATTCTGCAGCAGGATTGCAACATGTTGATTAAAAAAAAAAAAAACATTGTAGATACCTATCTATTGAGCAGTAATTTTCACAGATTTGAATTTTTTTTTAACTGTTAGGAATCTAAGTGAAGAAGATACGTATAAAAAATTATACTATATATAAAAATCTGAATATTTATGGATATTTAGATGATGGATTAAGGAAGGCTACGATTTAGTCGAATCTGCAGGCTCCTAAACACAGACCATATCTTACGTGATCCATGTAAAAACAAGGTAAATAAATAAATATTTATTATTTATAATGAATCTCAAAGTGAATGCTGAAAACATTGAAAAAATGAATTTATAATGTTTTGAATTTTTGTCGAAAATTGTAGGCAACAAATCACATATTTTTTACTAGAAATAAATGTCAATCTATTTTAACCCTTTCGCATCAGTTGTCAATATATACCGACCATTGACATCGGTTGACGTGATATATCGTTTTGCTACTTTCAGTACTCATTGTGACATCTACGGTAGGAAACTGGAAGTGCAATCATTCCCTTTATCAACCACATGTATTATTTACAGGAATCTGTAAAGCATGTAAATAAATATCGTCAGGTTCCGTCACAGGAGCGATTTTTATTTTTCTGTAAACCACATGTGTCAATGCCACCACATGTATGGAGTTACATAATGAACGTTTGTTAAATATAATAGTTTTTTATGCATCATCTGATAGCTAAAGGATAGAAGAACCAATGTGATATGTGAAAATAGGTCAGATAAGTAGATTTATGCTTCAAATACTAGTTTTAAGCAAAAAAAATGGTTTGATAAATTCATGCCGTATTGACAATATAATTTATATTCCACCGAGCCGTAACGAAAGGGTTAACATATCGATAAAAAAGCACTGCAGTCAAAAGGTATAGTATTCGATTATGTGAAATAGTATTTTAAAAATAATAGACAGAATTCTACAATGTCATCTAAATAATATTTTACATTTGTTACATTTCTTACAACTTTTTATAATAAAAAGGTATCACCATGATCTCGTAGTCACATGTAATATCTATTGACATTTTCTCTGACGAAAAAGGATTGCCTTACAAATGTATTGACTTGTTGGTGACTGGATTAGAGCGATGGACCTTCGATTGAAAATTGGGTGAGGTGAGGTAAGGCATAGAATTATTAAAAAATTCACATTGATATATTTTTGCGACTTTTAACAGTCTTTATCATAAGTGTGTATTGTTATTGCAGTCGGAAAACCTACTATGAGTATAAAACCATATTTTACTATACTTAGAAGCAAAATAAGCTTTTGATTCCATGATAGTAAATGTTATTACTATCTGACTTTAGCAATACCAAATAATTATACCCATGGTGGAAGCTTTCAAAACATCGATACACAGGTAGATGAGACAGTTTATTGAGATACGAGCTGTCGAGCGAGCAATTCATGTAAACGCTTAACCATTGAGTTATACCCGTCGGCTAAATAACTGGTAAAATAAAGATAATATTTTAATTTGTGGTGCTATAAAACAGTGCCATCGATTATTTCGCAGTTTATATATATGTTTTAGTTTTTGTATTAATAAAAAATACAATATAAATGTTAGCTATAAGGCATTCTTTAATATATAGATACATTTATAAGAGTGTCAGGTTAGTCACTAATAATTCCACCACAGAAACCTGTAGGTTGCATTAAAAAAATTACAAATCCCACAAGGGTAATTAATGATTTGGCAGCTGACAGACGTTCATAGATGGTAGGAATTTGTTCCAAGTAAGTTATACATAAAATAAAAATCCAGCATTTTAACTCATTGACTACCACAAACCCCGATCGGGGTTCTTCGGCTATTCAAACGAAGCGCCACGAACCCCGGTCGGGGTTGTCGATTGTGTACATTTTGTATCAAGTTCATGCATTTATTGTCCTCGCCACAAACCCCTACCGGGGTTTAATTTGTTTTGTATTACAATTATAAAAAAAAAAAACTTTTTTTTTTAAATCTATGCGTTTTTATATAGTGATGTGACCCTGAAAAACATGTTTTCTATAATGGCTTTTAGCTTGCAGATATGCGAAATATGATGGCAGTCAACGAGTTAAGTGTTTTTTTTTTAAATTTTATTGACTGTATTTTATTATTCAAAACATTTATTTTACCCGTAATTAGTAAAATAATGTAAATAAAAATTTCCCTAAAATATATAACACAAGAACACTCACAAAAAGAAATGCGTATATATTTAAATTAAAAATTGTTACCATACAAATGGTATCTGATTCTCAGATAAAATATAATATATTATAATAAAACATAAAAATAATATGTGAAACATAAGTAATAAGTATTGATTATTTAAATCTGAAAGTTTTACCAGAATTTTATCGTCTTGAATTTTATATTTCAAATGTATTTAAAAAACACTTAGCAGCAAGAAAAAAATTCACACAAAATGATTTTTGACAACAATAAAAAAGTGATTGTTTTACATAAGACCGTCACTCAAATCAAAAACACATGTTTGTTCGTATCCTTTATTTATAGATAAAAAAGTAATATACAGAGTTATTTCAAAGAATCAACCGGTTCGTTGAATTACAATGTTCAAATGTGACCCGACCGCTACGCACAACAATCCACACCAGTCAACCTCCAGCCAGTCTCGGTTCCTTCCCTTGACGCCTGTCAACAATCCAGGCAGCAAAAACACTGGTCAATCAGTGACTTTCCATCTGATCGATCGCCAAAACACCAATTTCCAGAATGCAAGATGTTCATATTAGAAATAGCCAGTCTTCAGTGAATTATCAAACACCGATGAATCACCGTGATACCCCCCACCTAATTAATATCTTCAATCAATCTATCGTTTACCAGTCAATCATGAAACATGAGTTAATTCCATTCGCCTTTTCGAGTTACTCTACCGGTGGCAAATAAATCACTGAACATCGGCCAATCTGTAAAGGTACCAGTCTCCAGTGTATATAACACTGCCCTCTATTCTTTTGATTTGTCAATCGAAAAAAAAACCATCAAGTATATTGCCGAATACTTGTCAATCACCAATGCTCAACACTAGTGAATCGTCAATTGTCCACAGTCAATTGCTTAATAATCTGGCTAATCACGGCTACCTGCCCCATTAAATTTTCCAGTCCGTCCATTCAACACTAGTAAATCACCACTCCCTCTTTCGGTCAATCCAGACAACTGGCAAATCATCCAGACGATTGGAAAATCATCCAGATAACTGATAAGTCATACAGTCAACTGGCAAATCATCCAGTCTACTAGATAATTATATGATAAACTGGCAAATCATTCAGTCAACTGTGAAAATCATTTAGTCTATTGGAAAATCATTCTGTCAACTGTCAAATCATCCAGACAACTGGACAATCATTCAATCAATTGGCAAATCATCCAGACAACTGGCAAATTATCTAGAGAACTGGAAAATCATTCAGTCTATTGGAAAATCATTCAGTCAACTGGCAAATCATCCAATCAATCGGCTAATCTTCCCGACAACTGGAAAATCCTTAAGATGTCTAACAAATCATACAGATATCTGGAAAATCATTTAGTTGATTAGCAGATCATCTAGTCAACTGGAAAGTCATTTAGTTTAATGGAAAATCATCCAAATGACTGGAAAATAATTCAGTAAGCTTTCAGATCATTATCCAGTCAATTGGAAAGTCATTCAAGTTTACTGTAAAGTATCTAGACAACTGTCAAATAATCCAGACAACTAGAAAATCATTTAATTGACTAACAAATCATCCAGTCAACTGGTAAATCATTCAGATATCTGGAAAATCAGTCAACTAGCCGATCATCCAGTCACAGCTTCCCGCTCCGGCGAGTCCCCAGTCGGCACTGGAAGTTGCCGGCTCGCTCCCGGATGGTTTCCGGGCTTAGTCGGACGCAGAGTCCCAGTTGAGGTAGTTGGGCCTGGGAGCTTCGGTTACTTCGCCGGGCGGCAGGAAGGCGAAGGCGTAGGGGAACTTTACCCGACACGCCATGAGGAATTGCTCCATTTCTTCTGTCAGAGTGTCTTCAGGACCAAAGTCTCCGGTGCGCATGGCCTGCAAAACCTTCGTGCAGTTCTGAAATGATATAAAAAGTTATCATTAGTTGTCGTTGTCGAGTTGACTCAAGGCCGTGCAAATTAAAATAGGTTAGGTTAGGTAAGGTTTTGGACAAAACACGAAACTTCCTGGCATCAGTTCAGAGAAGAAGTGCACTAAGAATAACTTTAGCCTACTCCACTGTGTCTGAATGTGCCACACTGGTAATCGTGAGAATCCCACCATTCGACCTGCTAGCGCAAGAGAGGGAAATCATTTACAAGAGCGACAAAACAAAACGAGGAGACTCAAGAAGACCCTTAAGGCCAAGCCGCTCTAATGCTTCCTCTGCTGCAGTCATTCACTCTATAGCGAACACCGGCAGGGAAGGGGAGAGTTTAGTCGGTAAGAATCCAACACTACTCTTCGAATCAGTATTCGAAGAGTGTGTCTATGAAGATTCTCTCCTTCTATTAAAAGAAAAAAAGAGTTAGGTAAGGTTAGGTATGACTGGGCGGTAACGTCACAGCATCGATCATATAAATAAATTGAATAATATTCTTACATCAATGTTCCTGTCTTCTTGCTGGCCTTCGATGACGAGGCGCAGCGCCTTTTAGCGGCTCTCGGGCTGAAGGCGAGCCAGCACACGAGCGGCCTGAAGGGCGCAAGCAAGAGAGCGCGCCCCCGGCCCGGACATGAACTCCTCGTTGATCTGCTGGATGGTCTTTCCTCCAAACAGCTTCTCTCCCGCGCTGGCCAGAACCTTGGCCACGGCCGGAGGCGCTTCCGAAGTCTGCGCAGACAACGCCCCGTGGAAGCGAGCCAAACAATCGTGCAGCTCAGCGCACTGCGGGTCTAGCCGCTGGGCACGCTTGATACTCTGCAGCATCAGCAGCAGCTTGCCTGGAAACAATCACAAACATTCAAAATCTACAATGTTGTCTTTTTTTTTTTGGCTGAACGCTGCATGTGTAGTGTTGATCCTCCAACGACATAGACTACAGCCCGACATTCACGCATTATTCTTTATTATTACAGGAATTTACTATGAATGGGTGGTCTTCACGGGACGACTTTCGTCTACCACCAATTTTAATTAATAGGCTATGACTGACACTTTACGGGTGACTGATCAAATTCACACCAACCGGGGGTATTTAAGAACTCAGAAATCGATTAAACATTATTTTTTTTAATCTCCGTCGGGGATCGAACCCACGACTTTTGGCTTGCAAAGCAATTGAGCTATGACTGCCGGCGAGTCTGTCGACATTAACCCTCCCCTTACTGTGCTAAAAACATCCGAGAGCTCCGATGATATGTATTTTCTACACTATATGAAAAAGTCATTTAAAAATCGGAAAAATGTGAATATTCCTAAATATTGCTTTGATTGACTATGGTTGATGTTGAAATGTAACAATATAAGTATTTGAAAAAGAGAATAAAACATCGCAATTAGCCGCTATACCTGCAACTAATTCAGCGCAAATGTTAACCCGTGCGTAGCCAAATCCATATTAACAATGTACCCGGATAACAAGTTTGTCTCATCTGCTCGCACAGATGCATGACATAGGCACGTGATTCTATCCTCGATTATCCAGAAATTATTTATTTTCATCGCTACAAATGAATAACTATACATTATTACAATTTTCTTTAACCCATTGACACACGAAGCCAGCGAATTGCCGGTCTGTCTTTGCATAATCATTCTATGCATGAAAAATCATTGACAACAAATTTATTCATGTTAATATCTTTGATAAAATAATTACGAATTATATTTTGATGAAAAAATATAATTCCTAAAGTTTTTTTCTTATTATTTTTATATTAGAAAATATTACGCTACCACCATATAAGAGGCGAGGAAGTTCATCTGGAGGAGCATGCCTTTTACGATTACAGACTGTACAATGGGCACATTTCCCTAGACAAATTCCTTCAAATCCTGTCAAACAAAACCCGTCCAGGCTTTGTAAAATGTGCTCATTACTTAAAAAGAAAAGTGAATCGCGATGGGAATGTGAGAAATGCTTGGTGGCTCTCCACATGGCAGAATGTTTCAAGAAATATCATACCCTTCTAATACTGCCCGGAGATGAAGATTAAATAAATATCCTAGTAACAAAAATATAATTATAGTTCTATGTTGTACCTTTTCAATATTATGTAAAGTTTAGTGTTAAGGTTGAAATATAAGTTGTAATAATTAAATGGTGGTCGAATGGGTAAATACTTAATAATATTATAGAGGAATAAAAAAATTCAGAGCTCAGTATCTATTATATTTATATGGACATTCTCATTATAAGAGTTGAGTTGTAGTAAATACATATCATCATAAAGCAAGGGTTAACTGACCACACCCTTTTTTCTGATGTCATTAATTTATTTCTCTATAAACTCAGGTTGAGCTTAACTCAGTTTCTTTCCTCACAGGTGTGGCTAAACAACTCTCGCTTCACTTAAGCACCATTAACAAATACAATTTTACAACAAAGAAAATATACAAGGAATTTGCAGAATTTTTTTACTGGTGGTCAGTATCAATTGAAAAAAAGTATTTTCTAACCTTTCCTGAAGTAGATTTCGAATGCCATGAGATGCGTCTCTATCCGGTCGGCTGCCAGGGTCTGCAATGGGGTCAAGAACTTGATCGCCTGTTCTAGAGGGTCATCCACCTGAAATTTAAAATTACACCATAAAAACACATTGCTGTGACACTCACTTTTTGTAGTAGGTTGGTACATTTAAATATGTTTATGAAAAAAAGACAATGAAGATTCTGTTTAGGAACCGTGGTCATACTTTCCCTGCAGGTGCCAACCATAGCCATGTTCCTGCAACACCCTGTATCTGATGAAATCACCCCTTACCAACACTTATCCTAGCTCTATCTCTGATCATCCCTCTTCAAGCAATAATTCTGGCCCTGTACATGACCATTCGCTCCTACTAAAACTTATTCTGGCTCTGACCTTACTCAACCTCCCTTGGGTTATTCTTGTCCCTGTCCATGATCAACCCCCTCCCTGCCAGCACTGTACCTAGGCTGTGCCTGATCAGATCACCCCTACAAGCACTTATCCTAGCCATATTCCTGATCACCCTCCCTGCACTAAACATTGCCCCTTACTTATCCTGGCCCTGATCAACCCACCTTGATAGCACTCATTCCAGCCCTGTATCTGACAATTCACTCATACTAGCACTTATTCTGAACTAGCTTAATCCCCCTTGGGTCCCCCTTAATCTTAGCCTTGTCTGTGATCAACCTACTCCTTGCCAGCACTAATCCTAGCCTGTCCCTGATCTAATCAAGTTTGCTAGCACTTATCCTGGCGCTATCCCTGATTAACCTCGCCTAATAGCACTAATTCTGGCCCTGATCAACCTATTTCTACTAGCACTAATCCTAGCATGTCTCTGATCTAATCACCCTTGCTAGCACTAATCCTATCCTTATCTTTGATCAACCTCCCTTGGCAGCATTAATACTGAACATGCCCCTGATTAATCCTTTATAGCAGCATTAATCCTGACACATCTTTGCTAAGCCCCTTTCAGCATTTATCAAGTTTACACTCAACCCTCCTGTTAATACTAATTGTGGCACTGTTCCTTCTTTACCCATTTCTGCCAGCAGCATTCCTAAGCCTGTCTCAATCTCCTTGGCAACATTAATAAGACACTGTCCCCGATCAACAAATATTCTTTAGCACTGGCAAACCTTGCTCCACCCTTGTTGGCATCCCCTAGTTCAGGGCTGGCGAACCTATGGCACGCGTGCAACAGGTGGCACCGCGAGACGTTTTAACGTGGCACGCGAATGAGGAGAAAAAATGAAAGTGTATTAGAAAAAATAAAAAAAGCTATAGAAATAGTATTAAAAAAATATTTAAATAGCGACGTGTATTTTCTTCGTTCATAAATAATTTCAGAAACGAAGGATATGACGACATTCATGCATAAATAAATCATATTGTTCAATGCTTCCCGCGCGGTGCTAATTCCTTGAGGTGTATTTTTTTTTTGTAATGAACTTCGCTCCCGGCACGAGCCGTTCCGAAATGTTCACGAAGGGTCACGACATCGTCACACTGCGCGCTCTCGATGCGCATTATATCGTCAGCTCTCGTGTGGTTTAGGTGTGTAATTGCTACTCTTGTGAATGAATATGATTTATCAACAATTTAAATTCGACGATTTGATGTGTCAGTGACAGAATAACTCTTTACCTGATCGGACAGTTTTGTTATCAATTTGTGCTATAAAAACAATTTAATTAATACAGAAACAAACTGTTTATTGGCACCCACAAAGATGGCTGTACCATATAAGAAACAAAAACTTGGTGAAGCTAGCAGTAAAAATTCTGGCAGACAATTTCAAAATTGGTGGACTGAAATGTAGGTGTAATTGAAAGAAGTGACAAAGCAATATGTGTTATATGTTCTGTGTCAGTGGTATCTAGAACATCATCTGTAAAAAGACACTATGAAACAATTCATAAGGAACTTCTTGGCAAAAGCAGAGATGAACAAAAAGAATATATTTTAAGAGCAATCAAAAACAAAAATCTACAATCGAGTGCTTTAAATAAGTTTGTTAATAGTAATTCCAATTATGTTGCTGCTAGCTTTGAAATAGCCAAAATAATTGCCAAAAATGGAAAACCATTCAGCGATGGAGACTACATCAAGAATGCATTTTTAGAATGCGCACCACTTCTTTTTGAGGATTTTGGAAATAAAGAAAAAATATTCGAACGAATAAAAGAATTGCCTATCGCTCGAAATACAATAAAAGACAAAATCTTGAAGATGGGTAAAAATGTAACATATCAAAAAACAGATATAAAATTATGTGATTGGATTTCTATTTGTCTTGATGAAAGCACTGATGTCACTCTCTCGGCTCGATTAGCTATTTTTGTTCGATATTTTGTTGGCAATAAAATAATGGAAGAATTAATAAGTTTGGTATCTTTACCAGAAACTACTAAAGGCACAGATGTTTGCAAAGCAGTTGTAGAGGCTCTTTCTAAAGCAGAAATAAATTTGTCGAAAATCGTTTCAGTAAGTACAGATGGTGCACCCAGTCTGATTGGCCAAACAGCAGGATTCGTCAATTTATTTACAAAGTTTGTTGGCCATCCACTGTAAGAATTTCATTGTATAATACACCAGGAAGCGCTGTGTGCAAAGGGTGGTCGTAAATATTTTGAAGATGTGATGAAACTTGTGACTAAGATATTCAATTATATTGCTGCGCATCCTTTATGCAAAAGAAAATTTGAATCATTATTAAATGAGGTCAATTCGATGTATAATGGATTAACGATGTATAATAAAGTTCGTTGGCTTAGTCGCGGCAAAGTACTTCAGCGTTTCGTCGAGTGCTTTGATGAAATTTATATGTTTTTAAGTAACCAGAAAGTAATTCAGTATGAAGATGTTGAGTGGATTTCGAGATTGATGTTCTTTACTGATTTTTGCTTCCATTTGAATGATCTAAATATAAAATTACAAGGCCGTGGCAAAATAATTACTGTTATGTTTGATAATATAAAAGCATTTGAAGCTAAGTAACAAATATTTAAGCGTGATATAATGACCAGAAATTTTAAGTACTTTCCCAACCTAAAAAAATACATGATGGATCTGGAAATCCATGAAAAGCCAGACGTAGGAAAATTAATAGAATCATTTGAAAATGCTTTAGACGCAACAATAGAACAATTTTCAAGAAGGTTTGTTCAGTTTCGACAACTTGAAGAAACTACAAAATTTATTACCCATCCAGGCACATATAAGTATCAACAATTAAACTTAACAATGTTTGAATACATGGAATTAGATGATTTTGAAATGGAATTGGTAGATTTTCAGTCGAGTTCGATATGGACACAAAAATTTAAAGACTTAAGAATTGTTTTGGAAGAAATTGAGCGAGATCGATTCGTTGGACCAGTCCAGAGGAATGCCGAAAATGAAGTACTTACAACTTGGCAATCCATCCCGGAAACTTTTTCTTGTCTTAAAAAAAATAGCAATGGGCATATTAGCAATTTTTTCGTCGACGTATTCCTGTGAATCATTATTTTCTTCGATGAACTTTATTAAATCAGACATAAGAAGTAGACTTACAGACGAAAGTACTACTGCTTGTATTTTATTAAAAGCTACCAGCTATGAACCCGATATAAAATATTTGGCATCTAGCATCCAACAACAAAAATCTCACTAATAAGTTTTTAGGTTCACAATTTTTTTCAAGTCTATTTTTTTATTTTATTTATTTTCTTAGTTCGCCATTATTAAATACTTAATTATTTTCCTCAACGTATTAATTTTTGGTTTTATTAAAAATCTGAAGTTACACATACATTTGATGCGTTTTTTTCCATGGCATGTGGCACGCGACATATTATTTTATTGAAAAAAATGTTTTTTTGGCACTCAGTTTCAAAAAGGTTCGCCACCCCTGCCCTAGTTGAACTTGACACCATTGTCTTTACCTAAACCCATCTTTGACAGCAGCAATCCTAAGCATGTCTCAATCCCCCTGGTATCATTAAAATAATACACTTCCTTAATCAACCAATATTCTTTAGCACTGGCAAACCTCGCTCCACTCTTGTTGACATGACCTTTACACCATTGCCATCCTTCCTCCACAGTTCTCACCGTCTCCAGCTTGCTCGGCACCAACTCTTCTAGCTGCGGCGCTTCAGGATCGGGGGCGTCATGATGCGGCCTGGCGCGCTGAGGAGCCTGCCTCTGTGCGCCCTGCCCTTGCCCGCCCTGTCCTTGCCCTCCTTGACCCTGTCCGCCCTGCCCCTGTCCGCCCTTCTGCCCGCCTCCGCCGCCCATGCGCTGCTCCCATTTCCGCTGCGCCTTTCGCTGCTTATTGCGCAGCTTCTTCAGCTCACTCGGAGCTAGATTTTCTGCAAAAAGAAAATAATATTTTTTGAAACACTGATACACAAAACATGCATCTATTGCATGTCATAGCCTATTAATCAATCTCTATGCCCCTCTAATTTATGACTGCGATTCTGACATGTTTTACAGTTTTTTCTCATTACCATTTCAGTGACCACAATTGTTCAGAGAGGCCTCCCACTAGATCAGTTGATGCAAAAGTTATGACCGTTTTTTATGATCCCAGGTAAAAAAAAAACTTCCGAAATGATAAATAGTATCTACTTTAAAATGATTCCATTGTATAAAACTATAAAGGATGCTTTCCCTCTACTTTCTGCTCAGTTTCGGCCTGGCCAGAGTACAGTGAAGAGCCCTTGTATTTTTTCAAAATGTCGGTCGATAAAGTGAATTCACGTCATTGTTTACTTTATGAATTCCGTAAAGATAATACCGCGAGTGTGGCAACCACAAACATTTGCGAAGTGTATGGAGCAGGTGTCATGAAAGTTCGACAGGCACGAAGATGGTTTACAGAATTCCGATCTGGGGATTTTTCACTAATTGATAAACCACGTACCGGGCGGCCATTAAAGTCTGATGACAAGTTAAAAGAATTTTATATTTCACACGTGTTTTTCGAAAACCACAGAAGTGCATAACAGCTATATTTTCTTCAAGTCCGCCGTCCTGGAAAGCCGTCGCAAACTATAGAGAGTAATTTTCAGGCTTCCAGGACCAAGTAAATACCAAGACTAAAAAAAAAATGGCTTGATATCTGGTAATTCGTGGCGCTAGAAATTTCAGTGTTAAATAAGAGGACGTGTAAAGCAAAATAAGAGAAAATAAATATGTTAATTATTTGTAGATGTTGACATCCCCCGTCTTTAAAAATACGACATGTCGCGGGTTCGTCACGTGGCTGCGTGGAGGAAGGATACAGGAGCAGATTATCAAGCAAAAGAACTTTCGTTTTCGTTCTGTTCGCATTTATTTTAAATAGACTTGATTTCTACGCCCGACCGGTATGTCATTTCGCCGGCCGAGCGAGATTTAATTGACAACTCCCGGAGCACTCCGATATCTAGATTCGCTAGAGTCCCGGAGGAAAATTGCTGGACTCAAACATTCATTCCTTCTCCTTCGCGGTTCAATTCACAACCCTGGGATTCTTGAATGTTTTAACTTCTATGTTACAGATAGGTACACCCGTGCTCGTAGCCATCCATTGTTTTTGATCCCAGTCGAGGCTTGTGGAGCTTCAAGCACTCAATTTGGTTCAACGGCAATGTCGCTCCTAAATGGCCTACCAGCATACCTCGATCCTTTTCTTAGATCCCTTTCCTCTTTTGTCGATGGTATTGTTCTCCTTGATCTCTGTGATCTTTGAGACGTGTCATCTTCTGATTCTTTTGTGTAATTTTTTTTTTCTCTATTTTTTTTGTATTTTTTTTCTGAATATTTGTAAAATTGGAATTTCGATTCTGTAAAATAAATAAAATAAATAAATATCTAGCGCCGCCAAGACAGTCGCGGCAAAAAAGCAAATTAAAGATGACAGTTGAACCAACATGAAATGGAGTGATTGTCATAACAAATAAAATGGCGTATGCAAACGCCGTGTAATATTATATATTTAAAACTAACATTACTAGATGTGCATGTCAGACGAGCGAACAAAAATAAGAGACAAAAGATCGTATTTCGAGGTTTAACGGCATCAGCGTAAAAGAGTTATACCAAGCTGATATCAATGTATTTAAAATTATATTCCAATTTTTTAAGACGTAGCTTATATAGGACATGATATTCGTGAACTGTTTTCCGACTAGTAATATAGTGTCGTAAATAGTAACATCTGCGACCATCGTGCGCTGTGTTTAGTTGGGTTAGTAGTGGTTTGTGACCTTTTGAAAGACCCCGCCCTAAAAACGCATTCCTTCAGACGAATCCTGCACTGCAACAATCCGCCCACGGCCTACAATGCTTAGTCATCGAACAATTATATCCGATACAGTAAAACCTCATTATTATGTTATTTAAGGGATCCAAAAAATGATAAACGGGAAATAAATGGTAAGCCCCAAAAAAAAGTTTATCACCGGTTGGTGTGAATTTGATCCCTCACCCGTAAAATGCCAGTCATAGCATATTAATTAAAATTGGTGGTAGACGAAAGTCGTCACGTGAAGACCACCCATTCATAGTAAATTCCTGTAATAATAAGGATGATGCGTGAATCTCGGGTCTATGAAGTTGGCGGTTCAACACTCCACATGCAGCGCTTAGCCATATGCACCATGGTAAGCGTCATAGAATTCCACAGGTGAGACTTCAAAATTACTATCACCATCTGTCGGTATTCTCCTGTATGTGTTTACATAAAAAACAACGGAAAAAGCCAAAATTCTTCAAATACGTAATAATAATAATAAAAACATTTATTTATACATCGTACATATATATAAAAAAATATATTTAAAAATTGCGTGATTGCTCCTTTGCAGTTCGGCACTTCAATTTAAACAAAAACTCCTGCACCTCATCCTGCCCTCACTCGACGGAATAACACCTTTTTAAGAGAGGGGAGAATGTTAGTTTCTTATAGGGTGATGGCCGAGACCGTTAAAAATTAACAAATTATACGGTAAAACGTAAAAAACGAGAACGCTGTACACTAAAAAACCCAGTTGTCTGGCAAAACCATTATTCTTTATTCCATTCTCATACTCTCCAATACTGAAAAATGAATACAATGATCTCTGAAAGTACGGGGCCTTAAGAGCATAGGGCTTGTCCAATTTAAAAAAAAATGGTACAGAAAGGATGACTGAATACGCCTGTCAATTTCTTTCAAGAAAAAGAGTCGTTCTTACGATAAGCTTTAATGTTTTTATGTGGTTGTTAAGTTTTGTGTTGTCATAATAAAATAAACACCAATAAAATGGCGATTGCATAACTATAAAAGTATGCATTGAACAATATAATTTGCATACCTTAATGTCGAACCCCTCATTATAAAGTATTAAAAATAGTCTAGAATTCTCTGTTAAATGGGTGATTGTTACATAACTAGAGCATTGCGAGATACTGGTCGACAGTTGTGGTGCGTTTACACCCGTCTACTTAAATCGTTTACTTGCTGTCTGATTACTGACACTGACTACTCAAGTACCGCAATAAGCGTCAAAAGTTCCGCTTTAAAAGACAACAAAAAAATTATTAATTTGTACTTGAATACACAAGATTTGCCCATGTTCTATCTTTGAAGCGAATATGGTATATAAATATAATTGTTGAAAAATAACAATAAATATCAACCGTTTATAAGAGACTGATATAATAATAACCCTAACTTATATAATTGCATGTCATAGCCTATTAATCGATCTCCATGCCCCTCTAATTTGTGACTGCGATTCTGATATTTTTACGGGTTATCTCTCGGTATTATGGCTTTTGGGTTTAGCTGTGTGTGGCGAATTACTCCTTTCAAATATTTCGACTGCCATTGCAGTGGTCATCTTCAGGATTGATGACTTAGTCAACAACCAATGGCGGTCGAAATATTGGAAAGGAGTAATTCGCCACACACGGCTAAACCCAAAAGCCACCATATCAAATCTGGCCGTAAAACCTATGAAGGGTTTTCTCTCATTACCACTTATATTCGTAGGACACAATTGTTCAGAGGGGACTCCCACTGAATCAGTTGATAACTGATCAAAATCGAGACTAAGGTATTAACGATATGGTAGTCACGAAATGCCTCCAATAGTGCCCGACGGCTTTCCAGAAGGTTGAAAGGCTAGGAGCCTGAATAAAAAACAGATGTATTTTATGCTTTTCTGCAGAATGTGAAAAATATCCAAGCCAGATCAATCTTTGTTTTTTTGGAAATATTTCTTAATATAACAGAAAATAATCCCTCAGTATCTTGCATAAGTTTCTGTTCTGTTTATTTTAACATCCTCCTCTCTCAAAACAAGGGGAGAGAGGCGTTATTACGTCGCGAAGGGCAGGATGGGGAGCAGGGCAGCAGACAAAGAGTTTCTTGTTGAAGCACACTGATTTTATTTACTTATAAACATTAAAAGGTTAGGGCCGAGCGGAAACATACCGCCGGCCGCAACAATGACGTTATCTCGGTTATCGCTCGGGGCTGACTGACGCCAGCCGCACTGGCGCGGCTCGAGGCCGTCAGCGCTGCCGGTGGCGAAACTACGTACTAGTGCAAATGTGACCATATACATCAAGGTGTGGCGAGCTATGAAAATATAAGACGAAAGATCGTTTGTCGAGGTTTTCGGTAACAGTAAGCAAGGACTACATCATGCTGATGTCAACACTTAAAATTTGCTTAGGTGCCATAGTTCACAGCCGTATATAAAAAGCATCAGGTAATACAAGCGTTGTATATGCGGCATTTTCGATCGCGTATAGCTACCAGAGTCTCAAAATATTTCGCTTACAATTAAAAAACGCTTTCTTGTTAAGTATTTTTTTGTGTATGATTTTCAATGACTTCTTCTACTTCTTACGGACCAAAAGCTCTCTGTTGTATTTTTCTGTCGATATAAGTATACAGATTTAAGCTCGCCATAACAGTACCAGCAGTATTAGTGCCTTGGGCAAGGGAAAGACCGGCAAAACCCATTTTCAATGCGCCAAGTTCTAACAGCTTAACAGATTATCGGCTGATCGGCTTCTAATGTAGCTGACCCACTTTACAATAAATGTTTACAAATAACAAAATGAAAGGGGGTGGTCAGCTTTAAAATGTACGATTTATTAGGCATTTTTAACTATTTAATCGATATATGAACTATTTAAGAATATACTTACAAAGATACAGCAGCAGCCGCTGATTAGCAGGCGGGTATAGCGCAATAGTTAAAGCGTTTGCTTTGCATGCCACAGGTTAAAAAAAAAAGATTACTGAGCTCTAAATTACCCCCGGTCGGTGTGAATTTGATCCCTCACCCATAAAATACCAGTCATAGCCTACTAATTAAAATTGGTGGTAGACGAAAGTCGTCCCGTGCAGACCACCCATTAATAGTAAATTCCTGTAATAATAAAGGATGATGCGTGAATCACGGGCTGTAGTCTATGACGTTGGCGGATCAACGCTCCACATGCAGCGATTAGCCATATGCATCATGGAGGGCGTCACAGGATTCCATAGATGAGACTTCAGAATTACTATCACCATCTGTCGGTATTCTCCTATATGTGTTCATATAAAAAAATACATAGGTAAATAGTCGGAGATTATGTTTTTTTCGACGATTTTAACATGGACCTGATACAATCAGAATAGTATGGTTGGATATCGAATTAAATGAATGTTTCAAATGTTGTCGATTGCAATTTAATTCCGAAGAAAACATTGGTCATGGACAGCACAAAGTAGAAAAAATGGACAATTCGTTTCTACGACATTCTAACAAAGAAAAATGTGATTTCGTTTCAAATTATAAATCGATGTATACTTCGGAATAATAATTGAATATAATACGCCGTAGAAAAGAGATGATTCGTACATTTGTGTTTTTCAAAGTGTTTTAGTATCACGGAGGTATGTTTTTTTTTTGAAACACTACAGGAGAATACCGGCAGATGGTGATAGTAATTCTGAAGTCTCATCTGTGGATTTCTATGACGCTCACCATGCTAAGCGCTAAGAGTGTTGGTCCGCTAACGTGATTATTGTTGAATTTTATCGTTTTTTAGGGTCCCTTCGAAAAATGGAATAACAAGGTTCCTCTGTATACGTATTGCATTAATTTTCATTGTTCGGTATGGCAGCATCGTCCCAAGTGACCAGTCTTTGGATCGGCGGATCACAGACCCGGTTCAGGGATTCCCAAAATAAACATTCCGGTCTCTCGTGCTTTGATGGGAACCATTATAAAGATGCTTACGTTCCCAGGAGACCGGGAAGAATAACGGGCCATGAAAAATATATCGTGCTTACGCACAATATTGAGATTCTTATTAGGTGGTGCGAATTTATTAACTGACATAAATATCTTAATTTTTATATACTTTATATTCCTTATACATATGTATTTATTACGGTCGTCTTCAAAAGAACATATCGACGCAAATAAACTCTGGTATTGACAATATTTAGTACTAGCTGTCCTGGCGAATTTCGTACATCAATGCCGGCGGGCATAGATGGTAAGTGGTTAACTTAAAAAAGGTTAAAGTTTCATCTGTGGATTCTATAACACTTACTCTCTACATATGGATAAGCGCTGCATGTGGATTGTTGATCTGCCAACGTTATAGATTACAGTCCGAGATTCACGCATCATCCTTAATTATTACAGGAATTTACTATGAATGGGTGGTCTTCACAGGACGACTTTCATCAACCACCAATTTTGATTAATAGGCTATGACTGAAATTTTATGAGTGAGGGATCAAATTCACACCAACCGAGGTATTTTAGAGCTTAGAAATCGATTAGAGTTTAACGTTTGGAAATGTATCATCAAAAGAGTGGCTAAACCGTTTGAAAAACTATGATTTATTATATTTTTACTCTAATTATCTAAGTATATTTACTCTAATAAATCGAAATATTTCAATCTAGTAAATAAAAGCTAAAAGCGAAAATTCCGTAATGTCTTAAAACTAAGGCGTTTAACTAATGCATCCTCCCTGTATTAACTTATGGCGCAGAGACGTGGAATCTGACAGTAAGTCTTATCCATGAAATAAAGATCACCCAGCGTGCTATGGAGACATCCATGCTCGGAGTGTCGCTAAAAGATATAATCCGAAACGAGGAAATACGCAGAAGAACTCAAGTAGTGGATGCTACCCAACGAATAGGCACACTCAAGTGGCAATGGGCAGGACATATCTGTCGAAGAGACGACGGTCGATGGGGAAGAAAAGTATTGGAATGGCGCCCAATAACTGGCAAACGAAGCATTGACTGACCCCCTGCAAGATGGACTGACATCATAATAATAGCGGTAGTGACCTGGATGCGGAAGGCGGAGGATCGAAGAGGATGGAGAATCATGCGGGAGGCCTACGTTCAACAGTGGACGGACACAGGCTGATGATGATGATGAACGCGTGAGGCATCGGAACTACACAAAGTTCCGCCAATCCACGGCCTTGCGGTTCATCGCAGGCAATCTCGGTAGGGAAACCCGAGTGGCACCCATCTTCCTAATTATCTATGTATATTTACTCTAATAAAAAGTAAATATTCCAGTCTAGTAAATAAAAGCTTGATCGTGAAAATGTAATGAGTTTATCTTTTTCTGGGGCAACGTTAGCCGTTGCCGTTTGAGCACTGTATAGGTAGTGAATTGTGTTGCAGACACCAGAGACAGTATGAGTTCGCTACGGTTTATTGGAAAGGTGGCGGCTGCATTGGCTCGGGGCGCGGTCTAGCCGCAGTCATTCGGCCGACAGTTGGCGACACTACAAATATTGCGACCAACTCGGTACCACTGCAAGTAACACGGTGCATTAGACTGCAAGACTTCGGTACCTGCGGCTGACCGCCCACGGACGTGACCTTTCAAAATGCAACAGAACAGTCAGGATAACAATGTCATCGCATTAAACACAAACAACATTTTAAAACATCTGCGATGTGGCTATCTGTAATCTAACAACGTTAGAAAATCAAGGAATCAATCCCCTGTGGCGAAACCAAGCGATATTTATTTACATGCTTTACAGATTCCTGTAAATAATACATGTAGGTTGATAAAGGGAATGACTGCACTTACAATTTCCTACCTTAGATGTCACAATGAATACTGAGAGTAGCAAAACGATATACATATCACGTTAACCGATGTCAACGGTCGGGGAATCTTTGACGGCATATGCCGACAACCGATGCGAAAGGGTTAAGCTCCACTCATCCCCCCTTCTTTGCATTCCTACATACCTTCCTATTGTTATTATACTTGTAGATTATATTCTTTACTTCTATTAGTATGTGTATACATACGTCGGGAACTGGTGAAGCTGTCATTGAAGACTTAATCGCGGTACGTCATCCAGCAAGTGAATTAACAGGCGCTCAATGTGATCATTGTTAAAACAAGGTAGTTAGTCTGTTTTTATTGTTTTTTTTCTCTTAGGAATTGATTTAAAAATCACTTTCATTTTAATCTTCATATGCGATCGAACCCACGATTTTTGGTATGCTAAGCAAACGCTTTATATGTTAGTCATGTGAGGTTGATTAAACGTTTGGTGTATAATGTTACAAGAAAAACATAATTAGAACTAAAATATACATCTTGTTTGATGCTATGTTGCGATATCAGCTCGATATAACCCTTGCAGGTGCTGAAAAGCTTCGATATACGATCTTTTCTGTCTTATTTTTATGGCTCGTCGGACACGCATATATAAAGATGTTAGTAACATAATACATGACGCTTGCATTGGCAACATGTTTGTTTTATAAGTACTGTCAGGTAGAGCGCCATAGTTCACCAGATGGCCACTGTATTAATTTCGACGCTGTGTTGTCACAACTGCCGGCGGAGTCAGTTGGAATTTGCCCGGGTACTGTGTCACAGACACGAATTGTTTGTCCCGGACGGACGACCGCAATTTGTCAGTCTTTCATCTTAAATATGTGCTTCTCGACAAGTTCTATAATTCGTGACTTGCTCCTCATCCATCCACCACTCGTTCCGACGACTATCCCGGCGAAATGGAGTCACCTTTTATAAACATAGAATGTCATTTAAATTAAAAAAAGGTTTTTGGGGGAGATTTAACATACTGAAGCTTCAAAAATGGTGAGCATCAATTGACATTTCATTACGTCTAGTGTAATGTCATTGTGGAGGGGATAGTCAAGGGTAGAAACTAGAGAGGGCGCCCTAGACGGGAGTATTTGCAGCAAGTGTTCGAGGACATGAGTTGTAGCTCTTATGCTGAGCTGAAGAGGGTTGCGGAGGACCGAGAGGAGTGGAGATCGAGATGCAAGATTTTGTTGCTGCAAACCAATCCATCGGATTGATACTACGAAGAAGAAGTGTAATTCAGTTATACGACCTCCTATATTATAATAGAAATCATTCGATCAGTGGACCAAGCCAGCGATGACTATTATTACGTTATTTGCGGTCGTTTTGTGGAGAAACCGTCTAATTAGAAGGAACTGAGTTCGAATCCACGCGGCGGGCATTCCATACATAATGCGTCGAACAGAATGCTATACGTATAGTAATAATAGTATAGAATTATATTTGATATAATAATGATAGTGAACGATAATAGTGAGGCTTGCATGAAAGAAGGTTCTATCGGACTGCGGAGATCGGAGGCTACTCACAAACTTTCTCAATTTTTCACAATCTTTGTTTATCAACACTGAAAATGCCAAAAATATAGAAGCACCATGTATAATAAGAAATTAAAAGTATTTTTTAAACAATCAGTTTTATTTATCAAAGTTTTATATCCGCTCTTTAACCCTTTCGTTACGGCTAGGTGAAATACAAATTATACTGTCAATACGGCGTGAATTTTTCAAACCATTTTTTTTTGCTTAAAACTAGTATTTGAAGCATAAATGTACTTATCTGGTCTATTTTCATAAATCACATTGGTTTTTGTATCCTTTAGCTATCAGATGATGCATAAAAAACTATTTCTATTTAACAAACGTTCATCGTATAACTCCATGCATGTGAGGTCATTGACACATGTGGTTTACAAAAAAATAGCTCCTGTGACGAAACATAACGATATTTATTTATATGCTTTACAGATTCCTGTAAAGAATACATGTAGGTTGATAAAGGGAATGACTGCAGTTCCAAGTTCCTACCGTATATGTCACAATGAATACTAAATGAAATAGTCGACCTTCCAAATTATTTTATTAATTATGAAAATAACTTCTTAGGCTTTCACATTTATTATGACTGAACGTGTCATTCAGTTTGTTATGCCTCTCTCATAGAAGTCCTCGTCTTTATTGGCAAAAAATGGACACAGTCAATTATCACAAGCCTATCTTGAAGCGAATGTTTCGTCAGCAAAATTTTTCGCCATGAAGAGGAACAGAGAGTAGCCACTTAGTGCCAAGTCCGGACTATAAGGTGGATGCATAGAAACCTCTCAACCAAGCTTTGGTGAGTTGCCATCGATGTGAGTGTCCTAGTGAAAGAAATTCCTCACCAGGCTTGGAAATTACCGGAACGGCATTGACGAAACTAATATTGTGCATTATTAAGTAATAGGGTGTTCCGGAACCGAGGTCGCTGAGAGGTTATGTGGATCTTAGAAAGCTGCTCCGCGACTTCAGTCTGGGTGTTGAGGGTATCTGATTATACAAGCAGTGGGACGGCTGGTTGATTGCCTTACGCATTTCTTCGGCGCATATGACTTTGCGTCTTATGTTTGGTGGTGCGATACAAGCCAAGGGTTATAGTTTCGAAATGGGTGTCTGTTTGAGGCAGCCTGTGACGCCTCTGCATGCATCATTCAGGGCAGTATCCACTTGATTACAATGGGCTGATCGACCCCATACTGGTGCCTGATTATACAAGCAGTGCGACGGTTGCTTGATCACCTTACGCATATGTAAGGTAAGATTGTAACATATACGAGCATATTGTCGGTACTTTAAGAGAAGCGTTAGTTTCTTCAGGGTTAAAAGTAAAACTGACGTCTCTTTACGATGACGATGGCTGATTTCGTTGGTCTCAAAAATTATGATAATATCCATAATAACGACGACAATGGTCGACCACATGGAGAAGTGAAAAATTGAAACAATCAACTGGCATCACCAAAAAATAAATAAAAACAATACAAAATAATGCGAGCAACATAATAGAGCCAAGTGGATTCACTTTCACCGAACGGAAATTTATAAAAAATGAAAAGAAAAAAATACATATAAAAACAGACAATGCATGTTTTTTGACGGCGATAAAACAACCATATAAAGGCATTCATATACTCGTAAATGTTATATATAAACAATAACGTTTTTTTCACAGGAATATTATATATTTTGTCACTTTCATTGGTGTCGTTTGAACGTGATATTATATAAGCAATTGAACAAAAAATTATGAGGTTATTTTTCAAAGGCAATATATATATAATTTTTTCATCTATTTTTTACGTTAACACATACATAGTGGCGTCAGCATGATGTAGCCTTGATGACTGGTACCGAAAACCTCGATATACAATTATATGTCTCTTATTTCTGTTGGCTTGTCATACATTTATGTGTCGCCATATTGACATTTTGGACAAGTCCGCTCACGGGTGTGTTAGTTATATACGTCGCCACTGGGGCACTGGGCGAAAACCGCAGCGCCGACGAGCGCGCGGAGCCAGTCGTGTACCGCCCGTTGGCGAGAACATATTGTATTGTGGGCCTACCCAAAGCTGTGACTAGGTCGAGCCTTAAATTTGTAAAGTTTTATCGTTAAATATATGTCCATGTGCTTCTGAAAAAGTCTTTGTTTTGCTGACCTGCTCGTCATCATGCCCTCGCGCGATTGAATAATAACCTTTTGAAAGAGAGGAGGATGTTAATAGAATACCGACAGATGGTGGTGAAGAAATCTGTGGATCTGTGGGTTTATATGCTCCTAACCATTTTACTAACTAAAGGCACTGCATGTGGAATGGTAATCCTCCAATACCTCACAGCCCGACATTAACGCATCATCAATTTTTCCCACGAATTTACTTTCAGTGAGTAACGTTCACGGGACGATTTTTGTCTGCCAGAATTATTTTAATTAATAGAATATGACTGGTATTTCACGGGTAAGGGATAAAATTAACACAAATAGAAATATTTATAGACATTAGAAATCGATTAAAACACATTTTTATTAAAAATTTCATCAGGGAACAAACTGACGACCTTTGGTAAGATAAGCAAACGCATTACCACTAAGCTATACTCTATATACCGCCGTTTTTGGGTGAAGTTGCAATTTTTTTTTCGAATTTAACGGTTAAGACTGCAAATTTAATTTTTTATTAAAATAAAAAACAAAAAAACGCTATTTTCAATAAAAAAAAATTTTTTCACATTTTTTTCATTTCATGTGAGTTCTTTTTCAAGGCATGGTCACTACAAATTGACGCCATTCAGTTCTGTCAATTTCCATTATCCATGCCTTATCTCAAGACATTTCTGCACCCGAAGGTCCACTTGGTAACATACATACTGATATCAGCACGATGTAGCCCTTGCTAACTGGTACCGAAAACCTCGATATACAATCTTTATTTTTGTCGCTTGCCGTACATTTATGTGTCCGCCATATTGGGGCTAGTTATATAGTTTTGCCACTGACGATGCTGGTGACCGACCACGGGCCGGAGGCGTCAGTTATGTGTTGACGACCAAGAAGGTCGCATGACGACCAGCGGCTTGTCCTCCCGGAAGCTTGTAAAGTTTATCATAAATATAATCAATGTGCTCCCAAAAGAAGGACTTTGTTTGCTGACCTGCTCCTCATCCTGCCCTCACGCGACGGAATAACACCTTTTTTGAGAGAGGAGGATGTTAATACATACTCGTAGTTTCCGTCGACCTACAGGAGTTCGGGGATGAAATATCCACTGTATATCCGAGGTATGTTTTTAGTGATTTGTTTATCTGAATTATTTATGCAAACGAAAAATCCGTTAAAAATGGCGAGCGTTAGAGAATATTCTCCTGTATATACACTAAAAAATTCATTAAATTCTTAGCCAAACATTGTGTATTAATCGACAAAAAACTAATAACATTGTTATGATCGTTTTTGACACCGCGCAATAAAAAACTGATGTCTAATAGCCTTTCCATCATATGTAATATACTGACGTGTAACATTAGCCGGTATGAGTTTTGGCCAAGGCCCAAAAGTCGGTACAAAAGGCTCCAATCAGCGACGAATGAGCCTGAAGCTTCCGCGTCTAGATCTACCGAAGATCAGAGATCAAACGAGATCCAAATAGCTGTGATACAATGATCACACTGAGCAAAAAATATATGCCACAATAATAATTGAGTGGTTTAAGTAATGGTCACTCTTAAATGCTTAAGAAGCGTTGGGGGTATTCATATTAGTATTAAGTTTGATATATATAGCCCTTACTGGCTGGTGCTGAAAGCCTCGAAATACGATCTTTCGCCTTATATTTTTGTTCGCTCGTCGGACATATGTGTCGCCATATTGCTTGTTTGACAGGTGTAATTCTGTGGATCACCACTAGATGGGTGTCACCAACTAAGAGCGCTCGGTCGCCAGCCGGCAGTCTGTGTCTGCTCGAAGCGTTAACGACACGTCATTCCTTTAGCAGACCGAAAGTTTGTAAAACCTTTAAATTTAATATATCTGCTTTAGAAAAAATCTGTGTGTTGCTCATCTGCTTCTCCTCTGTCCAGCACGCGTCCTAATAATGATCCCGGCGAAGTCGTGAAGTCGTTATTCCTTAGTAAAGATGATATTAATGTATTATTTCAAATGAATGCTTCTAAACCTATTATACCTGTACGTCTCCATTGGTTTGTCATAAGATACCAGGATTCGTAGATATATTATAGAATGGAGGTGCTGTATAGGCGGCAATATTTTCACACTGATGAAGTATAACTGCGAGTCCTAGATATGAAGCATTGATATGAAAGAGCCATTTTCAAGGAGGAAAGCGATATGATGATGTATTAAAAATCGAAATATTATAAAACAATTGTCTTTCAAAGAATACGAAACGTGACTGTTTCTGAAAACGGGAAACACGTAGGCTGTATCGTTGTCCAGGTTGTCCTGAAGCATAACGTAGGGATAACAATACGGATCATCTAAAAACGGGATGTTCAAATTGTTTTTGGACCATGCTTTATGATATATGTAGCTACGTATTTGAAAAGTAAAGCCAATCTGCCCAATATATTCCAATCAGGTTCATTATGACAAGGTTGCCGTTTTAAGGACTTAATTATTAAATTATTATAAATCATTTAATTAAAACCAAAAATTATAATATCAAGTTGATATAATGTAATTAACAGGTTGGCCCTTATAAATTAAAGAAGACTGAGAAAAAAATATCATCATTAAGCAGCCGATAAATTGATCGAAAATAAAAGTGTCAAATCAAATCAATCACTTTTGTTTGTTTGTTGTTGTCTTGTTTATATCGACGGATGACGCTTGCGACGGGTCAAGGCGCTCAACATGCCTATATTTAGCAAACTAAGACCACTGCACACTACACACTGTACGATAAATAAACCTACAATGTATTTTTAATATAATTAAAACAAAATTAAAGGAAGAAACATCGCACGTGTGGTACAATACGAGGGTTCTTCGTCGTAGTATCAATCCGGTGGATTGGTTTGCAGCAACAAAATCTTGCATCTCGATCTCCACTCTTCTCGATCCTCTGCAATCCTCTTTAGCTTAGCATAAGAGCTACAACTCATGTCCTCGAACACTTGCTGCAAACACTCCCGTCTAGGGCGCCCTCTGCAGTTTCTACCCTCAACCATCCCTTCCACAATGTCGGGAAGAAGACCATAGTGGCGCATGATGTGACCACTCGTAGTGTGCCAGTACCACGTGTCGTTGGTTCTTTCGGGAATCATACATGTTTCCAGGTGGACATCTAAGTGTAGAGAGGTATGCACAATGACAACTTAGGATTAGGTATGTACAATGACAACTTAGGATTAGGTATGTACAATGACAACTTAGGATTAGGTATGTACAATGACAACTTAGTTTTAAGGACTTAAGGTAGGTAAGGACTTAAGGTTTTAAGGACTTAGGTATGTACAATGACAACTTTGGATTAGGTATGTACAATGACAACTTAGGATTAGGTATGTACAATGACAACTTAGGATTAGGTATGTACAATGACCACTTAGGATTAGGTATGTACAATGACAACTTAGGATTAGGTATGTACAATGACAACTTAGGATTAGGTATGTACAATGACAACCGTGATCTAACAATCAGAATATTTAATATGGAGATCGGATGATTAGCTCGTCGCTCCCGAGGTCAGCGCCATTTGATACTAACAAAATAGTGTGGCAAGCAATGGAACAGGTAGGCAGGCATACTCGTATGTAGACATAATTATGTTTTAATGTTTCCCTCGATGGCATTATCTGCTTTTAACACTTGCTTTCAAATTAATTCTTTAGTCTCACACCAGAGACCAAGGAACAGTCGAAATAGTGGACTACACCCGGCGAACGTGCTCCGAAGAAGGCGAAGACTGTCTTACCTCTATCGACTACCTGGAGAAGGGCAAAACGGTCAGAGGGCTGTACTATGCCGAATTATTAGGCCGATTTGACGCCGAATTGCAGGAAAAATGACCCATTTGGCGAAGAAAAAAATGCTCTTCCACCATGACAACGGTCACACCTCCACCCTTGCCACGGCCAAATTGGTCAAATTGGCTACGAACTGCCGCCTCATGCACCGTTTTCTCTAGATTTAGCCCCTTGTGACTTATTTTTGTTACTAAACTTGACAAAGTCACTCGCCGGGCAGAAATTTGAGTCGAATGAGGATATCATTGCCGCCACGGAGGCCTACTTAGCAGACATCGAGAAAACGTATTTTTCAGACGGGTTACAGAATTTGTAGCATCGCTGGGTCAAGTGTATCGAGCTAAAATTAGACTATGTTGAGAAATAAATCTTTTTTGTGCTTCGGAGATTGTCTGTAAAAAATAATAATGCTTGTGAATGAATAAAGTTTGATTGAATCTAAACAATATAAAAATACATACTTTCAATTTACAACAAAGCGACATATGTTACAATAAGAAAATATTAATAATATAAATACGTCAAAATTTTTCGACTCTTTAGGCGGAAGAATTGGTCGTTGTTGATCACGCTATAAGAATTGGCGATGTAAATTTGTATGTGTGTATTAATTTATTAATAAATTATTGTTCATATAACAGAGAAATTAATGAAACATTATATAATAGCATATTTACCTTATGAATCAAAATATTTAAAAATCGCATTGTATATTGGTAACTTATAAAAATAACAACGTGTATAGCGCCGATTTAAGAACTCTAGGCTTCATAAATCTCATGGAGAAGACACGTTTCAAATTAAAATATCTATTTCCTGATTTTTTACAAGCCCATACAAACGGTAGCTCAACAAAACGGCTACTACAATACAATTTTAATGATAATAAACAAATTATTTATTTTGTTACTCAATAATTATTATTTTGACAGCAGATATAATATATAAGCGGTTTTTAATGCAAAATAACATTGCCTAAAAATCAATACAATCATAATTATTTTTGTAATAAGATGAAAATTTTATCAGAAGTAGTCAAATTAAAAAAACGCTGCACAGAATAATTCAAAATGAGTAAATAGTATGTAAAGGATATTCGATTGCACTTTCCATAACACGATTCCTGTTTATCCTTAACTAAATAACTTTTTATTTAATAGAATTCAGGCTTTTTCAAAATTTAGAAACTAAAAATCACTGAAAGTCGCATTGGTTGAACGCCGTAGTTTAACACATTGTTTGCGGGACACGGATTTTTCCGATTTTGAGGGACTGCTGCTGGAATGCGTGACCCTTAAAAATCCGTTTATCCGTTGTAGTCTGTTGTTGTCGGCTCACGTGTTTATAATGCAAAGACATTTTTTATTCGTCGTCGCTGTTGTCAGCATACTGCCGTAGATGTCCCACTGCTTTGATATTTAATAAAGACATTTTTTTATTCGTCGTCGCATTTATTACAGTTCCACCAAATGTATTGTACTAATTGTGATACTGAATTTTTATACCGTATATATATTTTTTTTAAATGACACATAAAAGTTAAATAACGAACTATACACGTACCTCTACACAGAGGCACGTGTTTTGCGAGTTATCATACGTTCAAAAACTATTCATAAAAACAAATTGTGACATATTTTAGTTATATTTAGTGTTTAATTCGACTTTTTATTACATAAACGCAAGTTTCCAGTGAATATAAAACTGTCATCCTCCATGTTTCTTCTTTATTAGATAGTATTGTTTTTGATTAGTCTATCTTTAAAATTTCATAATTTTATATTGTATAGTATAAAAGTTATGGCGAGTTTGCGAGAATGTAAAATACGCGCGCGGTCGCTAAAAAATGGCCCGCGCCAGACTTGAAACAATGCGCGAAATCACCCGCAAAAAATGTGTTGAAGACATGGCAGAATTTTCGCTTTAAAATGTATCGTTTAGTGTGGGTAAATATTGATTTATTTACATAGAAAGTATGATGTTTTCGAGACTTGTGACCTCTGGTGTTGTCTCCGACCTCTGCCGTCTCCAGAACGACTGTGACAATGCTGATCTCCTTGGCACGCTCCGCAGACACAAACAATATGGCGAGGACGAGCGGGTCAAGGGAAGAGTGTCATATCGGGTACTCGATACTCAAGCGATCAATGATCTCTGCACCATAAATACAACACTATTATGTGTGAAAATGCATGAAGATGAAGACGCATGTAGGAGAATACCTGAGAAGGAATCAACGTTGTTCTGCTTCATTTTTTTAATGCTAGCTAGCTAAACGTTGTATCCTTTCATAGCATACTTACACAGATTCACATAGGTCGACTATACTGAAGAAAATATAACATGATCCCTGAGTATTCACCTAAATAATTGAATATACATCAAATTCTTTACAAGCATCAATTCATTCATAAAAATTATCGGCAGAAGCGGGATGCGAACCTGCGAGCCTTGGAACCAAACGTTGCTCTTGTTCACTACCCCAATCCACTCGACTATCTCCCGCCCGAACTGATGCGTGGAATAAGTTGTATTTATACCATTGTTACCATCATATAACGATAGATGTCTTTATAGTATATTTAATTACTAATAATATTGTAATATAGTCAATGATCTATAAAAGAAGATAAGAATATTGAAAAAATAAAATAATATTCTAATAAATATTTAAAATCCATGTAAATAATTGATATTAGATTTTTTATTGGCCATTTCTTGGGCGCCATTCCAATACTTTTCATACCCATCGAACGTCGTTTCTTCTACAGATATGGCCTGCCCATTGCCACTTAAGTGTGCCTATTCGTTGGGTAGCGTCCACTACTTTAGTTCTTCTGCGTATTTCCTCGTTTCGGATTCTATCTTTTAGCGACACTCCTCTCATGAATCTCTTCATTGCACGCTGGGTGAGAGAATCTATTTTCCATCTCCATCTCTTTACAACCCATGAATGCGATTCTAATCTCTTTCACGGGTTCTTTCTTTTAGCACTTCTGTGCAGTGGCCACAATTGTTCAGAGGGGACTCCTACTGGACTTATCAGTTGCTAATTGATCATAATCTGAATGAGCGCGTCATCAAGGAGACTTAACTGTCCTCCAGTGTGATGCGGGTGTGAGACGGGTAAAGTCCACTCCAGCACGCTGGGTGACTTTTATTTTATGGGTAAGACTTGCTGTTAGATTCCACGTCTCTGCGCCATAAGTTAATTAATACAGGGAGGATGCATTGGTTAAGCGCCATAGTTTTAAGACATTGCGGAATTTTCGCTTTAAAAATGTACTTTAGTTTTCCAAATGCTGCCCATCCCAGTTGTATACGCCTGTCGATCTCTTTTGAGAAGTTACTTCGTCCTAGTTGTACTACTTGTCCTATTACATAGTTATTACTATTTTTATAATTTTAAAGGTTCTACTCTTAAATAATCATATGTTTATTGGCAGGTAATAAATAAAACTGATTCAAATTAACATATAGAGCGAAAAACATATATTTTTAAAATGCAAAATATATTTTTTAAATTTATTTACTATTATAATTATGACATTTACATAATTCAATAATTAAATTATGTATATTATTTATTATTATATAAGTAAATTTCTCATTATGACAATTTAAACTGAATTATTGAAAAATTATGTATATTTAATAATACATCGATTAATCTTCATGATTTATTAAAGACAAGTAAATACAAAATAATATTTTAAAACGGTTAAACAGCACGATTATACCATTTACATAATATGCTTTGTATTACAATATGAATTCAACAAGCAAATAAAAGTATAGTGGGGATATGTGCGGTATACGTATTTCAAAGTTTGCAGCAACAAAATCTTGCATCTCGATCTTCACTCTTCTCGATCCTCTGCAATCCTCTTAAGCTCATCATAAGAGCCACAACTCATGTTCTCGAATATTTGCTGCAAATAATCCCGCATAGGACGCCCTCTGCAGTTACTACCTTCAAACATCCCTTCCACAATGTCGTGAAGAAGACCATCGTGGCGCATGATGTGACCGATCGCCTCTCTGAGATGGTTTTTACTAGGTGCTTATCTTCCTTGATTATGCTGAGAACCACATAGTTCGTGACGTGGTCTCTCCAGAAAATTCCGAGAATTCTTCTGTATGACCACATATCAAAGGCCTCTAGTCTTATATATCACTTTCAGATAAGCACCATGTCTCACAGCCGTACATCAAGATGCTCCAAACAAATAAGTTGGGAAGTCTTTTCATACATAATAATTAATTCAAGTTTTTTGTAAAAAAATATATTTTGTACTCGTACTTCTATCACCACAAATAAGTCGTAGAAACATTTAATCGAAAATCAGACAAAAAAACAAAAAAAAAACTCATATCCGTTCCATATGGCCACAACAAAATTTTCGTCACTCAATTCTGTCACTTGCCATTGTTCATGCATTGTTCCAAAACATCTATCTCTGTACATAGATAGATGCATACATGTATATGAATGTACATAAAAAGTCCACCAGATAACATATATAAATATATTTTATTTGTTTACAGAATCGTAGTTGTTATTATTATTATATCAGTATTTGTAAAGCCCTTGTTTATGACCGAATGGTCATTCCAAAAGCGCTTCTTTGCCTCTCTGAGTAAAAAGGTGGGTCCTTAGTCTGCTTCTGAAGGATGCCTCCGCTTTAAGTTCTCTTATGCTTTCCGGTAGTGAGTTCCAGGCCATTGGTGCCGCGTAGCTGAAAGCACGATTACCAAGACCGTGCTAGGAATACCTCCCTTCAGCTGCAGGGTGTTTCTATTTGCTCCGGCTGATCTGCGTGTCTCTCCACGCCCGCTTATCTCCGAAGGCTTGATCAGTTCTGTCAAATAGCCCGGTGCAGTTCCGTTGAGTGCCTTATTCCAAGTAATTCCAAGATATACAAAAAATACACAGGGCATATAGATACACAAAAAATACATAGAGCATATTCATATACAAAAATAGTTATAAAAAGACGAAGATGACACGTGTCAAATATTACAGAGATCTAGTAAAACAATACCATCGACAAAAGAGGAAAATGATGAAAGAAAAGGAAGGAGAAGAGAAGGAGAGGTGTGCTGGTAGGCCATATTATTCTCGATGACCTCTAAGGTAGGAGGTGGGTTGACTTGAAAAAGGGCTACTATAGTATCTGAGACATACTTTTTGGTGATTTCTTAAACACATTTTTTCACAAGAGATCAGAGGATTATTTCGACGGTTTGGAGACCTTGATCATTTGGTTCTAAAAGGCAGTTCAACCTAACCAACGAAATAATAACAACAAAATTTGAGCAACATACGGTAACCCTTCAAATTTATGGTTCGCGTCCAATGTTGCTCAATTTCACAACACTCAAAGGAACCTAGCTTAAAATGCACTAATGTCGTTGATAAAATATATTATATTGTTTACGGCAAGGTGTGAGTTTCTAAATAGATTACTTTCCAAATAGAGAATGTCTAAATAATCTTTTATTTTTATTTTGAAAGTGGGATCTTTGGTTGAACTAATTTTCCAAAATATAGTACCATTATAATAAAATGTTTTTTCATACAAATGGAAAACACTTATTAATGTTACGAATTACTCGTAAGTTCGCAGTACGAGGTCCCCGCTATACTTAAATGATTTTAATAATACTGTATTTACTAACAAACGTATCATAAACTAGAAAACCTGATTTTTAATTTAGTCGATTACATAATCGATAATTAGTATGACCGACGGTAATTATTATGCATTGAAAATAATTAAAAATTAGTAAATCGACATTGACCTTATAAGCAACAAATAAACATCGCACAATCGTGTTTACATCCACACAAAACATCGATATTGATTATTATTTCCTTTTAAACCAGTTAATTTCATGCATTAACAAGATTAATTTGTTTTGATTTGCGCAGCACTGTTATGCTAAAACAAAAACCATAGTATAATAAAAAAAAAACAATGAAAAAAAACGAAATCGGTGATTATTAACCCATTCCGGTCCACAATAAATTTATAATATTACAGGATAAAACAATACATCGGGTTTTTATAACCCTTTTGCATCGGTTGTCGGCATATGCCGCCATAAGATTCCCCGACCGTTGACATCGGTTGACGTTATATATCGTTTTGCTACTTTCTTAGAATAGTGTTTTATGCATCATCTGATAGTTAAAGGATACAAGAACGAATGTGATATATGAAAATAGACCAGATAAGTACATTTATGCTTCAAATACTAGTTTTATAATTGACAGTATAATTTGTAATCAAACTGAGCCGTAATGAAAAGTTTAATATACCTATTTTTATGTTTATTTATTTTTTGAATGTGTAGAATATTAGAATAATAACTCTAAATATTAATTTTTATATATATATCCAAAGTATGATATCGGTGAAAATATGCACCGATGCAACGGCCGGGCTTTCTCTCACAAGTTACACAAATGTATCGCGTTTCTTTTCTACCTGCAGGAATTTTTCTGTTGGAGCATACCAGGCAATCTTTATACTTTTCTTGAGAGTTGGTGTATAAGAAATGATTTGGTGTCAGCCTCATTAACCGCGCGTTATTCAACAATTTATTTGATGTAGTATAACAGCAAGGGACCGCCAGAACTAAGCAGCAGTTCAGGAAGGTCCTGGCAAGAAATGGCAGAGACTGCCAGACGACAACACAGAACGCGTCTCCTGTTTTCATGGATTATGCACTCTAACAGAGAATGTCTAACTGTCTGTTGTATGCTTGGATCACATGGACAAACGTCGCAAGAAGAGACGCCAAAATTACTATTTGTTTCTATTCATTCTACTGACATTGGATAATCAACCGAACCACGAAGAAATTTCTTAACCAACATGTTTTGGAGTTATTCTTTTTTACCTCTGCCATTTAGATAAAAAAAACTATATTATACATACAATATCCGTATCACTGCATATTCAGAGCGAACGCGACAGGGCGATCACGAAATTGAAATGCACAACGGAAGTTGGTGTAAATGTGATCATTAATTAGCGTGGGAACACAATTCTTGAGATCACTAAAAACTTGATCTACAGGATCAAGAGTTGATCATTTTAATTATTGTAAAAAAATATTAATCACGGTCTAGTTCACTAATCTCTGATACAGCTTTTACAATGCGTTTTTTAAATGACATTAAGGTTATCAACTGACAATACTTGGTGAAACTGCATAATTATAATTTTAAATTGATTTTAATTAAAAAATTTACGAATTAAAAATATTTAATTTTGATTCAAATTTATATTAAACGATTACATGTTACGACCTTTCTGGAGACCATTAAAACCAATAAAATAAACGTATTTCAACAACAACAAAAAAACGCATGGAACGCATTATAATGTTTTACATTGTATTTACACCTGTTTTACACCTGTATATGGGAAAATTAGTGTCGCCTAACGAAGTGTTTCACATAACGAGCTAGATTCTGGAACGAATGATGCTCGTTATGAGAGGTTCCACTGTATTTATCTATTTGGCAAGTACATAGTTCATCTCAAAGAAACAATATTTTAATAAATATATGATTAGACATTTCTTTATAAACATCTGCATTGTACTGTGAGGTTTCCTTGGCGATGCTTTTTCTCAGCTATTTATCAGTTCTTCTCCTGATAATTAAAGCGGGGGATTCCTCTGATGAGTGACACTTGCGCAATTGAATAGGTCACCTTTTCAAATAAGTATGTACGAAGCAAACAATACGATGATTCTAGAAGCTAGACAGAAGGTCAATACTGACTGAAATGGGCACTGAACGGAAATGCTTCAGTCGTACAACACATTTCGAATGATTCATCAACATATTGTGTATATCATCTATCCTTGTTTTAAAATATTCATCATCAGCCTGTGTCCGTCCACTGTTGAACGTAGGCCTCCCGCATGAGTCTCCATCCTCTTAGATCCTCCGCCTTCCGCATCCAGGTCACTCCCGCTATTCTTCTTATATCGTCAGTCCATCTTGTAGGGGGTCGGCCAATGCTTCGTTTGCCAGTTCTTGGGCGCCATTCCAATACTTTTCTTCCCCATCGACCGTCGTCTCTTCGACAGATATGTCCTTCCCATTGCCACTTGAGTGTGCCTATTCGTTGGGTAGCATCCACTACTTGAGTTCTTCTGCGTATTTCCTCGTTTCGGATTCTATCTTTTAGCGACACGCCGAGCACGGATCTCTCCATAGCACGCTGGTCGACTTTTATTTTATGGGTAAGACTTGCTGTCAGATTCCACGTCTCTGCGCCATAGGTTAATACAGGGAGGACGCATTGGTTAAACGCCTTAGTTTTAAGGCATTGCGGAATTTTCGCTTTAAAAATGTACTTTAGTTTTCCAAATGCTGCCCATCCCAGTTGTATGCGCCTGTCGATTTCTTTTGAGAAGTTATTTCGAACTAGTTGTATTACTTGTCCCAGATAGGTATAGTCGTTTACAACCTCTATTTCTGTTCCTCCAATGGAAATAGGATCAAAGGTCTGTGAAATATGACAGATTAAAAGTCTATTTATTAAACAAAAAAAAAATAGAACCGAAGTTGTGCTGAACTTGTGCGAAAAACGACAAATCGTCAACCCTGAAAATGACTCCAGAAACGTCGATAGAAATATCGGATAGCAAAAATTCGCCACAAACAGCTCGACCCTTTTTTTTGGTGAGTTTTAAATCCCCTCTTTCCTGAAGTTTTCCCTTTTCTTTCGTTTTTTAAACAGTCGCGTGCACCGATTCACATCCATAATATATGAAGGACTTAGAATATCAGCTCTATTTTTTTATCATATTCATAAATATACTCGTACTTACTAATGATTCAAACATTTTTTCAGTCTCTGCTGGACTTGAGCAGGCATAGGTGGGATTAATTCTGATAGTACGGAGGAGCAACGGTAATAAAATGAATTAAAATAATACGCCTGTATTATCGGCTCTTATTAGCACATAGCACGAACAAACTCGTCTTACATACACGGTTAATGTGTGTCGAACAAGAACTGGCAGTTTCCGAAATTCCTTCCTAAATGCCACCGGTAAACTTTGGAATGCGCTTCCAGCTTCTGTGTTTCCTCTTTCCTACAATCTAGATCTTTGAATGATCGCTGAATGTCATAGAGCGCACTGGTTGTGCTCTCCTGCATGTGATAAGATAAAAAATATTTTTGTAAAAAAATGCTGTTCGCGTTCCAAAGTTTGGCAAAATCTGTGGAGTTATAAATAAAGTAGCCGATTTTGAAGTTATCCATCGACGGCTTCAATTGACAATAAACGATGTTTGACAGTCAAACATCACGAGCAGGCTTCGGATCGCTCTAAAGTCGCGCCGGGTCACCGCAACCTTAGCACTCTTCAATCGGTCGTCTCTGTTGACATTTGTGTCAAACACTCATGACATAATTGTCAAACGCTTGCGACTTGATTGACATTCTCAAACTACTAGTAGATTCAGACATTTAAAAGAATATATATTTTTCAACCTGTTCGCATAGGTACCCGATATATATGCTGTGTAAGATTTTTCACCGTTGACATCAATAGCCGTGATATATCGTTTTGCTACTTTCTTAGAACAGATTTTAATGCATCTTCTTATTATGATAGCTAAAGGATACAAGAACCAATGTGAAATGTGAAAATAGACCAGATAAGTAAATTTATGCTTCAAATACTAGTTTTATAATTGACAGTATAATTTGTATTCCACCGAGCCGTAATGAAAGGGTTAAGGATACTGCATTTCAAAACAATAATTACTAAATGTATATTTTACATTATCTTGAATTTTTGCTGAAAACTTCTTCTATGCCTGTTTTTTTTTACTTTCCAATTTTCTCTCCTTCGTAGTATCAATCCGGTGGATTGGTTTGCAGTAACAAAATCTTGCATCCTGACCTCCACTCTTCTCGATCCTCTGCAATCCTTTTTAGCTCAGCATGAGAGCCACAACTCATGTCCTCGAACACTTGCTGCAAATACTTTCGTCTAGAGCGCCTTCTCCAGTTTCTACCCTCAACCATCCCTTCCACAATGTCGTGAAGAAGACCATCGTGGCGCATGATATAGCCGATCCATCGGGCTCACCTCTCTGAGATGGTTCTTACTAGATGCCTATCTAATTTATAGAAAACAAATATTTGCTCATTTTTTGCAAATGTTTTATATTTGTCAGTGGTTTGTGGTGACCCTATGACATTCTTTAAGAGAGATGATATCTTTTAAATCTTCTGCGACCTTCTGCATCTATTACTCAACATAAAAAATAGATTTATACGTGTCCGAATAAGTGGGTTTTTAGTTTAAAAAATAATGTGACCGCTCGCGTTTCCCTAAATGCGGTAAAAGTCCGTCAGACTAATTCCTCGGCATTAAGCTCAAGCGGCAATGGAGGTAATTAGAGACTTAGTTTGGTCACGAGTCAGAAACAAAGAAGTGCGACCAGTCCCTGCAATACATCAAACGTTGGAGAACCGTTGGCGTATCATTTTTTTTTTGCAAAATTATAAGAAAGAATAATTGTCGGACTCTCTAAAAAAAGAGATGTTTAATCTATGATTGAATCAAATGAAGAGACGTCATATATGCTGACATCCCCCGTCTAATAAAGCGACTGCGATTCGCCGGGATCGTCATCGGGACGCGTGGTGAATGGATGAGGTCACAAAGCAAAGAACTCGTCAAGAATCACATTCACGTTTATTTTAGGTAAAAGAAGACTGAAAAGCATCTGCAGCCGCTACCCGAAACAGAACACTCTGTTTACTCCACGACCTCCTTTCTGCGACTGGTATCGAGGTTGTGAGTCATGGCGCCGAAGACACATAGTGGCCACTTGACGAATTATGGCGCTCCGCGTTACAAGACTTGTCAAAATAAACAAAATGACGCATGCAGCGCCTTGTCTCATAGTTACTTAAATCTCAAAGAAATATATATATATATATGTGTCCGACGAGCGAACATAAATAACTGACGAAAGAAGATCTATATCGAGGCTTTTCGGCACCAACCTGCAAGGGCTATATCGAGCTGATGTCAGTATTTACTGATATGAACTCGATATATCACTTTTAGGCTGATGCCGTAAAGCCTCGAAAAACGAGCTTTTGTCTCGCCTGACACGCACATCTAATAATGTTAGTTTTAATCATAGAATATTACGCAGGTGTTGCATACGCCATTTTATTTGTTATGACAGTTGCTCCATTTCATGTTGGTGCAACTGTCATCTTTAATTCGCTTTTTTGCCGCAATCATTGGCAGCCCGGCATGTCAAAGTGTACGGCAGTTGTCAGTTGACTTTTCGACCCGTATGTCGAATGCCATATCGGTCGGACAAGAAAGCAAGTCTGTAATAAAATAAACTAGAATTGTGAACCAAAAACAAGTTATTTTGCTTGGGAACCAGCTCCTGCATCCTGCCACCCAGTAATTCGATATCAAACTTAGAGAGGAGGATATCATTACGTAGTTTTTTTTCTCATTTTTCACGGTATTTTTCAGCCACGTGGCCACGCCGCTGCCTCGAGGTGCAATCCGAAGGTTCCAGTCTCGACTCCTGAGGTCCCAAGGCCGCAGCGGGTCATGGCGGATTGTAATCATTTCTTTACGTTTCACAATCATTCCAACCAATTAATCAGAGTACATTCCACACAAAACGGCTAGAATTTTTCCATTTTTAAATCGCTTACGATTTAATAATAACTGTATACTTTTGGCATTCACTTTACGATACGTATTCAAATAATAAAGATAAAAAACCTTGTACGAATTATGATTCATTTCGTACATTAAAAACACATTTTTTACTCCGAAGAACTTTAGGCTTCGAAATACGAACATCTAGCACCACTGATAAAAGTGATAAAAAAAGACTGGAGGCCTTTGAGATGTGGTCATACAGAAGAATTCTCGGAATTACCTGGAGAGACCACGTCACGAACAATGAGGTTATCAACATAATCAAGGAAGATAGGCACCAAGTAAGAACCATCTCAAAAGCGAGCCCGATGGATCGGTCACATCATGCGCCACGATGGTCTTCTTCACGACATTGTGTAAGGGACGGTTGAGGGTAAAAACTGCAGAGGGCACATTAGACGGGAGTATTTGCAGCAAGTGTTCGAGGAAATGAGATGTAGCTGTTATGCTGAGCTAAAGAGGATTGCAGAGGATTGAGAAGAGTGGAGATCGAGATGCAAGATTTTGTTGCAGCAAACCAATCCACCGGATTGATACTACGAGGAAGATGATGCACCACTGTTTTTTTTTACAGAATCGCATGCAGGATACCACAACACGTTGAAAGCAGTGAGCTCTGTGACGTCCTGTTAAAACAGCTAGACGCTGCATGCGGGGAACTTGTATTGTATTTGTCTGTGGGTTAGAAAAATCACTGGAGTAAATTGATGTTTTTTAAAGACTTTTAGATTGTATGAAACAAGTACAGACACTGGAAGAACATTCCAGAGGAAGTTTATTAACTTCCAGTTCTTGGTCGATATACATTAACCATGTAAATCGATAATACGCGTTTTTAAATTGTGGGTGGGTGCATGATGAATTAATTCTTAGTTCAGAGACGCAGCGACCACGGTAACAACGTGATGTGATGCAATAGACGTAAATGTGCAGTAATTTATACATAAATAGACGAACTGCTCTTTTTGAAACCGTGAAAAGATATTTTAACCCTTTCGCAACGGTTATCGGCATATGCCGTCAAAGATTCCCCGACCATTGACATCGGTTGACGTGATATATCGTTTTGCTGCTTTCAGTACTCATTGTGACATCTAAGGTAAGAAATTGAAAGTGCAATTATTCCCTTTATCAACCTACATGTGTTATTTACAGGAATCTGTAAAGCATGTAAATAAATATCGTTAGGTTTCATTACAGGAGCGATTTTTCTGTAAACCACGTGTGTGAATGCCACCACATGTATGGAATTACATAATGGACGTTTGTTAAATATAATAGTTTTTATGCATCATCTGATAGCTTAAGGATAGAAGAACCAATGTGATATATGAAAATAGGTAAGATAAGTACATTTATGCTTCGAATACTAGTTTTAAGAAAAAAACATGTTTTGAAAAATTCACTCCGTATTGTATTCCATCGAGCCGTAACGAAAGGGTTAAGGCTCTAACCCAAAGGGTGCTGCGATATTTGAGAACAGGGCAGTTTTTATCTTCATTGAGATACTACGCCTACAATTGGGTACTCGAACAATTTTTTCTATAGAAATAATCAAATAGACATCTCCTGCATACTTTTGTAATAAAATTTTAATTAAAAATAAAGTCATGCTGGTCGGTATTGATTGCAATTATTTGAACATGATTAGTATTTTTATCTGAACGTGAGTGTCAAAAAAATTTAATGTTTCACAAAAACAGATAAAAAGATCTGAGTGCACGAGTCTAATTAAAACACTGCAGTTTGTCTGGGAAAATGTCAAATTTTATGTAAGAAACGTGTGCACTTTGTAATTACTATTTAATGCATTATCCTGTTACTTGTTTACAACTTTATTCGCTTATTTAATAATAAAAAAAAACTAAACCGTGACACGATCGGAAATATAGTTTTAGATGAAATAGTTTCAATCTATGAAAGTACGTTTTGTGTACATTGGAGCTGATGACGCTTTCATGGATAACGAAACTGTCTTCCATGAAGTGAAACAGTGCTCAATGTGATCCATATTCAAACAAGGTATGAAATTTATATCTATTTAATATTAAAATGAATCTCAAAGTGAATTCCAATAATAAAAATAACATGTTTCTCAACGAAGGCAATATAAATAATAACTTCATTGACAAGATTAAAGACAATATTTAATAATAATCTGCCAGACTAAAGTGCTATGCTATAAAAATAGATTCAGCCAATATACAATATATAATGTTTTTTTCAAATAATATGACGGTTTCACTTTGTAAGGAATGACAATCAAGGAGATGAGACGGCAACCTTTCATCTTAAAGTCCATCAAAAGACCAAGACGGACCCGGGTGAAACATGTTCTCCAGATGCCGCAAGAGAGCATAAACTACAGCTGCCTTCTTTTCAGGTTGCGAGCTTTTCCAGTTATAAAATTCCACTGGGAAAAGTTAATTTTGGCGGAGATACGCAAGGAATAAGTTATGATCAGACCATGACAGCTTAAAACAATTTAAGCTGGAAGGAAATTTGTCACCAAATAGAGATAGAATGATCAGCCTGACGCATCCTAGACTGGACATTTTTTCCCCTTAGGTATGGCTCAACCCTACCGGGGGCATGTATAGAGCTTAGGTTTAATTAAATGAATTTTAAAAAGTCAAACTCAGTCGGGTTTTGAACCGACAGCGTCTAAACGACAAACAAACGCTCTTTCTTACCACTGGCCGACTATAAAATTACAAATTTGCGGTTTATGTAAGGTTAGTTTAGGTTATAATAGGCTAGATTAAGTTAGGTTTCATCAAATCACTTCCTTCTTTGACGTAAAAATCTTCAGAGTAATATTTTTTAAGTCTTCATGAAATAATAATTTTCAGGGATAAAATCAAATTTCCATTATTATTATCTACCTGCAACAAATACATCGACGTCGACATTCTGACCGAGGAAAAGCCATGTTTATACTCTCCAACAGTGTTTACTTGAAATATTGTATTTTACAGATAGCACTAGTCGCGTTGCCCAACATTACGGCAGCTCATTAACGTTAAGCAGGCACGCGTTTTTCATTTGCGTTAATGATTATTACCAATCAGAATGCTTTGATTGAGTGCTTAAAAACGGCGGTTATTATTTGTTCGCGTTGCAAAATATATCGACGCTTTAATTTTTTACATTCCATTGGCCAATGAGACGTATTAATTAAACATTGTTTTGTGCCTTGAAGCGTCCCCATCTTGTTACATATATTGTTCCCCAGTCAATTGTTATATATCTTTTTAAATATGGTCTCCAGGGAGCCCGAAACATGTAATTTGCAGCAGTTCTCTGATCAATGAATCAGAAAAAATAAACGGCAGACGCTGAGATAGATCTGTAAAACGAATATTTGCAACGACTTTTATTTCATTTTTCAGAGTTGGCCCATGGAATATATAAAGGATTTAAAGGTTCATGGTTCGAATCCCAGCGCCTCCCAGCGCCTGCCGTAAAATTTTCTCCAATATATTGACGAGATAAATGACATTCAAGATAATGTTTAGCACACGTCATAACATTATACATAATCGAATAATATCAATGCAATTCTAATCTCTTTGACGGGTACTTTCTTTTAGCACTTATGTGCAGTGGTCGCAATTGTTCAGAAGGGACTCCCACTGGACTAATCAGTTGCTAACTGATCATAATCTGAATGAGCGCGTCACCAAGGAGACTTAACTGTCTTCCGGCGTGATGCGGGTGTGAGGCGGGTAAAGTCCAGTCCAATCAAATAAGGTATTATTTTTACTTCGTCTCGATTACCTGTGTTATTGTGAAATGTCGATCGACTACCAGGAGGTGCGTGTGGCAAGAACTCGATCATACAATGGGCAACGATAATTGAGTTAATAATTACGAAGGAAATGATCGTCATAGGTCAAATCCAAGTACCTATGTTGTTGTTCAGTAAACACGTGTTTATACAACAGTGATCAGTCATTTGGTAATAAGGAGTAATTTCGTCAGACAGTGGATACAAAAAAATGTTTATCTTTACATATACGGTCCATATTTGGAACATATGGTCACCATAAATTGCAGCCACTCTATTTGTCACTAGCATATTTGTACAAATGAGACGGGTGAGGGCTGCACACGGAAAATAATGAAAACAATAATTTATATAGTAATTTTTATAAAAAGTAAATTTAATAAAAAAAGTCTTCTTCAAATGTCCGTTACAAGGCTGCAGCATATGGCCACCTCGAAATTCCATCATCAGTTATGCTACTTGCTATAGTCATGCCCCAAAACATATCTACACCCAAATGTCTATTTGGAAACATATATGGTAACATCCTCCTCTCTTTCAAAGGTTGTTTATTCAGTAGCGTTGTGGCAGGATGGGGAGCAGATTAATAACACACAGACTTTTTCTGAAGCACATTGACATATTTTTTTTATTTTTTTTTGGGGGCCTTAGGCCCCCGGGCCGGTCGCCTTGTACCTGCCCTTGGGAGCACTTACCAAGGCATTGTTTTCAGAGTACATTCTCGTTATACAAGTAACTGGTTTTGGTGAGCAACACCACACATGGGTGTAAAAGTTAGTAGTTGAGATGTTAAAATTTGGACTTTTAGACTTCTTCGCCGAAGGTCGCCGCGAATACAGAAAATGCATGGTAGTTGGGCTCCGTAGATATGAGATCGATATATCCAACCGGTCCAGACTTCTGTTGGATTACGCTAAGGAGCCTTTGCCTCGCTAAATCTAATATTGGACAATGCCACAGAACGTGTTCAGCGTCCTGCAAGGGGCTGCCGCATGGGCAGTCTGGACTATCAACGAGGCTAAACTTGAAGAGTTTAGCCTTAAAGTTGCCGTGCCCAGTCATGAATTGACTAGTCCAGTGTGTGATAGTGACATATATTTACGATAAACATAACAAACTTCCGGACCAGGCGGAATGACATGCCGGGCCGGCCGTAATGCGATCATCTCGGCCGCCAGCACACAGCTCCCGCACTCGTGATGAGATGTCGCCCAGCGCCACAAGCGGCGGTCTATAGAACTAACGTCACACCCGTGACCAGACTTGTCGAAAATGTCAATATGGCGAGACATCACGTACGACAAGCGAACAGAAATAAGAGACGAAAGATTGTAAATCGAGGTTTTCGGTACCAGTCAGCAAGGGCTATATCATGCTCATGTCAACGGTTACTGACGACCTTCAGAGCAGAAACCCAGGAACTTAAGCAACTGTAATATACGAGGAATATTTTGGATGGTTTGTTAATTGGAATGTTTAAGGAAATCGAATGATTAGCTTGACTAATCCGAGGCTTGGACTCTTTGGTTCAAAACATCGGCTCAATCTATTTTTTTTTTAAATTGGCATTTTTTTTTATTTTATACCAACGTGTATTGTAAGCACTGAAAGCCGAATTTATAACGACTTTATCAAAATCATTTCAATAAATTATCAAGCCTTTCAATATTTCCGTTAATTGTAGTTTTTTCACATTAGAAACATAGAATGCAATAAGAATATTCTTACCTATAGTAAATAGTCATTTTTACTACCGAGATACTTCTAAACAAAATGTAATTTTCACTCACAAATGATGTAGATGTAATTACCTGAAACAAAGAGAGAAAAAAACGTTTTAATTGTGACATAATTCATATTAACATAATAGTTAAAGCATCTATGATTCACGTACGATTTTTCATTCTCATACACAAGAGTGACTATTGCAAAATAAAACTAGACCATCAAATAACACACAGTATAAAACAATCCCATCTTAATTCGACCTCTAGGCGGGCCTAATCCATCTGCCACCGTGCCGCACAGCAGTTGTCAACCATCAGTGTTATGTGAGACCAAGAAAAACTAATTGTGCCAATAACCATTGTCATTAAAAAAGACAGCTTGAGAAATCAGTGACTTTTTTAATTTTCCACGCTGTAACTTTAAATGCGGCACTGTTACCGTCAACTACCATCTATTGATATTGATAGACTAATGTACAAGTTTGGGCAAGCTGCGGCATTTAGTTGGTCTTTTACAGGCATTGAAAATGTATGAAAATATTCAAATTTAACCCAAGATCTTTTAATTTTCATTAAATGATTGAAACAGTTATAGGATTTTTGAAGAGAATATTTTTTTTTATTCAGCCATAATCAAAATTTTACGTAGACATATTGAAACCAGATATATAAAAGAAAAAAAAATAAAAATATATATTTAAACAACTGCTGACTGTCCGTGAGTGGAGCACCGGATCACCGCTGGATGCCAATTTACGAAATTAATACATTGCAAATGTTTTTTAAATTAATTGTGTTTATATGTTTGTGTGGCATTTGTCGATTAATTGCCACCGTACACAGGCACTCCTTATAAGTTCACGACAGAATTCTATTGAAACATGATTTTAAAGAAAACTATACAAAAATAACACAAGACAACTAACGACGTTTGAATAGTGAAAAGCTTCCGTTAAGATAATTTTTATATTACATTTTCACGGCCGGTAGGATTAGTTCTGAAAAGAACCCTTAATCACGACCACTCTAAAAAAACAAGTTTTATATATCCAACAGTAAAACGAAAAGAAAATTATTCTTCTGCGTCACTCGTTATACACTCTCGCACTTAATCCACAAGCGGCGTGCACGTGAAAGCAAGAAAGTTTGCCTTTCTACGTCCATTTAACGAGCCTCGCGCTTTCAATGTTTGTCTCAAATCATGATGTATGCTTTCGAAGCATTGAATGACATGGTACGAGTATTAAAAATACGTAAATATTTTTTAAAAAGGTTGAGCGCTTCAAGTGGTAGAGCATTTGGTAATAAAATTGATTCTTTTCAGAGGCAGATTTATGAGCGGGTATCAATCACACAGCGAGATGGAGATAGCTCTGAAACAATGGGACCATTACACACTGACGTCGCTGAAAGGCGAAACTCGACGGTCGACACGGAGAACTCCAAGTTTCGCAACTTGTCCCGCAAAAAATATAACAACTACAACTGTATTATCTATTCGAACGCCATTCAAGCCTTTCTTCAGCTGATATTAAAATTAATAAACAGTATAATATGATGCACGATTAAGAAATAAGATCGTTGAATGGAGCGGACAGTGTATATGAGAATTATCGAAGCCTGTATTGCTTAGATATATTGTTTTTTTGGAATGTGTGAAAAATCAGTTTTAAAGAACGAAACAATAATTGCTTCCTGTGTTGGGAGATTGCCAGTGTGTTTTTGGCGGAACTTAAAAATAAAGAAAGTGACATCTGAGAGGTTGATATGATGTAATTTATGATAGTAATATGCTTCAAATTGTGAGGGTTCACGGTATAAAGAGTAAAACGAAAGCCTTATTTTTTTTAAGTACTAAATAAACTTATACATATAATTTTTATTTTCGGTTGATTACCTTACTCATAAAAATATAAAAAAGGTACTGGTGACATTTTTTACGTTCTTACGTTCAACAATGATTGCTGGACACTACATACGTTCACACGTAAGTTCCACCACTTACGAAGTATTATGCAGCTCAGTTGTCTCTTGACAGCGATGGATTGAGGAAAGCTACGAATTAGTCGAAACTGTAGTGTCCTAAATAGAGACCATATCTAAAGGGACCCATATAAAAACAAGATAAATAAATAAATATTTATACTATCTCAAAGTGAATGCTGTGAAGACATTGAATAAATATATATATTTTCTACTGCTTCCTTGAACACTGTACACATCCTCTCAGATCAAATTCATATTTGTACTTTTACTTTTTTGTATCGCTGTAAAAATCGATTGGATGATACCCATCATGATTTCAGTTATAGTAATTTTTTAAACAGTGTGTAAGATTCGTTGATGATCTTCTTCGTAGTATCAATCCGGTGGATTGGCTTGCAGCAACAGAATCTTGCATCTCGATCTCCATTCCTCTCGGTCCTCCGCAACCCTCTTCAGCTCGCATAAGAGCTACAATTTATGTCCTCGAAAACTTGCTGCAAATACTCCCGTCTAGGGCGCCCTCTACAGTTTCTACCCTCAATCATCCCCTCCACAATGTCGTGAAGAAGACCATCGTGGCGCATGATGTGACCGATCCATCGGGCTCGCCTCTCTGAGATGGTTCTTATTAGGTGCCTATCTTCCTTGATTATCCTGAGAACCTCATTGTACGTGACGTGTCTCTCCAGGAAATTCCGACAATTCTTCTGTATGACCACATCTCAAAGGCCTCTACTCTAGTCTTTTGATCACTTTCAGATAAGCACCATATCTCACAGCCGTAGATCGAGATGCTCCAAACAAATATTTTGGCAAGTTGCTTGCGAAGCCTTAAATTAATATTCTTTGACTTAAGAATTTTCGCTTTTTTATTGAAAGCTAGCCTTGCTTGATTGCTTGTTGATGATATGCGTATCAAAAACGCAGTTGGATCAACACACAAATATCTAACATAGCAAAATATACGGGCAATATCTTACGTAACAATCCAGATAAGGTCTCCACACCGCGTTTTGTTTCTTATCTAATCACCCATTGCGACTTGCCCACTATTCACCGTGCGATAGATGAATAGGTTATTTGGCATCTGCTGGAGATTTCTCAACGAAAAAAAAATCTCAAGCATATGAGACTTTCACATTTATCACGTTATAATACGATAGTAATTAATATTAATATATTCCTACAACAATGTATGATGATATTTTGATGTAACTGGCAATCGTAAGAAATGTGAGTGGTCCCATCATTTTTCCGAAGCCGTTTTATGAACAGAAGGTATAGAACATGTACCAAATAAATAATCAAATGGTACTATACCTTATCTCTAATGTAATAAATCAGTATCATATACATTGTATTATAATTATTGTGTTTAATTATTAAATTATTTTTATTTCACTCTCTGAACTTCAGTACAGACTAAGTTTAATACATGATATACAGCTTAGTCTCAATGTGTATACATGGAAAGAGGAATTTCTAGCAGTATCAACGAGTTAGTGGTGTATTTTATAATCAATTAATTTCTGGTCAGTATACATTGACATCCTCCTCTCTAATGTCGTTATTGAATTGCTTTGGTGGAAGTATGAGGAGCAGATTAACAACACAAATACTTTTCTGAAACACACTGACATATATATTTCGATAACTTTACAAACTTCTGGCCCGGACCTATTCACAGCATTCAGGCCGGGTCAACAACAATACGATCTCGCCACCGTCGGCAAACAACTGACTGGGCGCCGTGATCGGTGACACCCAGCGCCGCAAGTGGCGATCTATGTGACTAGTCCTCCTAATGACAAGCATACCAGTCAGCAAATGCTATATCATGTTGCTATCAACATATTGGAAAAACCTTAATTAAGTCAGCAAAGGCTATATCATGTTGCTATCAACATATTGGAAAAACCTTATTTAATTAAATATAATGACATCTTAATGATACAAGTACTTTAAAGCCCATTAATAGGATAAATATTTCTTACCTTGTTTTAAACATGGATCACACTGACGGCTTGATCAGTTCCTGACTTTGGAATGGATGCCTTCATTGAGAGCGAAATTCTTCCAGCAAGTGATTAAACAGTGCTCAGTTTGGTCATGTTAAAACAAGGTGCATGGAATCTGCTTTCGAAACCCTTTATACGGCTGCATTGGCTTTTGGTGAGCTGCCAAGATTCTCAGTCGGAAAGAAAAATGGGAACAATACAGGCGTTATTTAGGCAGAACTTTCGATCGAGTAAAGCTGCGAGTCCCAGATATTACGCTCTTTTGAAAAGTATGCCTCATTCGATACATTTATTGTATTATTATCAGCTTCATTAATACAAAATGCCCCACCAAACATACGGCGAGAAGTTACTACCAAGAAGGAACTCACCAAAGCAACCCACGACGCACTCCACCCTATGTTTGGGTACCAAAAGATAACCACACGGCTCAAATCAGGAAGAAGTTTCCTACAGTCGACAACGGAACTGGTGATACCTGAGGCCACCCTGCGGCTGAAAATGTGGAGAAGCGCAACTGAGGGGAATACTTGGAATGCCCCGAAAGAGGACCTAGCCCCTGGACATGACCAAGGGTGGAATATATGGCGGTCCCTTAACAGACTTCGGACCGGAGTATGCAAGACGACGACACAAATGAGGGCCTGGCAGTTTTACAGCGGACCGACTGAATGTGACTGCGGCGTGGAGCAGACCCTGTCACACCTTCTGGAGTGTGCGCTGTGCCCGAATAGCTGCACCCAGGAAGACCTGATGATGGCCAGAAGTAACGCCATCGACGTCGCCCACTTCTGGGCAGACAGGATCTGACCCTGTTGTTTCCGACACGATTATATATATATATTACAAAGAAAGCACCCTGAATAAGAAACTGTAAAGAGTGAATGGAGGACGATTCAGAAAACAAGATTTGAGTTTTGAAAACTTCAATACGCTGATAGATAAAATTCCTGTTAGTGAAATTGTCTTCTAATGATGTCGATGTCGAAATATTTCAGAATGTATGTAGATTTTCAATATGTACATTTACAGTTAGAATTACCTAATAGATATCAGATCTCTGCTGCTAGAATATAGTCAGCAAAAGACCTGGCGAAATGAGACTAAAGCTTGATCTCTACAGGGGATATGACCAAGAGGCTTATCGATCCACGATCCTAGGAACACGCCAGTACAGGTATTAACAGATAGCAGCAGGTAAAAAAAATCCACTCTATAAAGCAATTTAAATGGTGCTTGTATGTGAATGTATCAAATTTACATAAAGGAAATGTATAATACAAATGTCGTGTTATTTATTTACTTAGAATTTCATTTTAATTGCTCGCATATATAAAGTGCCAAGCAGTTTAATAATGCTTTAAGATTGGATAATGGATACCGACCATAACTCTCTTTGCTGGGTTGACCAAATGATCCAGGTATCGTAAAAAAATATATATGATTTTGGCTTCACCCGCTTCTTACGCACGTATCGTGCTAATCATCCCATCTAATTAAATAGGGTAATTAATTATCGGCGAGTATGGCTTGGTGATAAATACGTTTGCTTACGAAATCGAAGGTCGTTGGTTCTATTTCAGTCTGAGATTAAAAAAAAATGATTCGATTACTAAGCTCTAGATATAAATACCTCTAGTTGGTGTGAATTTGATCCTTCACCCGTAAAATGTCAGTCATAGCGTATTAATTTAAAATGGTTGAAGACGAACGTCGTCCTGTGAACACCACGCATTAGTAGTGAATTCGTGTAATAATTGGGTGATGAGTGAATGTCAGACTGTAGTACATTACGTTGACGGATCAACACATGGCTAAGCGTTGCATGGTAAGCGTCGTAGAATCCAAAGACGAGATTTCTGTATCGCCTAACACAATCTGTTGATATTCTTCTGTGTGTAACGTAAATTGAAAACAAACACACAAATGTGCATCCGATACAGTAACCAAGCATTTGTACAAATCATATCAATAAATCTAATTTTCAACAGTAAGCACGCATTACTATCATAAAGAGACTACGCATGTTCCCATGTGGATTTCTTGGGTATTGGGATAAATAATGTAAGATAGTGATAACTGACAGAATCGTGGGGCGGAAAATCGTAAAAAATACAGTTTTTTTTTCTCTTGGTTCTGGAAAAAAATTCAATCGGTATTTTTGGAAATCTCTTGGTGATTGTCGTGATTTGGGGTCCATTGCATCAGGAGCTGTTAGACTGCCCACCTGGGAATGTCCGCGTCGACCTTGTGCGGCGCTTGGACACGCGAAAACGAAACCTCAAACTCCACATTGTGCTCGTGTTATACACACAAAGCGTGAATGGTATGAATATCCCCGCAGGCAGTACACTGTAGAGACGATCAAAATGCGAGTCGCAAGCAATATCCCACTCTCTTTCTTCTTCGGATGCTTTCTTTCCATTCGTTAGAATCCTGTAGCAAAATAGCTGGTCTTTAACATGCATTCCTTTTCCTTCGAGGGGCTATTCATAACCCTGAGATCATTGAATGCTTTAACTTTTACGTTCCGGATACTACGTCGAATTCGTGTATCTTGTCGCTACCGAGAATTCTGCAATATTTCACTTTCCAACATTAAAGTTTGACATACTACTAGCACTTAAATGAATATGTATTTTTTCTTCCCATATTTGTTCCATATCTTGAACATATATACGATAACCACAAACTGTCATGCCATTCAGTTATGTCAGTTTTCACTTTCCATAGTATGTAATAAGACATCTCTGAACGGAAAGATCACAATGGGAACACATATGGTTCCTGAAAACGTCGAAGAACTGATAAATATCTAAGGCTTATTTTAAATGATTTGTAAATCGCAATTTTTAACGAGATCGAAGTAGCCAGACGCTTCCGAGGCCTCGAATGGGTGGCTCAACCTAATCTAAGACACGCAGTATGCAACATGCGGCAAGCCATCTAAGTTTTTGTCCGCGTTAAATGTTGCTTAACTTCTGTGATCTAACAAGAAGCGAGCTTACAATGCGCTATTGTAGTTGCTTAGTACTTATAGTGAATGAAATAAATTATTTTGAAGGTTTTTTTTTCTAAAAATAATATATAATAACAGTTGAATGTTCGCTGCTAAACAACAACAAAGAAATGTATCAGTCTGTTTTTTTTGCCGAGAAATGGATCACATAAATGAGTACGTAATAACAATAGGCGAGCATTATAGGCGCTGTGAGGTCAGGGCTTCGGTACTAGAAAGGACTGTGCAGTGAGTAGCCGGGCGCGGTCCAAAGCAATCAGATATCGACGGGTGGGCATATTTGAAACCTCGAAAACTTTGAATACATATAAAATGGAAACTGTTACAAAATATAAAACAAGTAAGAACTTTGTATGAAACCACTGAGTTTTACTCAATAGTATCGGTTTTGGCGACATGGCACCATCATCAAGAGCTACTTAAATACAGAATACTTAATTAATAGTACATAGAGAAGTGGTGGGAGAGGAGAAGTGTTAGATACATTTATAGACGGAACTTTTGAAGAGAGCTTGGTGAAAACCCCCCTGTCGCGTCCTGTTTTTGGAGACCCAGATGGGTTCCGTTACTGGTCGCACGCAAAAAGCTACTTATTAGAGAGTGGCTGAAGGCATTCCCGTGATTCTAGGTGCATCAGTTACATGTCAAATAGATCTCAGTCTAAGGCTGCGAAATTAGTATACTACAGCGAGTCTCGAATTGCCTTCTTTGGTAACAACGCATTTCTAACCATGAAATACGTGGGAATGGATAAGGAAATGGATTCTGTAAAATTGCAGACATCATTTTGGAGTCATTGAAGAGAGCGAATTTATTGGAAACATATTAAGAACCGGGCTATAAAGTTAAAAGTAATTGATTATTAAGCATTTTCTTTGGAACTAAAATCATGCGCCAGATCTGGTTGCTTGCTGCAAAAGATTTAGCAAAATATTTCATCAAGCGCGGTCCCGATAATTCGATTACATTACGCAATAAATAAATTACAATAAGCTGCACATTTTTTTCATCAACCGATAAAGTGAACGAAACATAAATTGCATTCGAAATACATGAATTTGGGTCAATTGTCGTGATCGAAAAAAAAAGATTATTTCGATAATTTTTTGGTCGACATAAATCACCGGTGGCATTGTAATACCGAGTGGATATAACTTGCAAAAGATCAGATTAAATGTTTTTTTTTTCATACAGATTAATCTCGCACAAAAAATCAGATAAATATTCAATTATAAATACTTCCTGGTCTAGATATTAATAAAGGTGACTAAAATATTGGATCGCTAATGAAAAGGTTAGTTAAAGGAAAAAGTTACAAAATCACTAATAAAGTAAATCTACGTTCACTTTCAGAAATACCTGCGTACATTTAAAATGGTATTCTGAAAATTTCAACAACGGGGACAGAATTTCATCGGACTGGAGATCAAGGAATACTTATTTTTTATTTTCAATTTTATTTTTATTTATTTTATTTATTTTATTTCTTTCAGAAACATTACAAATACAAATATATTTAATACGATCCGGCAATAAGATATAATACAAGAGAAACAATTAGGTATGTAATATTATTAAAATGTCCCGAAGCTCGCTAAACAGAAGACTCTACGAAATTACTATGATAAATAAATTCGTGGAGCTCATGTCGAAACTGGGCTTCTCTCAAGTGGAATATATCAATATTCGAGGCAATATGGTTGAACAGTCTGATCACTCTCCCAAAAAGCATAGTCTCTGGCAGCTAAGTATTACCTCTAGGAAGAACAAACAATCTGTGCCGTCTTATCCTTAAATAATTGTCAGGGACAAAAAAACAATTTCCAACAAAATATCAGGATTTCTGAACACGCCGCGCACTAGCCGAAAGAAATGCATACTCAAGCACACATCTCTTCAAGTTCTCAACTTATTGTATCCCAACATATATATGTATATATATATAAAGTTTAGATGGGCAAATAATGTGTCCTACCTGTTCTACGGAGAAGAAAATGGATCCTCACCAAATATATAATAATATTTAGTGAGGATCCATTCACCAATTTAAGTGGCAAGAGCAAGTCGGGCGGCATAGTCCAGTGGTAAGTCGTTTGTTTGTTGCTTTTTGAAGAGTTTCGCATTATATAGGGGAAAAAAATTAACAGCTCTGGAGTATACAAAGACAAACACGTTGTAATACAGAAGTAAAATGCGTTACGAGTATTATTTAAGGCGATAAATTGAATGATATGCTAATTTAATCTGTTGAAAAACGGCATCATAATCAATATCGGTCGAAATAAGGGATAACTTCGTACGAAGAGCATTAGTTCATGTCAGATTAACAACCCTCGAGTGTCTCCGAAACACAAAAAAGGGCCAAGAAATTTATTACGGCAGTCGTAAACATACGAGGGCCTTTTCGCCAAATTAACTGCCGAATATAAATAAGCAGGAATTTAGTGGAGCGAAGAGCCAAATTAAGAGGACGTGATAAATATGCCGGCATTTTGAGATAAAATAATTTTAAAGTGGCTTTCTAAAAAAACGGCTTTCAGATTTTGTGGTCACTCACCCTTTGGGGTCCTCGCCAGCAAAACAATTACATTTCGGGGTACCCTAATAATGGTAAACACATTCTCAAGCCCTTAACCCTTGAAAAGACGAGTGTGTTGGTGAATAATATTATAAAAGACTTGTGATTTATACTAGTATCATAAATCAGATAGAACTTTACCATGTTTTCCAAAGCATTACTCAAATCCAAGGTACACAAAAGTTCAATCGATCTATGCTATCATGTATACTTCTTTAACGAACTTTCTCTCAAATTATTCCACCTGTACCTAACAAAACCAACATAAGACGATGTGGAAACCTCTGCAAGCATCCCTACACATCCGTTGACTCAAGACTGTTTTTCTTTCTCCGTATTTAACACCAGTTGCAGGTTTTTGAATGTTCTCTCAGAAATTGTTTCTTCCCACATACAATCAGAAGGTTTAAAGATGATAAATCTTAACCACGAGCAATCTCCTCAAACAATTGACGGCGAAACTGAAGTCTTCCAGTAAGTGTTCAGTGTGATCCATGTTATAACAAGGTTTGACATGTTATTTATATTTTTAACAATCACTTTGAGATCCACTTCAATATTAATTAGGTAAGTATTTCACACCTTACTTTAATATGGATCACACTGAGAATTGTTTCACTTGATGGAACACTGCAGTTTCACGATCTATGAAAGCTTCATCAGTTCCAATGTGCACAAACGTACGAACTGAAACAGTGCTCAGTGCGATTCGTGTTAAAACAACGTATGAAATTCTTATCTATTTTATAAGGTATAAAAATAAATCAATAATAAAAATGCCTAAATCATTTTTTTTTCTTCATCCTTGGAACCCTATCTGTCTCCCTCTCTTATCATTCCCTGATACACCCCTACCCCCTCTCCTACATAAAATGGGTTCGACCACTTATGAAGAACTATGCAGCTCAGTTGTCGCTTGACAAGTAATGGATTGAGAAAGACTACGAGTTAGTCGAAACTGCAGTCTCCTAAACATAGAACATATCTTAGTAAAAACAAGGTAAATAAATTAATATTTATTGTGACATATTTATTTATTTATTATTTAATATCAAAGTGAATGCTAAGAATTTAAATAAAAACAATTAAATATTCAAGGCATTTAAGTATTAGAGAATACTGAAGCTCTCTCGTTGAAGGGTTCAGGTTATTTTTAGCCCTGACACGTGCATTTCCGAGGAAATTTAAAGATTGCCAAATAAGGCCGTTGATTTTTATGGCGTCAGCAGTAAACGCGTGCGCCTCAGGAATGCGATAACAAAAGAGGAGGAGGACACGAAGGAGGACGATGGCGCCCGCCTGCCGAGGAATGCCAACTCCTGGCTCCAGACCAAGGCTGCTCAACATCCATTCTCATTATCACAGCATCAAGTATCGCGCATAATTTGCAGACTGAAATTGTAAGAGGCGTTGAAAATCAGGCAACCGAGAGCTGAAATTCTAGATCGAAGGAAAGAAATCAATGTGACAGACAAGTACATATAAAATTATTGTTATAATATATTTTTAATAAACCTTCGCTTTCTATCTGATAGTCAGTATTTATTGGAAATGCAATGTTTAAATAGTTAAGTTATGGCACTTTCAAATGGGCTACCAGTCTACTACCAGCACACTCCTTTTCACGATCCTTTTCCTTTTTGTCATTTCCTAACTTTTCTAACTGCATAATTATAATTTTACATTAATTTTAATTAAAAATAACAATTAAAAAATATTTAGTAACGATTTCACATTTATTTTGAAGTGATTACATGTTTCGGACTCCCTGGAGTTCATCTCCCTGGGGTCCATCATCACTGAAGATGGACCCCAGGGAGTTCGAAGCTAAATATTAAATATAAACTCCCTAACTTAATCATTCACTATATTTATAATTATAAACTAAAAAAAACATTTTATACCAGTCTCTATATTTTTTCATTATATTATGTTTCACTGATATGTGAGATTTATTACTGAATTATTCCATATTTACAGTTTCCAAGAAACATTCACCGATATAATAATTAAAGAAAAATGATTTAAGTTTAACCAATGCCACAGTAAACAACGATTCTTTCAAAGAATTATTATATACTTCATAGCTGCTTCACCTGACAGGTTTATTATTTCCTAATTAAATTAGGCGATTCCTTGTATCGTTTCGCCCAGATGATAAACAAGACGATTTCTTCGTGCGTCTCTCATTAGGAAATACCTTATTTATTGATACCTTAATTTACGATGGGGTTCACCTAAACGCCTAACTAAAGGTTTAATTTAATTAAATCGTTGGTCATTTAGATCGTAAATTTACAGCTAGAGAACAAGGCCTTATATTCTAAGGAAATACTATCGTAATTTAATTACATTCTGTATTATGTTAGAATATAGAAGAAAATAAAACTTATTATACAGGGAGCGGAGAAAACATCCGACGGTTTTTAAATCAAAAAAACACAAATAACAGTCAGATTTTTTTGCCGTTCCCTGTACTATACAGCAGCTTCGTGAATGATTGTAATATTATATTGGTATATACAGTATAAATTATCTTAAAGTGATTTTTATTTAAGTAAAATTTATTTCTTCTCTTTCTTGTTGAAAATATTGAAGAGTCAAGTGAAAGCTGACATTGGGAAACACCTAAAATGGCACTATATTAAGAATAGATACAAAAAATATCATTAATTAATCTAAACTAAATATTTTAAATTTGTTAATTTCTTTAATTAAAATTAATTTACTATTATAATTACGGAGTTTCATTAAGTATATTCAGTTGATAACCTTTATGTTATAAATGAAGCTTTCAAAGTTGCTAGCTGTGAATGAATTTTAAGCCGACCTTTGCACGCTTAAGAGTTTTAGTCTAACAAGAATTACTGCAGCACGACCAGCATCCGATGTCTCGGATATAATTGGTTTTTCATTACTGCCGCAGTAAAATGGAGCTTCAAGCCCGGGGTTATGGCTTTACTGCCTTGTTAACGACTGTTAGTGAGGCCATCTCACTAAACAAGATCACTTTATTGGACAATATAAGATGGACTATCGCCTACCAGATTGGAAAAGCGACCTCGTTAACTGTAATTGTTGTTGTGCTTTCCAGAAGACCTTTACAAAAATCTTCTTTTTATTCTTCTACATCAAGCTTACTAACTAGAGCATAGAATTGCAAAGAATTATCGTCATAAAGTTGTTCCATATTAGGTACCTTTAGGGAAGGTTCGGAAAATATAGTACATCATGTGAAACAACACCAGTATTTTAAGCAGACTATTTTTTTTTCGATTTATTTGATTTGTTGTTCATGGTGAAATTCTATAACATCAATGAAATAAGATAATATTTGGAATTATTCTCCAATATTATTTTTAGTCAACATGTTTCAGCTTCTCCCAGAAGCCGTTTTCAAGTGAATTCAATGAGCTCTTGCGAACTTGTATAAAAATATCATCGTTTATTGTATCACGTAAATTTTACGCACATATTATCAATATTTTACAGTCAGAGTATTTATAAACGTAAATTCGTAGATTTATTATAATAGTATGTATTTACACTAACGACACGTCTTATCGAAACCGTCAATAAATACATTCTTACTATACGGCTCTAGACTATACAGGTCTAGATGCAATGATATATGGCGTTTTCAGCTTCTAATACCTTAAGTAAGGTTATGTATTATTAAATATATAACTTCTACTATGCGTATGAAGCGAACGTATGCACTAGCGATAGTGTAAATTCGGCATATTGTGAAAGCTCATACTAAGAAAAATAATAAATGCATACACATACTAGTAAATGTTTTTTTAATGTGGTTTTTAAGATTAGACTAGCATATTTTCTAAAATATTATAAAAAATGTGAATATTAGGCCTAAATTGATAGTTTTAAATTGCTCATACGAGTGCAAGAGTTCAAAGCAAAGTCGAAAATAGTATGCAAATAGTAAAGTAATACGAATTTGAAGTATGTATTATTTATTGAAAATTATATAATACACACAGCTACGAGTACTGCACACGAAATTCATTTTTAAACGCAATATATTGAACTAAGCAAACGCGAAGAAATGACCCACTGTAGTAAGCATTGCGTACTTGTTAGGAGTGGTCAACTAAGTCTGCATTGCATTACTCTGCACCCCTTCATTTACGGATCAGTTTCTCATCGTTTCCTCGTTCTCTGCAATTGCACACAGCTTCTGAATGCCTGTGTCACAACAACAAGTGTCACCAAGCGCATGCGCGTGCCACTCGAGAAGAAGCACGTCCACTTGTTCAGTTTATTAAAAGAGAGTAAACAGAACATGGCGCATGGCATGCATATATATTATGTAAATAGTTTATTTGCATGTAGGTAAAAATAATAAAAGCCTATTTTACGTAAGAACAATCTTAATGTTGATCCGCCAACGTCCTAGACTACGGCCCGAGATTCACACATCTTCCTTATAATTACAGGTATTTACTATGAATGGGTGGTCTTCACGGGACGACTTTCGTTTACCACCGATTTTAATAAATAGAATACGACTGGCATTTTACGGGTGAGGGATCATATTCACACCAACCGAGGGTTTATAGAGCTCGAAAATCGAATAAAAATCTTCTTTTTTTTTAATCTCCTTCGAGGATCAAACCCACGAACTTTGGCTTGCAAAGCAAACGCTTTAACCATTGAGCTATACCCTCCGGCGAACACGGGACTTGGGACACGGTACGCACAATGGCAGCTGAGAGAACCGAGTGGCGGCAAATTGTGGTGATTTCATACAAATATGATATAACGGTAAGACGAAGAAAATAATTCAGTATTCATAGATTATTATTACTCATATTTGTTAATAAAACAATTAAAATACTGTACAAAATAAAAAGACTAAAATTAAGTAAGTAAAAAATAATTTAAATAAAAAATAATAGCATTGCAAAAAAGTTGTCCAATTGATGTTTAAAAATTTTAACAATTGATTTATGCAAAATGCATTACTGTCCCAATCGCCAAAAATACCTGCGCACTTATTTGATATAACAATTTATAAATTATTTTCAATGTACAAGCATCGAACTGATAAATTGTATTGTATGTTATGTATGAAACAGGTGCAATGAGGCAGTGTTCGCAAAACAATTCATATATTACATATATAAACCGAAGTGATGAAATTATATGATTGAAGAAATACGATGTCGGACATTGAATGTTGGCCCATTGCATCGAAATCCACTGCCGCATTTATTGTAGGATTGGGCAATTGCGATGCGCTCGGCGAAATTGAAAGATTGCCCCTGACGAAGCGCTGGAGCGAGTAGTGACTGGGCTGTGAAAGCAAGCCGATTTGTGGTGGCCATATACAATCGCCTGTCGACAGGCGTATACAACTGGGATGGGCTGCATTTGGAAGACTAAAGTTCATTTTTAAAGCGAAAATTCCGCAATGTCTTTAAACTAAGGCGTTTAACCAATGCATCCTCTCTGTATTAACTTATGGCGCAGAGACGTGGAATCTAACAGTGAGTCTTGCCCATAAAATAAAGGTCACCTAGCGTGCTATGGAGAGATCCATGCTCGGAGTGTCGCAAAAATATAGAATCCGAAACGAGGAAATACGCAGAAGAACTCAAGTAGTTGATGCTACCCAACGAATAGGAACACTCAAGTGGCAATAGGCAGGACATATCTGTCGAAGAGACGATGGTCGATGGGGAAAGTATTGGAATGGCGCCCAATAACTGGCAAACGAAGCATTGGCCGACCCCCTGCAAGATGGGCTGAACGCTGCATGCGGGAAACGTGTTGTGTTCGTGTTTGTGTGTGGGTTGGGGAGATTTCAAGTGTATATTTATCTGTTTCTTGAAGAGATCCAGATTGTAGGAAGGAGGAAACACAGACGCTGGAAGAGCATTCCATAGCTTACCGGTGGCATTAAATGATGCTATGCACCAACTGATGCTTATAAACTCTAATATTTAAATTATATCGTGGTCTTAAAAGGGTTATTGCATATGAGCATTGTTTTAACTCGTGATTGAATAACTCGGGTTAAATGGAATAAGTTTATTGTGCCCACATACTACAAGGCGGGTAATCCATTGGACATACAAAACTAAGGAAATGCTTAGTTCAGTCCGTAGGAGTAACCACACTTTAATGTTCAATTACGGTTATAGGTTATTATAGTAAATTACAATTATTTATTATTAAATTATATGAACATTAAACATATGTATGTGCAACACAACTTAAAACGATCAGATACAAAGAAAACTTGTATTAGTTTCACGAATCTCCGTAATCTTTCACGTGAGTTTTTTTTACTTAGGCCTGTATTTCTTTGTTCAGTAACTAAATCAAGGTTTTGGCAGCGAGTTAAATCAATTGGAAGGATAAAGTCATGTGGTGAGTTATATATTAAAATGGCAGTTATATATTCAATGCTAATAAAAAATAATGTAAGATGAATGAATTATTAACCCATAAAATGGAAACCTAACCTATCATTAATTACAATCCATTAATTATTTCCTGCCAATTTATTAATTTTTCTATTGCCGTTTGATATTTATCTACTGCTAAATGATTCTTTTTTAATTACTTCATTAGGTATTTATTACCGGCCGTTTGCCAAATAATTACTATCCAATAATTGTATTAAATATTGCCCAAAAAATAGTTGCCTTTGACATCACCATGATGTAGCCCTTCCTGACTGGTACCAAAAATATTGGTATACAATCTTTCGTCTCTTATTTTCTGTTCGCTTGTTCGCTCACTTGTGTTAGTTATAGACATCACCACTTGAGCGCTGGGCGACAGCCTAAGCGCCGTCGAGCGGTCAGTTATGTGTTGACGACCGAGAAGGTCGCATTACGGCCAGCGGCATGTCATTCCGCCTGGACGGAAGTTTGTAAAATTTTAACGTAAATATAATCAATGTGCTTCTAAAAGAAAGTTATCAGTATTATCAATCTACTCTTAATCCTGCCCTCACGCGACGGAGTAACACATTTTTTTTGAAGGAGAGGAGGATGTAACCTTTTACTTTGCTGTTATGTTAAGGTTTTCTCTAAATTATTTTTGTGTTTTGTGAAGGAAATGAATCTTATACTATGTTTGTGAAAGATAATCTAATTGTAGGTGGAGAGATTATGATTTTAGTTACACAGTGTAATGTCTGTTAGCTTAGCCATTGGATCCGCTTGTTTATCCGCGGATACGAATCGCCGTACTTTGGTTACATAAGCTTTAAGCCTAACCCTCGCCGCAGGTGGATCGGCCCGAAGGTAATCGAGTTATAGCATAACGGTTGCCTATTGTGTACTTGCGGATTATGGACATACCCCAGCATCAGAATAAAACACACTATAATAAAATAGTTTATTCATATATCTTTTATATCTGTTACCTACCTGTACAAGACGTTACTAACCTAACACCTCCATCAACATATTGGAGAGGGTATAGAAGATATTTCTGAGTCATCTCTATAGGAGTGTCTACGGTTATTATCCGTGGCTATACCCATCTATAGGGTTGAGCCGCTCTTAAGGACAAATGGTGCAGACCTCAGGAGCGTCGGGCTCATCATACGATCTTCTTAAATAATCCGATCATTAAATCGCTTAAAAAATTACCTCCAATATTACTCGAATGTTGATAAATTCCACGCGAAGGAGGCCCAGTTCAGGCACGAGCTAAACGAATTTGTTGAAATATTATTTGAAGTCATGCGTTTAGAGAGCTTTGATACTACATACTTGAAACGAAGATATTCGAAGAAGAACTAAGGTAATAGAGGTTACCCAACGAATAGGTACACTCAAGTAGCAATGGCAGACTGTCGAAGAGACGACAATCTGCGATGGGAAAAAGAGAGTTGGAGTGGCTTCAAGAACTGACAAAACGGAGCGTTGGCCGACCCCCTGCATATGCACTGACGACATCAGAAGAATAGCGGGAGTAACCTGGATGCAGAGGACAGAGGATCAAAAAGGATAGTAGACACATGCGGAAGGCCTACGTTAAACAGTGGACGGACACAGGCCGACAGCGGAGGATCGACAAGAATGGAGACTCATACAGGTGGCTTACTCAACAGCGGACGAACAGTCTTACGACGATGATTCGAAATGAGCGGTTTCGCTTTCAATGAGAGCTTCATCGGATCTTCACTTGTATAAAAGATTATGTACATTTCGCTGTATGAATTTTTGTATACATATTAACATCCTCCTCTCTCAAAAGGGGGTGTTATTCCGTCGCGCGAGGGCAGAATGAGGAGCAGGTCAGCAAATAAACACTTTTTTTTAGAGGCACATTGAATATATTTACTTAAAACGTTACAAGCTTTCGGCCAAGCGGAAACATACCGCTGGACGTAACGCAACCTTGTCTCGCTAAAAGGTGGGGACCGACTGGCGTGATGGGTTTACCGGCGCTGCGGCGCTCGCCCAGCACTCGAGTGGCCATATCTATAACTAACACATCCGTAAACGGACCTGTCCAAAATGAAAATATGGAGGACACATAAATGTATGACAAGCGATCTAAAATACGAGACGAAAGATTGTATATCGAAGCTTTCGGTACCAGTTAGCAAGGGCTACATCGTGCTGAAGTCAATATTTAAAAACAATCGAAAAAAGTATATGTGCAGTATTTTATTTTAATGTTATAGTTGGTTATTGTAAACGCGGAATCGTGGACGTTATGTGATATGAGTCTCTTATACGAGTTGTACGGCGTGGCGAAATTAATGACCGTCTTCCGATTGAATGGCCATGTCAGAATGCGAGTCTCGCAACATGGAAATGACATAAAAACAAACAGTGAAAACTGCCATCACATCCTGTGCGAGTATTACCTTCCATGGAGAATTTACTTTTCCACACAGCAATTACATTTCTTCGTACATATGCCAGGAAATCGTCAAGTTTAACGTAGTATTATTTATTGATTAAATAAACGTATTATTTTAATCATAAAACTGATAAAGATTATCTAAAAATGTTAAATGGTGGTGAATGTTCAGTCGTAGAAATAAACTATTATGGCGGAAAAGGAAAAGAAATTGGCCTAAGACCATAACATTTAGGCCGGCGGCAATTAGCTCAGTGGTCAAAGCGTTCGCTTTGCAAGCCAAAAGTCGTATGTTCAATCCCCGATGGAGATTTAAAAAAAAGAACTATTTTTGAGCTCTAAAACACCCTTGGTTGGTGTGAATTTGATCCATCACCCGTTAGATGCCAGTCATAGCCTTTTAATTAGAATTGGTGGTAGCTGAAAGTCGTCCCGTGAAAACCACCCATTCAGTAGTAAATTCCTGTAATAATAATAATGATGGGTGAATCTCGGGCTGTAGTCTATGACGTTGGCGGATCAACACTCCACATGCAGCGCTTAGCCATATGCACCATGATAAGTGTCATTGAATTCAACAGATGAGACTTCTGAATTAATATCACCATCTGTCGGTATACTCCTGTATGTGTTTACAAAAAAAAAAAAAACAACATTTGGCGCGAAACGTTCTTAAATAAGTGACTGCTCGTAAATAATAAATACCACGTGTTATTGACTATATTGAGCCACACTTAGAACCAAATTGTCAAAGCTTCAGGGACTCTCGGTTAATCAAGCAATTTTCATGTAAAAACAAGGTAAATAAATAAATATTTATTATTTATAATGGATCTCAAAGTGAATGCTGAAAACATTGAAAAATAAGCAATAAAAAACGTTAGTAAAGCTACATAGACTATGTCGAAATCGATTGTGTTTCCTTACTCATGTTTATCCATTCAATAAATTGAAAAAAAAATCATTCGTGCATTTATCATTGACACAATGCAATTAATAAATCAATAAAAGGTCTTTTGTAATTGAAAAATTTAATTAATATAAATGTTATTCAGGCGATGAATAAGTTAAACCAAATCCGGTACAAGTCCCGTGTTGCATAGTATTGCACAGTATTGCGCAATAAATATTAATTTATGCACAGTTTATTGCAAGACAATGTGTGTCCGTTGTGAGACTAATGCATCATATTATTAAAAATAGACCACAGCAATCAAAGGATATTATTATAATAAGGCTTCACAATGATAATCATTTGAATGCGTCAGAAATGCGAAATGTATTGGGCGAGGCTTATAATAGAATATCGCACTGAATGTACGAGTATATGATAAATTAAATTTAAAGAAAAAAAACAAGTACTAGTAGTACAAACTTTGTATGTAACCACTAAGTTTTGATTAATAATCACTCTTCCATTTTCGGTGACATGGCACCTTCGTCAGAAGCTACTAACAAACTAAACTTAAACACAGAACACGTAATTAAGATTATAAAGAGAAGTACGGGGGAGAGGATACGCGTCGGAATAATTGAATAGAGAGAATTTATAGAAAACACATCAACAACTTTGCTATACGTTAAAAGTAATTAATAGATTAGTAATATATATAATCGTGTCGGAAACAACAGGGTCAGATCCTGTCTGCCCAGAAGTGGGCGACGTCGATGGCGTTACTTCTGGCCATCATCAGGTCTTCCTGGGTGCAGCTATTCGGGCACAGCGCACACTCCAGAAGGTGTGACAGGGTCTGCTTTACGCCGCAGTCACATTCAGTCGGTCCGCTGTAAAACTGCCAGGCCCTCATTTGTGTCCTCGTCTTGCATACTCCGGTCCGAAGTCTGTTAAGGGACCTCCATATATTCCACCCTTGGTTATGGGGCTAGGTCCTCTTTCGGGGCAATCAAGTATTCCCCTCAGTTGCGCTTCTCCACATGTTCAGCCGCAGGGTGGCCTCAGGTATCTCCAGTTCCGTTGTCGACTGTAGGAAACTTCTTCTTGATTTGAGCCGTGTAGTTATCTTTTGGTACCCAAACATAGGGTGGAGTGCGTCGTGGGTTGCTTTGGTGAGTTCCCTCTTGGTAGTAACTTCTCGCCGTATGTTTGGTGGGGCAATGCCGAGTTGATATAGCTTTGATATTGGGGTAGGTTTTAGGCACCCCGTAACCACCGGCACGTTTCATTCAGAGCAATATCCACTTTCTTGGTATGGGCAGACCTTGCCCATACTGGCGCAGCATACTCGCCAGCAGAGAAACAGAGACCTAGAGCACTTGTGCGGATCAGGTTTGGTTGGGCTCCCCACTTCGTACCTGTCACTTTTCGGAGTAGGTTGTTTCTGGTGGACACCTTTTGCGTAACAGACTGACAGTGTTTCTGATAAGTGAGGGTCCTATCCAGCTTGACCCCTAGGTATTTAGGTGTGTCGCAGTGCTCTAACACCAAGTCGTTCCAGGTAATGTGCAGCTTTCTCTTGGCAAGTCAACAGACTTTAGTTAGATTAAGATGAAAGGCGCAGACTTGGGTCTTGCTTGGGTTTGGCTGTAGTCGGTTTTGGTGGTAGTACGAAGAGAGGGTGATGAGTGCTTTAGTAAGCTGGGTTTCTACTTCCTCGAAAGAGACCCCTTGTGCTGTGAGCGCCAAGTCATCTACGCAGAATAGTAATTGAGACTGCTATATGCAAAATCGCCGCAAACAATAAAGGAAAAATTACAATTTTTAAAAAAGCGTGCATTATATGCACATATTCTTCTTCGTGTCAGCGACGTCAAATTATTTTTGCCCAGTATCTGGCAGCATTGATAGCCCATGTGTTGCCCAGCATTAGTTCTTTGGAGATGTGCAGTTTGTTGGGCACATATAATGTTGGTTGACTATGTACACATAATTTTAATCGACAAGTGGTGGACCTGTACTCCACCAAGGTAGTAAAATAACCACGTATGTGTCCTGCTTTACTTTGAATAAACAATGGTGCAAAATGTATGCGGACCTCGGCATAGAAATCTTTGGAATTGATATTAAACATAACGATTCACTTTGTTCTTGACTTGTGTATGACACTTTTGCACTATAGTAACAAGGGTAGACTGAACTAATAAGTAATAGAATAATGATTATTATTACATTTAATTTCATATAGAAGCAGCACGTACGTACAAGTATATATAGTTAGATTATGTCAGTACTTAGTAGATATAAGGTGACACTGTGAGGTGTGATACTAATAACTCACCTGTTTCATTACATTCACACATCTTTTTTATTATTAGAGGAATTCACTATGAATGAGCAGTACTTATAGAGCTTAGAAATCGATTAAAAATATATTTTTTTAATCTCCGTCGGGGAACTAACCCACGACCTTCGGTTTGGCGAACAAACCATTTAACCACTAAGCTATGCCTGCCGACATGTATCTGAGCATGTGATCACCACAAATTGCCGATACTCAGTTATATCAATTACCCATGTCAATGCAATTTCGACACATCTCTGCACCCGAAGGTCCACAGGAGAACATACATAGGGGCAAAAGCATAAGGGGCTTGATGAGACGGCTATAGTATCGGAGGCACATTTTTTGGGTGAATGATTCAATAGAATTTTTGAGAAGACCTTATGATTAGCCCGACACTCCCCAACGCCTGTACATTCATTTATGTTTTACTCCGTGACCAATGTTGACAACTTCTGTCTAAAACGAACCGCCCTTACAATTAGCAATTGTTGTTGGACGCATATAAATTTAGATAAGATTTCATTAACCTCTCCTCCCCGGTGATGTCTATCGACTACACATTGCTTGTTATAACTTAAATATCTCTGTAAATATAATACATACAGGGTTCAGATTTTAGGTATTCCTCCTTAATACATTTACGTATTGAAAAAAATTATAATAATAGGCACTCATCGGGAGCAGGAAATATTTTTCTAAAATCCGAATAAATTCACCACTACACTCAAGACGCGTCAACTGTCATGTATTCATTCGACCTGTCGGAAGCGTGTGCAAAAATAAAATTAAAAAATACCCAGATGCGTCGCATCTATACCATGACGTACTAATATGAGTGAGCGAGACGGGAAACCTCAGTTGGTCGGCTAGATCGAAATGATATCGATGCGCGTCGGCTCATCGATATATCGACAGGCTAAGTAGTGTCAGTAGCTCTCGGAAGTTCACGCGCCAAGGTGTGTCTGGCCGTTTGAGGTCTTCGTCTGATGTTTTTCATGTTTTTAGCTATTAAATGTCAATTATTACTGCTTATTGACATCAACTATTATAAAATTAAGCGATATCTTTGAATATTTTAATTTTTCGAATTTCTCATTTTATTCACTTTAAATCAGAATGTGTAACGAGTACACACCATCGGAACGCGCGGAAGTTTTTAACATAGTAAGGCGAGGGTTAAACTAATGATAGACTATAAACAGCTGATGATGTCAATAATACAGTAATAAGAGTGTGAAAAAATAGCTTCATCTTGACGAGGCCTGATTTAAAAGAGTGAATCACTGATGTCGAATGTCGAATGACAAATGTCGCAAATTCCTGTATTGTAGTGCATCGTAAAGTTTGACATTTAGCGTCAGAGTGGGCGGGAAGGTTGTTTATTTATAACCATAACTTACTTCACCGTTGGATGCTTTTTAATAGTGTAATCGGCACGTGTTTCACACTCATAATATCGATGATTATTTGAAAAGTATTTTAAATATCCACCCCTTTCCCCCCACTTATAGACTCACTATCTTTTTTTCTAGTAATAATAACGCTAATTATTGAACACCCGAATACTTCTCCGACACAACAGCCGCAGTTTTTTTTTTTATGTAAAGACAGATGGTGATAGTAATTCTGAAGTCTCATCTGTGGAATTCTGCGACGCTTAACATGCTGCATATGGCTAAGCGCTGCATGTGGAGTGTTGATCCGCCAACGTTATAGACTACAGGCCGAGATTCACGCATCATCCTTAATTATTACAGGAATTTACTATGAATGGGTGGTCTTCACGGAACGACTTTCGTCCACCACCAATTTTGATTTATAGACTATGACTGGCATTTTACTGGTGAGGGATCAAATTCACGCCAACCGGGGGTATTTTAGAGCTCGGAAATCGATTAAAAATAAATATTTTTCAATCTCCGTCGGGTATCGAACCCACGACCTTTGGCTTGCAAAGCTAACGTTTTGACCATTGAGCTATACCCGCCGGATATGTAAGTTCGAGGACTCTTGACCTGAGGCTACCGGGAACCATCTACGGTCCCTTTCGGACCTTCATACAGGTGTTCTGGACAAGGAATAAACAACCTGAGCTTACAAAACTGTGAAACTACAATTTGTGGTGTCAATATGCTGTAAATGTGGATAGTATATGGTAAAAAAAGTATTAGAATATTGAAATATATAATCTGAAAAACAGATATTACATTTCACGGCCATTTGTCAGATCTGTCGGACATTTGGATTGCTCCACCTTTCTTAGTGGCTGGCGCGTGCCGCAGTCACTCCAATCAATAACATGCTGTTCTACAAACGCACCAGACTTGATGCCATTTCGAATTGAAACACTTACACAGTTTTTTTTTTTCAATTAAAAAACTTGATTCGTATGCCATCGAATACATTATCAATACAGATCGATAAAAGATATATTTAATAGTGAATTTAAGCTCGGAACAGGCAAGAATTGCGACAGACTTATGTAAGAAACAACATCTGAGTTAAAATGGTTCTTGTCCTGTAATTACTAACATCCTCCTCTCTTTTAAAAGGGAGTTATTCCGTCGCGTGAAGGCAGAATTAGAGGAGCACATTGACATATATTTATGATAAACTTTACAAGCTTCCGGCCCAGGCGGAATGACATGCCAGCCGGCCGTACTGCGACCTTCTCCTTAGTCGAAACTTCAGTCTCCTAAACAGAAAACTTTTCTTACGTGATCCATGTAAAAACAAGGTAAATAAATAAATAATTATAATTTATAATGGATCTCAAAGTGAATGCTGAAAACATTGAAATAAAAAATATTAGCATAAATTTCAGAATATATTTTTTTAAGACTGTTTCTGTCCATCTACACTTGAAAACGGCATCTCAACGAAGCCGAAAAATGGCAAAAATGAAATTTAGGAAGTAATAGACAGAAAACACATTAATTTACCAAATAATACTCATAAAATTTTACAGTTAACGCCATCTAATATAGCATTTCTCTCATCAATAAATAGAAGAAAAATAAACTGCAGACGCGGAGATTCGAACTACGAACCTTATATCTACGAAATATATTTACCCAACCTTGACCAACTCGGTCATCTTGCACTGCTCGTCTAGTTCAGACATTAACACGAGTTATTTATAAAGGTGCTTGTTTTACTTTCATTAACAAAATTGTATTTTTTTAACCTGTTCGCATCGGTACCCGATATATGCCGTGTAAGATTCCCCTAGCGTTGACATCGGTAGCCATGATATATCGTTTTGCTACTTTCTTAGAATAGTTTTTTATGCATCATCTGATAGCTAAACGATACAAGAACAGATGTGATATATGAAAATAGACCAGATAAGTACATTTATGCTTCAAATACTTGTTTTATAATTGACAGTTTAATTTGTATTCCAACGAGCCGTAATGAAAGGGTTAAATAACAACATTTTCTTTCATCATCAGGCATATTACACTATTTTTTTCTCTTGTAATATTGGATATTAAGCTGACCGTGTAACTGTTGCTTCGTAACAACTTATATCCAATCTTTATCTCCCTTGGTGTAGTTTGGCCCGCGGCTGTTTCGACAGTCAGTCGGACATTTTTGGAGCATTGTTTTGACATAATGTTATAATCACAATCCCATGGCGGCAACAACACTCTACAACAATATTACCAACATAGCAGAAACGCAATGGAATAATTTTTAAAATAATATTTTATAAGCATGATATATATCCTGTGGCGCCCCCTTCCAGATCTCAGAGCACATTCTCTGGGACTGTCAAATCTCGTTAGAAAATGAGTCCTTTCGATGCAGTTCGTCAAAAACTGCCGCCGGGCGTGCATAATTTTGGTCACCAAAAAAATTTCCACGCATTTATAATCTTTGCTCGTATTTTCGGTGATAGAATCTATCTTCACTCTCCATCTCTTTACAACCCATGAATGCGATTCTAATCTCTTCACGGGTTTTTCTTTTTATCTTAATGTGCAGTTTATCAAGTTCGTTCAGAGGGGACTCCCCACTGGACTTATCAGTTACAACCGATCATAATCTGAATGAGCGCGTCATCAAGGAGACTTAACTTAACTCCGGTGTGACGCGGGTGTGAGGCGGGTAAAGTCCATCCCTTGCTGACATGGTACCGAAAACCTCGATATACAATCTTTCGTCTCTTAATTTCGTTCGCTTATCGGATCATCGTGTGTTGAAATTTTGTAATGCCGTTAGGACTAGTTATATAGATCGCCACTTGCGGCGCTGAATGTCACCGACCGCGGTGCCCGGTGCCCAGTCAGTTTTGTGCCGACCGCGACAAGGAGGTTGTATTATAGCCGGAAAGGCATTTTATTTGACTAGTTCCGGAAATTTGTAAAGTTTATCATTAAAATATATGTGCTTGTGGAAAATGTCTGTGTGTTGTTAAAATGCTCCTTAAAAAATAACCACGCAATTTTGTAACGAACTTAGAGAGGAAGATGTCAATTTATATGGAAGATTATAGATAAATGTTACAAAAAGGCAGTTATAGTTTAAGCTCTCCTGTGACATTCACAAAAGTCCCAGCCAGGTCAACTTTCACCTCTTGGTCGTCTGTAGTATGGTAGGCTGCCTTGTTAGATCATAAACTGGAGCTGCCTTTTCTTCAAGACCCGTCTCACGCCATGAGGCGAAGACTATGGCGGCTGACAGGGCTTTGTGGGGACATTTTGTGATTTCCATATGGTCCAGTTAGTTCAGTCTCCATTAATAAAAGTTAATCGATAAAGCCGAAACAAGGCTTTAATAAATATCATCAATTCGGAAAAAAAATATATATTTTCAAATATTTGCGATTGTAAAGATTGTATATCGAGGTTTTCGGTACCAGTCAGCAAGCTGCATGAGGATATTAGTCGCGAATATCCAAAACGTAGATAGAGCAAAAAAAAAAAAGACCCAAAAAGTAACATTGTACTTCAGCTAATCCTGTTACACTTAAACTGTACTCCATCCAAGGTTAAGCGCAATTAAATCACCTTTACAAGAAGCAGTAAAACGCTAGATTCGACTTCATGATACAATAAACCGCAAATTGAGGGCAATTACAACGAGGCAATTCTCAAGAAGAGCGATAACCAAGTGATGCCATTGTTAAAAAAATAACAAGGATATAAATCACTCCGGCAAATATTTATTATGCACCATTATTTTATGTGTTATTAGTTTTCCGCGAAACAATAGAAGCGTTCAATGATTTTATTTATTATGTAATAACAAAAGGTGACCTAACGGCTCAAATCAAGAAGAAGTTTCATACAGTCGACAACGGAACTGGTGATACCTGAGGCTACCCTGCGGCTGAACATGTGGAGAAACGCAACTGATGGGAATACTTGGATTGCCCCGAAAGAGGACCCAGCCCCTGCTCACGCCCAGGGTGGAATGTATAGAAGTCGCTTAACAGACTTCGGACCGGAATATGCAAGACGACGACATGCAGAATTACAGCAGACCGACTGAATGTGACTGCGACACAAATGAGAGAGAAAAAAACTAGTAAGAACCATCTCAGAGAGGCGAACCCGATGGATCGGTCACATCATGCGCCACGATAGTCTTCTTCGCGACATTGTAGAAGAGATGGTTAAGGGTGGAAACTGCAGACGGCGCCCTAGACGGGAGTATTTACAGTAAGTGTTCGAGTACATGAGTTGAAGCTTTTATGCTGAGCTAAAGAGGGTTGCAGAGGATCGAGAAGAGTGGAGATCGAGATGCAAGATTTTGTTGCTGCAAACAAATCCACCGGATTGATACTACGAAGAAGTGCATATTACGCAGACTTAAAAAATAACTATACTTCGTTGGGTATGTGAAACATTCTCCGCTTAAGAATCACTGTATTAGATATATTGAGATGCCACAAAAAATAGACAAAAAACAGATATCTATCGAAGTATGATTTAGCGAGAAATAAGGCTTTATTAAAAAAAATACAAGGAAATACACATACAATAATCAATTAATGCTATTAGTCTTCTAAGAAGCTTAATAGAACCATATTACTAGTTTTTATAAATGTTAACGAATGCAAAAGCACACTTTCAAGGGGGAATCCTTTGGTGCAATAACGCTTTAATGTAATGTCATGATGACTGGACGCTAAATGCGAATAACTTACAATCACATATTAATATTACGAGTGTTATCCCTGAAATCCCTGAACAGATTAAGAACCGGAGTTGGCATAACAAAGGACAACCTCGAGCGGTGGGGATTTCTTCGGCAGGGAGAGCCACTACTGTGCGACTGCGGAGACCCGCAGACCGCCTCACACCTAAGATCCTGCTCCATGTGCCCAACAAGCTGGACACCTCAAGACCTAATGCTAGGCAACACACGAGCTATCGATGTTGCCAGATACTGGGCAGAAATAATTTGACGTCGCTGACACGAAGAAGAAGAAGATCCGTAATATAAGATTCCCATGGCGCTACAGTCCTGAAAAGCGCTCTTATGGTGGATCCCACGATTCTGTAGTGTACCTTGGTTCCCCCACTCTAAATCTCTTTCCTAGCGAGCTGCCTGCGGAGCTCAGTCTTGTCTTGGCAGCCGTGTGTGATGGATCTCCCCCTCGCTTCGTCTGCCAGGTGTGAGCTGCGCTCGGATGTTTTCACTGCACATTAATTTCATCACATAAAAAAATCAATAGAGTCAAGTCGATTACAACATACAATGAAATATATTGCTTGATTTGTCTCAGATACGAGTATTAAGTGTTACGAATCAATGATAAATGCTATGATAGCTAGATTAATAACTGACTCGCCCTATATGGTCATCAATATTACGAGTACTCGATAAAGTAATGTCATCGCCAGTTTTGAATTTAATCCAATGATTATTTTTGGTACGTCATAGACTATATATTAAGAGCCTGTAATGTGTAATTTATATGGATTAAACTATGATTGGTCGCGCATATTACGTGCATTCAATTAAAAGGAAATATGACGCATGCTGAGATGGCTATATTTAATGCAGTCACGCCCTAAACGGTGCACTTGATGACAGTTGCTGACAATCTAGCATAAAAAATAATCCACTTCAAATCTCTTATAAATACCCAGTTGGTGTGACTTTAATCCCTTACCCGTAAAATATCAGCCATAGCTTATTAATTAAAATTGATGGTGAAAGAAAGTCGACACGTAACCACCCATTTATAACCAACTGCCGGCGCGTATAGCTCAATGGTCAAAACGTTTGCTTTGCCAGTCAAAGGGCGTGAGTTCGATCCCCGACGGAGATAAAAAAAATGATTTTTAATCGATTTCTGAGCTCTAAAAAATACCCCGGTTGGTGTGAATTTGATCCCTCACCCGTAAAATGTCAGTCATAGCCTACTAATTAAAATTGGTGGTAGACGAAAGTCGTCCTGTGAAGACCACACATTCATAGTAAATTCCTGTAATAATAAGGATGATGCGTGAATATCGGGCTGTAGTCTATTACGTTGGCGGATCAACACTCCACATGCAGCGCTTAGCCATATGCACTATGGTAAGCGTCATGAATTCCACAGACGAAACTTCATAATTACTATCACCATCTGTCGGTATTCTCTTGTATGTGTTTACATAAAAAAATAACACTCAATTAAAACGCCCATTATATGGAAATGACCCATGAATATTAAACAATAAATCGTGTCGGGGATTATTGTATGCATTAGGTCATCATCACTGACCCCCGCGTCCGGTTTCGGCTATCATTATCTTGCTGCTGTTGATGATGATAATTAATACGACGAAAGACTATTATTTTGTAACGGTAGGGAATTCCCACAACGTTTGATTATATACAAAGAAAAGAAAAAACAATGGAGAATAACATACATTTATTTTATAGGTGCCTCTTTTGACCTGCGGTGCCCTGAAGCTATTTCTCTATCAATTTAATGTTTTATTTTATTTTTATATCCCATTGTTATACGTTCATTTTATTATATTAAATATTTATTTACGTTATTTGAATTGTTCGATTGCCGGCAGGTATTATTAGTTTGTTCAAAATGTACTGCTATTGAAACTGTGAGCATCACTTTCACTGGACTCACATATAAATAGTGATGTTTCAAAAAAAAAATATTGTAAATCAAAAGTTTCTAAGCGATAATGAATTGTAGAGTTCCTAAGAGTTAGAGTTCCTCAAATATCTTGGCGTACGGGTCACTGAGAGCGGTCTGCAGAAGGAGCTTCCCGTGGGAATGTAAAGTGTAAAGCGATCGTAAAGTCTTTCTATGGAATAATATAAAATATTACCCGAAAGCTGTTAACAGTAAATCACCACCAACCTGAAACAAAGAAAATTAATTTATTTATAATTTTATATTAATTTCAAATTTAATTTTAAGTGATTACAGGTTTCGGACTCCCTGGAGTCCATTTTCAACAATCGCTATTTTCAATATACTCTGCGTTCTTTGGCAAAGAACTAAGTAAAACAGTTCCTATTGTACAATATGAGTATTGCATCTAAGTACACATATATTGCGTTAAGTCAATGGCTGAACTGTTATTTTTTACTGACACAACGAATACGAATATACTGATCATAAATTAAATAAATAAGTTACGTATTGTCATCAGATATTTAATATATGAAAACGGTTTCATGAAAAAACATTCATTAATAAATTATAAATATTTATTTATTAAACTTGTTTTAACATGGATCACGTTGGATATGGTCTCCTTTTAGGAGACTGCAGTTTCGACTAACTCGTAGCCTTCTCAATTCATCACTGCTAAGAGTCAACTGAGCTGCACAATACTTCGTAAGTGATCGAAAACATTTATTTAGAAGAGGGGGTAGGCGGTGTGTCTATCCGGGAATGATAAAAGAGGGAGACTGATAGTGTTGCAAGGACGCAGAAGATAATGATTTAGGTATTCTTTTTATTAACTATTATTTTTACAATATATAATGATTATTTTTACTTTTTTTAAGTATTTAGTTTATTATCTAATGGAAACATTCAATGCTTATTATTATTACTAGCATTTACCTTATTATTAATCATTCAATTTAATATGTAATTAAGGTTTAAGTTCCAACAGTTCTGCTTTAATTACTCTGCAAGTAAAGTCGATTAGCGAACAAACACGATCGTATTGAACGTTTAACCGGATCAAATTATACAACACAAGACAGGTAATGAGTTAATGGCACGGTTAAAGATGACTAAATGCTACAAGGATGTGCGATAAAATATTACTGTACATCTTAATTATAAACAATTATATTTAAAAAGTGGTTTTATCATATATTATTTTGTAATGTAACAAACCATGACGTTACTGTACTATACGAATTTTTTTTTTTGATCATATTATATTATGTTCAGGGTTTCATTTCGGGGTTTATTTCAGGTGTCCATGGGCATGTGATAGGGAGAGATGAGGACCACATGGTGAAGAGAGTCCTCAACATACCCACGCTGAGAAGAAGACCTGGAAGACCACAGGCAACCTGGACTGCAACTGTAAACAAGGATCTGACAACTCTGGGTTTGACCGAGAATGCAACGCAGGACAGACAGACATGGCGAATGTTCACAAGGAGAGCCGACCCCAGATGATGGGGAATGGCGAGGCTAAAGAGAGAGATTATATTATGTTCATAGTCACTAAAATAAAAAAATATCTTATGTAAAAGCTAAGATGAAAGATCATCAGGTTGTCTACGAATATATTCATTTTTAATCTGCGTAAACAACAAATATGATTTAGTACTCGCATCATGCTACATGCGTAGAGAATGTGCAGTGGGTGTTGCAAAGGTTAAGAAGATACAACTTGTTTATTAAACTGCTTCATAGAGACATTTAGACTTTATAAACAATAACTCGAGAACTGCATTCCGCAGCCTAACGTGACATTAAGAAGTGACAACGGTGATGTGGAAATAAACGTACATAGAACGTGTAGGAAATGAAATGCCAAAGGTGTTGTGCTGCCTTTGCACCTGACAAAGAATTTAACGTATATATGCCTCGCAGCATATTTATTAAAATTGGTGATAGACGAAAGTCGTCCCGTGAAGACCACCCATTCATAGTAAATTCCTGAAATAATAAGGATGATGCGTAAATCTCGGGCTGTAGTCTATGACGTTGACATATCAAGACTCCACATACAGCGCTTCGTTATATGCATTATGGTAAACGTCATAGAATTCCACAGATGAGACTTCAGAATTACCATCAACATCTGTCGGTATTCTACAATATGTTTTTACATAAAAATTTAAAAATTCGTACAGTTTTGTGTGTTCACTTCTCGTACATGTTTACAGCTACTCGCGGTTGTTTGCGTCAATTTCAATAATAATTTATGTTATTTTTGTGTAACACGCCAAACCAAGTTGATGTAAGTGTATCACCGCGCAAAGAGGGTCATTATCACTAATTAAATACGCAATCGAAGAAACACAGCAATGCGATGTTTGATGTTTCTCAATAGACTTCGCCACGAAGCTTCCAAAATCAATTATTTTCATTGTTGCATATCACTTGCTGAAGAATTAAAAAAAATACAAGACATTCATTATGTTATGGTTACACATGCATAAAAATACCGAAATATGATAAATATATTGCAAAGTATTTAAGTATCAAAGCATCAGATAATTGAAATGTTACAATGAATAAAGTGTTTGAGAACTGTTTCAACTAGGCACGGCTTAAGCCGGCCATAAGCTGACCTAGCAAGCATGGCGTTTTACGCGAACCACCCCACATTCACCCAACGTACCACAAGAGATGCACAATCGAAGCGACTCTATAAGAGAGAATCTCCGAAGAAGAACTCAAGAAGTGGAGGCTACCCAAAGAATAGGCACACTCAATTGGAAATGGGTATGACCGCAGCCGGCCTACAGCCCAGATGTGCCCCCCCCCGGACTTCTTTTTGTTTCCTCGCCTGAAAAGGCCGATGAAAGGCAAGCATTTTGAGATGACAGAGGGGATCCAAACAGCTTGCACCGCGGCTCTAAGGGTTATTCCGGAGAATACCTTCCGCGACGCCTTCAATGCTTGGAAATCGCGCTGGCAGCGCTGCATCGACGCAGAAGGAGCCTACTTTGAAAGTTTTTAAAGAATTGTAACGATTGGCTAAATATATTTTTTTAAACCGACTCAGTCCTATGACTTTCCGGACAAACCCTGTATCTGTTGAAGAGACGACGGTCGATGGGGAAGACAAGTGGCGAACAAGAATTGGCAAACGGGACCTTGCAAGAGGGACTGATGATAGCAGAAAAATAGCGGGAGTATACTATATGCGAAGGGCAGATGATCGAAAAGAACGGTGACTTAACCGGGAGGCCTACGTTCAATAGTGGACGGACAAAGGTTGATGATTACGGAAGAGCTTGGAAACTAACTATATTTGTAATGTAAGAGAACAGTGAACAGGATAACCGTAAAGTGCCATTAATGTGACGAGGCTTTAGAGGGACAGGCCATTCTGTCAAAGAGACGACAGTCGATGGGGAAAGTGATGTCTAAAAACTCGCAAACGGAGCGTTGGCCGACGCCTGCAAGATAGACTGACGACATCAGAAGAATAACAAGAGTAGCCTAGATGCGGAGGGCAGAACTTCGAGAAGAACGGTGACTCAAGTCTACGTTCAACAGTGGACGGACACAAACTAATAATTATAGAAGAAATTGGAAACTAAATTAATTTTCAAGAGAACAACAATGACGATGATAAACGGAAAGTGCCATTAATGACGAGGCTGAATATGTTTCTTTTTACTTAAACGCGAGTCGAACTCATGACAGTTGGTGTGATAGCTGTGCGCTATACGAATAGTGCTCTCGGTTGGTTGACGATGTGCCCACCGCTCATTGCCGAGGAATTCGCTGATGTCGTCGCAGACTTGCATCAAGACTCGCCGAGTGCAACCGCATCCGCCCAAACTAAGTGAGAGTCGTTGCACAAACGGCTGCCGAATTTCACAAAGCCTCGTTGTCTGCCAACGAAATCGAAACACAATCGCAAAGCTTTATTAAATACTTACAGCGTTGATGACACCAACATTATAATTGAAAAACACAGCGATAATAACGTAAAAAAATATTACAAGTGCAGCATTTAAACGTTTAATTGATTCCCTAAAGCAGCTGTCTGCAGATCTCTTTATAAACATGTGCATAACTTTACAGAATCGCTTCCTGCCTTGGGAATGCTAGAGCGTCATTTAACTTTATGCGCAATACCTGAGACTCGCAGCGATGCACGAATAAAACAAAGTTGAGATTATACTTAGCATGTATCGTCTTTATTATTTTTTACTGCTACAAATCTTGGCAACTTACCAAAATTAAAAAGATTAAATCTTACATGTTTAAAATAACATGAATTTTGTATAACCAAAAGTAAAAGCTGTTCGCCATACGATGGGTAGAAGTAGGTAAACGCAACGTTAACATCGGCTTTTCTTTTTTACTTTCCAGAGTGCATACATTCACGAAAAATTAAATAGATAAGAATTTCATACCTTGTTTTAATATGGCTTCATTGAGCACTGTTTCACTCGACGAAAGACTGCAGTTTCACGATCTATGAAAGCTTCTTCAGTTCCAATGTACACAAACGTACTGACGTGTATATGAATATTTACGATTTATACGAGAAATGTTTCTCATTCTCTAATAATTGGGTAAAATAAGTAAAGTAATAATTTGGTTTACATTATTGACCTCAAAATCAAGACGATTAGAAGGTACAATACCTTTCATAATATCAAATGCAATATATGTTGATAACAAAACTCATTGTAAAGATATTTCTATTTCATAAGCAGTTTTTTTTTGTAATAAATGAATAAAACATAAAATCATCTACGCTATACGAACTATCGAATGTCATAATCTCTATTACACGGAATTCCAATAAAAATGTCAAGATTATATGCGAAGACTGCGATCGTCTCATTGTGGGTGTAACGTACGGGGTATGTGGTGTTGTTAGATGTTATTATGGGTATTGTCTCCAACCGGAGGAATCTCCGACCTTGGCCATCGGCCGCCCACCAGCAGGATGGACTACCGAATTGGTTTGAAACACTTTAAAAATACCAGCCGACGAACTTTACATTTTAACGAGGAATAATAAATATTGTTTTATTTTTTATATTAATAAATACACTAAAAGACGCCTTATAACGTAAAAAAATTTACACAGATATTAAGGATAATCTGGAACATGATATATTTCTAAGTGAAAATACATTATTCATTATAAAATATATTTTTACGCAGGGTTACGGTTTCAAATATTCGGTATCAAATGCACAAAAAATACAATGTTCCTATGAGAGAAAAATAATTTCTACTTAACGAATGAAACAAGTAAAATTTTGTATGAAACCACTGATTTTTAATTAATAATCACTCTATCGGTTTCGGTGACATAGCACCTTCGTCAGGAGCTACTTACTAAAAACTACACCTTAACACAGAACTGTTAATGAAGGCTAGAAAGAGAAGTGCAGGGGAGAGACGAAGTGTAGGAGACATCTGCTAACAGTTGAACAGACCGAATTTATAGGAAAAATGTCAAGAACCTTTATAGGAAACATATGAAGTGGTTGTATAGAAAGTTTTACTTGTTTTATTCTTTAAATATGACGAACCAGAAAGTTACTGCATTCTACAAGAGTTATAAATAACAGGATTTACTCTTTACTTTAATGTACTCCAGCGGCGTAACTGTTTATTAAATCTATAGAATTTAATTATCTTGAAGAATTTATTAATTTTTCTTAAAAAAAAAAACTTCTTCCATTTTCTTCGTCTTTCACCAAGTGAAATAGTGCTCAGAGTGGTCCATGTTTAAGCAAGGTATAATATCTTATATATTTAATAAAGATATGACTTCTGACAGGAAATTAATAAAGGACATATTGCCAACTCGTTGGGCATATCAGGTCAAGATCATCGAAAGGACCTTTTAGGGGTCACGATCCTCAGTTATGATGTAACTACGAATGCACATGGTCACTAGGAAATCTGACGCCTGATAAGAATCTTATATAAAAGTCTTTACGTATTTTATTGTTACCAACAACATCCACATTTAGTGGACATGATCGAATAAGTATTGATTACATGTGATCAAAACAAATATTTATCGACTATTGATTGCCTTTGCCATGTAAGAGGAATCCTCGGAATTTTCATTCTAAATACCATGTCCAGATATGGCTACTTTAAGTTTATTGGAGCCTCTCATCTATAAAACATGGTAACGGGGGCGTTAGTTTGATGGCCGTTGTGATGCTAATTTTAGGGTTTGTCGCTTATCGCAGCGTTGGAATCTCCCAAGCCATATTCGGTTGTATGTAAATAATCGTAAATAATTATAATAAAACTATGAACAAGCCATATAATAAAAATTGTTATTAATCAGTTAATCGATTAAATTAACGATTCATTTATAATGTGTGACATATCGTGAATAAAATCGAGGTCTTCCACCTCACAATTGGTCAAGAAATAAAGTAGAATTGAAAAACAGTTTTTCACTTTGTGAGGAATGACGACGTAAGAGAGCGGACTAGACACCCTTTCATACTACAGTCGGTCAAATGGCGAAGGTTGACCTATTTCGGACTTTTTTTTCAAGCCCCCGGGTTGGCGTCGTCCTGAAGAGCCGTCGGGAACTACACATAATATAATGTACAGGAGGCATAGCTGAGATGGGATGGGGCATGGACTATGGCCGCTAACAGAGCTTTGTGGCGGCAGATCGTAAAAGTTATTTGCTTTAGTTAGGGGAGCGGATATGGTAATGATGATGATGTTTTCTAAAGAGCGTTTGAATGACGAAATGAAGTATACCCGTTAACTTTGAGAGGTCACTTTCGAAGATCCGTGTTTTGTTCTTCTATAACGACATAATCGGCCGCATTACGATGTGTCAGCTGACGACTTAACGACCCCGGGGGGCAATCTGTCGGTCAGGTGTGTCGTGAGTCGTGCGCGGGAACCAATTAGCGGCGCATCCGCGACAGGTAGCAAGATCCGCAGGTGAATTACGACCTTTGATGAAACAATGTATGGAGGCTGTAATAAATTTGCATGTTTTACAAGTCACGTTATCGGAGGTAACTTATATATCCGAAGATCGTTAAGTTTCTGCATAAAAATATTTTACTCGAAGTTTTAATTCTGAAGAATGGTTTGAAGCAAAACCAGCCTTCATTAAACATTATTCAGTTCACTACTATGAAACTCTTAACCCTCTCAATCTCTTAATGGTCTGTCCCGCGCTGGTGAGTGCACAATCTGCATCTCGAAAGGCGCTGTTCCACAGCAACTCGACATTTATTGCATTAATTCGCATGCCCAGGCGCGGTGATTTAGTTTGCAACCTGTCAATAAATGTCTAAATAAAACATTCCATATATTTTTAGGTGATCAATCTGGATTATCATATTACATAACTAAAATAATAGATTTAAGATAAAAGTATCCGCGATGTTCAGGAAAGATATCTCCTAGCTCCTGCTGGTAACGTTTATGCAACATATAAGCAAGGAATTACAATGCCCAGGGACTTAACGCGAAGAAAACGCGGTATTCCAGCAAGTGAATAAATAGATAATATATCAAGGTCAGAAGTATTCATCCATTTAATAATTTAATTGTTTTTTTAACCCTCGCCTTACTATGTTAAAAACTTTCGCGCGTTCCGATGGTGTGTACTCGTTACACATTCTGATTTAAAGTGAATAAAATGAGTAGAAATTCGAAAAAATTAAAATATTCAAAGATATCGCTTAATTTTATAATAGTTGATGTCAATAAGCAGTAATAATTGACATTTAATAGCTAAAAACATGAAAAACATCAGACGAAGACCTCAAACGGCCAGACGCACCTTGGCGCGTGAACTTCCGAGGGCTACTAACACTACTTAGCCTGTCGACATATCGTGAGCCGACGCGCATCGAAATCATTTCGAACTAGCCGACCAACTGAGGTTTCCCGTCTCGCTGACTCATATTAGTACGTCAGCGAGAGTGAGGAGTATAGATGCCGACGCATCTGGGTATTTTTTAATTTTATTTTTGCACACGCTTCCGACAGGTCCAATGAATACATGACAGTTGACGCGTCTTGAGTGTAGTGGTGAATTTATTCCGGATTTTAGAAAAATATTCCCTGCTCCCGATGAGTGCCTATTATTATAAATATTTTTTTTTTCAATACGTAAATGTATTAAGGAGGAATACCTAAAATCTGAACCCTGTGTGTATTATATTTACAGAGATATTTAAGTTATTACAAGCAATGTGTAGTCGATAGACATCACCGGGGAGGAGAGGTTAAGTGAATACTAAAAATATAAATAACATAACAAGATTCCTTCCCATATCCGTTTAATACGTGTAACAAATGGTCACCACAAATTGCCTCCGTTTATTCAGACGTCACTGTCCACTGACACATCTCTGCACCTGAAGTTTCACCTGAAAACACATATGATTCCCGATGATCCAGGCCGAGAACCCAGGGGTTGAAGAGGCGGAAGCTAAAGTATCCGAATTATATTTGGGAGTTTATTAATTAGCATTTTTTAAATGAACGTCTAATAACCCCGATGCTACCGACTTTTTAAGTTTAATCTGACCGAAGACAAACGATAGGCAACAAGCGTTGAACCATACAAGTTATGGTCTGCGTCCAATGTTGTAAACCAAAAATAGTTTTAAAAATTTCAATAATACATCGCATTCTACTCGTAAATGCGAGTTATATTTCGATTTAAAATGGGCACAACATGGACAACGATTTCTGTTATTTCAATTCAAAATTTATTTGCTTAACCGGCATTAATAGAGCAATAAAAATGGTTTTGAATTATTCAGTCATTTGAAATGTTTGCTTCGATATTTTAGTGAAGTAAACTGTCTACTTAAATTCCAGTGATTTATGTGTTTTTGTACCAAAATCGAGTTACACAAAGGTTGTGAGGCAAAACTAATTTATCGGAGTCAATGAATAGGTTCATGGTCAATGCGTTTAATGCCGAATGAGTTATATAACTAGAAATGCAGGAAATGATTTAAATATAAATAAATATTTAACCAATAGATAACAAACACCATATGATACCAAAGATAATATGATGAAAAAACCTTACGTCTAGTGAAACTCTTATTACTCATTTACTTACATAGATTATACCTTTTAATCCCCACTTCTACACGCCACTTAGTTACCTATTAGTGAAACGTTTTTTTATCAGTAAATATTCATTTACACGTCAGCACGTTTGCGCACGTTTGAACTAAAGTTTTCATAGATCGCGAAACTGCTGTCTTTCATCAAGTGAAAAAGTGATCAATGTGATACATATTAAAAGAAGGTATGAAATTTTTATATATTTAATGATGGATCATCATTATTATAGAATAGTTTAAAAACATATTTTGGCATTGTTTATGGATTACGTTAAGAACTATTAATTCTCATACTTGAATACCGCAGTTACGCATTAAATGAGAGCTTTTCCAGTTTTTCATATGTTTTCAACTAATAACAAAAATACTATTACATTGTTACTAAACTTTTTAAATCGCTTCCAGGTTAATTTTCCGCCTCTATCGTGGACGCCAACTGTACACCCCAGTTTCAGAACACCATGTAGATTGTAGATCATCACATTACTAGGAGAATATATGTGAGAAAATCTTCTATAAATATTTGATTATGTAGTTCATAATATACAGAAAACCTTATAAATATTGTATTATCATTCCTTTGCATCGAAAAAAACACAAAAAGGTTTAAAAAAGCCTCGTAAGTGGTTGCCCCCCTCTTAAATATATAACATAATTGATGAAATTGTAATTTTTATGGCTCCAGTGCCTGAATAAATAAAATTATTATTAATATTATACTATATTATTATTAAAGGAGAGCTTCTTCGGTTTTTCGCACTTATTATATTAGTATTTGTATAGCGCTCTTTTATGACCGAATGATCATTCCAAAAGCGCTTCTTTGCCTCTCTGAGTAAAAAGGTGGGTCTTGAGTCTGCTTCTGAAGGATGCCTCCGTTTTAAGCTGTCTTATGCTTTCCGGTAGCGAGTTCCAGGCCATTGGTGCAGCGTAGCTGAAAGCCCGATTGCCAAAGACCGTGCTAGGACTACCTCCCGTCAGTTGCAGGGTGCTTCTATTTGCTCTAGCCGATTTGAGTGTCTTATGAATGTAAGTAAACAGTGCTTAATGTGATCCATATTAAAACATGTTTAAAAAAATCTTTCAATTCTATATTTAAAATACATTTCAAATAAAACGCTAAAAAATAAATACCGCGATGAAACAAATGTTCAGCTGTATGTATAGCTTTAAATAATAAAAGTTTAATAATATAATGATGAAATTATTCAAAACAAATAATTACTTAAGTATATCCGTCTTTAAGATACGAAACGTTTTTTTAGTTTAAATATGTTCTCAAAGTATACCCGTAACTATCCGTGATTGAGCAATTATCCGCGATAACCATCCCATTAAATATAATAAGTAAAACAAACACCAGACAATATCACGAGATGATGTCGAAAATCCGGGTTTAGGGCAGACGAAAAAAGTCTAAGTTTGAAGGAAATAAATTACTCCTCCGTCTTCAGTGATCAGGTCTTGTGGTGTGCCGCAGGTAACCCACCCGGGGAAACCCTGATTGCTCCAACAGAACCTTAGATCCGGGAGAAACACAGGTATTTCCTACTAGGCTACTATTCCACATGGAGCACATCCGCTTGGAATTCAGGTAGATATTTTCTGATTTTTTATTTATTTAAATTAGCAAGATTTCAAAACCTTTTCTTGTATTTCATTTCTTCTTCCCATATCCGTTCTATGTCTGTAATATATATTAAATGGGTCACAACAAATTGCCGCCATTTAGTTTTGTCAGTAGCCACTGTGCATCCCTCGTAATAGACCGTATCTGTACCTGAAGATTCACTTGGGAACATATATGGTTGTAGACAACCTTCATAACAGAATTCCGAGTACTTGAAGAGAGGGTTGCTGTAGAATCCGAAGCCTTACTTCAGTGATTTGTTAATCGGATTTTTAAGGAAATCGGACGATTATCATGACGCTCCCGGATCATTTTGTCATAACGAGTGTCTCAACCCAATGTATTTTATTACACAACCGAAATATTAACAGCAAACATCATTTTATAAGAAATTTCTTTCTTCAACAAATCAGAGAAAAATAAACGGCCGACACTGAGATACGAACGACAAACCTTTGCTGATTTCATGTTCATTTCATCAATCGTCGTTGAATATTGGTATATACTCATATCTTTAGTAGTTTATATTTATTACAATGTTGAAATATACTTTAAACTCCACCGCACACGTTTGTGTACGCCTGTTCGAACAAATGTTTAACCCTTTATTTACTGACGGGACTTAAGTCCCATACCGCAAAATCCATTATTCATCGTGCATTTTGCTGCAGTTGTGCCCTGACGGGATTTATAAAACTATGAAATAAATGCTAATTGTAGAAAATAAATATATTTTTTCTTAATTTTTCTCTATATCCTATTAACACTTATTCGTATAAAAAGAATCAGTAAAGTAAATATATTATTTCACAATTCAGTAAATAAAAGGTACATGTAATAAAATAATCATTTCGATGATTATTATGAAAATAATTGTTGTCAAAGCTATATCAACTCTCGGGCATTGCCCCACAAAACATACGGCGAGAAGTTACTACCAAGAAGGAACTCACCAAAGCAACCCACGACGCACTCCACCCTATGTTTGGGTACCAAAAGATAACTACACGGCTCAAATCAAGAAGAAGTTTCCTACAGTCGACAACGGAACTGGAGATACCTGAGGCCACCCTGCGGCTGAACATGTGGAGAAGCGCAACTGAGGGGAATACTTGGATTGCCCCGAAAGAGGACCTAGCCCCTGGACATGACCAAGGGTGGAATATATGGAGGTCCCTTAACAGACTTCGGACCGGAGTATGCAAGACGAGGACACAAATGAGGGCCTGGCAGTTTTACAGCGGACCGACTGAATGTGACTGCGGCGTGGAGAAGACCCTGTCACACCTTCTGGAGTGTGCGCTGTGCCCGAGTTGCTGCACCCAGGAAGACCTGATGATGGCCAGAAGTAACGCCATCGACGTCGCCCACTTCTGGGCAGACAGGATCTGACCCTGTTGTTTCCGACACGATTATATATATGAAAATAATTGAATATTTTGATACTATATGAATGTAGTGAGTTTCATTAAAGTTAAATTTGACTAAAATGTTTTGATAAAACAACCTAATTATCGATATAATTGATTTGGTGATATTGATGGTAACAGAGGTCGCAGGTAGCTGTTACTGCAACCCTTACACGACAACGTTATGTGGGACATCGGCCCGGTTTTAGACAGTAACACCACTTTTTTAAATACGCTTTTTATATTATTTGTCTGTAATTTATTTTTTTGCTCAACATTTCTAAATATATATCCATAAAAAATGTTTCTGAAGTTTTCATTTGGGCGTTAATGGGTTAAGCCTTTGGCCGTCAATCTGTAAATAAGAGGTCATCATTGTCACACCAAATGTTAGACAAAAAAAACACAAAAAGCTTCCACGCCATGAAAACACTCCGTACTATCTGATAAGGCCAGTATAAAAAATACTCTTTTATAAATCCCAAATCGCCGATGATATTATATATTGCCTTTTGTTATTTCTATGTTTGGTGTGTTAGATCTCATCCCGTATTCAAGACCAGGGACTACTTAGCGTTTTCTAAGCTCTCTTATCTGGCATGAACATCTTCGCATCCTGCACGAGAGAATGTATGCAAATCAGCCCCGTGTGAATTAACGAGATCATATTGATGAGCAGGGGAATCCCGTGGTCTGTAGGCAAGATTCCAAGACATTTCTGCATTAGAAAATACCTTACTAGACAAAAAAAATCTTCCATTATTCTGAGCACCACTTCAAGAACTTACTATAATAAATAGAATCTCTTGTTAATCAATTCAACACAAACGTAATTTAATATTGTGCTAACCTTTAAACTTTCAATAATGTTTAAATATTTAGCTAACTTACTTACTGAAGTTAAATTCCCCGTGATATCATACCGTGTTCTTATTTCTTTCTTTATATGTTCGGAATGTCTGTGTATCTCTATTGATCACTTCCTAACACGCATAACAATTCCTTCTCAGCAATCCACAGATCGCAACACTTCCATCAAATGTTTGATGATTTTTTAAAGACGAGTAACTTATAGACAAGTTATCTTATTGTCTTATAAATTGTGGTGCTACAATTTTTATGGGCGCGGCTTTAATTAATAAAATATACGAGTAATTATTGTTATTTGTTCGTCAAAGGTACTGTAATGACTGTTTACAAGATACAAATCGCAGGGCGTTGCATTCAATTAATTCCTAATGTAATAAATAATGCATTTCGTCGTCATTGTCGATTGTGCAGGAGTGGAAATACAATTTATTAAGCGTTGTGATATTTAACTGTGGCATTAAAATGCATTGAGAAAGGTCACGGTTGCAGCGTTGTGAAGTTTTTTATACTTGCTATGCAGTGGGGTGACCGAACAACTCCATTATGACCGCAAATAACTTTTAATCAAAAATTTTTTTTTATCGATTTTTAAACTCTATAAATACCTCCGGTTGCTGTGAATTTGATCCGTCACCCGTAAAATGTCAGTCATAGCCTATTAACCTTTAAACGCCCAGTGGTTTCCTTACGGGACCGCAGATTTGCGTCGTTCAATGCCCTACGGTCCCATACAGGAGTGCTTCATGGAAGATCTATTGTGCGACGAAACATTACAAACATTGGCCTGCTAGGGCATTGAACGACGCAAATTTTCGGTCCCACATGGGACCACTGGGCGTTTAAAGGTTAATCAAAATTGGTGGTAGACAGAAGTCGTCCCGTGAAGACTACCCATTCATAGCATTGCTGTAATAATTGAATGATGTATAAATGACGGGTCTATGACATTAGCGGATCAACACTTCACATGCTTAGTCATATGTGGCATGGTAAGTGTCATGAATCTACAGGTGAGACTTAAGAAACACTATCACCATCTGTCGGTATTCTCCTGTATGTGTGAACATAAAAAATCTTAATAATATGCACGTTTGGCATATTGTACCGGCATAGGTTAATCAGTTTCTACTTACAACTATACTTCAGTTTATCATAAAATGTAAACCATAAATATATACGACAGGTGATCCGTAATATAAGATTCCCATGGCGATACAGTACAGTATAAGTTTTCTTTGTCAGCTGTTCAGTCTTGTAATTTTTCTGAAGAAAAAAAAAATATATTCCTTGAAAGCATGGTGCACATATGCTTGTAGTATTATATATAGCCTGAGATAATATTATCTAAGGCGTGATTTAATGGGTAGTCATTAGCAGTGATTATCATACAGATGTGGAACATCGTCAGGGCGACTAGACGACGCCTGCAGGTCGGATGTCGCGACATTGTGCAATAAAACAACCCACTATTTACTACGCCTATATTGCGGTATATAGAGAATTTGTATAACAGTACTATCAAAGCAAAAAACATCATAATTTAAGTCTAAGCAAAATCTCAATTTTCGTAGGAGACTTATATACTCACTAGTAAAAATATTTGTCATAAAAGACGTTAAGATTAATGGACTTTTCAGATCCTTCTTTAACACTACAGTCAGATTTTTAGTACACTCTTTTAACGAGCTTGGTTCATCTCACATGCAATATGAATCTCTTTAAGAAATATATCAAAAAACACTAGCAATCCCATCGATATCTACACGCACGCAACTACAACGTACTCTTTCTACACGCAGCGTCCAGCCGACCCGATTGAACGTCATAGAATCCGTGGAGGACCAAATCCTTTGCAGGTACTCTCCTGTGTGTTTATGTAAATAAAACTCATGTAAAAAATAGAATCCTTTTCAAGGATTCTAAAGAATATATATCTTAGTGTTTTTAGGGAATTTCATGTAATATTAACCAATAAAATTAATGTAGCTTAAGTAAAAGATAACTATGCCTGTAAACTTTATATATATACTCAATTTATAATTTTATGTGCATGTAATAATAATAGTAAAAGTTTTAATAAAGATTTATAAAAACAAAACAATATAAATAAAACTGATTTTTCCAGCTGTTTTATAACACTTTCTCATCCTTTTTTCATCGATTACCATTGTTTAATTTCTTAAATAAACAGACCACGTCATTTGCATATAATCAAATTCCCTCGAGTACCAAAACCTTAATGAGAATCTTTCACATGTAGGTTTTTCTTCTTTCTGACAGGTACTTGGGTGTTTTTCTATATTTTTGATGCTCATCTTGCAACATAAGATCCTGAGATAAGCAGTTAATCGGGCAAATGAAGCAGTATCATAGATGTTATGCAATTTGAAAGGATTTCCCAAGCAGTAAGTTTCCTTGTTAATCCATATATTGGTTCAGATTGTCTGGTGTTCTTCCAAGGTTCATATACGAGTATATTCGAATATATATATTAAACATATACCTATGAAGTTCTGACTAGTATAAAATATTTCGCAACGGTCAAAAATAATAATTTTAACATTTTGCTATAAGGACGTCTCAAAGGTAACAAACAACTGCTATTTTTAGTTTGACATAATTAAGAAGGTTGTGCATAATATAATTAGCGTGAAATTATTTCAAAATTGCGCAAACACCAATAACAAGCGAGAAAACGTCAATAGCTCACTGCGACACACAAATAATATGTCTCACTCACGTAAAAGTCATCTCATTTGAATTTTCACGAAAGAGACGACCGACAGAATAACGTATTCTCACAGCCTTGACCCACTTGCTGCGTCTTCAGTCTTTGATTCTATTTTTTTTTTTGCTTTAATTTTGGGAAACGCTAACACCTCGTGGAGAGCGCAATTTCTGACAACAATCGGTGAAAGAATTACAATTTAAGAAAAACTCCCGCAGCGAAGAAGACAGCCGGCTACTTCCATTACTCATCACCCATCTTTACCTGTCTTCCGTCTCTCACATGAAGAAGAGTCGCATTGTGTTGTACGAAGACTGTTCATTCAAAATAGATTGGTGGAGATTTATATTTAATCTGCTATCGTTTAGTATGTTGTGACATCAGCACGATGTAGCCCTTGCTAACTGTTATCGAAAACCTCGATATACAATCATTGGTCTCGTATTTTTGATCGCTTGTCATACATTTGTGTGTTCACCATATTGTCATTTTGGACAGGTCCACTCACGGGTGTGTTGGTTATAGACATGGCCACTCGAGCGCTAGGCGAGAGCCGCAGCACCGAGTTTAGAGCCGTTTTTAGAAGACAAAGTTTGCATGAGTGAGTCAACACAGATGCTGAAAGATGAGCATTGCTTATCGATGGCGTTTACGAAGCGTATTTGTAAGCAACGTGTTCTTGGGTGTTCAGCGAGAACGAGACTTGGTTGATGGTAGCTGGTGGGTGTATGATTAGCACAAATAAAGGTGGACGGATGAAGCTGTTAAGAAAAATGCACCGGATGTCGTGGGTGGATCGTACCTTAGATGGGAAGGTGCGCAGGATTCGCGAAGGACAAAACGGTCATTTTAAAAGAAAACATAGTTATACATATCGCCTTATTGCGGCATGAAGCATGGTTTAAGCAATCTTTAATGAAAAAAAAACAAAACGTCCACCGTCATCAACAATACCTAAATTGTAGCATAAAAACAACAGTCACGAACGCAAGGAAAACATGCACGCCTAGTAAGGGAAGCCATTAAAATCAAAAGACATCCCATCAACAGGGATGACGGCTTGATTCTCAAAACAGCATGGCTTCCGCCTCTAGCACATTCTCAAAACTCTATACAGACAAGCAAGGACAACCACAGTCCGACATGACGTTCGTGGAGATACACTTCTTAGAACATACCCACCGTACACGATTATCCGACATGACGCTCGTGGAGGTACATTAGGCTGACGGCTAAATTACCTCCTGACACTAACTCACAACAAAGTCATCAACCCTGAAGAAGGCCCCTACAATGGCGGTCGAAATATCGGATAGAAGAAATTTGCCACACACGGCTAAGCCCAAAAGCCTTAATATCAACAGTCACAACCCCATAAGCATATAAGAACAATTGCTTTGTGTTATTTGCGTATGAAAACTTTGATAATTAATTTATTATTGTTTCGTCTATGTACTTGATAGTGTGATTTACCCTTGACTAGAGTGGACAGAATTCGAAATGAGCATATTCGGGGTTCATTTCGGGTGGTCCCCATAGCTGAAAATATAAGGGGAAAACGCCTAAGATGGTATGGGCATGTGACACGGAGAGATGAGGACCACATGGTAAAAAGAGCCCTCAACATACCCACGCTGAGAAGAAGACCACAGGCAACCTGGACTGCAACTGTAGACAAGGATCTGAAAGCTCTGAGCTTGACCAAGAATGCAACGCAGGACAGACAGACATGGCGAATATTCACAAGGAGATCTGACTCCAATTGATGGGAAATGGCGTGGCTAAAGAAGAGTGCTTTACGATAATATGTATTTACTACAACTCGACTCAAATAATGAGAAAATCCATATTAGATATAAAAGATACTGAACTCAGAATTTGTTTCCCCTGTAATATTATTAATATTTGTAGCGATAGAAATAAATAATTTGTGGAATAATCGGGGATAGAATCACGCGCACGTGTCATGCATCTGCGCGAACGTTGCGCAGATGAAAAAACATGTTGTTTGAGCACATGCGCGGCTTCTCGAACATTCCGTTAGTATGAATTTGGCTGCGTACTGGCCACTCTGAATTTGTTGCAGCTATAGCGGCTAATTACGATAGTTTTTTCTCTTTTCATACACTTACATTACAAAAATTGATAAATTTCAACATGAACCATAGTCAATCAAAGCAATATTTAGGAATATTCACATTTTTTCGGTTTTAAAATGTCATTTTCATATGGCGTAGAAAATACATATCACCGTAGCCCTCGTATGTTTTTAGCGTAGTAAGGGGGTGATTATTATCATTATCAGTATATATTCAATTACTGTCGAACGTAGGCCTATCGCATGCGTCTCAATCTTTTTTGATCCTCCGCATCAGGCTACTCCCGCTTAATGTTTAACAAGAACTCCCACGTTACGTCTTTATGACGAGAATAAGGTTAACTTCTGCATACAGTAGCTTCAATTGACACCTGCAAATGTTTCACGGTAAGACAATATCACTGAGCGCAGGTGAACTGGCTCAGTGGAGCGGCACACGACTCTCATCACAAAGATCAGAGATCATCTCCTGGTAGGGTTCTTCCGCTAACTTCTTCCCAAGAACAACTGCAGTCACGCGAGGAGCTTCGAGGCCAAGTTCATGGTCTACCCACTCAAACAACAACTGTACCAATAATGGAATTGCGATACCACCACGCAAGCAAGAGTAATATTTAAGAATCAATTTAGAACAAACTTTTGATAAAATATTTATATCGCATTCTCTGAAAATGATAAAAATTAAGCCTTTTTAAGTAAATATATATTTATTGATCGTTCGGTACAAAAGATAAGAATTCTTCGAAAAATTCAAGAAAAGACGTCACAAAGCTGATAGCCGCCATGATCCACGCCTCCTCTCGTGTGAGGTATGTCTGCCGACGCGCAATATCTAGGACTCACTGGTTTACTCGATCAAAGCAAAGTGCCGTTTATACAGTGCCTGTATCGTCACCATTCTTCTTTACAGCTCTGAATCTAGACAAATCACCAAAAGCCAATGCAGCCGTATAATGGAATTTGAGAGCAAATCTCTGCGTAGAACACTGGAGGTACTATGGTTTGATTTAGTGAGGAATGACGAGGAGAGAGCGTTCAAGACAGCTTTCTATATGACAGTCGGTCAAGACGCGAAGGTTGTGATACGTATTAAGAATGCCGCAGGAGAGCATAAGGTACAGCTGCATTTTCTTCGACCCCGCAGGCTTGCGCTGTCCTAGAAGGCCGTCGAGAAATATAGACAGAATGTGCTTGTCTGAGCTGCGAAAGGCTGAGCTGACATGGGATGAGACGAAGACTACAGCGGCTGATAGAGCTTTGTGGCGGCAGATAGTGAATACCGCATACTTTCCAGTTCCAGTAGATAGTATTAAGCTCAGGGGCCTGACGAAAAGGCAGCTATGGTATTGACATCCTCCTCTATTTATATATATATATATCTGTTATCGAATCGCGTGGTTTCAGGATAAGGAGATTAAGAGATAAGAGACAGATTAACAACACGCAGACTTTTTGTGAAGCACATTGACATATATATTTTGATAACTTTACAACCTTCTGGCCCGGACCTAGTCACAGCATTCAGGCCGGGCCAACAGCACGACCTTTTCGCGGTCGGCACACAACTGACTCGGTAGCGGGCGCCGTGGTCGGTGACACCCAGAGCCGCAAGTGGCGATCTATATAACTAGTCCTCCTAACGGCATTGCAAAATGACATCACATGCGTGTCCGATGAGCGAACGAAATAAGAGACGAAAGATTATATATCGAGGTTTTCAGTACCAGTCAGCAAGGGCTATATCATGCTGATGTCAGTATATTATAAATATTTGAAAGCAGGCCATAAAATTAGCTTAACGCAATACTATACAATAGTCACACGAAAAATTTCATAATACTCATAAAAATGAACTGGTTGTTATTATAATATTTCTAAAAAACATTATATTGCAGAATAGATTCGAAAGATTTAGAAAGCCATTTAATATAGTATATTCCAGTTGAGAAATTCTGCTACGATAAAATAATTTATGGCTACCAAATAAATGTACCATAAATCATAAAAGATAGCAGGTAATAAAAAAGTATACAATACGATTATTTATACTAATCGATTTGGCAATATTAATCTCTATGGAAATAATAAAATGGTATTTCAACGGGTACCGTTCACCACAACAGACCATTGTATACAGCTTTAAACTACAGCTTGAAGAAGACCAATATAGGTAAGAAACCCAGAATCAGATGATTGCTAGAAATTAATGTTTTTATAGTCGTCCAAAATATTTATAAGTTTTTTAATGGCGCGGTGAGGAGCAGAGATACCCAACAAAATCGAAAAACTTTTTGAAATACTATTTAATTATGACGTGAAACAGACCTCAAATTTTGCACATTTTGCTATTTTCCCCATTACCTAGATACTATAATATAATATCATTCTCAGATCGTCTAATATCATTTCATAGAACAACCATAAAAATTCTATATCTATGTCTTGTCTATTAATGTTTGCCGTTGCCCTACCTTCCATAGATGTCGTTAGAATCGCTGTCTAAGAGGTCGCATCAATAATACTGTCGCACCAATCAATATGTGCGTGAGACAGGCCATATATATAAGAAAACGAGCATATGGGCCAGGCCCTTCTTCTCTTTGTTGAATCCGACGTCACAACTATGATCAGTACTTAACCGCCCGCCGGAAGTACATCAACTGTGTTACGCTGCCGGACCTCCGTCTGACCAAATTACACTACCTAAGTGTAACTTTTGAAACAATATAAAAATCAATTCTAGAACTTTTCAAAGAACAAATAATTCAAATCATTCACTAACTAAACTGAACCACTATAAATAATTCCGCAGATTATTTTAAAAATTAATACTGTGTATCTAAAAATTTAACTTGCTTACCTGTAATTAAATTCCCCGTGACATTATACAGTGTTTTTATTTCATCCCTTTATGTTCGGAATGTTCGTGTCTTTCTGTTTCCCTCATATCACAACACGCACCGATTCCTTCTCACAATCCGTGATCACAACACTCCACACACCACAGGAAAAATCGTCCATACATTAAAAAAAAGCGTGCGTTATAGGCTAATTGACTATACTCGAAATGGCTATTCGTGAAATGCGTCCTCTATACAGTACTTAACAATTTATCAGAAATTACAAGATAAAACTAATGGTTAGTCTTAGTCTAAATATACAAGGTTAGTTATCCCTGGATCGCAGGTATTACCTCACCTTCCACGATCCTAAAACAGTATAATAAATCACTTGAAGATGATATAATCGCCGGCCATTAAGCCAGGCTTATTTGCGTGCCAAAACACAAGATCATGTTCGAGTTTTTTTTTAGCCGATTTTCGCTCGCATAAATCACAGAGTCGCTTCTTTTACTAGCGGCCAAAAGTAGCCCAGTGATATTACCCGATAGATGTATCAAACAATCAGAATATTATAATTGTAATTAAGTTTAAAATATATGTTTATAATTACAGTTTTTAACTCGACTGTTGATAACACTTAGGATTTCATGCATATATCCGTATACAAAAACGGTGGTTAACAAGGAATTATGAGTAAAGTACCCTTTGATGGAGATCCTTTGTAACATGTTAATTTCATAACCCGTAGAGTGCCTCTCGACCATCTGAATCGCCTGTCAAATCGATAAATCAACCTGTTCGCGTCGGTAGCCGATATATGCCGTGTAAGATTCCCCTACCGTTGACATCGGTAGCCGTGATATACCGTTTTGCTGCTTTCATACAATAGTTTTTTATGCGTCATCTGATAGCTAAAGGATACAATAACCAATGTGATATTTGAAAATAGACCAGACGAGTACATTTATGCTTTAAATACTAGTTGTATAATTGACAGTATAATTTGTATTCCACCGAGCCGTAACGAAAAGGTTAAAAAAATACGATATTAAGTTTTCAAGCACATTTTTTAATTTCCACCCATTTATATGTGACATCAAAACGTACGTGTGCCCACATATTCAATTTTATATACATTTTTCCTTCATAATATGCTAAGAGCATTGGATCAAAGATCACAATACGAATTAAAAGTGAATTAAGGTGTGCCACAATACCTGACTGTTTTATTGCATTAAGTTTATTATGCAATGAACTGTCTTCATGATTTTTTATTGACCGTACATATTTTACAGATATTTAAGATACGCCAAAAACTGTTTTTAATTATATTATCTTTTAATATGGAAAATTTATAAGGCTTTTATTTCCTTCTTGCACGAGATGGTGACATTTATCGTTTGCGATTAAGATGAGCGCGTTCTTACGAAGAAAAATAATGTTTTAATTTTAATTACTGACATAAGCATGATGTAGCCCTTGCTGACTGGTGCCGAAAACCTCGATATACAATCTTTCGTCTCTAATTTCTGTTCGCTTGTCGTACACGTATGTGTCGCCATATTAGCATTTTGGACAAGTCCGACCACGGCGCCGCACGGTAGCCGTGTGCCGACGGCGGCGAGATCGCATTGTATTGTGGCCCGGCCTGAATGCTGTGGTCCGGGCCAGAAGTTTATAAAGTTATCGAAATATATATGTGCTTCAGAAAAAGTATTTGTGTTGTTAATCTGCTCCTCATCTTGCCACCACGCGACTGAATATACCCAAGTGGACATTCGGGTGTCCCCCACTTCTGGGCAGACAGGATCTGACCCTGTTGTTTCCGACACAATTATATATATTCGGGTGCAGATATGTCTTGGGACAAGGCATTGATAATGAAAACTGTTAAAAAGTTGTTGGACCGAATGGCGGCGATTTGTGGTGGCAATGTTCCAAATATATGAAAGGATATGGGAAGAAATATTTAAGAATATCTTTTTATGTAGTTAGAAACCTTCTATCGTAAATGATGATAGCGATATTGTCAAGCCTATATTTTAATGGGCATTAGCATAAGCATACTTTATGTTTTTATGCACTTGACGTTAAATATATATAATCACGGAGCGCTGCTACACTTTCCTTTCGTAAATTGATTAAAAAGAAAGATGGAGGTCGCCGTTCGGCTGGCCCGCTGGGAACATTGAAATCTCCGATAATTTCTCTCGGCGGTCTCTCCTTCTGATAACAATGGTTCTGGGTTCGCAGCCAAGAGCTGCCTGGGAAAATGGAGAAATTAAAGAGAGCAAGGCTGGCTGCTAGACAACACTAAACGAGAGGAAAATTCACATAGTTGTGGAAGCACTGATTGCATGTCAAGGTTGCGGTAAGTAATAAGAAATGTTTTTGGAGAGTTTAGAATATATTCTTTAAAATATTTAATTTAACTCTATTCGACTGTTCAACCACATCGCCTCAGATATTGATGTATTTCCCGCAAAGGAGGCCCAATTCAGGCATTTAACTCTGCGAATTTCTTTGGAAGAGTAATTTGTTAGAGTCGTTTGTTTGATGATAGTTGGGACTTTCTGTTACTAGAAATGAAATTGAAATTTAATTAATATTAAAAAATTATAGCAGTGTGTGTTAATTTCTTGCCCCGACGTGTAAAGAAATTAATATGGTTGCAAAAGGTTCGTGGTTTGAATCCCAACGTCTAACCTTTTATTTTTCACTAAATTCTTCTTGATGAGAGACGACATAATGGTTTTGGATTTGTTTTATTATGTATATCAGTTGTTCAATAAGGAATGAATATGTTGTTGATCGCGACACTGCAGTCTTCTAGCAAGTGAAACGGTGCTCAGAGTGATTCGTGTTAAAACAATGTATGAAATACTTATATCTATAATATCAAAATGGATCTCAAAGTGAATGCTAAAAATATAAATAACATAATTCTAGTTAAAAACTGTTTATGCGCAGCGCCGGTAACTCGGATTAAAAAATCTACAAAGCAATCGCTGATTGCATTAATTAGTTCATTAATTCATCATCAATGAGCGTTTAATGAAGAAGCACATGCTCAATCACGAACCAACAATTACAAGTGTTGGACTCTGTGTTACAATGTACATTGTTTGGGTTAAAGGGAAGGAAGCCAGCAAGTGCGATGTCTAATGAACGTAGTTGAAAACGAAAAAAAAACAAAGACACTATGGAAAACTTTTCCGTAATAGAAATTGAGAAAATATACACAAAAAAGTGTAATTACGTACTTCTAATGTTGCTTTTATTTCATATTTACGATTGTAGTTCTAAAATATCCACTTTCTTTCAAACAATATAGTCATACAAAATATGCAAATACTTTGGCTAGGGTGTCTGAAATATAAAATGGTTTTAAAAAAATATTTCGTATTTTTTTCAATTGGTAATGTAGGAAATTTTCATCGGTTCATTCCCCATGTGGCCGAGGGTGACAGGACGGTCGACGTAGCGCCTATCAAGGACGAGTGAGCTACTACTCCACGTGGCTCCGCAAATCTGCCGCCTACCGATCTTGCGAGCGGGTCAAGGTTGAGTCGATACTGCTTCTGGATCGTTCTCCTGGGCGTAGCGCAGACTAAGGGCATCAACATTAACGCGTGCTATGGATTTAAGTTTAATTATTGTATTTTTCGTGGCTTCGTGGCTTTGGTCAATTTACCCCTTGGTATCAATCTTCTTCGTAGTATTAATCCGGTGGATTGGTTTGCAGCAACAAAATCTTGCATCTCGATCTCCACCTCTCTCGATCCTCTGCAATCCTCTTTAGCTCAGCATAAGAGCTAAAGAATGATTGCTATTATTTGGTATGTGTATCAGTTGTTAATTCGTATTTTTGTGAATTTAGTGAATTATGGTTTATAATACAATTATTAAAAAATGTAAATTCTTAATTTTATTAATGTCCGTAAAAAGCTAATCACAAGACTGTGTCAATACAAATGAATTTAAATATAATTATAAGCGGCTTAAAAAGGATTAATCCTGTCAAAATAATATTAAATCCGTCCTTTACGACAAAACCAAATGACATATTTGAAAGTTTAACGTTTTTATCGGCGCAAAATTGCATAGCAGATTAGATAAGAGCATAATAATAGTATTAAAAAAAACAAATAAGCGAAACTAGTATGGCGTTATGGCTTAGGAATTTTGTTGTTGGGATTTTTTGAGGAATTCCAATCGTTACGAATTCCTGCGTCTTGGATATTAAAATGTCAACAAATAGAAAAATGCTGTTTCCAATATTTACGAATGCACAAGAATGCAATTAAAATAAATTTGCATACAAGAAACAAAATAATCACAAATATTTAGATTGTTAGCAAAATTAAGATACGAACTTGCGTTGGTACGATTAATATTTAGGACATTTAACCCTTTCATTACGACTCGGTGGAATACAAATTATACTGTCAATTATAAAACTAGTATTTGAAGCATAAATGTTTTCATATATCATATTGGTTATTGCATCCTTTAGCTATCAGATGATGCATAAAAAACTATTATAAGAAAGTAGCAAACCGCTATATCACGGTTACCGATGTCAACGTTAGGGGAATCATACACGGCATATATTGGGTACCGATATATGCGAACAGGTTAAGGAAGGAATGACACCATCACTACGAAAATCCTCATATGAACCATTGACATGAAGACTCTCCGATGACTGACAATACAAGGAAAATAAGAAATTTTGAAATACGGTGTTATACGATGGGAAGATCAAGGTGAGTTGATTGATGAGTTGCTGACTAACATCAAGACAGGAAGGTATCGTACTTGGAATACATATTAGTCAAAACGTTATTTTGAACATAACTGTGTAGTTTTAAACATACAAAAGTTTTTAAAGTAATTGTTATAATCAAACTCTGTATCTTAGATTCATACAGTCAGGTACGAGACAGGGCATTTTTCCACTCTATGTAAATTGAGGGAATCAAGGTCCAAAACAACAAGTATCGAGGAATTTGCGGCGTACGAAATTCAAAGTATTAATATTAATAAGGAATGCTTACGCATCCTCCCTGTATTAACTTATGGCGCAGAGACGTGGAATCTGACAGCAAGTCTTACCCATAAAAGTCACCCAGCGTGCTATGGAGAGATCCATGCTCGGAGTGTCGCTAAAAGATAGAATCCAAAACGAGGAAATACGCAGAAGAACTCAAGTAGTGGATGCTACCCAACGAATAGGCACACTCAAGTGGCAATGGGCAGGACATATCTGTCGAAGAGACGACGGTCGATGGGGAAGAAAAGTATTGGAATGGCGCCCAAGAACTGGCAAACGAAGCATTGGCCGACCCCCTACAAGATGGACTGACGATATAAGATGAAAAGCGGGAGTGACCTGGATGCGGAAGGCGGAGGATCGAAGAGGATGGAGACTGATGCGGGAGGCCTACGTTCAACAGTGGACGGACACAGGCTGATGATGATGATGACGCATCGATACGGAGCATCGACCATCCTAATAATCTGCCACTCTATGTGGATTGAAGGGATCAAGGTCCATAAACGGTATCGAGGAATGTGTGGTGTATAACGTTCAATGTATTAATATTACTTTTATAAATGCGTACTCATGTTGTAAACTAGGATATAAAAAGCGGTCTCGTACTCAACTCCGGTTTTTGGATTTATCCTCAGTGCCGATCCTTGGTATTCCGGCATCACCATTTAAGCTGATGCCGTCATTTCGGGACCGCGGCCTCGGTTCCGAAACATATATGAAGAGAAAAAGATATTGTGTTGCAGTGAATAATTTACAAAACAGAGGGTCAGAGAGGTTATTTACCTACTAACTAAATTGGCAGCTGTTTTGAAGCCACCAGGGAAAAAAGGAGAAAATTAAAAAAATGTGTTCTTCTGCACGACACCGCGTATACAAGAGCCTGTGTGCGATGGCTAACCTGCAGAGGGCGGTCTTCGAAAGTTTGCTGACCCACCCTTTAGTCCTGACCTGGATCCTAGCAATTATTATATATTTCCAAACTTGAAAAAGCACTTCGTGGGAAGATATCATCAAGTGACGAAGAAAGTAAATGGTGCAGTTTCAGCGTATTTTTTAAACAGAGGTAAAATATATTTTTAACGCAAATTGGAGTTATCGAAAATATAGAAAGATGCATGAGGTGAATATATTGAAAAAGAAAAACTTCTGACGAATCCCACAAACTTTAAAAATATTTCCTTGTATATTTATGTTGTATTCCTTTAGATAAATCTCCAATATTCAATATTATTATACACATCACAATATTGGCTCTCCATTAAAAAATAATGCCCGCATTATTCTATCGCAATAACGGACCGTTTGCAATCTTTATCGTTGACAGTAATGGGAGTCGGACTTTCTTCTCAAATGGAAATTTTTGTCCTCGCGTTCAAAATTGCCCCACACAACAGTACTATCTAACTAACTACTATCATTCATATCCGCTGCAGTCGACTTTTAATACAAAACATCTTGAAACTTTCGCCGTCATGAATTGCATAGATTCTACTGCAGAGTTTATTCTTGTTCCCATTTATCATCAGATAAATAACCTATTTTTAATGCGTATTTTTATTTTATGTATTAATATCAAAGTACCAGTTATGTATTGTTAGTTTGTGAATAAATATCAATGTATTCGTTATATTAATTATAAAGTCAATTTATGATTAATGTAATGAATATACCCAAGGCAATATAGGATGATCCTTGGCTATTTAACTAAGTAAATTGTATTTACTAGAATCCGGGCTTTTATATAAGTATCAAATTATTTCTGCCCAGTGTCTGACAACATCGACAGCCTTAAGATATGTAGCTTGTTAGGCACATGGGGGATCTTAGGTGTGAGGCGGTCTGCAGGACTCCACAGTCGCACAACAGTGACTCTCCCTGCCGAAACATTCCCCACCGCTCGAGGTTGTCCATTGTTCTACCAATTTCGGTTCTTTATCTGTTCGGGGATTTCCGGGTCCGCCAGTCAAGGTTCTTGCCAGTTGGGAGAGGCCTTCCTTTGGAGTAATGAAATCTTCTGATGCGATTTGTCGCCAAAGCTGGAGTTCATTTTTAGGACCGGATATAAGTTATATTTATATACTCGTAAGTTAAAATACTCGTACATGAAATCACTAAAGATGGAAACAAGCTATTATTTATTTGAAGCAAATAGGTGAAACATTAAAATTCCTAATAAATATCAATTGTTTAAGAAATTTGGACGGATCATCCTATATTGCTTTAGGTATAGTGAAAACATCATTGCAATTGAACTGAATTGAGTACTTGAAACTCTACAGACACCAGCTGAAATAAAAATAATGACTACGAGCACGGATGAACCTATCCAAAGCGTAAAACTTAATATTACTACAAATAAATAAAAAGACCCCTAGAACAGAGCCTTGGAGTACTCGAAAATAGGCCGTTCTTTTACATGAAATAACCTAGTTTGAACAACAAAGTAGTTTTAAAAACGCGCCATACAAGAGAAAAGGTTTTATTTCCGTTTCAATAAAACATTTTAACGCGGCAATAAAACGAAGAAGAAGTGCAAAAGTGTTCATTGTTCAAGAGGCGAAATCGCACCGTTTTCATATAAAGCTGGAGAATGCGCGAATCTTCAATGAGATACACTTTTTTATATCGTCTGTGAGAAATTACAGTGATTCATGTAAAATTGTGTCAATTCGCACTAACAATTGATGTTCATGATATATTAATGTTGCTATAAATATATGTAATATGCTACGTTACTATGTAGATCAAAAACAACCTCATTATGGCCCGCCAACACACATGCTGTGTTTTTAAGAAAATTATACCCGAAGCCCGTCAACACAGCGTGTGTTTTTAGGTACTGCGAACTTCTATAAAAAAAAGCCACCAATCCATGCGATAAAAAAAATCGAAATTTTGTCATTAGATGTCACTGTATGGGGTTTATGTTACGTAATATCAATAAATGTATAAATATAGAACGTAATATCAAAATTTTAATTATTTTTTTCGAAAGCTTACAATTGGGACTAAGCTTTAGTAACGTTTTTTTTCACCCGCGTCGGATTACGTTTGTTTGGGAATGTATTAAACAATTTTGTTCTGAATTAGTTTGTAGTTAACTAACCGGGAATTGCACATAATTTTGCACACTATTTTTAACTTTGTCATGACAAGAGAGTTCAAGAAATCTTAACAATTAGATTTTTTTTTAATTATCTTTTTCTTTGTATAATAAAAAATGTTCCATATTATCTTACAAACTAAACACAATATTAGACAATGTGGGGGAATAAAATAGAAAATCATAAATAATTAAATATCTCTCTAAACTGTCGCTCGTTTGTCAAATAATGTTATTTGTCAAACTTTTTACTTTACTACGAGAAAAAAGAAATTGCAAAATTGAAAAAAGGTATCCTTTTTCTGCACGACATTGCACCTGTACACAAGAGCCTTGTTGCGATTGCCACCCTGCAAAATGTGGACTTCGAAATGTAAGTCCATCCACTCTAAAGTCTCGACATGACTCTTAGTAATTATTGTTTATACGCAAACTTGGAAAAATATCTTCGTGACAAGATGAATTCAAATTTTCATAATGTGAAGGATGCATTTTCCGCAATTTTTTTAGACAATTATAAAACATTTTTTTCGGAGGTATACAAAAGTTAATTGAAAAATAGGTATAAGGCTGGCACATAAATATATGAAAAATGAAAAATATGTGTCTACTTTTACTTATACTTTTAACCCCCCATTCTGCGAATATATAAACTTTCCCTTGTAGCTACATTTTTTAAAAACTTTTTCTATCCACAGGAAAAGGTAGTTCTAAAATTAAAGCGAACTTTATTGACTGCTATATCAACAAAACGGGTCATTTAAAAACAGGATATCAAAAACGAAATGATACCAATAAAATCATCAGTTATTAAATGCTACTAAAAGGAGACTGAAAAACATGAAAATGCTTTTAGATCAGCTTAAACTTGAAACATCTGTTTCAGAAAGCTGCCATTTCGACACCCAGTAACGGCACCTGCAATTCATTGTATTCTACTTTCGTGCAGTACCGAGCACGACCCCGATATAGCGGCGTATCCGACATGTCGTGGGAGCAGCAATCAGCTGGTATCAGATTATCAACACGTGAATGGGGATAATACACTTGCACGCTGCTGAAACAATGCATATAGGTTTGAATTCAACTTACCGTACACGACTTAAAATTAATAAGACACATTCCTAAACAAACGTCATCAATACACGTCTTCAAAAAATGTAGCTACATACTATTAATTAGAATTTTGATAGATCGTAGAAAATAGATTGCCAAGAACATAAAAACCATCGACATCAGCACATTGTGCGTGCAGTACAACGCAGTACCCCTTGGCTGGTATCGCACCACCAAACATAAGACGCAAAGTCATATGCGCCGAAGAAATGCGTAAGGCAATCAACCAACCATCCCACTGCTTGTATGATCAGACACCCCTAACACCCAGACTGAAGTCGCGAAGCAGTTTTCTCAGATCCACACAACCTCTCACATCCGGCCCTGAAAATGAGAGACTCCAGCTCCTCCCAACTGGAAAGAACCTTGACTGGCGGAACTGGAAATCCCTGAACAGATTAAGAACCGGAGTTGGTAGAACAAAGGACAACCTCGAGCGGTGGGGAATTCTTCCGCAGGGAGAGCCACTATTGTTACTGCGGAGACCTGCAGACCGCCTCACACCTAAGATCCTGCTCCATGTGCCCAACAAGCTGCACACCTCAAGACCTAATGCTAGGCAACACACGGGCTATCGATGTGGCCAGATACTGGGCAGAAATAATTTGATATCGCTGACACGAAGAAGATATAAAAATAAACATTAAAAATGCTGTATATTCAATTGTGCTGTACATCGTGAAGACGTGCACTGCATATCTTCCTCCACCACCTGTGTTGGCGGTGACTTTGACAATGATCGTGAAATAGAAATGTGGCGCTTCGGCTTCCCGCGGCTTTCTCCACTCGCGAGCAACTTCACGATAGATCTTTAGGCCATGACTTGACAACCAACCAGAAACATATTCAGAGAGTGGTTCAAACAAAAATGAACGAAATGAGCAATCTCATTTATCAGCAAACAACAACGTATTTTATTTCATGCCAAATCCGTTCCATATCTGGAATTGCTTATTTTTACATGAATCACGTTGCGTATGGCCTCTGTTTAGGAGACTGCAGTTTAACTAACAGTTTAACCGACTAACTCGTAGCCTACCTCAATGTTTCATTGTCAGAAAAAACACATAGTCCTTTTTTAACGGTACTATTTTTTACGCGGCTTCACGTTTACGCGATTATTTAAAACGGTTCTGACAACCTCCAGGGCAGAACCCCGAGTAATTGAAGAGGATGCCGATATAGCTAGTTATCTGAGGCATATTTTTGGGTGGTTTTTTAACCCTCCAAGAACGAGCGTAACCATATGGCCACAGTGATAACTATTGTGTATGTACCCCTGCTTTGTTCCTTTTTCTACGTAAGCATCGCACCTATCACTCTACTTCGGTTTAGAATGGTCTCTACCACAGCTATCCTGCAGTGACGGCAACGAAAACAACTACCAAATACCCCTACGATTTGTTTTTTGTTTGGTTAATTTTCTTTCATCAAAATTAACATTTTACTTGTTTTTCATCATGAAATTTTACTGTATGTAACCGTGTACATGACAAGCATGATCATACAGTAACATAGACATATTGTTAATAAATAATTAAGTATTATTATGTTTTAATTTATATTTTTGACGTATCAGACTACAAGTTGATTAAATATACCTAAAAACTATTTTTTATACAAAAAACATTCGTCTCCGGAGAGTTTGAATAGCAACTTATATAGATATAACATGATGTACCCGATGATCCGGAGTCTTTGAGCATTTAGTCCTAAGGAACGACTCAATCCACGTCAATATACACTTTCAATTTCCCAAACTCGCTAAGATTATTTTTTTTCGATATTTGCGGTCGATATTCAAATCGAACTTCATCACTTATTATCTAATTCAATCGATAATGGCTACTAAACGTATATAGAGGTCCCTTAACAGACTTCGCGCAGGAGTATGGAAGACGAGGACACAAATGAGGATCTGGCAGTTTTACAGCGGACCGACTGAGTGTGACTACGCGGCGTGGAGCAGACCCTGTCACACCTGCTGGAGGAAAACAATCGCTGCACCCAGGAAGATCTGATGCCGGGAGTAACGCCACCGACGTCGCCCACTTCTAGACAGACAGGATCTGACCCTGTTGTTTCCGACACGATTATATTTATACTAGACGTAGCCGAAACACGTAATCTAAAAGAAAAATTGTGGATAATTTTAAAGATTCTAAACACTATAATCATTCTATCGCCCTAGACGAGTGTTATAGAATCCACTAATTTCGACAGTCTGTGTTCTCCTGCATGCGTTTCCCTAAATAAATAAACAATAAGTTGGTAGCACCTCTATATATAAATAAACATCACAAAAATGAGCAATTTACATTGAATTGCCTTTATTGCTCACTACAAAGCGCTCACAATGCAATTATAACGGTGTTTCCCACACGAATACTTGGCGGATATCTCATATAACAATAGCCAAATGGGAAAAAAGCGGGCGAGAAGTTGGGAAGATATGGTTTGTTAGTAGATGAGAAGACTGTAGAAGAACCCACGCCCAGTGATCAAAAGGCAAATAATGGAAAGTAAAACAGTTTAGTGTACTGAATTAAAATACACGCGTGTTGTGAATAACAAAGACATTAGGACGAGAAAGGATGTTTAATGAAGAAGCAAATTTGTAATGTCAGAAGTTGTTTTGTTTTTGTTTTTTAGTAACCAAATATACAAGTTTTTTTATGCAATTGCATGCAGGAGAGCACAACCTGTAGAGAGCAATCCACTCTATACATTCAGCTAGGGTGGTAAATGTTCAGACTGGTACAAGGCATAATACAATCTGAACTTGGAGAACTGTAAACGGTGCTGAAATCGGTGACCATACAAATATGGAGCGAATATTTAAAAAAAAAATGTTATTGGGGCTATTAATCAGCCCTTGACCCAATGTCTCCGAAGTATGGCGTGGTTGAATAACACAATTAGCATAATATATTCTCAAGCGGATCCGAAGCCTCCCACCGGAGCTGTTCTTCAGTCTGAGACCGGATAAATGACATGCAAAACACCCGGTCGGGTTTTCCCGTGGACCATAATAATAACAGACACACCAAATTGACTCAAATAACACAAAAATTTCGCACAGCGATCCTCAAAATGTTACAAATCATTTTTTCGATATTTTTGATACTGTAGGGTGGTGAAAAAAATCAGAGGCCTTGGGATGTGTTCATACCGAAGAATTCTCGGAATTTCCTGAAGAGACACGAATAATGAGGTTCTCAGCATAATCAAGGAAGATAGTCACCTAGTAAGAACCATGTCAGAGAGGCGAGCCCGAAGGATCGGTCACATCGTGCGCCACGATGGTCTTCTTCACGACATTGAGGGTAGAAACTGTAGAGGGCGCCCTAGACGCGAGTATTGGGATTTCAGACGATCGAGTGGAGATCAAGATGCATGATTTTGTTGCTGCAAACCAATCCACCGGATTGACACTACGAAGGAATAATGCAAAACTCTTCAAAAAGCAACTTAATACTTGAAATTAAAGCAGAAAATTTAAGGAATAAATTCATTTGGGCCGCATTTAAATAGAAAACCTAAATTAATTTTTCTCTTCAAATTCGAGTTTATGATAAATTAAATATTATATAAATATAATGAAGAAAGCATGTATGAATACATTAAGTTAGAAAATATTTCATAAAATGAAAATTAAATATAAAATGATAAAGAAATTTAAATTAAAATAGAGAATTTTTTAACGAAATACAAAGGTTTTTCCAGATATTTTGCATTTCTGTTCATTTACATTTTTTTTCAATATTAGGAGAAATCTTGTATGCAGTTGCTACTCGTACTTCTAGAACTGCTGTATACATTTAAATATATTCTAGTCCATAGCACAAACTAAATTGGATGAAATAATTAATCGAACATACGAGTACTTAATGCCTCCGATACTTTTCTTTCAAGTCTTTCCGTTAATAGATTATAAATCATTTTGTATAAAAAAATCGATGTTTGTGTTTATTTCTGCCACATATCATCAGGAACTTACTTACCTTTGTTAGTTGCACGTTTGTCCTAATATCATAGATGGCTCACCTGAAAAAATGGAAAAAAAATGAATTAATTATCAATATTACAATATTTATTAATAAACACTTGATAACAAGGAATTCATTGAAGGCGAAACTGCGGTATTCCCGCATATGAATAAACAGTGTTTAGTTTGATGTACGTTAAAACGAGGTAGGAAGTAATTAGTTATTTATTATTTAAAATGGATGTAAAAGCTTAAATACCTTCTAAACTTAATTAACTCAGTTCAAAGAAGAGAAATTCGTTTGATAAACAACGATACTCTCACATCTAACCTGCAATCAATGATACACAGGCGTAATATTGGTTCACCAGTATTTTCTACCGTTATTACCACTTACTTAAAGAACGAGGAACTCGTCTTACACTTGCCGAACATCAATACACGGTTAATGTGTGTCGATCAAGAACTGGCAGTTTCCAAAGTTCCTTCCTTAATTCCACCGGTAAGCTTTGGAGTGCTTTTCCAGCGTCTGTGTCTCCCTCCTTCCTACAATCTGGATCTCTTCAAGAAACAGATTTCACGTTTCCTGCATGTAGCGTCCAGCCTCCCTAGCTGAGAGTCATAGAGTGCACAGGTCTTGACCGGCTGTGCTCTTCTGCATGCGATTACATAAAAAAAATTGGCCGGTAAAATCTGAAAGTTGAAGTATCGCTATATGACCGAGCACATGCAAAGTGGAGAAGAGAAGGACCAAAGCAGTGATTGCGGGTCACTGCTGCGATAATTCAGAGTCGACAGCAACCGCGGTGATAAACACAACAGCGAGAATCCTCGTCACAAGGTCCGCATTCCACCAGACCTGACCAAGAGTTACGTAAACCAGGCGAGCGCAACCAGTATACGGCGTCACTCTTGTTCGCCCTCTCAAAGAGTAACACTCTCCCTGCTGGACTGTTCAACCACATCGCCTCGGATGTTGATATATTACACGCAAGGAAGGTCCAGTCATCATCATCAGCCTGTATCCGTCCACTGTTGAACGTAAGCCTCCCGCATGAGTCTTCATCCTCTTTGATCCTCCGCCTTTCGCATCCAGGTCACTCCTGCTATTCTTCTCATCTTGCAGGGGGTCGACTAATGCTTCGTTTGCCAGTTCTTGGGCGCCATTCCAATACGTTTCTTGCCCATCGACCGTTGTCTCTTTGACAGATATGCCCTGCCCATTGCCACTTAAGTGTGCCTATTCGTTGGGTAGCATCCACTACTTGGGTTCTTCTGCGTATTTCCTAGTTTCGGATTCTAACTTTTAGCGACACTCCAAGCATGGATCTCTCCATAGCACGCTGGGTGATCTTTATTTTACGGGTAAGACTTGCTGTCAGGTTCCACGTCTCTGCGGCATAAATTAATACAGGGAGGATGCCTTGGTTAAACGCTTTAGTTTTAAGACATTGCGGAATTTTAGCTTTAAAAATGTACTTTAGTTTTCCAAATGCTGCCCATCCCAGTTGTATACGCCTGTCGATCGAAAGGTCCAGTACAGACACTGTACTTAGGTGGTTGTTAAATGATAACCGGCGGTAGAACAGCTATTACGCAGCAGTGGATTTCGGCGGGCGGCTAAGTGATTTTTCTGAGATTTTACTCATTTCAACCGTAAAATGTATACCGTTTTGGTCATAGCGTCCGAGTGAAGCCACGTAAATGATTGCTAACGCCTTCAATTCGGAGATTCTTGTTGACAACAGCAAAAAATGCAAATTCCAATAAATCAGCACACGCGGGTATACAATAACGTGGAGATGCCAAACACATAGTTTCGGAGTGATCTTTCTACCGGTCTTTGCATTTTTACTCCCAACACGTGATGACTGTAACTTTTTTCAATAGGTTTCTACAAAAGCACGCATGGACAATAGCTATTTTATTTATTTAGTTATATTTCAGACGAGTACGGCCTAGAGGTGAATCTTTAGCCTACCCTGCGAGGGGTTGCGGGTTCCATTTTCAACGAATATAAATATATTTTAGTTTTGCAATGTTTTATAATTTTTTCAAGATTTTATTCACATATTACATTCTGGGTTGATGACTTTGTGAACAAAGTCATCAACCTGAAGAACACCCCTACAATGGCGGTCGAAATATCGGATAGAAGAAATTCGCCACACACGGCTATACCCAAAAGCCACAATATCAAATCTGGCCGTGAAAACCTAAGAAGTTATATTACATTATATTAGCTGTTCCGACACAAGATCAACAGTAAAGGTGAAAATATAGAAGAAAGAAGGAACATGGAACAAAAATATTTCGCGGTACGAAAGTCAGACGCAATTAATCAACGACTTAAATATGATGTAAATACCCCTTATTACAGCAAAATTAGTTTTCTTTATTCGTAAAATGCATAATCCTAATAATCAAAAGTGGTGGTAGACGAAAGTCATCACGTGAGCACACCCATTTACAGAGAGTCATTTTAAACATAAACGACTTGATATATTGAATAATTGGCTGTAGTTTAATGTATAATAAGTTGGTGGATCATATTTTCAAATTCGGAGCTTATTCATCACCAAAAAAGCGCCACATATTTACTAAATATGAGATTTCTCTGTCACCGTCTGCAGGTATTGTCCTGTATGTTGCTTAAATAAAAATAAATAGGTTGCCACAACATTGGTGTTTATATTTTTTAGTTTATATATATTTTCAAAGAACTCATTATAATATTTAGATTTATTACCGTAATGGATGTGCATCCGGTCGGGGAGTGTTTTTTTGTATGACAAAAACCTGAATTATTTAAAGGCGATTTTTAGTTAATGATTCTGGGAATATTTTTTATATAACACGGCGCTACTGAGTTTTGGATTTTTTGTTGAACCTCAAACAACCCAATCAACGCCACGCAGTAAGTCACCCATCCAAGTTATGATTCGCATCAAATGATGCTTGACTTTAATTATCAAACGATAACCGATGATTACGGCACGTTATTGTCGTCTGTCATAAAATAAACCGCTTAATAAAATAAAATACATGGAATAGTGTCTGATGGGCTATAAGTCTGGCTTGTGGCGCCCGCGGAGTCGTCGCCTATAGGAATTCAGCCTCCGGGAAATTAGGTGTTGTTGTAAATATTTTTTTTTCATTATTTATTCGGTCGCATAATACTCGTACTCAAAAGTAATAATTAACGTCTGCGAGAAAATTCCGCGACGAGACGGCGCGCTTCTTCTTAATGTTCAGACAGGCGGCGAAAGACGCTGGACCGCGAACCAAAAATACGAGGGTTACCCGTAAAATAAGGTTCCCAGTGATTTTTCACAGTGTAAAACATGTTTTAATTCTTTTACCTAATTTTCTAGATAGTCGCCACTGAGGTCAATGCATTTTTGCATGCGGTATACGAGCTTTAGAATTCCTGAGTCAAAAAACCTGCCGCTCGAGAACATGAGTTGTAGCTCTAATGCTGAGCTAAAGAGGGTTGCAGAAGATCGAGAAGAGTGAAGATCGATATGCAAGACTTTGTTGCTGCAAATAAATCCACCGGATTAATACTATTAAGAAGACTCTTTAGTTAGTTCAGATTGAACACTAGCAAATAAAAATATTATACATAGAGTAATATTTGTAATAAATAATACTGCGAAAAAATCGTAACAAGTGTGCATTTATTTATATACTCTTAAAAATAGAGCACGATCTATGAATATTTACGTAAATAATTAATATTTATTATATTGTGTAATTTCTGATATATTTGCTTTAATTTCTTGTACATATTTTAGGTATTTTAAAATATTTTAAGTTTCATATATTCGTAATACGGATTTTAGTAAATTTATTAAGTCGGAGATCATGTAAACTTTTTGTGTGTTATTATTGATATTCGAGGACCGTGCATATTTTTGTCTCAGTTCAGTTAGTGATATATTGTAGTAACCAAATCACAAAAAAATATGCTTGTAAAACGTTCAGTTCGGGAGCCATATTTTGTTAATTTCTGCCACAGCCAATATGCATAAGCAATTATGAATTTGGCGCCTCCTCCGGGCGGGATGCCCACCTGTCAGCCTTACATTAACACGTTAAATGGACTAATTGCCAAGCGAAGAAAAAAAAAACACATCTCCAATGACATTTACAATTAATTTAATAAGCAATAAATATTATCATCACAAAATTAATTCCTCCATTTGCATCTTTTAGTGTGCGATTTTTTTTAAGCAGAAGACACGTATTCTGCATAATGTGCCTTGCCGGAATATTTCTGTTTACAAAATTCTACGAAACGCCTCGTTCTAATGTTTATATAAAATGATAACCTTAGTCACCAAGTCAGATGACTTTTGCAAATCTATTAATTCAAACTTATATTATTTTTACATTATCAATTTAAAGTAAAAATTATGTAAGACACAACGAGGTATTTTCTTATATGTATACTTTTTATGTCGGTAGCATATGTCACTACAAATTGTCACTATTCAGCCCTCTCAGCAGACATTAAAAATTATTAATATTGAAAAATATAATAAATAGATAAATCTTTGATACATAATGATATTTATATATTCAGCTTCCAATTTGAGATTCATTTTAAATAACATTAAGGTTATCAAACTGACAATACTTGGTGAAACTGCATAATTATAATTTTTAATTGATTTAAATAAAAAATAAAATAGTTTTGATTCACATTTATTTTAACTGATTAAACATTATTGAAGATGGTCTCCAGGGAGGCCGAAACATGTAATCAGTTAAAATAATAGTGAATCAAAACTAAATATTTTTCATTCATTATCTTTTTAATTAAAATAAATTCTAAATTATAATTCATTTTAAGAATAAATAAATAAGAATTTTATACCTTACTAAACCTAACAGGACGAGTAATAATAAAATTACTAAAGGGACTTTATTACCCTCTATCTATGGTGTGTTTATTATGAACTTCAGGGCTTAAACCTTCAAATAAAAATTTAAAAAAAAATGCTATATTCAGTATGTATTTTGACACGTTCGCTTCCCGCTGCAATCAGAAACGCTCAATAAATAAATTGGCACCCCACAATCCAACATTTCTCGGAGGTGTTAGATTCGCGGTCACCGCGCAGGTACGCTGACCTGCTGACGACCTTGCAAGGTGAGCATCTGCTAAGAGGTCTTAAATCTCAGGCGTGTGACTTCGAACGTTCTTGTATCGAAGGAGGCGCTAGTATGGATGCGCCCATCAGATGCGCGACACGCTCGCCTTCGTCATTCAAATTTCTCTGTAGACCTTCGAGATTATTTTATCATATGTTTTATCTATTTTTAAAAGCTTTCACACAATTATAAATAAAACATATTTATAAATAAAATATACTATAAATAATTGTTACATAGAATTGCTAGATAAGAAATTCATACTTTATTTTAACACGAATCACACTAAGCACTGTTTCCCTTGATGGAATACTGTTTGCCTTGTTATATATACATATAAAAACTAGATTCCATTTGAAAAGAAATCATTGTATGTATATATATGCATAAAATAATCAATATTATTTATATAAGTATTATATAATATTGTAAGCATTTAGTTCCATCCTATACTACTTGTAGTTAGTGAATGGTTTTGTTAAGATTTTTTTATTATTTTAATCCTAATGATTCGAAGGGAAGATGAAGCCATCAGTTTCTGCGAGGACCTCGAGACATTAGCTATGTGATAACAGAGTCTTTCCACTTTCGTGGTCCATATGCCACGGTCGTCACAGTCGATACAGAGCCATGAAAACGTTATATAACAACAATGATGACGTGTATTGGTAAATATTAATGCGACAGACAACCCGACCAAGGTACAGATGTATTAAAAACTATTTGTCGTCCAATGTCGAGAGTCAAAACTATATTATTTTAATGTAATATTTTATAACGTACAAGGTTTTTTAATTTTAAATTCATTTTAATTAGCAAATTAAAAAAAATAGTTTTGATTCACATTCATCCACGGTTAATGTGTGTCGACCAAGAACTGGCAGTTTCAAACGTGTTAATGCTACCGGTAAGCTTTGGAATGCTCTTCCAGCGTCTGTGTTTCATCCTTCCTACAATCTGGATCTCTTCAAGAAACAGATAAATATACACTTGCAATCTTCTCAACTCACACACAAACATGAACACATCACAAGTCTCCCGCATGCAGCGTCCAGCCTCCCTGGCTGAACGTCATAGAGTGCACTGGTCTTGACCGGCTGTGCTCTCCTGCATGCGATGACATTTAACCTTTATTTTACGGTGCTAAAATAAAAACGCGCGTTACGGTGTTGGGTAGTCAGTACACTACCAAAAAAACAGGGATTTTAAATCGGAAAAATAGGAACATTCATAGCTAATCCCCTTAATTAATTATAATTGAAGTAAAAAATTGTAATAATAGCGATTTATTGGCTACAAATATTTTAAAAAATATCTGGCAACGCTTACGGAACGGGCATAGGTCCACTCTGGTTTCAAGCTCGAGAGCTACTGCCGCTAGTTATGGTAGTTACCGGAGTGGCCCACTCCCACTCTCTTCCCTCTTCCTTCACAGTGAAGTATTAAAGAGTGAGATGCGAATATAATGTCGCGCTTCCCGTACATCGTCGAGAGCCAAGGTCTAGTTCTAGGCACTCACAGCGCGAATTTATTTCCGATATTCACAAAATACCTCCAATGTACCCGATAAAATCTGATTATTATTAAAATATTTTTTTAATTAATGCGTAAATATATTATAGAGGAATACCTAAAATATAAACCTTGTATTTATTATATATATAGAGATATTGATGGTTATTAGAAGCAATGTGTATAAGATACACATCACAGAGAAGGAAAGGTTAAAAAATAATGCTTTCAATTTCAAGCGATGCCGCACTGGTCTGAAATATGTTTAAATCAAATATTTACAGAAGCAAATGAGAATGCCCTCGGTCCACAAGGACTTGTTCTAAGTTGTAACTTACAGTGCGAGAGAGAGAATTCAATTTGAGATTACGATCTCGCAGTAGGAGACTTTTGGGAACATGGAAAATAAAACAATCAGCCGGAACACGACTCTGCAGAGCATATTTCTAGCTTGTACCTGCATACATGAGCGGAAAATAATAAATACTCGCGTGACTGTTAGTAATTGCATGTAATTATTATTTGTACTAGGATCCGCTTCCATATACCGAAATAGATTTGAAATATCGGTTAAGTCAATAGTCAATACATGTGATACTAGAGCTAATACAACACGTGATACTTGTAATAACTATACGTCAAAAATCGATACATTTAAATATACTCGTACACATACGATACGTAATTATCAATATTACAATTTCTTTGACTTAACACTATAAATTTACAAAAATGTATTTCGTTTATGTGTGAACATAATTGTGCCTAATAGACAAATCGTTGAAGAAGAGCTATCGCGCCTGGAACGTTTGGTAATATGCGGCATGATAAATTTAAATCCTGTAGTCTTCGTGTCTATTGAATTTGCTTTGTGTGTAGAAAATGAAGGGATGTACATAAAATGATCTTCGAAACGGCTTCATTGAAGAACTTAAAAAAAAACTATCTTAAATTTATATACGCGAAGATGCAAGCCAATTTTCGTTTACATCTTACAAGGTTTTCATTTTTATGCCTGGGTTCTAAAATCTTAATAAAAACTTCTCGAATTCACTTTTTGTACTATACATTATTTTACATACGGTTTTATATTCTTCGCAGTATCAATCCGGTGGATTGGTTTGCATCAGCAAAATCTTGCATCTTGATCTACACTCTCCTCGATCCTTTACAATCCTCTTTAGCTCAGCGTAAGAGCTACAACTCATGTCCTCAAAATTGCTGCAAATACTCCCGTCTATGGCGCACTCTGCAGTTTCTACCCTCAACCATCCTTTCCACAATGTCGTGAAGAAGACCATCGTGGCGCATGATATGACCGATACATCGGATCGCCTCTCTGAGATGGTTCTTACAAGGTGCCTACCTTCCTTGATTATGCTGAGAACCTCATTGTTCGTGACGTAGTCTCTCCTGGGAATTCCGAGAATTCTTCTGTATGATCACATCTCAAAAGCCTCTAGTCTTTTATTATCACTTTCAGGTTTTATCTGTAAGCAGTATACTTTTATGTTCGGACGAGACTGCTCGCCATGAAAAACATCCTATTCAATTATTCAGGAGCATAATTATACTTTACTCTTTTGAGTCTGCATGAAAACTATGCCTTTCTATGGCATTCTATTTTCAAAGTACTTACCTACTTATAGCAAATTCCTTCACACTACAATACACATTTAACTTCAGTTAAAGGTCACAATACAAAAAATAATTACAAGCATTCACATTAATTAAAAACATTTAATTGAAAATGTACGGTTGACCAACATCTGAATCAGTGTTTCAGCAATAATCATAAGAATGTCCTCAGAGAGTACAATTCTATGAGCAGTTTTACGAGCAGTTGCACAATATTATCAATCTAAAACAATCAAAGGCGCTGCAGAGATCGGATTGAGGTCCATTAATCATCTCAGAGCGGAGGTCAGCGTGCGGGTCGCCTCGGGGCAGCAAACGCTTAACTAAATACAATAAACCCAAGTGCTCTACTAGACTTTGAACTGAGAAACTGGGCTTTTCAATGGCATCAGTTCAACGGAAGATTTATAACCCTAATTTTTCATATACTATTTGCCAATCGGTAAAGTATCATAGCACTATTAAAAATTGTATTGCCAAAATAAAAATTATTTGGAGAAGACAAAAAATCATAGCAAAAGAAGGTCCTGTAAGAACATGAAAAAACTTCTTTAGCCTCGCCATTTCCCATCATCTGGGGTCGGATCTCCTTGTGCACATTCACCATGTCTGTCTGTCCTGCGTTGCATTCTCGGTCAAGCCCAGAGTTTTCAGATCCTTGTTTACAGTTGCAGTCAGGTTGCCTGTGGTCTTCCAGGTCTTCTTCTCAGCGTGGGTATGTTGAGGGCTCTCTTCACCATGTGGCCCTCATCTCTCCGTGTCACATGCCTATACCATCTATGGCGGTTTTCCCGTATATCTTTTCAGGTATGAGGCCCACCCGAAATGAACCCCGAATATGCTCATTCTTAACTCTGTCCACTCTAGTCACACCGCCCCCCCATGAACAAACCTGATTAAAATACTAGTAAATCTTCAATACAATCAAGCCGGGGCGGCTAATCTAAATCTGTCCGTGGAAACTTATGAACTTACGAAATTATTAAGTGATCATCAGGAAGTCAAGAGCCTATATAATATTTGCCGGCGAGTGTAGCTCAATGGTCAAAGCGTTTGAAAGTTCGTGGGTTCGATACCCGACGGAGATTGAAAAAAAAGGTTTTAAATCGATTTCTGAGTTCTACAATACAAATTTACACCGGTTGGTGTAAATTTAATCCCTCACCCGTAAAATACCAGTTATAGCCTATTAATCAAAATTGTTTTAAAAAAAGTCATCCTGTGAAGACCACTCATTCATAGTAAACTCCTGTAATAATTAAGGAAGATGCGCGAATCTCGGGCTGTAGTCTATGACGTTGGCGGATCAACACTTCACATGCAGCGCTTAGCATAGAATTCAACAGATGAGTCTTCAGAATTACTATCACCATCTGTCAGTATTCTCCTGTATGTGTTAACATAAAAAAAAAATCGGCCGTGTCTAGTATTCGAAATATTTTTATATGCCATAGAGACAATTGGAATTGTGGCTTTTGGGTTGACGCTCACGAGTATTTATTCTGACCAATATTTCGACCGCCATTGCAGTGATCATCTTCAGATTATCTTTGTCCTCAAATGGCAGAAGAAATTCGCCATACACGGCTCGACCCAAAAGCCAAAACTACAAATTCGGCCGTGAAAACCTACGAAGTCATTAAAAAATAATCATATGTAAATGTCTCGTTATTAAAACTATATTATTTTATTTGGTAAACACGCGTCAATATAATAAAAGATGCCATTACGGGCAAAAGCTTATGAATAGCAGACTTTTAAACAAATCTGTAACGATTTCAGGAAGCCAATAATGGAGTTACAAGAACGCGGTAGACATTAATGGTACCCGATTCAATCACTCTTTGAGGTTGGGAAACGACTCGCCGCTTGCAACAACACCAGATGGAAGCTGGCAGAGGTCAGCCCCGAAGCGAAAAAACGAAAATTGTACATACAAACGACGGCAATCGGACAAGAGATCGTAGTCGGTGAACTGGTAGTCCGCGTGCCGGAAGTGGCAGTTACACCAAACGCGTTTTTTCTCTTCTTCGATATTTCGATCGCCATTGCAGAGTTGACGATTCGACCCCCGCAATTGCGAAAGAAATATCAGAGAAGAGTAGAAATTCGCACACTGCTAAAAATTTAATATATATCGATATTGAGTTTTTTTTTAAATGGTCTCAACGATAAATTAATAACTCACTCTTCTTCTAATAAATCTCCTTCTCGTGGTGGGGTGGTGAGCGACAACATCAGTCGGCCAATATAGACAGGGACCGAATGTTGGCCGGAATAAGCTGACACCCAGCTAACCTCATCAGGTCAAGCTGGTTAGGGCACTCTATTGTCCTGGAGGTAGTAAATCCTCTCCAAAGGCGGATGAACCTTTATGGTCAACGGCATTAGGATGTGGAAATAAAGGGGAAAATACCACATTAAAGGTCTAAAAGACATTCCATGTATCAGTAAAAATTATTGCATCTCAAGTTAGGATCAAGAAGAGTGGAGATCGAGATGCAAGATTTTGTTGCTGCAAACCAATCTACCGGATTGATACTACGAAGAAAATTAATTCACAGAAGTTTTTTTTATCCTATTTATCATAATTATTGATTGAAGAAATCTTATATAAAATGGTATTTGCCAAGAGTTTGTATGTGTATCGGTTGCTGAAAATGTTTCTGAATACAAGAGACAAAATTTGATGCAGATTCTTCAACGCAGTAGTATCAATCCGGTGGATTGGTTTGCAGGAACAAAATCTTGCTCTATCTCGATTTTCTGCAACCCTCTTTAGCTCTATTATGATTATATTAGTATTTGTATAGCGCTCTTTTATGACCTAATAATCATTCCAAAAGCGCTGCATGAGAGCTGCAACTCATGACCTCGAATACTTGCTCCGAATCCTCCCACATAGGGCGCCCTCTGCAGATTCATTGATCTATTATTTGGGATAGACAAAAATTGCCGCGGAACAAAAACACGTCCAAACAATGAAAAATGTCAAAAACTAACCAAACATCCAAAACAACCGACCTTGTGAACATAAGTGAAGGACATGCATACCAACATAATGACGAAAAAAATATATAATATATAATTCAAAATCACCCCCGTCTATATTTTTGGACACAGGTACTAAGAATACTGAAAAATATATTCTTTACACACATAAATTCATCGAAAATTATTGTTTTTTTTTTAGATTTTCGCACGCGCATTTCAAAAGATACGTCACCACTGTTACGGATAGATAAATAAATAAATCAGCGTGCTGGTGGGGACCTGCCCACGCGCCGCCGATGGTTGATGATCCACGGAGTGATCCCGCCGCAAGAGATGAGTCAACAGTATTTTAATCCAACACATGCATTAGTCGATCGATTAATTACTCTCGGCGATCAAAATATTTGGTCTGATTCAATTACGATGTGATCGAACGACTGTCTGGCCTTATATGGATTCGAACACATCGTGATGGAATCTTACGAATAAGAATCAAGATAAAATAAACATCATTACATTTGTATTTTTTTTTATTAATAAAGTTACAAGTGTTGTTTATTTTCTTTATTTCATTAACTTTGAGATGCATTGTAAATATCAAATAGATAAATATTTTTTTAATATAGACCAAGTTCAACATTGCTTATTCACATGCTAACATGCGTATGCAGATACAAAATTTGGCTTAAGATGACTAACCTATAATAGCTCATTTTCTTTAGAATGATTAAAGTAAGGAAGCCTCACCCCTCGGCTCACCTCAAATCTCGAGAAACGTTTCTGTAAGCGGGTGTTACGTTACCTTAAGTGAAGGATTGTCTCTGCATACGGGTGGAATACAATGGTTGTACACGTGAAACGAAGTACACAAGTGAATAAACAGTCCTCAATGTGATCCACATTCAAACAGGGTAAAAAGTATCTGTCTGTTTAATGAGAGTTACAGATAATTGGAATATATAAATTTATTTAATATTGCTTTGCATATGGTCGTCACATAGCAGTCGTACAATTGTTCCTTTACCCATTTGCCATGCTCAACACCTAGAGTTTTTTAAGAAGATTTGGTGATAAGCCGAATACTTATGAGACAATTACAATTAAGTAAAAAGACCGTGACCTTTTGATCGCATACAGGAGAGAACAACTGGTTGAAACGAGTAGACTCTATTATGCTCACTAAAGACGACTGGACGCTGCATGCAGAAGATATGTTTTATATTAGTAGTGTGTTGAAGAAGTCGGCGAAGAAGTCAAAAAGTCCAAATTTTAACGTCTGAACCACTAACTTTTACACCCACGTTTGGTGTAAAAGTGAGTAGTTCAGACTCCCAAGGAGCGCAGGTACAAGGCGACCGGTCTAGAGGCTTAGGCCCAAAAATATATATAAGAAAATAGAGTTGAGGAGATCGCAATTATATATTGATATGCAACTTAAAAGATTTCCAGATTGTATGGTAGTGGATACTGGAAAAGCAATCCACAGTTTAACAGTGGCATTAAAGAAATATTTTGAAAAATGACCATTCTTCTTCGACAGTGACCCAACCAAGTACAGTCCGCATCCAACAACCAACAAAAGAAAAACGAGATGTACACGTACATATATTTATAAAAATACACAGTTTAATCGAAGCATTTATCAATATATTTTATACGAATTGTGTATGTATAATAAAAAAAAAACCAGAGCAATTTTCCTGCAGTAAGCGTTAATGGTTTATAATAGTCCTGCGGCGTGAAAGCAAACCTTGGAGGTTGCGAGCAATCTGGAGGCTTTAGCTGCAAGAAGTTTATAACAATGATCTAGAGAGAGATATCGTGTAAATATACAAGTATATATATATACTATATACCCATGGTGTAGTTAATTGTTGTTGGGCGGCCAAGGAATGTTAGAGGCGAAGGTGGCGGACTAACGCCAAGAGTTCTTTGTTACAGCCTAAGTGTTTGGAGTGAGAGAAGTACGAGTAGAAGTGTATCAAGGTGACGAAACGCCTCGGGTCACTCACTCACTGCGAGTTACATGTGCAATCCGGAAAGTAAAGTTTTAAGGCTGCTTTTAATACTGTCTCGAGGCGCAGGAGTGTATAAATAAGATTTGTTAGAAGGACCAAAAAAGGATGAGAAGGTCTAAGACTAAAACGGATATACGATGTCTGATGGAGATAGCATATTTTCGTTTGAGACGCATTTATCACTACAAAACATATTTATAATTTAAATATATTTAGAAACTTGATATTGCGGCTTTTGGGATTAGCCGTGTGTGGCGAATTACTTCTTTCCAATATTTCGACTGCCATTGCAGGGGACTTCTTCAGGGTTGATGACCACTAAGTCAAGTGAAGAAGACCCCTGCAATGGCGGTCGAAATATTGGAAAGAAGTAATTCGCCACACAAACCAAAACCCAAAAGCCACAATATCAAATCTGGCCGTGAAAACCTAAGAAGTTATTTATTAACTTGTTAATAATCACCAGCATTATAATCTTACCTATACTTACTGACTAACGTACACTCCCGCATGAGCCTAAATCCCTCTTAATCTTCAATCTTTTACATCCAGCTTCCTACTGGAATTCTTCTAATGTCGTAAGTAGATCTTGTGTAGTGTCAGCAAACACTTCGTTTGCCAGTTTTTAGGCGCAACTCTCAACACTTTTCTACTCCATCTGCCGTCAACTCTTCGACAGATATGTCCCGTCTTTTCAGGCAATTAAGTAGACCTTTTATTTAGGTAACACCAACTACTCGAATTCTTCGTTTTTTTTATATTTTAAACACTCCTTACATTTTGACCTTTTCGTGTCATAATTTTGACCTTTATTGTTTAAAAATGCAAATTATTAGATTCCAGTTCTATGTGTCGTAAGTAACACTGAATAATGTATCGATTAAATGCCTTAATTTTATATTTACACATAAAATTAAGGCTTTAAAAATGCTACAAGTTCTTCAAATTTAGCCCATTCTAGTTATGTAAAATATTATAATGAAATGAGATCACATTTGATGGTATATATGAGTATATTACAAAAATGGTTTTATATATAATACATTATTTTTGTAAGATTCGGTACAAATCGCCTTCCTCCTTCGAAATTCCGTATTTTAATTTTATTTCATTGTTTGCGTATCTCGATCTAATTACATCTCATCCATTCATCCACTTCATGTACACGCAAAAGCCTAAAATTTGATAATTACTACAGAGAAAAATCTAGTATCATTACGCTTTGATTAATACATCGAGCGTGTTCAGAGTTGTTTAATGCAGGAAGTAAAAGTCCAAAAATATACGAAAGAAATTCCCGTTTCTGTTGTATTTGTTGCACCTTGTCCTTCAACCGCGTTGACCTTAGACCGATGAAAAAGCGTGGCTGTGGGGCGTGCATTGTGAATTATTCCAAGACCGGATAATTGCGTGTGATTGGCGAAAAAAATGGATCATTACATGAACGATTATAACGCGGAATATTATCACGAGTTTTTAGTCAGTGCTGAGTACTTATCGAGTGTTGTATTTGACCAACCGGCAGTAGCAGTCATAAAACTAACCCTAGAATAGCCACAAGTGAACGGTAATGCGGATTTTTTTGATGAATTCACTCAGGCAATTAATGGTATAATGTATAATCAGATACAACCAGACTGAAGTCGCGAAGCAGCTTTCTGAGATCCACACAACATTTCACATTCTGCCCTGAAAATGAGAGACTCCAGCTCTGGCGACAAGTCGCACCAGAGGATTTTACTACTTCAAAGGGAGGCTTCCCAACTGGCAAGAACCTTGACTGGTGGACCTGCAAATCCCTGAACAGATTAAGAACCGGCGTTGGTAGAACAAAGGACAACCTCGAGCGGTGTGTTACTCCATGTGCCCAACAAGCTGCACACCTCAAGACCTAATGCTAAGCAACACACGGGCTATCGATGTGGCCAGATACTGGGCAAAAATAATTTGACGTCGCTGACACGAAGAAGAAGAGAATGATGGCCAAGGAGGAAAAAATATTTTTAAAAATCTGATTAAGATTTTGCACGTATTTTTGATTGATACTTTCACAATGGGATGCAAGACAATTTAATGAATCACAATTAAATATCACATATGGAGCGTGTATTGAATACAAGTTATATAAGTGGATATTTGTACAGTTTATATGAGTTGATCAGCCACAGGAAGTCCGCGAGGAAAACACGTTAAAATGACATTCTTCCATAGTTCAAAGACAGAAAATTATAGAAAAAGAATGTCTCGACCTGCAACAGATTCATACTGAAAGTTCCAATGTGTTTTTATAGGAATAAGTGATTAATTTGATATTAATTACTTTTTACTTATCACAACCTGATAATTTCTTTCGTAGTCCTCTATTAATAGGTTTTTTAAGATACGTTACAGAACAATCGAAGCCTAATAATATTGATGATTTTCAAAGAGCGATATTTTAGAATGAAGCTAAGAAAAACGTACAAACGTAATATTATATTGTTAATGTACAAATAATTTTTTACCTTATTTTATTATGGATTTCGTTGAGCACTGTTTCTTCAAATACTTAAAGAAATTCGTTTTTTAAGATTATTACAAGAAGTACCATTTATTTCATAAAAGCACACATTTAGGGTTGTATTGTAAACACTCGTTGAATGCGATACATTTTTTTCGTAACAGAGAATTAAATCTTAACACCTTTCGATACGAGAAGGTCGCGGGTATTGGGTAATCCAATGGCGGTAATTTGGAGTAATTATTATCTGTTGTATTATTATAGAACATATTTCCGAATCCACTGGGTCCGGTTCGAAGGCTTTTTATATGCGTCAATTAAATGTATCCATAAACTAACCCGCTAATGTTATGAAGGTGAAAATTATATTTAAAAATGTTTATTCATCATAATGGGCATGTATATGTCCATGGTAAACGTTATATTTCTCTCGATTCTCCGTCTTTTGCATACAGCTTCTTCTTACCATTCTCTTACGTAATCATCTATCTTCTTGGTATTCAGTAACAATGTGACGAATTTCTTCATATATTAACTCAACTAATAAAAATAAATCAATGAAGGAAATGAAATATTTTAAAGTTTTTTATGTAAACGCATGCAGGAGAGCACAGCCGGTCAAGACCAGTGCACTCTATGACGCTCAGCCAGGGAGACTGGACTCTGCATGCGGGAAACGTGTTTAGTGTTCGTGTTTGTATGTGGGTTGGGAATATTGCAAGTGTATATTTATCTGTTTCTTGAAGAGATCCAGATTTTAGGAAGGAGGAAACACACGAGACGCTTGAAGACCATTCCAAAGCTTGCCGGTGGCAGTAAAGAAGGAACTGCCAGTTCTTGGTTGACACACGTTAACCATGTATGGATGTTCGGCAAGTGTAAGACGAGTTTGTCGGTTGTGGGTATTATGTGGGTAAAGTATATATAAATACAAACGTACTCTCTCACACCTTGCATTAATGAACTCGATCACTACTAAACTAATTAACTTGAAATTGTCTTCTCCACAAAGCATTAACATGTGGCATCAAAATAAAGTTGTGAAATAGTTCAAATAATTTATTTACTTCAATTATTAATTTAAATAGTTGAAGTAAATTTAAATACTCGGATTGCCCCAAAAGAGGACCTAGCCCCTGGACACAACCAGGGGTGGAATATATGGTCCCTTAACAGACTTCGGACAGGAATATGCAAGACGAGGACACAAATGAAAGGGTGGCAGTTTTACAGCGGACAGACTGAATGTGACTGCGGCGTGGAGCAGACCCTGTCACACCTTCTGGAGTGTGCGCTGTGTCCGAGTAGCTGCATCCAAGAAGACCTGATAATGGCCGGGAGTAATGCCATCGACATCGTCCACTTCTGGGCAGACAGGATCTGACCCTGTTGTTTCCGACACGATTATATATATACATATATATATATGTGTGTATTAAAATTATAAGATATAAAATTCTACAAATCGATCAGAGAATAAAACAAACCATTTTAATATATAAATGTAAAGACTACAACGGCCGGCGAGAATGGCTTAGAGGTCCGGCGAATATTCAAATGAAAAATGTTTTTAAAAAATTTTTAAGCTCCATCAACACCCTAAGTAGGTTTGAATATGATCTCTTACATAAAAATGGATGAAACGTGAATGTACGGTTATAGTCTTATGAAGTTGGCTGATCAACACTTCATATCCAACATTTATTCATCGTCAGTAAGCGTCATAGAATCCACTGATGATATTTCACCATCTCGGCATATTATTCACGGCGGATGACGTACATGACCATCGCGGGCTATACATGGTCAAACTATAGCTTAACTAACTGAAAACTCATCACAAATCATCAATATTTGTGATGGCCCTGCAACAGAGGTCGAAATAACAAAGAAGAAAAAATTCACCCCACACGGCTTAACCGAAAAGCCACAATCTAGCATTGAAATTATTAACTATAGTTTATTCTAACAGATAACTCTTGCTTCAACTGAAAGGCACTGAAAAACGTATAAAAGACTTCGACGCATGGACAGCGCACAAAACTTTTTTCTTTCAAAGTAACTTAAAATAAAAAAACGTCATAAATTATTTTTAAATATCAATTATAAATTCTGTAGGTCACACATCAGCGCGCTTATAAATAATAATTTTATAAAATTAAATTATATGTATAATAAAGCCCCCCAGGGGTTTTGCTCAACTAAGCGTTATTCCGATCCGCTGACGTGTTTATTGGGTACTACTATTTTTTCTATAATTTTTAATCGCTAGAAATCCCGCAAAAATTAAAGCACTAAATCACACACGTTATCGATTATTTATTCTGATTTATTTGTCGATTCAATATTTATGTACAAAATATATTAGAAAATTCAATTGATCAATGTATGTTGGTAATCTTTGAACGATGTTGTATGATATATAACGATAATATATAACCTTAATATATACAGGTATAATACTTATATTGTTCAATTAGCATTTAAATTGCGAACAATCGATTTTTGGCTTAACTGTGTAAACGATAGTTTTTTTTTATAAATCTTAAAAATACCCCCGGTTGGTGTGAATTTGATCCATCAATAGTAACGTGCCTATTAAAATTGGTGGAAATAGTACTCCACCCATTTTAGTGAATTCCTGTTAAAAATTGATGATACGTGAATTTTGAACTGTATTATTTGACGTTGTCGGATTAATATTCCACATGCAGCGCTTAGCCATATGCAGCATAGTAAGCGTCATATAATTCCGTCTGTCAGTATTCTCCTGTATATGCTTACATAAAAAAAATATGGATACCGAAAAATGCCGTTTCACAGTTCTGTAAGCTCAGATTGTCTTATGCTTTGACGCAGTACTCCTGTATCCCGGAGGTCCACAAGCGAACATAAAAGACGAAATAGTATAGACTGCAGCTGTAGTACCAGAGGAATATTTCAAACGAAATTTACTATGAATGGGTGGTCTTCACAGGACGACTTTCGTCTACCACCAATTTAATTTATTGGCTATGAGTGGCATTTTTACGGGTGAGGGATCAAATTCACATTAACCGGGGTATTTTAGAGCACAGAAATCGATTAAAAAATATATTTTTTAAATCTCCGTCGGGGATCGAACCCACGACCTTTGACTTGCAAAGCAAACGCTTTGAACATTGAGCTATAGCCGCCGGCATACTCCATATATGAAGCAAAAAGGTAAAAAAATATATTTTTAAATGCCTTATTCTGTAACATTAAGGTTATCAACTGACAATACTTGGTGAAACTTCATAATTATAATTTTAGAATTAATTTTAATTAAAAAATTAATAAAATAAAAATATTTAGTTTTGATTCACAATTTATTTTAACGATTACATGTTTCGGCCTTCCTGAAGACCATCTTCAATAATGAAAAAACCTTATTCTGTATCTATTTGCGTATTTTCAATATTTTTGTACATCTAGTAACATTGGCTCTGTTATATAATAAAATATTAATCTTCATTGATTTATCGATATCTTTGTCAAGCGTAAAAAAAAAACCAATTTAACAACCGCTAAAATTATCCTCGGAGGTGGCGCCAAAAATTGCCATAAATATCTGATGTGTTTGTGTGTGCGGGAGGTTCGAGGTACAAGAGTGCCGTCCGCGCGGCGCCCGAGAGGTCTCGGGTCGCATTCTTATCAAGCGGTTTTTCCGAAATAAAAAAATGTGTACGGCGTGCAAAAAAAGTCGTCCGAAATTCCGCGATTCGTGACCCCCATACTGGGAAGAGGTGACCCGCGAAATTTTCTCGCTTTTAAATAAGTATTATTGCTTGTCTGTGTATTTTTAGATTGTTTCGCTACGATGACTAATGCAGAAATATTTGATACTAAAATTAAACATAATTATGACAACAAATTGTGATATTTTATAATCAAGAAAATGTCAGGTTCTTTGCGAGAATTTACGTAATTAATAAATGTTTAATGTTTCACATTTTTCCTCTGGAAATCCCTGAACAGATTAAGAAACGGAGTTAGTAGAACAAAGGACAACCTCGAGCGGTGGTGAATTCTTCGGCAGGGAGAGCAACTATTTTTTTTTATTTATGTTAACACATACAGGAGAATACCGACAGATAGTGATAGTAATTCTGAAGTCTTATCTGTGGAAGAATTCTATGACGCTTACCATGGTTCATATGACTAAGCGCTGCATGTGGAGTGTTGATCCGCCAACGCCATAGACTAAAGCCCGAGATTCACGCATCATCCTTTATTATTACATGAATTTACTATGAACGGGTGGTCTTCACGGGACGACTCTCGTTTACCACCAATTTTGATTAATAGGCTATGACTGGCATTTTACGGGTGAGTGATCAAATTCATACCGGGTATTTTAGAGCTCAGAAATTGATTAAAAATCCATTCGATCCTCCCGCTATTCTTCCGACCCCCTGCAAGATGGACTGACGACGTAAGATTCTCGAGTATAATACGAACATATTCGTACATACTTGTCAAAAATTGCGCAATAAAAATAAACATTTTACTATTCTAAGAAGAAAAAAATACTTCGACTCGATCAAGTCAAAGGTAGGACATGCGTCTAGTAAACTAGATGCGTTTTTTTCTTCTTTCTTCTTTTCTTCATATCTGGAACATATGGCCACTACAAATTTACGTCACTCAGTTATGTCAGTTGCCACTGTCCATGCCTAGCACCAAGACATTTCTACACTGAAAAGCCCACCTGGGAACATTTATGGTTTCCGATAACATCCAGGGCAGTAGCCAGAAGACTTGAAGAGACGGCGGATGTAGTATCGCGTTTAGGCATATTAATAGGTGGTCTATTATTTTTATTAGAGACCCGATGATGAGCCCGTCGCTCCCGAGACCTGGACCATTAGGTCCCAAGGAACGTCTAAACCCGATCAAACACGCACGGTGAGATCCCATCCATTTTTTGGTCTAAAAAGAACCGCGCTAACGATGTGCTTATTTTATACTAAGACGTAACTTGGGTGGTATAAAGCAATGCCACCGTTGACTGTAAATGCCAAAAAATTAAAAAAATATTTTATAAAGAAAAAAAAACTTAGATATTTACCGCAACATCGCCCGCCTACTTATTACTCGACACGCACACTCCACACGGTAACACAAGCCGAAACCAACAGACATATATTTGCATTGACAGATATTCGGAAACGAAAAGCATCGCAAATAACCCATTGTTCAAACCGCAAAAAAACTGTAACCGAAAGAAGAGGTGAGTAGTAACAGGTATGGATAAACAGTCAATACGATAGATTGCTGTGGGAGTAATATCGAGTTCAAATCCAAGTTAATCAAAATATATTTACATAATTACAGTATTTCCGAGTCTATTTCATCTGATTGCAAAGAAAATCTATCCATTTGCAAATAAAATTTACCTTTTTACGAAAAGTGTATAAAAAATAAAATAATTGAATTTGTTTATAACCACCATCACTACAACTATTGTAGTATTTTCCTGAAGATTAGGTAGAGGGTGCTACCGAAACTAGTAGAAAATAACTGTAAACCAAGTGGTTATAAACAAATTTTGATTGTTTTATTAATCATGTCTGACCACAAAGTTATACAATAGAAAACTATATTATATAGACATGCGGTAATCAATAAGTGTAGTTTTTTTATGATGGCTAACATCATTAGAACACAGCCCTAGATTCACGGATCATCCACTTTTAAAGGGGTTCACTGCGAATGGTTACTGTTCACGGGATGACTTTCGTTTATCCATAAGCTATGACAGGTATTTTACGAAGGAGAGATATATTTCACACCTATCGTAAGTATTTATAAATATTTTTAATTGAGATTCGTCGTGGATGGAACTCGCGAGCTGTAGCATGCATCACGACCAAATTTCAATTGCGTTATTTCGACTACCGTTGGAGGGTTTATCATCAATGATAAAAAAACGACAGTATTAATTGGTTCATGCCTAAGGTGCGACAGACTAATTATCATGTCATTAAATTGCTGTAAAAATCATACATCCAAATATGCATCGGAATACTTCAACTAACTTCCCTTCAAACTATCGCAAACCATGTGTGTACCCTGATATAGCTCTGGATGCAGAGATGACTTGAAACAAGCCTAGATAATGCCAAATGCTCAAGCTATAATTATTAGAGCAGAAAAGGGAAAACATATTGATATCAGAATGATATAGCCCTTGCTGACTGGTACCGAAAACCTCGATTTACCAGTCGTGTGCCGAGAGCATATTGTATTGTGGCTCGGCCTAATGCTGTGACTAGGTCGGGCCATAGGTTTGTAAAGTTTATCGTAAATATATGTCAATGTGCTCCAGAAAAAGTATGTGTTATTAATCTGCTCTTAATCCTGCCACCACGCGACGGAGTAACAACCTTTTTGAAAGAGAGGAGGATGTTAATATATTCATCCCTCTACAATCCTTCATTACAATTGTATAGTGTTTTCCTTTGGGCGTTAGCATAAAAAACACGCAACATGAAAGAAACAGCAAAAAAAACTATTAATACTCGTACGCTGGTGACGATTCCTCAGTGATGTTAGGCAAACGTAACTTTGTGGTCCGCGAATGTGACAAATTTGACAAGCAAACAAAAGGCTGCGTATAAATTATTGCTATAATAACATCGGATTGCAAACAAAAAAAAAGAAACGTATTGTCATTTCAACAACAACGAAAAAATGGAAAAAAATATTATTTGCATTTCATAACAGTTAGTTAGCTCTTGTCTCGGATTTACTTACGGGTGCTTTGCGAGACGGTGAAATCATTTTATTTATTTTTTGTATCGGGGTCACGAGTTGCACCCGAGATGTGACCGAGATTCGAATTCTGGACTTGTGTCGTTGTTTGGATTGCAGCGATTGCCAGATCAACGCTGACAGATGAAGAAAAATAACCCAAATTTAATGGTTCGTAGCGAAATAAAGAAATAACTGTAGTGATTCAATACAACTTTAAAAATTAAATTGTTCTAAAATGTTGTATGCAAAACGGAAAGTGTTGGAGAGCTGCAATACAGTGATATCAGGTTGATATAGCTCCTTTAAGCTGATGCCGTAAAGCCTCGAAAAACGATATTTTGTCTCTTATGTTTGTTCGCTCGCCTGACATGCACATATAATGTTAGTTGGTACCACTGTCATCTTGAATTCGCTTTTTCTGCAGCGACGGTTGGCAGCGCCGAGATGTCAGAGCGCGCCGTGAGTTGACAGTTGGAGCTCACGACCGTTAGGGCGTGCACCTAACAGCGCGCGCCACAACGGTCTTTTTGTTGCTTAAGTGTTTGACAAATAACCCATGATAATATGTGGAACGAAAACAAGTTCTTTATATTGTGAACCTGCATCCTGTCATCCAGTAAATCGATATGAAACTTTGAGAGGAGGATATCAACAGGATAATCGCTTTCCAGTCTAAAATGACATTAAAAAAAACCTATGTTATACTACTTCTGTATGCGTTTACACCAAAAATATGTTTGGCAACACAGCCGCAGAGGTGTACGCCAACGCTTCTGCTATATAGTGAATATCTATGGTGAGAGTCTCACCATATTATATAAATTGCCGCCACTCAGTTCCTTAAATCCTCATTGTCCATGTTTAATCCCAAGACATTTATGTACCTGAAGGCCCACTCTTCACGTAGGAACATATATGTTTTTATATTGGACTGGATGATAGATACGGCTGCTGTAGAAATCTAGCCACATCTTGAGTGGCTGTTTATCACAATATATAAGGAGATCGGTTCATAAGCCCGATACTATTTGGTACTAAGGGGCGGCTCTACCAACCAACGACAGGTAAGTAACGAGCGGCAAACCCATTCAAATTTTGATCCGCGTAAAATGTTGCTTAACGATATAACGAGAATCACGCTAACAATGTGGTATTGTCATTGATCAAAAAATATGTATGTAAAAAGAAAATATTACTTAATGTTATAATAATCAACCTTTGAGAATACGTTATCAAAAGGTATCAGCAAGAAAGAACCTTTCTTGAACTACTGTGTCTATCGAAAATTCTAGTGACGTCTAGTTTTTTAAATTACAAAAAAATATTACGTCAAAATTAAATTCCTCAAACCTCTTGTCACACCATTTTCACTCAATTCTGTATTTTAATAGTAACTGCTTGTATAATCAGATATCCCCAACACCCAGACTGAAGTCGCGTAGCAGCTTGTCGAGATCCACAGAACCTCTCACATCCGGCCCTAAAAATGAGAGACTTCAGCTCTGGCAACAAGTCGCATCAGAGGATTTCATTACTCCAAAGGAAGGCTCCCAACTGACAAGAACCTTGACTGGCAGAACTGCAAATCCCTGAACATATTAAGAACCGGAGTTGGTGGAACAAAGGACAACCTCGAGCGATAGGGAATACTTCGGCAGGGAGTCACTATCCCAACAAGCTGCACATCTCAAGACCTAATGCTGGGCAACACACGTGTTGCCAGATACTAGGAAAAAATAATTTGACGTCGCAGACACGAAGAAGAAGAAGAATGGTAAATCAACTTCAATAACGATGACTTGCAAAACATCTTAATATGACGTCTGAATTCATTCAAATGATTCACTGACGCGTATGTGTTTTACCTGAAAAAAATTAACATTTCAGTAAACAGTATTTGAGTATTGAATTCCACCGATTGCGAAAAACAAACATTGTTTTTTAATGCTCAATTTTTCTCTATAGCAAACATGTTTCGCTAGCCGCAGAAATGTCGTTAAAAACATGTTTTCGAAAAGGCGTGCATCACAAAACAATCATCATCATCATTAACACACGCCAGATAGCGTTAATCACGTAATTTGTTTATTAACGACGCCACCAACGAGTAAATTACATTATTTTTTTGGTTTACTGTCAATAATTGAAAATTTTGTCATCGCTGAAAAATAATTAATAGACGCATTAAGATAGCAATATGCCACCTGTTGATAAGTGTAATTTAAAGAGTAAATGATCATTAAAAACATATCTTAGTGATTACTACAAGATTAATTCACGGCATGCAATATTTTTTTAATGATATTCTAAGCTGATTCGCACTCAAATTTGTGTAGTTTACTTGTACTTTTTTCATTAAAATTCCAACGATCGAATTCAAATACGAGGGTGATCCGTAAAATCAGTTTCCAATGGCGCTACAGTTCTGGAAAGCGCTGTAATGGTGGATCCCGCGATTCTGTAGTGTACCATGGTTCCCCCATTCCAAATCCCTTCCCTAGCGAGCTGCCTGCGGAGCTCAGTCCTGGCTTCCAAGCCTTACGTGTTGGATCTCTCTCTCACTTAAAGTAATTTTAAAGTTTTTTGTACAAAAAAAAACTTCGAAAATCAGTAGATAGTCATCCCTAACTATCACACTAATGATGATGATGATTGATATAATTATTTTACGTAATGCATACATCTGTTTCAAGTCCTGACATGACACCGGAAGCTGAAGCATTACCCAGACGCTGGTCTATCGACAGGAAATGCTTCAGTTGCGGCTGTTCACGAAATTACTGGGCAATAAAAACTCGATTGTACCTTAATTAATATCAACGTACAAATTAAGGTTATAATTAAGATTGGGCAATAAGCGAGAATTAGCATATCAAGTTAGTGTGTTCGCTAATGGCGGTTTTTTTTTATTATGGTATGATTGACGTTGAATAACTGTTTGGAGAGATCGAAAGAAAAATGATGCAGTAAATTGATGGAATGTTCGGAAAAGTAATTGCATTTTTAAAGAATAAAAAACATATTCATTTACCTTGTTTTTACATGGATCACGTTGAGTATGATCTCTGTTTAGGAAACTGCAGTTTCGATTAACTCGTAGCCTTCTTCAATCCGTCAATGTCAAGAGATGATGGATCTGCATGTATATTTCGTAAGTGATCGAACACATTTAAGTAGGAAAGGGAGTGGGGTGTGTGTCTATCATGTAATAATAAGAGTCTTGCAAGGATGAACGTTTTTATCTTTCTTTGGCATTTCCAATAATCAAGAACGTATGAATTTGATAATTTTTTCTCTCGACGATCTCACGAATCGATTTGTACATTATTTAATTCCTTTATTGTATCTTCAACTGGTTTTATAGAACGTAGTGCATCGTCAAATTTAAAATGCCGGACCAAAAATTTCCAAACCAATTTTTGCACTAATAGTCCGTCACTCGAGACAAAACAACCAAGACAAATCAGAAAAACCTTCAGCCAACAAGATATGCCACCTGGAATGTTCGAGCATTACTGCAGAACGGCGCCCTAGACGGGAGTATTTGCAGCAAGTATTCCGAGGACATGAACTGTAGCGCTTATGCTGAGCTAAAAAGGGTTGCGGAGGACCGAGAGGAATGGAGATCGAGATGCAAGATTCTGTTGCTGCAAACCAATCCACCGGATTGATACTACGAAGAAGAATCCGTCACTACGTTTTCTCCATACAAAAAAGTTGTTTTCTTTAATAAACACCATTCTTACGTTTTCGATACTAAGCAAAGAAATCCAACGTTGAATCGTTCCAACTTTTTCACAAGCGAGCCTTGCTATATAAGCTGCCATGTATATATGTAATGATTATTCAACGTAAGTGTGAATAAAGTTGGCTGTGAAAAAATACACTCAAGTTTTGTTGATATGAAAAACTAAATTACTTTCCGAGCAACCTCAATAATATTATTGGTAATGAGCCATAAAATAAATACAGCGCTCTAGTCGTATAAACATAAAAGTAAATAAATATGAGAGTGCAGGAAAATTTCACACGATAACTATTCACAAAACAGTTAATCTCGATACGATTTATAATCGAATTGAGGTTTCATTTAGCAATTCCGTTACATAAAAAGGTTTTCTATTTCCATGTTTTGGTGGCTATTTGTAGTTTACAGTTAAATCTTCTTCCACTAGAAACCCTTGAAGGATTCTTAATAAATACTAAAAAAAAAAATTAAAAACAAGAATTCAATGTGCACTCAAAAAAAAAATGTGATGCCTTAATATTTACACTGACATCCCCCCGTTAATCAAAGCGACTCCGCTTCGCCAGGTTCGTTATCAGGACGCGAAATGAAAAGATAAGAAGCAAATTACCAAGCAAAGAACTCGTCGAGAAGCACATTGATGTTTATTTTAAATACAAAAGTGACAAACTCGTGTTATTTTAGCCCTTTCATTACGGCTCGGTGGAATACAAATTATACTGTCAATTATAAAACTAGTATTTGAAGCATATATGTGCTTTTCTAGCTTATTTTCATATATCACATTGGTTCTTGTATCCTTTAGCTGTCAGATGATGCATAAAAACTATTCTAAAAAAGTAGCAAAACAGTAAATCACGGCTACCGATGTCAACCGTAAGGGAATCTTACACGGCATATATCGGGTACCGATGCGAACAGGTTAAATAAAAAAGAGACTGACGGTGCCCGGGCAGAAAGTGACTCGGATCACGCAATAACAGTAGCGCCCGAAAACCATGTCGGCCATTTGACGAACTATCTGCTGTCACATGACAGGTAGCGGCTACGTGATTGGTCGAAAGAAACGAAATGGCGACCTAAGCGCCATGCCTTATACGAAAAATCTTATATCGAGGCTTTTCAGCACCAGCCTGCAAGGGTTATATCAACACCATCTCAATATAATTCCGGGATAATTAACGCATTACTAAAAGTAAAAAGGCGCAGCGAAATTATTGAACTTTATTACAATTTGTTCGATTTCATCGATTATTCTTGGTACAATTCTATAATTTCAATATGTAAGACTTTTAGATTAAAACTGTCAGTATTCTACACTAACACCTGTTTTCAAAAGTTATATATAGCATTGGTAAGGTGCCAAGATTAAATATATATTGAAATTCATTTTGAAATAGTTTCCTAACATTTTTTCATGGCAGTATGTGCAGTCCATAGAGAATGCAACGCAGGACAGACAGACATGGCGAACGTGCACAAGGAGAGCCGACCCCAGATGATGGGAAATGGCTAGGATAAAGAAGAAAGAAGAAGTATGTGCAGTCCATACATATTCAAGTTCCATCAACATGCTTGGATTATCAATATCGAATAATGTCAAATATTACGAGTCAATTAAGTGTAAAGCCGGTCTCGCTTCCAAAAAACTAGGTGTATTATATATAGATCACGTCGGTATTTCAACGATAAACAACTTCTTCTATATAAGGGATAAATCCGACCTATCCTCAAGGATAGGTCGGATAGCTCCAATCTAAAGGTGACTGCCGTATTCAAATACGGCAGTCACCTTTGGATTGGAGCCCCAAAATACCTTCTAAACTTAATTGACTCAGTTCAAAGAAGAGCAATTCGTTTGATAAACAATGACACCCTTACGTCTAATCTACAATCAATGGAACACAGACGTAAGGTTGGTTCTCTTAGTCTTTTCTACCGTTATTACCACGGTCGCTGCTCTTCGGAACTTAAAGAACTAATTCCTCCTGCACCCACTCACAGCCGACAAACTCGTCTTACACTTGCCGAACATCCATACACGGTTAATATATGTCGACCAAGAACTGGCAGCTTCCAAAGTTCCTTCCTTAATGCCACCGGTAAGCTATGGAATGCTCTTCCAGCGTCTGTGTTTCCTCCTTCCTACAATCTGGATCTCTTCAAGAAACAGATAAATATACACTTGAAATCTCCCCAACCCACACACAAACACGAACACAACACACGTTTCCCGCATGCAGCGTCCAGCCTCCCTGGCTGAGCGTCATAGAGTGCATTGGTTTTGACCGGTTGTGCTTTCCTGCATGCGTTTACATAAAAAAATAAATATATTCAAGTGCAGAAATGTCCAGTGTGCAAAATTCAAGCATGAAAATATGTACGAGATCGAGAACGGAAGTTGGTGTATGAACTGCAGCCTGTATAGCAAGTTGCAGGATACTCTCGCCAGCAATGCGCTTTCACTTCGTGTGAATGAAACAACTTCTTACGCTATCTATATTAAAAACTAATGAACGCCATACGACTTGATGTGTGCAATAAATGGTATCGTTTAGTAAAAGAAGCGGGACATTATAGGGGACCGACTACGATATGTGTGAAAAGCAAAGTCATTATCAGAAAATATACATCTATTGGTGAACGTAATATTAACCCTTTTTTCACTGTTATTTTGATGTCGTCAGTCAATCTTGCAGGGGGTCGGGCAACAATCTTTTTCATATTTATTGGGAGCAACACATTTTCATTTTCTCTATCCGTTCACTGTTGAACGTAGCCCTCTCGCATGAGTTACCATTATTTTTTATCCTCCACATCCAAGCTACTTCCGCTATTCTTTTGATGTTGTGTATCCATCTTGCGCGGAGTCGACCGTTTGCCAGTTCTTGGACGCAACTTCAACACTTGCTTCAAACGTCGCCTCTTTGGCAGAAATATCCTGCCCAATGCTACTTGAGTGTGCCTATTCGTTGGGTAGCCTCCACTACTTGAGTTCTTTTTCGGATATCCTCGTTTAGGATTCTACCTTAAAGAGACACTCCGAGCATGGATCTCACCATGACACGCTGAGTGACCTTTATTTTATGCGTAAGACTCGCTGGTAGATTACACTACTCTGCGCCATAAGTTAATACAGGGAGGATGCATTGGTTAAACGCCTTAGTTTTAAGACATTGCGGAATTTTCGCTTTAAAATGTACTTAAGATTTCAAAATGCTGCCCATCCTAGTAGTATACGCCTGTCGATATCTATTATGAAGTTATTTCGTCCTAGTTTAATTACATGTCCCACATAGTTTTCAAGACCTGTTACGTATTTATTGAGCTATTAACACCTACAATAAAACATCCCTATAAGGAGCTACGTTTGATTAGTACAATCCCACACATAAATACACACCTCTAAAAGATTAATAATGGCATTATCTCATAGTACGTTTAATCCAAATGCGAAACCGCAAACCGCAAAACACAAGCTATAAAGATAAACACAACGTGTGGACTGAGCGCATTACGGATGAGTGTCTCGCTTTGAGGTTTTGTCGGAGTCACGAAGGCGACCATCGGTGACTAAGCGAGCGGACGATCGACAGCCGAGAGAGAAGCATGTTTATGACCCGATATGGACGGCGGAAAGAATGGTGACTCAGGGCAAAATTTTCTGAGAAACTGCCACTGAAATACGCTGAAGGTGATCGATTCAGCAAAAACATATGTAATAATGTACTAAACGGATGATATATTAGTCATTTCCGAAGTTAACGTGTCACTTACATATACATATAGAGTATATGAGAATGATTAATACGAGTAGTACTTTTTTATTTATAAATATTGTCATTGTTTCCGAAAAATGTTTTTATTATCTAAAGTCGATAAAATACTAGCTAGTAGTATCTTTAGCTTTATTTGTTGGCAGGGAAAAGAAGAACTTTTTTTATTAATATACAAACATTGAATTAATTCGTTAGTAGAGGTTCACCTAATTGTACAATAGCATACATAAAGTCATAAGAGATCGACGAAACATTTATTCCATAACAGTGCTAAAGAAAATATAGCTTGATCATTGAGTATTACATAAATAATTGATATTTATTACAAATTTTTAATGCTTAACAGGTTTGCCTTAAATAGCTAATAGCTTGTGTGAACCTTCAGTGATTTTGAGTGTGTTCATTTTTATATAGGCCAAATTCTAGTAAATATATAATAATTTATATAATAATAGTAATAATTTTATTTCTTCAGCCACCGGAGCTATAATTAAAATTTTGTATAGACATATTCAAACCAGATACATAAAAGAAATAAAATACAAATCATTATATTTACCAATTTTTAACAACTATTGACTCTCAGTGAGTGGAGCACCGGATCACCGCCTACGTGAAAGCGCATCCAGTACCCCCTCCTATATAGATAAATAGTTTGGGGGCTATATTCTCTTGACAATAAAAATTAACTGGGTTTAATAGGCAATCAACACGTTTCAATATAATTTATGTTTATACGTTGTCTAAGATTTTTTTTTTTTCGGAAATGTAGTCTCTAATATGAATTTGAAAAATTCAAAGATGTTTAATGAAACATGTATTACAATAAAATTTTACCTTTCTTTAACAATCAAATATTTGATAGACAAAATAATATTTTTCAACAAAATTCCTGTAAACACAAACGCAATTAGAAACACTCATGGGAAAGTTTCTATCCAGCATTGCAGCGGAATGAAAAATTCCAAATGACATCATTTGCAAAAAGCAAACGTGAAAAATTAGAATTTCAAATGCTGCAGCATCTCCTGTGACGCATAGAATCCGCACAGAAGCCTTCGAACAACAACTTTACGATTTGTTGTGATCGACGGCGACAAGCTCAGCATTCCGAGAGAACGATGAATATTTATCAGCTGTGTGTTAGTAGTTGGACCACTGCTTGTTTCGTCTTCTTCGACTTTTCTCTAGGCGACCTTTCGACCCTGATGCGAACTCGGCGTACCCGGACATGTATAATGTATTAGCTTAATTATTCATTACATCATAATTATGTAAGAGACAACAGCATTTACTATCACAGACGAAAAAAAATCTAAGGCTTTGAGGTCCGGTGTCAATTGTACATAAATCAATACCCCCAAATACTGGAATTATACTCCCAAATACACTACCTCTAATTAGGCGCCAAGGAGAAATACTCTCCATTGATATCTAAATTACGCGGTCGCGGTTAAAGGTGACTTTTTACGCATAGTTACTAATTTTTGTGTAAGATTCAGTGCTCCAATTACACGATTCCGAACAACGCTGCCCCGACATTCGCGTTAATGGAGATTTTACTGTATATATGAATATTTATATTAAATTTATGAATATGCTTAACTCGTTAGGAGGAAAGCTTATTAGAGCATCATATTCCATTTAAGAAAATATATTTTTGAACTATCGACGCGCTGTTGGAGAAGGATTTTGTATTTCACGAATTAAAGTCGGTAACTTACGCGACTACACTGTAAATCCTTTAATATACCATAGAACTAAGTTGGACCTAGTGACTCTATAACCCAATTAAAATACAAATTAAATTTTGAAAATACAATTGATTTAGTAAACAGATTAATAAAATAACACCCCCCGTTAAGAGTTGATATTTCGTATCCAAAACTATTTTAAAAAATCGCTGCCCGCATGGCGAAATGCGTTTCGTAAAGCAAATAGCGCTATTTAAAAAAATAATACAAAAGTATACTTTATTGCGATTTTTTTATCTGTTTTTGAGTGATATTTATGGTAATCGTGCTCATTTGCAATGTAGGAAGAGTGCAATCGTGTCGTGCAATGCGCCAAATTACTGGCTAAATAAATCAATGCAGCATATATGCAGTAAATTGATAAACTTTTATTAACAGTCGCTTTCCATACGACCATTACGAAATCTACTGTTCGACACCTCTCTGTATCAGTTCATTATTCTCTCTTTAGCCTCGCCATTTCACATCATCTGGGGTCGGCTCTCCTTGTGAACATTCGCGTGTGTCTGTCCTGCGTTGCATTCTCGGTCAAGCCCAGAGTTTTACTTACTAAAGGGGTAGCTCAATCCAACTAACGACACAATTTCAATAGCATTAAGGTTATCAACTGACAACACTTGGTGAAACTGCATAATTAAAATTTTTAATTAATTTTAATTTAAAAAAAAATAGTTTTGTGTTTTTGATTTACATGTTTCGGCCTCCCTGAAGACCATCTTCAATAATTAAGATGGTCTCCATTTATTTTATGTTTTGATTCAAATTAATTTAAAATTATGACACAATTTTAGCAACAGGCCTGCAACCTTTCCATGTTTTGGTCCACGTACAATGTTGCTTAACTTCAGTGATCAAACGAGAATCGAGTTTACAGTGTGATATTGTCGTTGGTCGACAAGTATGTAAATCGTTTAAGTTTGATGATTTAATATGAAAATTATACCATCATCGGATATGAATCTAAAGCGATAATCGCCCACTTTCTTTCAAAAATATTTTTAATTACTACCAGTATAAGTTTTTTAAATCGCCTGCAGGTTGTGTTATTTTAGAAATTGATCAAAATGTCAATGCCAATTTTTCGCACATCAAGAAACTAGTTCATATTTTCGCTGTAAAGGTTACTTTCGTTTATGGTTCGTCCAAGGATTATTATATTCGATCGAAATAAATAAATATACGTATACATTAAACATTACGACACAATCATTAATAAGAAATAGTAAATTCAAGACTTACACATAAAACAGCGAAATGCTTTGTCGTGATGCTCCAGTAATAATTAGTACATACCTGAAATGAAAAGAAAATAAGAATTAATATCGTGTCATTTATATATTTTTGCAGGCGGTCATAGCTCAATGTTCAAAGCGTTTGCTTTGAAAGTCAAAGGTCGTGCGTTCGATCCCCGACCAAGATTTAAAAAAAAAAAACCTTTTTTGAGCTCTAAAATATTTAGTGTGAATTTGATCCATCGCCTGTAAAATGCCAATCATAGCCTATTAATTAAAAATGGTGGTAGACGAAAGTCGTCCCGTGAAAACCACCCGTTCATAGTAAATTCCTGTAATAATAAAGGATGATGCGTGAATCAAGGGCTGTAGTATGTGACGTTGGCGGATTAACGCCCCACATGCAGTGCTTAGCCATATGCATATGCAGCATGGTAAGCGTCATATTATTCCACAGATCAGAATTCAGAATTACCATCACCATCTGTCGGTATTCTCCTGTATGTGTTTACATACAAAAAAATATGATTGGGTAAAGTCGCCTCTTAGGGCGAAATTTTCCAGGCCTCAGGAGCGTCGGGCTAATTATCTAATCTCCTCAAGTAATAATTAACAAAAATTCATCTATATGGGTGAGAATATACACTACTGTCTACGCTACTGTACTCTCAAAGTCATGTAACCAAGTTCGTATTTTTAGGGGTAGATTCTTCATAGAAAAATTTACCCGTATAATAAATAGGCGGAATTATGAGATGAGGCAAAGGTCCTGGCAGATTATGACAGTATTCCATGACGACCATAAGCCCTAATTTTCATGTCATTATTACTAAGCATGAAGACAGTTTTGTTACATTTTTTTATCGATTATTCTTAATGGAATCCTATAATTACAATGTGTACATTAAAATAATTTTATTTTTATTTGCACAATTATATATATGTACTAACATTTAGGTTATCAACTGACAATACTTGGTGAAACTGTATAATTATAAATTAAATTAATTTCAATTACAAAAAAAAATTAAAAATATTTAGTTTTATTTCACATTTATTTTAATTGATTACGTGTTTCGAACTCCCTGGAGACCATCTTCAATAGTCTACTTGAATAATCTCCGTTAATAATCTTATTGAAGATGATCTCCAGGGAGTCCGAAACATGTAATCATTAAAAAATGACAATCAAAATTAAATATTTTTAAGAAAATAATTAAAATTAATTTAAAATTATATTTACGACATCCTTAAGGTTATCGAGATGCCATTCACAGATGTAAATTAAATCCTGTATTGAAACTATAAAAAAGCTACATGTATTTACTGCACATTGCAAAGAGACAAAAATTAACCTCTTGCTAAATAAAACGCAAAAATCTTTTGTCCAAAATCATATTACATTACTAAAGATTTTTTTAAATAAATTTAAGAAATAATATTTCGACAACCGAACCGTTGACAAACACATCTTTCAAAAAGACGTAAATTAAATCAATCTGAAAAATATTTTGACCTCTCCGCGTCTAATTCCAAAAGGCCATCGACACGACAAAGTCTTACATAACTAACAAAGCATAATTAATAGATGAAAGATATACACACCTATCGAAAATTGCACGTAAGGAATTGATAATCACGTTGTCGCACAACAATCAAACAGATTGAGGATTGGTCAATCATTGTTTGAGCAATTTAAAACTTTCTAAACATAATTACAATCAAACGTCCAGTCTATTGGGTTACCGAGCCATCCGAGATTACGACCGACGAAATGTTTTTGCCTAATAACTCATAACCACTTGTTCTAAGAGTGCCATTATTTTAAAGGTGGAACGCCGTGTTGTATTATAAATTACAGGTACAATATGAATTAGTTCCGCAAGTTGTTTAATGTTATTGCCCGCGTAATATATTTTATATAAACAGATCGGATATTGTGCGATGTCGTATAAAGACGTGTTCATAGTTAATTATTTTTCTCTTAGACTCCTGATCAATGGATACATCAGTGCCGGTTTTAGGCGGTGGCGCAGTGGGTCGGAAGCCCAGAGCGCCGAATGAACTAAGGACGCTCTTCTTCTTCGTGTCAGCGACGTCAAATTATTTTTTCCCAATATCTGGCAACATCGATAGCTCGTGTGTTGCCCAGCATTAGGTCCTGAGATGTGCAACTTGTTGGGCACATGGAGCAGCATCGTAGGTGTGAGGCGGTCTGCAGGTCTCCACAGTCGCACAATAGTGTCTCTCCCTGCCGAAGCATTCCCCACCGCTCGAGGTTGTCCTTTGTTCTACCAACTCCGGTTCTTAATCTGTTTAGGGATTTCCAGGTCGGCCAGTCAAGGCTCTTGCCAGTTGGGAGGCCTTCCTTTGGAGTAATGAAATCCTCTGGTGCGATTTGTTGCCAGAGTTGGAGTCTCTCATTTTCAGGGCCGGATGTGAGAGGTTGTGTGGATTTCAGAAAGCTGCTTCGAGACTTCAATCTTGGTGTTGGGGGTATCTGATTATACAAGCAGTGAGACGGTTGGTTGATTGCCTTACGCATTTCTTCGGCGCATTTGGGGAGCATGAAAAGAACCTCCACGCGGTGCCCCCTGGAAACGGAATTTCGGACTTCCTCTTCCGGCCAATCTTTTCAACCCAGCGACAACAAAAACAAAATGAGAAGCAGCAAACCAGCTCTCACCACCATGTCCATCAACATAGAAGGACTATCTTCCTGCAAAGAAGAACTACTTTGCCACATGACGAAACTAAGGACGCTAAGGGCGGCCTTAGTCCTACAGGGGGCAAGATTTTCCCTTCCACCCAAAAAAGCCAGGGGCGCCAGATTTTTTTTTTGCCCAGGGAGCCGAAAGGTCTGAAGTCGGCACTGGGATACATTGTGCAGAGCTCAGATAATAACTTAAGTATGATATCAGCTCGATATACACGTAGTCCTTGCAGAATGGTGCAGAAAAGCCTCTATAAACGCTCTTTCGTCTATTATTTTTCTTCTCTCGTCTGACACGCATATATCAAAGTGTTGGGCTAATTCTAGATTTAAGGATTCATAAGAGATGGCGCTTACAGGCACAATCTTGTTTATTTTGACCTATCACGTTGCAGCTACATGTTATGAAAAAGCAGCCAACGTCACAGACAGCAGCCCGGGATTCACGCATCATCCTTATTATTACAGGAATTTACTATGAATGGGTGGTCTTCACGGGACGACATTCGTCTACCACCAATTTTAATTAATAGGGTATGACTTGCATTTTACAGGTGAGGGATCAAATTCAGACCGACCGGGGGTATTTTAGAACTCAAAAATCGATTAGAATCCTTTTTTTTTAATCTCCGTCGGGGATTGAACGCTTTGACCATTGAGCTATACCCGCCGGCGATTATATGTACGAGTATATGGATTTTCAGCAAGTGTAAGACGATATAGAATGATGATGTTTGCTTTTTCAGTATGAGCTACAAACGCCAACGAATGGCCGCGTCTTTACGTATATATCGCAGAACAATTATTACCTCGCTTTATGTTTAATTGTAGGAAACAACAGATCAATTTCCGCTGAAGACGGCACCAGTAGTAGTAGTGATAGCGAACACGCCTAATGACCTGTACAGACTTATGTAACGACTACTAACATGAACGGCTGATTACTAATATCCTGTACAAGCCGCACACAGCGCCATGCTGTTCGTGGCTAATTAAGAAACGTATTTAACGCCCATTTTCATCGGAGGCAATAAAAAAAACAACTTACGTTTTATAATATACGTTTACTCTAATTTATTTACGACTTAAACACAAAATACGAGAATTGAACTTAAAACTTAGCGTGCGTTAATGCTGATGCTTTGAGTCTGCGCTACGGCCAGGATAGCGATTCAGGAGAAGGATCGACTCAACCTTGACCCGCTTGCATGCGCAGTGGCCGGCAGACTGGCGGGGCCACGTGTAGAGTGGTACCTTAAACGTTTTTGATTGGCGCTACTTCGACCTTTCTGTCACTCTCAGTCACATGGGGAATCGACAGGTTCTCTCATTGGGCACTGGTTAGCTTTTGCGAACGAGATAGATGTCTATCGTTAAGCAAGATGGCGACGACCGATATCAATAATTATCTTCACAGTATCAAACCTGATGATTATTGACAACGACTCTCGATTCTTGTTAGATCAACGAAGTTAAGCAACATTGTACGCGGATCAAGCTTTAGATGAGTTACTGCATGTTGTGTCGTTGGTTGGGTTGAGCCGACTCTTAGAATTAAATGATGCATGCCTCGGAAGCGTCGGGCTTATCATCCGATCTTAAAAATACGAAGAATATGCCTGGGATACAACTACAACCTTCCTCTCGTTGCTATCCTGGAGGTTGTCGGGAACTATATTTATGCTCCCAGGTGGACCTTCGGGTGTAGTCTTGAGACAAGGCATGGACAATGACGACTGACAACATTGAGTGACGGTGATAATAATGTTTGTTATTAACATTATTCTTTGAGGCCACCCTCCGGCTAAACATGTGTAGAAGCGCAAATGGGGGGGAATACTTGAATTGCCCCGAAAGAGGATGTAGCCCCTGGACACGACCAGGGGTGGAATATATGGAGGTACATTAACAGATTTCGGACCGGAGTATGCAAGACGAGGATACAAATGAAAGCCTGGCAGTTTTACAGCGGACCGACTAAATGTGACTGCGGCGTGGAGCAGACCCTGTCACACCTTCTGGAATGTGCGCTGTGTCCGAGTACCTGTACCCAGGAAGATCTGATGATAGCCGGGAGTAACGCCATCGACGTCACCCACTTCTGGGCAGACAGGATCGGACGCTGTTGTTTCCGACAGGATTATAAATACGTATATTTTAAAATAAATAATGCAGTCTTACGGATTGAGAATAGAAAAATAATATTTTTGTTATGTAAAATCGCAAGATGCGAAACGTATGAGATTATTTTTCATCATATAAACTTATATGTTTGCGACTCTCAAGAATCTCGTATATGAACATTCACGCATAAAACAATATTTATCTTTTACGATCGTTCACTTCAAACATAGTGTTATCATTAAAATAACCTGAAACTTAATCCGATGTGCAGCACTCATCTTGACTGACGTCTATAGCATCATGACATAGAAAGTGGTCTAAGAACTCCAAGAGACGGAAGAAGACGACACCGTGATAATTTCCAGACCGGTCCATCCCTGTTTTAACGCAGCATCACGTCCAGGAAGCGATAAACAAAACATATAATACTAATAATACTCGTCTAGTTTATTTGCATTATGAGCATTTCTCTCTTTTGCAAACTTTACGTTCAACTTTCCACGAAGAAAATAAATTCATTTTAATCTGTTTTTTTTAAATTGCGTGATGAGAGATTGTGATGATGCCCGCATGCTGTGTTCCTCTGAACTTTCTCTGTTAATCCCGCCCGCACCCAGAAATATCTTTCAAACGTGCCAAACTCTTAATATTGTAATTTCGAGTATATTTAGACATAGATTATTTTTCAATGTTTTCAGCATTCACTATGAGATCCATCACAACCTTAAGAGATAACTCTTAACAAGTGATGGATTCAGAAAGGCTACGAGTTAGTCGAAACTGCAGTCTCCTATACTGAGAACTTATCTTACGTGATCCATGTAAAAACAAGGTAAATAAATAAATATTTATAATAGAAAAAGTAAACTGCTGTCGACTCCAAGATCTGGATTTCTTTATTATCACCTAACGTGTTATTACTAATCCAATATTAGTATAAATAATTATAATAAGCTGAACTCAAGACGAATTGGATTAAGCTGCTTTTTAAGACTAAATAATCCAAGCATCAACAACGTCAAAATGATGATACGATATCCTTAAAAATTCCGATGAAAAATGTCTTTCTCGAACTTCCTTCTCAAGTCTCCGGGCTTTGGAGATCATCGAATACCATATATATGTACGATTCTAGGCGGACCCATGATAGATATGTCATGAGACAAGGCATGAATAGTGGCAATTGACAGAACAGATTGGCAGCAATTTGTGATGATCCTGGGTACTAAGCATATTTTGAATGATTAGTTAGATTAGAATCAGATTTTGTTAAGGAGATCGGAAGATAATCCTGAAGCTCCTAAGGCCATGAAGACCTATGGAGCAGCTTAACCCAACCGACGACACGCGGTAAGCTACAAGCGGTAGCTCATCAATGTTTTAACCCACGTCCGATATTGGTCAACTTCGGTGATCTAACGAGAATGGGGCTTACTATTGTCATTGGTAATTCTTAAGTCACCAAAAATTATCGCCACTTATTTATAATATTTCAACCTCCCAGTACTCCTCCAAGTCTTCTTCTTCCTAGTATCAATCCGGTGGATTAGTTTGCAGCAACAAAATCTTGCATCTCGATCTCCACTCTTCTCGATTCTCTGCAATCTTCTTTAGCTCAGCATAAGAGCTACAACTCATGTCCTCGAAGATGTTGCAAATACTCCCGTTTAGGGCGCCCTCTGAAGTTTTTACCCTTAACCATCCCTTCCACAATGTCGAATGTGAAAAAGACCATCGTTGCGCATGATGTGACCGATCGCCTCTCTGAGATGGTTCTTACTAGGTGCCCATCTTCCTTGAATATGCTGAGAACCTAATTGTTCGTGACGTGACGTGTAAATTACAAATATACTTTATTCCACATAAGTTTTATTGTCATTAATAAGTAAACTAAAAATAAAAAGTTACGTTTTTACTTCCAACTACATTAATTGTTTTAACCGTTTCAATTTATCGTTTGTTGATGGACAGAAGTAAACTTTATCAGTTTTTTGAAGGCATAATACTGATACAAATAAGAACACTAATAACTATTGAATCTCAAAGTAAATGCTAAAAGCTCAATTAACATGGCAATACCTAATACAAGTATCGAGCGTATTGATAATTGTTAATTTTCTAGATTGAAAATACTTCGCCGCGCCCTTCGACAATCGTGCGAAGACGCTCCGAGATGGTCAAGCAGATAATGGTCCAGGTATGTCAGAGTTATGTGTCCATGTGTTGTGTTTGGCCCGCGAAGAAGAGGCGCCGGCTGGCGACCTTGCAAGGCTGTTTGAGCCGGATGCGACGATTCAACACTCAAAAGACCAGAAAAACGAAAAAAAAATATTTGGTCTCCACGATTTATCGACACTCAGTCACGCTCTCTTAGTGCAGTCTATGGTAAGGATCACGGAGAAGAAAGATTAAAACAAGTAATACTTTGTATGTAACTACTGAGTTTCAATTAATAATCCACTCGACCTTGTTTGTAAGTAGCTCCTAATGATGGTAGACATAAAATGTCGACTAAGAACTAAAATCATCCTTTACTTAACGAAAAGCGACTTCACGTCACCGGGATCTTTATTATGACGCATGGTGGAGGAATGAATAGCAGATGAGCAACACAAAGACTATTTCAGAAGCACATTGGCATATATTTTAGTTAAAAGATTGACAAACTTTCGGTCTGCTCGAAGCAGACAATGTCGTGTTGTCAACGCCTTGAGCAGACAGAGACTGACGGCTGGCCACTAAGCGCTCGTAGTCAGTGACACCCAGCGCTGAAATTCATCCAGTGGCGATCCACAAAACTACACCTATCAAACAAACAATATGGCGACACATGCATGTCCGACGAGCGAACAAAAATATGTGACGAAAGATGGAATATCGAGGTTTTCGGCACCAGCCTGCAAGGTCTATATCGAGCTGATATCAGAAAATACATCTGCTCTAGCTTCTTAGATTATTATATTATATCGACACAAATATGCCTTACAAGATTTTCCCATCCGACGTATTTCTTTCTCTCATACAAAAATGAATCTGATAACATCTACAATAATTGAATATTTTTATACAAATGAATTAACCGCATATTCAGGAAATTATTGAGAATATTCGGTGAGTACAGGGTTAATTTAATTTCTTAAAAATGTGTTAATTGTGCTGAGTTTTCCCCAAAAGAAACAACCGCTACAGGTTTACAGGTATGCCACGACAATAAAACTAAAATAAATATTTTTTCCACGGACCCGTGTTAATTCTATTCAATTATATTCGCATTTTTTAAATACCAAAAACGGTAATAATTCCGTCGCCGTAGCGAATACTACGAAAACTTGTTGAGAAATATTATATATAGTAAATAACTAACACTATATAAATTATGTGTGATAAGAATATATTATTTATAACTTATTCAAAATAATAAATTAACATTTAAAATACCTTTATCTTTAGAATTAAAATTATGAATGTAATAATGTTTTATATCGAAGACGATTATGATAATGTAACCTTAAAAGTAATATACATTTATAGTATTTGAATAAAAACAAATTAACATATTGTGGCTTTTGGGTTAAGCCGTGTGTGGCGAACTTCTTCTCTCCGATATTTCGACCGCCATTGCAGGGGTCTTCTTTCAGGGTTGATGACTTTGAAACCTAAGAAGTTATTTAAACGAATTAACAATTTATTGTTGCCGACAACTATTATACCTCTTCTTCGTGTCAGCGACGTCAAAATATTTCTGCGCACTATCTGGCAATATCGATAGGATTAGGTGTGAGGAGGTCTGCAGGTCTCCACAGTCACACAATATTGACTCTCCCGCCCGAATCATTCCCCACCGCTCGAGGTTGTCCTTTGTTCTACAAACTCCGGTTCTTAATCTGTTCAGGGAGTTCCAGGTCTACCAGCCAAGGTTCTTGCCAGTTGGGAGGCCTTCCTTTGGAGTAAAGACATCCTTTGATGCGACTTGTTGCCAGAGCTGGAGTCTCTCATTTTCAGGGCCGGATGTGAGAGGTTGTGTGGATCTCAGAAAGCTGCTTCGCGACTTCAGTCAGGGTGTTGGAGGTATCTTATTATACAAGCAGTGGTGCTGTTGGTTGTTTGCCTTACGCATTTGTTCGGCGCATATGACTTTGCGTCTTATGTTTGGTGGTACGATAGCAGCCAAGGGGTATAGTTTTGAAATGGGTGTTGGTTTGAGGCAGCCTGTGACGACTCTGCATGCATCATTCAGGGCAGTATCCACTTGATTACAATGGGCTGATCGACCGCATACTGTTGCCGCATATTCTCCGACAACTTATACATATAGTTTACTCGTATGAATATTACGACATATTTGGTGTAGTATTGCTTTGAAGTGTTAGATGTTTGATTTTGTAACAATAACACCTTGTGTTATTTGTGTGTCGAATTCCATGCACTTATGACGAGTTTTTGATTGTTAAAATTCCTAACTATTGGCGCTTCGTATTGTGACTCCACCAGTCCTGAACTTGATGTCGTCAGCACTAAATATGTTAATACTTAGCTTCCTGAATTTTTCTAATAATCGTCTCATATAAAATTTTTAATGTTTGCTGAAAAAATATAAAAAAATGAACCATACAAATTCACAACGTACATCATTTATATGACACTTATTTTAATAATGAACACTTTTAACGCCACATAATGTTTTTAATGCATGCGACTCAGAGGCGCCATATATGTCACATTCAATGTTAAAATTCCATTAAAATGTAACCGCTGGCGTACAGGGACTGTTTGTTCGAAAAAAAACCTAGGTCATCGGTGACCTACGTGGCGTGAAACATAGAGAAAAATATACACCAGACGTCGAGATTCGAACCACGAGCTTTGCACCTTTTGATATTTCTTGTGAATTTTTATGGTGTAAGAGTAAATCAGTTTTCGAAGCTCGGTGTCTATTTAACAAATAAATTGTGAATGTCGTAGATAGTTATTTTCATACATCATCGTGAGTAACTATTTTTAAATTACTTTTTTTTCGGCAAAGACTATGATTATACGTTAAGTTAGCATTAAAAAATTCTGCAACTTCATTATGTGCCAAGATTTTTATCAATTTCGTTTTTATTTTTGATAAAGGCGTCTTATGAGGTAACGCGATATCGATATTTTTTCAATTTTTGCATATTTTTACAATCACTAACGCGTCGGTAAAAAAAAATTAAAATTGACAAGTTGTATTATTGAAGACATTTGTTACCTTTGCAAATTGACTTGTCAACATGTCCACACACACACACACACACGACACGGTGCTTTCAAACGACATGCCGCTAATAAATCGCGACATGTAATTTAACATTGTAACGAGGATTCAAAATGATGCATTAATCAATTGCAGCATTATTCAATAAAGTTGTGTCATCGATAATATGTTATTTCTATCATTAATTTTGAGATGGATTTGAAATATTAAAATACGTCTTAATTTCAATAACATTAAGGTTATCAATTGACAATACTTGTTGAAACTGCATAATTATAATTTTAAATTCATTTTAATTAAGAAATTAACAAATTAAAAATATTTACTTTCGATTCACATTTATTTTTAATAATTACATGTTTCGGACTCCCTGGAGACTATCCTCAATAATCTCTGTCATCTGCAGGGAGTCCGAAACATGTAATCATTAAAAATAAATGTGAATCAAAAGTAAATATTTTTAATTTGTTAATTTCTTAATTAAAATTAATTCAGAATTATAACTTCGTAATTTAATACGGCTAAATTTAATGGCGCCCAAGAACTGGCAAACGAAGCATTGGCCGACCCCCTACAAGATGGACTGACGATATAAGAAGAATAGCGGGAGTGACCTGGATGCGGAAGGCGGAGGATCGAAGAGGATGGAGACTCATGCGGGAGGCCTACGTTCAACAGTGGACGGACACAGGCTGATGATGATGATGAATTTAATACGGGTCACTTTCTAAGCATGTCTTATCCTCTCCCTTGACTTCCATTAGCTCAAATCCTCCTTTCTCCTTAATTTCTCAGTGACACTTAGCAGATTATTTATCTAGTTCGACCCATCAATACGTTTACACGTGTGAAGAACTGTGGAAGCTCTCATTCCAAAACTACGGTCTAGAAATATGTGCATAAACAGCGCATAATGTGATATGTGTATATTAAAACAAAATAAACCGAATTTATTTATTTTATGCACCTATTTTTTTCTGCTTAAAGTGCTTATACGGAAATATTATTTTAACTATTAAGAAAAAATATTTAATATGCACACTTATAGAAAATCTTCCCAGGAAAATTAAGCATCGACAAAATCATTACTGTATATGAATCATAAATTATGTCCTTATATAATATTTTTTCAACGTTAAATTTATAACTCAAGAATGTACGACTGAGATTTTCCATACTCGAGACCATTAAACAGAATATTATAGTCCTCTCGACTGAAGGAAAAGTTGCAAAAGTCAATAATCTACTAAAAAAAAAAATATGCTCCCTAACAGAAGCACCTGTGAGCACTAGGTGATTACCTTAAGATAGGCACACAAACTGCTTTGAGGAAATAGTACAGGTAACTCTTACAGAAAAACAAGGTCTACACCAGTTATCACTCCTCCGGATCCTGTATCTTTCAACGGTTGTTTCTCTTCCAAAAGCAAGCTCCATCAACATTTTTCTATTATCAATCTCGAATAATGTCAAATATTACGAGTCAATTAAATACAAAGCCGGTCTCGCTTCCAAAAAACTAGGTGTATTATATAGATCACGTCGTTATTTCAACAATAAAGAACTTCTTATTTTATATAAAGGACAAATCCGACATATCGTTGAATACGGCAGTCACCTTTGGTTGGGGCCCCAAAATACCAACTAAACTTAATTGACTCAGTTCAAAGAAGAGCAATTTGTTTGATAAACAACTCAGTGAATATGAAATGACAATGAATACAGGCGAAAGATTGGTTCTCTTAGTCTTTTCTACCGTTATTACCACGATCGCTGCTCTTCGGAGCTTAAAGAACTAATTCCTCCTGCACCCACCCACAACAGACAAACTCGTCTTACACTTGCCGAACATCCATACACGGTTAATATATGTCGACCAAGAACTGGCAGTTTCCAAAGCTCCTTCCTTAAAGCCACCGGTAAGCTATGGAATGCTCTTCCAGCGTCTATGTTTCCTCCTTCCTACAATCTGGATCTCTTCAAGAAACAGATAAATATACACTTTCAATCTCCCCAACCCACACACAAACACGAACACAACGCACGTTTCCCGCATGCAGCGTCCAGCCTCCCAGGCTAAGCGTCATAGAGTGCACTGGTCTTGACCGGATGTGCTCTCCTTCATGGGATTACATAAAAAAACACATATGACGATGGCATTTTCTAGAAATGCTAAATACAAATTGAATTTTGCAGTGTCATTGTCCCTGTTGCATATTATTAACGCACCGATTTAGGCTGCACGTCATAATTTGATCTTTTTTCCGTTAAAGAAGCATTCAAGATTGATCACCAAGATTCACAAGAGGCGCAAGCAAAGGTCGCCTCGACGATTAAATAATCATCAGAAGACGTTAATCTCGTAATTACTTAACTTGCTTGTGCACCAATGCCGTGTCCTGGGCGACTTCCGTTCCCGAGACTATTGACGAATTAGCATTCAATGGACAAAGATGCTCACCTGGCCCGTGTCGTGAGAATCCCATAGTCAGAAATTGTGCTTGCGAGAGAGCAGGGTTTATCACACGACCTTCTTTAAAGATTGTACATAATTGTTTTTAATTTTTTATGCAAATTATGCCTGTTGATTACTGTTATAACGCTGCTTGGCGACGGTCTTGCACAAATTGACGCCATAGTTTTTGATTTATTTTTTCACTACAGAACATTACAAATTTTAAACAGAAGGTCCCAATGCTCATCAAACAGACGACGCCAACAAATCATTCCTTCAAAAGAAACTCGTGAAGTTCATGCCTGAATTGGGCCTCCCTAACGTGAAATATATCAACATCCGAGGCGATTTGGTTGAACAGTCTGATCCCTTTCCCAAGAGGCATAGTCTCTGGCAGGTTAGTGTTACTCTTTGGGAGAGCGAACAATCTGTGCCTCCTTATTCTCAGATATTTATTCGGGGACACACAGGCCGATTTTCAACAAAATTTCCCGAACACGCCACGTAACAGCCGGAAGAAATGCATACCTAAGCACACATCCCTTCTTGTCTTGTATTATTGTAGTTCATGACTACCATATGCTCCAGTCATGTTATGCTATATATATAATACATTAAAATCAAAGCATCATCAATTCAAGGGATCAAATAGTAGCCTCCCTAATAATATTAAAATAATCCTAACAAAAATGAATGTATAAAAAAAGCAAAAAATATTACATTCGACAAATTTCTCACGATTCGAATTTTAAGCAATCTAATAGTATTATTTTTTGCTATATTTTCCTGCATCGTTTGGGGATTTCGCTCGTTTTTACACTCGCTTATAAAAGGATGCTCCGATTGATTGTCTATCGGGCGGATTTAAAAAAGATTAGAGTAAATACCCGCCGTACATCCTGGACCTATTGTATGGAGAACTTTTGTGTCCAACCGTGATTTATTATGAACGTACGGCAGGTACAAATCAATCAAATACGATGTCTTTCAACATCACCTGATTTCAAACCATAGTTAAATAAAATTGAATACATTTAAATACAAATTCTGCGCAATTTACTAGCAAATATTGATAGCACGTAATTAAACGTTTCGAGCATTTGATGTGATGTACTATACAAGTATACCTTTAATGTACTAAAAAATGGACATAATCCTGGCTATTTAACTAATTATTAAAGGTATCTGGTAATTAAAGTCTCGAAACCCGTAAGTCGCATACAGGGCTTCGCAAAATTTGCAACACTGTCGTATTGGTGATCCTGCCCCCACGCCGCCGCAAAAAGAACAGTTTGCTAGCACGCCCAGTGTCGGCGCAGCAGCCATTCGCGATGAATGTCCTGATTGTTGGTCCCGCCAAGATCAAACTGCCGTATGTCATGAAGTTTTTGTATGCAAAGAAACGGCAGTTATAGAAAAGTTGTGAATTGTATTGTAGTAATCGGATGATTTGAGATCGAATGATAAGCCCGATGCTCCCGAGGCCTGTAATATTTATATGTTCGTAAATACTAAAACAGCAGTTTATAGCCTCTCACAACCAACTCCACTCCCACCTGTACGTGGTGAGCCCTACATAGTCATGTCACATCAAGATTGTGGTAACCAATCCCTTTGGCGATATGACGTGATGAACTGACGGGAGAAAGGAGGGCTGAGAGAGTTATCAAAAGAACTCTCCCAGCTTCAACTAGGCACGGTGTAAACCGGCCATAAACTCGCCAAGCCGCCTGGCAAGCGTGGCGTTTTAAGCCAACAACCCCGAATGAAAACACAACAAATGATCCGGCCCCTAGTTCCCAGCAGCTTCGCTATTCCTGGCCACGGCAGCGGCCATGGTAACGGCGGGGCGGGGGTGCTAAGAATCACTGGGTTACTGCAGGCTGCCACAGACGACTATTTACTGACGATATAAGAAGAATAGCGGGAGTGACCTGGATGCGGAAGGCGGAGGATCGAAGAGGATGGAGACTCATGTGGGAGGCCTACGTTCAACAGTGGACGGACACAGGCTGATGATGATGATGAAATACTAGTTTTTAATTTCAGAACGTGTTATATTTTCTTTAGTGTAAAATCTGTGTTTTCATTACAGAACATCTGTACAGTAATATAAATAAATAAAAATACTTTAAGGCGATGTCTCAAAGGTGACTGCCGTATTTGAAGACGAATTCGTCCATTATAAAGTAATGTAGACGATCGCTGTATAAACTAAGAACAGTATTTTGGTAACCTTGCTTTATACGAGTATTTTTTAGACCTCCATTAAGAGTTCAAATAACATAAAAAATACACACGTGATAGTGTACAAGAACAATGAAAAAAATATTTTTAAAAAACATAGACGTCAAACACGACCCGGTTATAAGGTTAAGTGAATAGTTTCCTGTTGGCAACCAGTTTTTTAATCGGCAGGGAAAACACAAAATCTCTAGAAAGACTGAATCCATTAATTACGCTAACGATTGCGATATTTTTTAAATCGTGAGTCATACCTAGTAAGTAATCTTTTTTAGATTACTTTGATCCACGTGGCGGACGGGGTCAAGTCCGGGTACGGAGAAACAAACAAAAGACAGAGAAAAAAAGTGTATAGAATTCGAGAATTTCGAAAAGAATTAAACGAGTCATACAAAAATATAAACAATTAAGTCGAAGCATATTTTTAGCGGTGTTACTAAAAAAAAACAATTGGCATATAATTAGTGTTCGGAAATATGGAATATCGTCAAAATAGTCGATGTTGGAGCGGACAAAAAAAACTACAGTATCAATATGCCCATAATAATGAATATGGCGTAAGTCAAGAAATTGAAGTAAATAGTTATTCATTTACTTCAGTGCAAAGTCGTCACAGGCTGCGTCAAACCACCCATTTCAAAACTATACCCCTTGGCTGGTAGCGCACCACCAAAAATAAGACGCAAAGTCATATGCGCCGAAGAAATGCGTAAGGTAATCAACCAACCGTCCCACTGCTTGTATAATCGGATACCCCAACACCCAGACTGAAGTCGCGAAGCACCTTTCTGAGATCCACACAATCTCTCACATCCAGCACTGAAAATGAGAGACTCCAGCTCCGGCAACAAGTCGCATCAGAGGATTTCATTACTCCAAAGGAAGGCCTTCCTACTGGCAAGAACCTGGAAATCCCTGAACAGATTAAGAACCGGAGTTGGTAGAACAAAGGACAACCTCGAGCAGTGGGGAATGCTTCGGAAGGGAGAGTCACTATTGTGCGACTGTGGAGACTTGCAGGCCACCTATGATCCTGCTCCATGTGCCCAACAAGCTGAACACGCAAAGACCTGCTGGGCAACACACGGGCTATCGATGTTGCCAGATACTGGGCAGAAATAAATCGACGTCGCTGACACGAAGAAGAAGAATATTAACCATAAGCAAGTGATACTATCTATCACCCATTATATAGTCATAACGCATTATTTTATTTAGTGTTCCGAAATCGGATCACTTAGTTCAAATGGGTTAACATCCTTCTCTCTCAAAAAAGAGAGGGGCGTTATTACGTCGCGAGGGGCAGGATGAGGAGCAGGGCAGCAGACACAGACTTTCTTGTATAAGCACACTGATTTTATAGACTTAAAAGCATTACAAGCTTTGGGCCAAGCGGAAACATACCGCTGGCCACAACGCTAACGTTGTCACGCTTATGGCTCGGGACTCACTGCAGTCTCCACACTTCCCGCGGCGTGCGCGCTGCAAGCAGCGCCGCCTGGTGGCAAAACTATGTACTAGTGCCAATGTCGCCATATACATAAAGGTGTTGCGAGCGACAAAAATATAAGACGAAAGATTGTTTGTCGAGGTTTTCGGTAACAGTAAGCAAGGACTACATCATGCTGATGTCACGGTTAATCGTGAAATAAATGCGTTTTTTTAAAACCTGTTCTCCCGTACGACTTTAAAAAATATTTAAATTAAAAAATAGAACAACGGTAACGAGTGTTCTGCGAAACTTTTATTTTTCCTGCCGTAATGCGTCGACAAACAACGAAATAAACTCTGGCACACAATGTTAATGCAGCTAGTCACCTTTGGTCGGTGTTTGCCGAAAATAAACAGGTGTGCGCGGAATGATGTCTCAGGTAATTGCGATGTTATTCGACTATTATTGGAAGAGCAAATCTGGGAAAAAAACAAAGGGAATTAGCACAAAATTTGCCGGTTCCGTGAACGATATTACTCAAGTGATAATTATTGGATTCCTTCGATAGGCGCCTTACTACCAGGATACGCTGGCGCCTTACTGTGGTGTATATTTGTTATCAAATAAATAACTGTCGAAGGCACAACGAATGTATATGCAACAAAAAGAATAAAACAAGTAAAACTTTGTAAGAAACTAATGAGTATTAATTTACTAATCAGTCTACCGGTTTCGTTGACATATCGTCAGGACCTATTTAACCTGTTCGCATCGGTACCCGATATATGCCGTGTAAGATTCCCCTATCGTTGACATCAGTAGCCGTGATATATCGTTTCGCTACTTTCTTAGAATAGTTTTTTATGCATCATCTGATAGCTAAGGATACAAGAACCAATGTGATATATGAAAATATAACACATACATTAATGGTTTAAATACTAGTTTTATAATTGACGGTATAATTTGTATTCCACCGATCCGTAATGAAAGGGTTAAAACTAAACATAAATACAGAATAGTTTATTTTAAAGTTAGAGAGAGAGACGTGAAGGGAAGAAGAGAAGTGTCATAGACGTCCGTAGATAGACCGGTTGAAGAGAGCGAATTTATTGTAAACATTAACAACTATCGGAAAATATATAACAACGGTAATATGTCACAACTGATAAACATACGAATTTAGACCAAACATGACAATTCTCTCAACATAAAATTGTAAAAAAATAACGGTAGACGCGGGGATTCAAACCACGAAATTTGTTCGTACAACAAGATAATTTATATACCCAACGCGTTGACCACTCGGCCCATTACTAAAGTTGCATTTGCTTAAAGCCCTCAGGCTCGCATAAAAAGTAAAGCCGTCGGGAACTATACATAGAATGTATTTGGCGGAACTGAGATGGGATAAGGTGGGGAACATGGCAGCTGACAGAGCTTTGTGGCGGCAGCTAGTGATGAGTATATAATCCAGTTAGGGGAGCGGACACGATGATGACTACAATGAGAATGTGCGAATGCTCGTTTGGATTGAATGCACCCTTAGATTGGTGATACAATCAGTGAATACATACACTTTATGCTTCATGAGCAGGCCACATTCCTGGCATACTCGGTGCTCGAGCACGCGCATGCGCGTCACATCTTGTTTGCAATGTCATCATCATCATTACCACCATCAGCGGTCTTGTACTTGCAGAAGTAGCGGCAAAACCGCGGCATCACGTCATCGTGCTGCGTACACACTTGTACGCTGTATAAGTTTACAAAACTTTTGTATAATCGATTAAAGAACAAAAAACGATTCGCAAAAATTCGCACTGTTTCGATCAAAAATTAAGAGGTACGTTACGTTTCAGGCTTTTATCGTATTACGAAGAAAATAACATTCTAACAAAGCATATACTACTAAGGCATACTCGTATGTTGACATCGGAGATAAGTGCGCGTGGAGAGACACTCAGATCAGCCAGAGTAAGTAAAACCACCCTGTAGTCCTAGCACTGTCTTTGACAATCGTGTTTACATTTACACATAGTCTTCTACTCGTACGTTTGCAGTCAGATTAGGTATAACTCTGCCCACCAAATCCTGCTGGAATAAAGATCATTGTTATTGGTGCGACGATGCTCGTTCATGAGCTATACGCTTCGCTAGAGAATCACCTCTAATGACAGTAAAGCATCGTCCGTCACACGGTCCCGAGTCTGTGACAAGCATGCAAATGGCGACTGCGAGACGAAAGTACGGGAAAGTGTTAGATGTCACACGTGGCGCGTGGCGAGATCTGCATCCATTGTCGCATTGTCACACAGGCGCGATGATTGAAAGCGTCAGATAACATCTACAAGACGCAGTGCTTATGGATGAGAGAAATCAATGCGAAAAAAAATTAACTAAAATTAAAATATATATTACATAATAGTTTGTTTTTTTTTGTGTAAGAAGGATGAAGTTAATGGCAGCAAAACTTGACATGTCACCGAAAGCTAATACAGAGATACGATTTGTTTTGAAAACGGATCCTTGCTTAGAATATCGGGGGTTTGGTATAATTTTGTGAGGAATGGTGTAGGAACGCACAAGGCAGCCTACAATATTACAATCGATTGAGGATTCAAATCGACTGGATAACGCGAAGTGAATTAATTTTCAATTCCGGAATTTGTCGATGGTGATGCAGAAATTTTATCTATGGATTCTATGAGGCTTACCATGAAGCAAATGGCTAAGCGCTGCATGTGGAGTGTTGATCTGCCAACGTCATAGACTACAGCCCGAGATTCTCGCATCATCCTTATTATTACAAGAATTTACTATGAATGGGTTGTCTTCACGGGAAGACTTTCGTTTTCCACAAATTTAAATTAATAGGCTATGACTGGCATTTTACTGGTATTTTAGAGCTCAGAAATCGAATAAATTTTATTTTTTTAATCTCCGTCGGGGATCGAACCCACGACCTTTGCCTTGCAAATCAAAAGCTTTAACCATTGAGCTATTATCCGCCGGCAAGTGTTCATGTAATGACTTTTATCAGCCACCTATTTTTATTAATATGCTTTGACTGGCAATATAAGCGTAATTGATCAAATTTACACTAACCGGGAGTATTTATAGAGCTTAGAAATCGATTAAAACTATATATTTTTTAAAATCCGTAGGGAATCCAACCAACGACCTTCTAACACTTTATCAATAAGCCTGACCCGTGAGCAAAATTATCTTCAAGAAATCAAGGAGAATCATTTTAAAAAAACATTTAAATACCTCAATTCGAGCCTATTTTATTTTTAATCATTTTTCATCAAAGTACAAAAGGTAATCCGTTTGGAAGTATGTACCATAAATTAAGACGTCTCGGATCATACACCTTTATTAAGTAATCCCCATACAAGGCTTTACCTTATAAGAAGTTATTTGCTGTTAATTGGCTGTCGTCGGCGCATCCGCCTACGTCCTGAGCGTTTAATCCGAAGAAGGCGGACGTGATGGTCACTTGGAAACATAAAATGACCATTAACGATTTTTAATTTTATTTAAATTATATTTAAATATAATAAACGCATGCTGCAGAACACAGTCAAATGTCGATGAAGAAATTGCACGTGGATAGATGATATACATACACACTGTATAAAAATTAGGATATGAATTTGGTAACCGGTAAACTTTCCAGTTAACATCCTCCTCTCTTTTAAAAGGTTTTTATTCAGTCGCGTGATGGCAGAATTAGGAGAAGATTGAAAACACAGAGTTTTTCAGAAGCACATCGACATATATTTGCGATAAAACTTTACAAATTTAGGGCTCGACCTAGTCACAGCATAAGGCCCAGCCACAATACAATATGCTCTCGCCGACGACGCGGGACACAACTCGCAGAGTTTATTGGATTATAATGAACATATGCTCTGAATCGCGAGTGAATACTCCATCATTATTATCATATTACTATGCCCGCTACTTTAAATGGAGCATAAGGCATTCACAAACTGCCTCCACAAAGCTGTGAGCCGCCATAGTCCTAACCTCATCTCATATCAACTCTACCACCAGTTGCTCTACATTCTATTGTATAGTTTCCGACGGCGTTCCAGAACAGCACGAACACGGGTGCTTGAATAAAAGATAGTGATATCAGCTTGATATAGCTCTTTTAAGCTGATGCCGAAAAGCCTCGAAAAACGATATTTTGTCTCTTGTTGGCTCGCCTGACATGCACATCTAATAATTTAAATTTTGTTAGTTTTCATTTTATATAAAATTACACGGCGTTTGCATACGTTCAACTGTCAACATTAATTTGTGTTTTAGCACCGATTATCTTTGGGGCGCTACGTGTCACAGTGTCCCGTCTCTTGTCAGTTTAGTCCCATCCGACCGAGGCCGACGACACATGTTACGGTCGGGCGGGGAAATCAAGTCTTTATTGAAAATAAATACGAATTGTGCTACAAAACAAGTTCTTTGCTTTGCGACCTGCATCAGCATCCTTCCTCCACCCGGCTTTTTAAAGACGGGAATGTCATTAGCTATAGTTTACACTCTCCTGCGGCATCCGAAGTACATGTCCACACTTAGTCAACCTTTACCTTTGACTGAATGTAATACAGAAGTCTTAATTGTCAGCTCTCTCACCTAATTATCACAAATTCAAACCATCGTTTGTACATCGTGAATACGTCACAAAAAAAAAGTTTCGTTCGTTTTCGAACCCGCTATAGCTCACATGACAGTCAAGCATCTTACTTCTTTGACACTCTTCATTATGCTCGTGATTGTGATTCAAAATTATTCCGATTGACCATTGCCCAAAATTAAATGATATGGATAATTTAACATGAGTCTGAGAATAAATGTGCGCACACGAATATAGCAATTCATATATGGATATGTTTAAATATCTACTAATGCGCCTGCTTCGCGTATTCCAGTAGCTAGATCGGTTTGTTTGCAAAAGGAGAGGTTTATCATTGGTAAGCTAAACAAGATTGTTAAAAAATGGTAAAAAAATCTTACATAATTTTGATGATTATCTGTTACGATTTATATGTGATTATTATTGGCTTACCTGAAAATAAAAATAAATAAAATTGTTAAACATAAATTAAGTTTAAAATGGTTAATATAATTACCATATTTCAGATATAGGGAAGACTGATTAACTCTTTCGCATCGGTTGTCGGCATATGCCGTCGTAAGATTCCCCGACCGTTGAAATTGGTTGACGTGATATATCGTTTTGCTACTTTCTAAGAATAGTTTTTTATGCATCATCTGATAACCAAAGGATACAAGAACCAATTTGATATATGAAAATAGACCAGATAAGTACATTTATGCTTCAAATACTAGTTTCATAATTGCCAGTATAATTTGTATTCAAACCGAGCCGTAATCAAAGGGTTAAGGAGGGAAACCAAATAACATCCCTTTACTTGAGAAAGACTACTCCACGTTGCTGGGATCGTTATAAGGACACGTGGTGGACAGATGAGGAGCAGATGAGCAGCACATAGACTTTTTCATAAGCACGTGTATTTTCGATTCACTTGAAAAACTTTCGGCCCGGGCGGAGTTACATGCTTTTGGGCACTGGGCCGATTACAACACGCTACTGGCCGCGGTCGGCGCGCAACTGAACTGGCCACCGGGCGCCCGTGGTCCGTGACACTCAGCGCCGAAATTCATCCAGTGGCGATTTAGAGAACAAATGGGGCGCCAATGACAGACAGCCATTTACAGATCTTACGGCGCACCGATAACAGGACCTAAAAAACCAATATGGCGATACATACATGTCCGACGAGCGAACAAACAGAGACGAAAGAGCACATATCGAGGTTTTCGGTACCGGCCTGCAAGGACTATGTCGAGCTATATACTTAGACGATATGGAGCATAAAGGTATGACAACTGCCATGAACCTATGTTAACTATATTGTACTATGTCATCAGCTTATATTTTTAATTATATATATTACATAAGGATACTAAAATATCAAAAAAAAAGTATAAATATTAGCCGTTCTATCACTTTTTGAGATTGACGTCAACCGTGATCATCACAGTAGCTTCTAGAACATCTAATCAAAACATCAACAAAAATCTACGTGATGATCACATAATACGTTAAGGTGTCCATCGATGTTGATCATCGCGGGATGGCTAGTTTATCATCACTAATTGGATCTCCGACAAATTAAAGAGTTTAACAAATTGACCAGGAAAATCGCCCAACACCTGCAACTATTGACCGATCAATCAATTCGACAAGACGTATTATGTTATTTTGACGATTCAAAATGATTTTTGTTAGTAACGATCTGACGGTTTGCTGATGGTTTCTTTTAAAAACAGGTACAAAGGATTCATATTTCTTAAATTAAAATTTACCTCCCAATCCATCAAATGCGAATGAGACTACTTGTTGCCGAGATCGTCACCGGAACGCGTGGTGGATGGATAAGTAGCAGGTTACGAAAAAATAACTTTTCGTGTGGAAGGAAGTTCGCCACACACGGCTAAACACAAAAGCCACAATATCAAATCTGGCCGAGAAAACCTAAGAAGTTATTTACACATAGTAATTTATTTTTAAGTTACAGACTGACAAACTTCGGTATTCTACCCTGGCCACAAACAACGAATAATATATACCTGTATCTAATAGGACTCGGGCAGAAAGTGCTTCGGACCGCGCCGTAACACCCGCAGCGCCCTTAGAACACATGTCGGTCATTTGACGAACTATCTGCTTAAGGAGTCACATAATAGCGGGTACGAGAAAGGTCAAAAGAAACAAAATAGCACCTGCAAGCGCCTTCCTTGTAACTCCTTAAATCTAGCCTAAGCGAAACATTTTTATATATGCGTGTAAGACGAGCAATAAAAAATAATAGACAATGTGTATGTATCAAAATATATATCATATGGATATTTTTAATTATTTATTAGAATATTATTTTATTATTTCAATATTCTAATCTACGTTTATAGATCATTGACTATATTACAATATTATAAGCAATTTTTAATTTTTTATTAGAATATTATTTTATTATTTCAATATTCTAATCTACTTTTATAGATCATTGACTATATTTAGCTTTATTAATTAAGTATTATTCAAAGTATTTTTTTATTTTCTTATTGGTTATGGATTGGTTATTATGGTACTTACTAAAAATAAATAGACTGTCGGAAATAATAATATTAAGCTTGTGAATAAATGCATTCTGATTGAATAATAAGAAAATAAAAATCAGATGGAAAAAATTGGCCGGTGGCCGAGCGGTATAATTACCTGGGCAAAATTTGGTTCCAAAGGTCCGCGGTTCGCATACCGCTTCCGCCGATATTTTTTCTGAATGATTTGACTCGTTTAAGGATTTTTATATATAGTATATGTATATTTAATTGCTTAAAATATATATCTGTTAACCCTTTCGTTACGGCTCGGTGGAATGTAAGTTGTACTGTCAATACGGCGTGAATTTTTCAAACCAATTTTTTTTTGCTTAAAACTAGTATTTGTAGCATAAATGTACTTATCTGACCTATGTACATATTTCACATTGGTTCTTCTTATCCTTTAGCTATCAGATGATGCATAAAAAAACTATTATATTTAACAAACGTTCATTATGTAACTCCTTAAATGTGGTGACATTGACACGTGGTTTACAGAAAAATCGCTCCTGTGACGAAACGTAACTGTATTTATTTACGTGCTTTACAGATTCCTGTAAATAATACATGTAGGTTGATAAAGGGAATGACTGCACTTCCAATTTCTTACCGTAGATGTCGCAATGAGTACTGAAAGTAGCAAAACGATATATTACGTCAACCGATGTCAACGGTCGAAGAATCTCGGACGGCATATGCCGACAACCGATGCGAAAGGGTTAAAAGGTATTTTATTATTATTTAATTTATATTTATTATTTAGAAAACGATACACAGATCCGATCAAATAATTCTAGGGTTAGATAAAGGATGAACAATATTTAGTTCTCATGTAGGTGTTAAGGGTTCATGGTTATAAGGTTGTTATTTTTCCCTTCGGTCGTCATCGGCGAGATAAATGATTCGAAATAAATTCTCGTGTCATTCAAAAACTGAGTTCTTGCCATAAATCACCGGGAAAAGAATAAACGTTATTTATCGCTCGGACGTTAATAAACGAAACCGATAAACAATACACAAAGCTCGCCCAAACCTAACGAGCTTCATAAAAAAAAGGGCCACCACAACATCACGTCCGTGTTGTGTACTGTGCAGTCAACTCTCGATTATCCTGGAAAAATGTTATTGTACTCATCATCAGCTGAACATGTGGAGAAGAGCAACTGAGGGGAATACTTGGATTGCCCCGAAAGAGGATCTAGCCCCTGGACATGAACGGGGGTGGAATATATGGAGGTCCCTTAAAAGACTTTGGACTGGAGTAATGCAAGACGAGTACACAAATGAAAGTCTGGCAGTTTTACAGCAGACTGACTAAATGTGACTGGGGCGTGGAGCAGACCCTGTCACACCTTCTGGAGTGTTTGCTGTGTCCGAATAGCTGCACCCAGGAAGACCTGATGATGGCCGAGAGTAACGCCATCGACGTTGCCTACTTCTGGGCAGACAGGATCTGACTCTGTTGTTTCCGATTATATATATATCATCATCAGCCTGTGTCCGTCCACTGTTAAACGTAGGTGTCCCGCATGAGTATCTATCCTTTTCGATCCTCCGCCTTCTTCATGTAGGCTACTCGCGCTATTCTTCGGATGTCTTAAGTCTGAAGAACTGACAGTTTCCAAAGTTCCTTCCGTAATGCCACCGGTGAGCTTTGGAATGCTCTTCCAGCGTCTGTGTTTCCTCCTTCCTACAATCTGCATCTCTTCAAGAAACACATAAATATACACTTGCAATCTCCCCAACCAACACACAAACGTGAACACAACACACGTTTCCTGCATGCAGCGTCCAGCCTCCCTGGCTGAGCGTCATAGAGTGCACGGGTCATGACCGGCTATGCTTTTATGCATGCGATTACATAAAAAATAAATCGAGTGATTACTGTACACGGATTGTACAACATCACTTTGCATTCCTTAATATCGTATGGTATGCAGGTTGTACGATATATCCCTAAGGACGCATTCTTCGATACGAAATCTCGTTCGAATACAATTCCGAGGATATACCGCATTGGCCGATGACGACAGAACTTTGGTTCGTCGGAGTGCCTGGTTTTTTTATTTTATTTATTTTTAAAAACGCTTGGCGCGTGTTGCCTTCGAAGCCTGACGTTAACCGAGCAGCGTATATACACCGGGGAACAGCACGAGTGCCGGCACTTGAGGACACAACACGGAGGAGAGCGGACGTGCGGAACGTCGATACTAAAAATATACAGACACGAAAAAAAAACATCGCGATTTTTACAAATTAAAAAAAATATATACATATAATTGAAAACCGCTGTAAAGATGATTATTAAATCAAGAATATAGAAAACAATTTGATGTAAAATTGATTTTTTAAAACAATTACACTACTTCAAAGTGAAATTTAAAAAAAAACATTCAGTGAATAAAAAAAACAATACATTTATATTTGTATTAAAATACAGCATTACTTTGGGTATTTCAAAACTAAATCTTTGATTAAAAAATCAATAAAATAATATTTATGTTTGTCATGAAAATGTTCATATGAAAAACAGCTGATTTTTAAATAAGTAAACAAGTGTTAAAAGTGACATTATATTTGTTTTAAAAACGATTTAATTGTAATAAATGCACTTTCTTGATAATCCTAATAATAATAATAAATTCTGATTGACATTTTTTTGTGAAAGAGTGGGGGTAATTTGTCACAAAGAGGTGGTACTCTCTCAGCGATTTGATGTCATTCACTTAGTCTGCAAAAGACTCTTGAACGACACAGACGTCAATTGATAAAACAAAATAATAAAGTGCAACAACAATAAAAAAAAACTATAAAAATAACTAGTGTGCATTTCATGTAATGTTTTAATAATGATAACGAGGAAATAAAACAGTGATTTTTAACAAGTATATAAAAAAGTGATAAGTTTTCGAAAGAGAGATTTCGCGCCGAAAAAGTGCCGATCGGGACAAAAAATAATGTACTGCGAAGAGCTTTGAAATTTTCCTTCACAGGTGTTTTGCAGTTTTGAAATTTCCTCAAGTGGGAATTTTGAAAATTCGACTACAGAAATCGACGAGTCACTTCAGGATGCGGATACAAAAAAACGTAAGAATTTATTATGAGAGTTTGGCTAGTATGTGATGCACCAAATAATTGTGATGTCTATAGTGTAAATACACGAATAATATTTTTAAAAGTGATTGAAAATGTCTAAATTTGTGATGTTTTAAAATGTATTTATTCGCGAAAACGACGAGAATGAAAAATACCCCAAAATCAGGCAACTTCGATGACCTGTATATTGGCTAACATTAGCTGGTTCTTAGATGAGATGCGGTTTGAATGAAATTTAAAATTAAATTATATTATTTATTATTAATGATAATTTGTAAACAAAATATGACTTCATATGCATTAGTGATTCGTTTATACGACGTACATAAAAATATGACCTCAAAAATTATGCAGTTATAACGTTTATTTAATATTTTCTTTCATAATACCGGTTGAAACGTAGAAAGTTTTACGCTATATAAAACGGAATTCCCCTGAAATCGTGATTATTTTTTCATTTATTTGTGCATTAAAATAAATTATATATGTAAACTTATAAAAGCATTATGATTCACAATTCAAACAAAGATACTAAGTCTGACAATTTTATTGTAATTAATAATTTTGTCCAAAAATAATTATAAAGTTAATTTTATAAGATTAATAATGATATAGTATAAGTGTAAATTGCATTATAAAGTAATGGTAGTGAAATATTATAATAGATACCCGTATATACAATCAGCCCATCAATCCCAAAAGAATATAATTCCTTTTTTCAAACTACGTTCTCACGTCGCAAGCAAACATTGACAAAATTAATGATATTTTTTAATTAAATCGAAGTTCAAATTTCAAAGTCAACAAAAAATAATCTCAGCTATTTCTTAAGGAATGCTGGTTTTTACGCTCTACGCGGATGGCATTAAAAAACTTGAAAAAAAACGTGTATACAAAACAAAAATGTCAACAGAATGTGTCATCGAAAAATTAAAGCAGCTATAGTGTTAGAGGGTCAAGTGTTCAAATCGATTACAGGGCAAGCAATACAACAAATAATTTGCTTTAATTTAAAAGAGGGGTAGAAAGAGATCACGGGTTCTATCCCAAATAGATCACAAAATAAATTTCAAAAAATAATAATAATAAAGAACGTATTGTACACATACTTGTACTATATATCAATGGATATCAATGAAAAATTTAGAAAGACTGTTGTAGCCTATTCATTAAAATAAGTGGTAAACGAAAAACGTCACTCGTTCGCAGTGTACTCCTTTTAATGTATACTTAAAAATAATTAGCGTTATAGGTCCATTTTCAATGAAAGTTTTTTTTTAGAATTATTCTACAACTTTATTTTGATATGATGTAGATAAGCTTTTTTAAAGTTAATTAGATATAAAGTGAACGATTTTATATGCTCGTAATTGAAGGTTGTGAGGCAGGAGACGTGCGTATGATGTGTAAGTATGCAAGTAGAAAAAATGTCAAATCGATTATAACTAGACGAAACACCCAAGTCAGACTGATATTTATTTGATGACAAGACCTAAATAAATTATAATGTTGACGCCATCGTATCAACGCTTTACATATATTGTTTAGTAACCTTTAAAATGGCAAGCGAAATGTGATCCACAGATGAGACTTGTTTATCATCGTCTGGCAGCATTCTTTTGTGTCTGTTTGTATAAGAATTTTGGTTTAACATTTTTACTATGGCTCATGGACGGCTTTTGGACGGCCTTAGCGGTTCACGACATACGTAATCAAATTCCAAACAGCATTTTTTAAATAGTCAAGGATGTCTCCAAGAGGATGCGACATTTAAATTAAATTTACATGAGAAAATTATGCTTGAAAATATATATATTTAATTATCATTTACATGGAAGCTGTTACACTGCAATGCGTCATAGAACACAACAAGGAAAAAGTCATTTTCATCATTGCAGCAATCATAAAATAATTATAATGATACCTTACATAATTAATTGAATTATGAATCAATAAAACGTATATTTACGAGAATGTTTAATAAAAATATAATTAATTTACTAATGGAGTTCGAAATTAAAATAATAATTATGATTTAATTAAATAGATAATAATTTCATACCTTGTTTTAATATGGCTCGCACTGAGCACTGTTTCACTTGACGGAAGACTGCAATTTAGCTATACATGAGAGCTTTTTCGGTTCCATCAAGTGAAACAGTGCTCAGTGTGATCCATATTAAAGCAAAGCATTAAATTCCTATATATTTTATATTAAAATGGATCTCAAAGTGAATACTCATAATTTTTTATCTTGAACAAAATGGTGTAGTAATTTTTATCACTACTCTTAAATATTTAGTCATATTCTTCACTGCTAAGCAACGTGTTCATTTACATTATTAAATTATATGCAATCGTTTAAAAAAAATACGTTAAACGTTCACTACTATTACGATTATGCCTTATATTCTTACATTACATAATATTTGGTACATAATACAAACAACATTTAGTACATAATAATTACTTTGCTTTATAAATAGAATACAGCCTTTAATCATTTTCAATACAGTGCGGAAAAACCGGTTAAACTTCTACAACTCGAGTTTTAAAAAAAACATGAAATTACTCCTTTTATAAATATATTTTACCATACATCGATTGTTGTTTGAAATGTATACATAATATCATAAATTCATTTTATAATACTAATTATTTATGTGAATATTTCGCGTTTCTTTGTAACTTGAACACTAAATTATCAATAGACAATGTAATCATAAAAATATAAACGACTTGTTGTTTGTTGTTGTTTTTTTTCTCAATCGTAATACCATCTGTGGACAATAAAAATAATGTTTACAAATAAATTTATCAATTTTAATAAAATGCTACGTCGCAAACGATTTATATTCGAAGGATTAAACGGTTATTTTTTCTAAAACAAATATTTTACATGGCGATGCATCAAATTGAGTGTCATAGAGAATGAAAACACTCTAAAATTGCGGTCTTATTAAAACGAATAGTAGATTTTGGTAGTTTAAGTTGCATTACTGACTGTTCAACCAAATCGCCTCGGATGTTGATATATTTCACGTAAGAGAGGCCCAATTCAGACAAGAACTCCAAGAGTTTCTTTCGAGGGATAATTGGTTGGCGTCGTCTGTCTGATAAGCATTGGGACCTTCTGTTGCTTGTCTTTATTGCTTTGTTCATAGTACTTAATCATAAGTACCTATGTTTGTAAATATTGTATTTTTTATTTTTGTTGTACTTCAGAAATGAATTGAGTTAATATAATTTGTAATGTTTCTGAAAGGAAAAAATAAACAAAATTGAAAATTTAATTTGAAAATTACAATTGAAGACATTTTAATTTTTAATTTTCTTGCTTCAAATTAGTCTGTTAATTATTCATATTTTCACATTATCGTCCGTTCTGATCGGAGGAGTGGATGCGCAATCACAAGGAGATGCAATCGGTCACAATATGTGAGCACGATAACACGAGTGTGGTCACACCGGCGAAAAAAAAATGGTGCAAAGTCTGAAGCATTAAAATGTGCCTATTGCAATTTCTATTCGGGTGTGGTGCAACGCGAAAAAAATAAAATATATACGCTCCGTACGGCGTACACACTTTGCTAATGTAAAAAAAATGATATCACAAGGAAAGACGGTGTTTAGGAAATGGCAGCGCAATCGTTTCTGTGGAATGGGTAATCAGTGAAACAATATGGCGTTTCGCAAGTGTGACGTGTAAAGTGTTAAATTATTAAGTGCAGGTTATGCTTGGCATGGTATAATTGTCATTGTTTAGCCTGTAAAGTTATTGTGTTGGAAGTAATATTGTAAGTTCGAAAGTGATAAATTAAGAAGTTGAAACAGAAACATTAGAATTATATGCACTTGCATTATAATGTAGATGAGGAAGATTGAATTATTAGTATGTTCTTCTACGTAGTATCAATCCGGTGGATTGGTTTGCAGCAACAAAATCTTGCATTTCGATCTCCACTGTTCTCGATCCTCTGCAATCCTCTTTAACTCAGCATAAGAGCTACAACTCATGTCCTCGAACACTTGCTGCAAATAATCTCGTCTAGGACGAACTAGTACGTTATACACTCTGACTGGTATGGACTAGTATGTTATATATTCGAATACATAATATTAAACAAGACATAGGAGTATATATTAAAGCTACACCATTTCTCATTGATTTATTAACACGTATTAATATATTATTTATCTAGTATATTAAAACGTTTATACAAATGAAGAACTGATTTCTCATTAAAAAAAACACCACAGTCTTCAAAAGTCTGTTAAAAAACAGTATTTTTAGTGAGATGAAACGCGTTTAGTCACAATAAATAAATTAAAATTCATTCACAAATATAATTAGGCAGTTACACCAAGAAATGTCAGCTTCTAATGCCAATTAAAAAATGTACATGTAAATAAAAGGAAAATCACTTTCGTTTTAGGTAAAATAAAAACACTTAATACTATAAGTTAGTTAACAGTGACTTGTATATAGTAAAATAAAATAATTTTATATGTATTAAATTATTTTCATTGATGCAACACCCGTTTCCGGAAGACATCGCATTCCGTTTACAGTTGATACAGTTCTTTTCGGAATACATCGTTTAAAAACCTGTCGGTTTCCGCACCACCCAAGCGTTGAACTCTAATGACTTCGGGCAAGTAGTCCGACCATTTATGAATCATCCACGTGCTAACAACGCCCAACAAACGAAACAACGCACGTAATATGGTCACCACAAATTTGTGCGACAAAATTGTCAGCAACCATTGTGCATGCCTTGTCCCAAAACATCTCTAAATCTAGAGGTTCGCCTAGGAACAAATATATCTAACAACAGCCTCCAACTTGAAGAGATTCTAACTATTGTATCGGAGGGATATTATTGGAGATACAAATGAAAAACATTTAAAAAGTAATTGTACTATGATGGACAATAAACTAATCATAAGTACCAGTATACGGTCTACTGTTCAAACTTCCGGCCTTCCTTTTTCACCAATTAACTGAAGAAAGAAATTTTATATAATATGATATTTGCTTTGAAAGTTTCCGTGTATCAATTGTAGTTAATATTTTTTTTATATATGTTGAGTTTTTTAGTAAAAAAGTTCTGGATATTTTTCAATATGGTCTATCAATGCCGCATTACACGTTGTAACTTGTTCAGGGGAAAAGTAACATATTTTTCAATAGTACATTTCTGCGAGATATCTTTTTACGTTGTTTCATTTTTAAAAGAGGTCGCGTGGACACTTGATACTTGACTAGACACTTGATAGCCGAGAAGACAATAACGACCGGTATTTTCGGCTCATTTATCTTTAGAGTGAAACTGTCAGAGAAACATAATTGCTGCTCTAGAGATGATTGCCCTCGGTGTAATCGAGCATCGTTAATAATAAAACAGAACAAACGACAAAATAGTATTTACAAAAATATTAAAATAAATATGCAGAACAAAGTAGTTATGCGCAAATAAAAAAACGCAAAAAATATCACTTCTTGGAACATTCGCTTGTATAGACCGATTGATAAAAGCTGGCGCATATTTAAACAAACATATTTAAGTAATAAAAATCCGGAATAAAACTGTATTAGTATGACGTTAGTGCCAGGTTTCGACAAACGGTCTGTAACTTTCTTGAATTGGTTTGCTACATTTCGAAGACTATGTAACTGTAGAAGACTAAGTAATCAGACAGGTAAAAACGCAAACCTTATTAGGAAATCATTACATACGTCACAGAATTCATAGATAGCATCTGCTGTTTGGTTATTCCACTTTACGTGTTTACATAAAAAAAAATAAGTAGGCAACTCGTACATGCTACTGGTAACCTAATGCGAGTTGTTTTTCCGCATACACAAATAATATAACCTCTTCCTTCGTGTGAAGTTACGCTTGGGCGATTTGAAAATCGTGTTTAAACCAGATGCATACGAGCGCAATAATAGTGAAAATAACAACAAGATACACTAGAGTAAATATGAAATATATAATAAAGACATGATTATTTATTTAATGAAATTAAATAGGAGACTGTATATTTAAAGTATGATTTGGTAAATGTTGACAAATATACTTATTGGCGAGATATGCTCGTATAATGTGCGAGTGCGAACATGTAATTAATGTAACTTATAAAGCAAATGATTGATTTTTTTTTTATTATAATCACGTATAATCACTTAACATAGACATATTAAAACTAGATACGTAAAAGAAAGAAAACACAAATCAAAAATATTTACAAAAAAAAAACGACTATTGGCTCTCAGTGAGTGGATCACCGGATCACCGCTGGATGCCTACGTGAAGGCGCATTCAGTGCCCCCTCAACCGGGAGTCCCCATCTATTCAAATGTATTATTGTAGCTCTTTTTATAGTAATATATCTACTTCATTAAGTCCAAGTGGCAACTCGTCGCACAAAAAAATAGCATCAGTAATTTTATATATAATTGTATATTAAATAAATCGAAATCGTGTAATTATTTTACGTAGAATTAAAGGACAAATAAAAAAGCAACTTATACGCTGATCGTATACTAATCGCTATTTATAAGAATAAGTCATGATTTTCTAACAATGCACATTATATTTAAAATATTCCATCGCCAAAAAACGTATCGCAATAGAAAAAAATAGTGAAAAATCACGAATTTTTACGAAACATTTTTCTAAGTCGAAATCTGCTACCAACAAAGTAATAAAAAAAATTAAATGCTATTAAAATGTGCATTTCGATACGCGGATGTGACCGAGATGTATTTCTTTAATATTATAATAAAAGATACAGGCGAAATGTCAACGTTTTGTGGACTCTATGGCCAGTTATGTCAACACCGAATGCGGACACTGCGTAACCCAAAAAATCATAAAAAACTATATATATAAATTATTTTTGTGACATTTACATTCGACCGATGTCCGCGTAAGTTATGTACGAGAATGTAGTAGAAATGTTCAAACGGTAGATCGCAAACTCGCGTATTTAAATGATTACTGATTATTGCAAAAATTAAAGATGACAAATCATTTGTCTTACAGTAATAACATATTATACAAAAAGCATATTTTTTTATTATTCTTTGTTTGATTCGCAAAAAAAAAACATTTACTTATGCACTTACTTATCCAAAATATGTAAATAACTGATAATGCAAATATTTCAAAGAATTTCATTTGCATTGAAATGTACCCAGGTGATAGCAGAAGTTTGTCAATTCAATTTATCCATGAAACCGATTCAGTGCTGATATATTTAGCAAACACAAAATATATAATACGGCACATTTTTCGCTGCAAAAACAAATATTTTAGAAGGCCAGTCTAATCGCCCTATTTTCTTTGAAATTCAATCAAATTCAATGACAATCTATTATGAATAAGCGATAAAATCGTGATTCACACTTTAGAACGCATTTTACAGGTTTATCATTCGTTTTTTTTTTCATGCTTCTTAGAACTGAATTGTCATTTACGAGGAAAAAATGTTGTGTAAACTTTAACTACATGTGATTTAGGTAAAATATTAAGTGCTTCAAATCCAAATATTATATTGATCTGATATTTGTTTATAAATCGGTCAATTTAAATGATAGATGTGTTTGTGTTGTTCACAAAATTGAATACAATATGTAAATAACGTATCAACTAATGTACTGTGATCATTTTTACATTAGAATCAAATGTTTTTTAATCATTACCCCGTTACTGCGGATCATCAAGCTAAACGAAATAACTTCACTAAATTATTTATTAATTATTATACGGGTAAATAAAAAGAAAACACAAAATAAACGATATTATTAAAATTATTTTTGATGAACAATCAGTAACGAGAACCTGGACTGACGGATCTGGGTATCAACAAAGGACAATCTTGTGGAGTGTTTCGGTAAGGATAGTCACTGCTGTGTGACTGTGGAGACCTGCAAGCCGTTTAAGGTCCTGCCCCGTGTGCCCGACTAGCTCTGCACATCAAGATATAATAATGCTGGGCAGCATACAGGACATCCATGTTGTCAGATATTGAGAGACTTCAGGTTTAGCAGCTTGCGCATGGAAAGTCACTGCTGTGTGACTGTGGAGACCTGCAGACCGTTTAAGATTCTGCCCCATGTATCCCATTAGCTGCACATCAAGACCTAATGCTTGGGCAGCACACAGGCCATCGATTTTGCCAGATATTTGTCCGAAACAATTTGACGTCGCTGAGACGAAGACCAAAGATCTTTTATGTATCGGCGAGACGTGATGCTGTTGGATGTCTGTTCGGCGCGTGTTCAACAGTATCCGGGATGGACCGCTTCGTGACGATCTTGGAGATCAGCTGATCCGAGACCAGGCGGCCGTTGCCTCGATCCCCGTGCCAAGGCCGCTAACCGGCTCGGCGAGAACCGACGACGGCTACAGATGCTAGAAGTGATCTCTCATCTCCGATCGCGGTGATCGAACGGCGAAGATTATGTCATTATATGAGATGTAGCGTGCCGCGAGCACGTTGTTTACAAACTACCTTTTTTTGAACATATAACCTTTTTACGTTTTTCGACAGACATTAAAAACGATAAATATAGGGAAACATATTATAAGAGAACGTTTTAAATACGTTATTATATAAAAATACGTTTGCCGGGACTATACGATATGACCGATAAATACAGGAAAATATATGCGGATGTGTAGTAGTTGCGTTCGTGTAGGTATCAATTATACTGCACTTCTTCTTCCATTATCTGGAACATATGATCACCACAATTTATCGCCACTCTCTTCACGATCTTTCCGTTACCATTGTCCACGGCTAATATTATCTTACAGAGGATGGGCCAACGCTCCGTTTGCCAATTCTTAGATTCCACTCTAACATTTTTTCCTATCTACCCGTCATATCTTCGACAGATATGTCCTGAACATTACCATTTGAGTGTGCCTATTCTTTCCAACACTTCAATTCTTCTTCGGATATCCTCGTTTCGGATTCTATCGTTGACAGACACCCCACCCCACTGGATCACTCCATGGCACGTTGGGTGACTACTATTATTATGAAAGAGGAATCATTGTTCATGTGGAGAGCTTTCACAAATGTTTTCAATTTTGAAAATTATAAATATTTTTCTTATTATTATCTGTTTTTTACACTTAATTTTGTTATATTATTAATTTATATATTTTTTGATAATTTTACAGTACAATATAAAGTGTTAAATGAAAGATGACTGCACGTATTCGGTTTATTTCACAGTTTAATTTTTAAATTATTGAATATTTACAAAAAAACAGCACATTTACAAAAGGAAAAGAAAAATCAAATAATTCAATGCATTGAATTTTATAATAAAATATCATTGCAGAAAATTTCATACCGTGATAAATGTCGATACAATCGAATCACATTTTTTTGATGTTTATTTTTTTAATGCTGCTGTTGCGAATTGTCGTTCTTCGGTTTCGATGCAAAAGGAAATTATCCGCTGTTTAGTGGAAATAAATGAAAGCCACGGAAGTGATGTGATGGGCAATGGAGTGAAGAAGAAATAAGTGCTCTTTTCAATGATCATTATCTTCCTATACATATAACTTCACTAACAATGTACATTATAAAACAAGCGATGTACATACAAATATATATTGACATCAGCATGATATAGCCCTTCCAGGCTGATGCCGAAAACCTCGATACACAATCGTTCGTCTCTTATTTCTGTTCGCTTGTCGGACATGTATGTCGCCATTTTGGTTGTTTTGAAAGAGGGTCAACAAGGGATAAAAAGGCTCTGCGGTGTTTCGAAGCGCCCGTGCCGAATATCAAAGTTTGAAAAAAACTACTTGTAATTAAATTTATGTCAATGTGCTTCTGAAAAAGTCTGTGTGTTGTTCATTTGCTCCTCAATCCGTCTCCACGCGACTTGATAATTATCCTGGCGACGTGAAGTTGTTTTTCTTTTCCCGAGAGAGGAGGATGTTAATATTAACTAAAACAGATGAGTATGTTGTGTGTTTCTGTGATACAAAGTCGGTGTAAATGTGAGATAGATGTGAAAACACGAATCAAGCACACAATCGCCGTCTCGTTGGTGGATTCTCACATGGCCCAGCAGGCAAGGCGCTCGCTGGGGGCGCGAGGTCCTCCGATCGAGGCCTCTGCGTTCCCAGCCCCCAACAATGAGCGGCATACTTTACACGCCGCACTCGGTAAACGAAGTCGCACGCCGGGACGCACAGAATCCACATAGACAAGACTTGTAGTTCAGTGTGTTAATAAAATTTAACAAGGTTATAATAAAACGAATGAAAATTCTCTAAATGAGAGTATCGTAAAGAATATAAAAATAATATTCGTTGATCTCTTCTGGAATATTATTTGAAATCGTGCATTTGTAATCTTCAATAGAATGTGTAAAAATACTAAAATAAGCTTGTGAATAAACGTCGACTGATTGAATAATAAAAAATAATAATATACACACTATGCATATATACTATAGAGATACCTATCGTTATATGATGGTAACAATGGTATAAATACAAGTTATTCAGCGCAACAGTTCGGGCAGAAGATGGTCGAGTGGTCAAGGGTAATGAACTTGAGCAATGGTTGGTTCCAAGGCTCGCTGGTTCGCATCCCGATTCTGCCAATATTTTTTCTGAACGAACTGATGCGTATAAAGAATTTTGATGTAAAGTATGTGTATATTTAATTACTAAAATAAGTCTAATACAATGCTTAACATTAAATAAGACTGATTCAATAGGACATTTCACGTAGGAGTTGATTCCTCTTATGTCGAAATCGGTTAATCTGACAGGACAGGAATTTATTTATTTACCTGTACGTCGTTTTAACGACAGTGATAAATAGTGACATCCGACGTAAGGCCCACGTGGTTTTGACGTTTCACCGATAACTCACGCGGATCGCCCACCTGACAGCGGCTGTCAAAATCAGCTGTCTCTTCACCGTGGGCGATAATTGATAATTGCCAGATTCGCGCAATGAAATGGCATAATAATCTTATTTTATTACGACTAATTTATTCGCTTATCTTAATTATTCAGTATTAACACAATTCGCGCTTCCAAAATAATGCACGTTACATATTCTAGCATAAAAAATACAGGAATATACTCAGCTTATACTAAGCAAATACCATCATAACAAATTACTATTATCAAGTAATCAATGAAAAATAATTGTGTCACTAAAGACTAAATAGCCAAGGAAGCACCTGGTTAATTACCCGATCTACCTCAGAAAACGATAAAAAAAATACGGACAATATGCCTCGAATACTACAACAGTCATATTTAAGAGTCCGCGGTTTCCTGCATGTTCGTCGGGAAGCATATACCTGCTTCCAGATGGACTCAGGCAGAGAAGTTTTGTGATAAGGTGAGGACGATGGCAACTAACAAGTGGCGGCAATTTGTGACCATATGGCGCAGATATGAAACTGGTATGAAAAAAAAATAACACAGAACGATAGAATGATGAATAAGAAAAAATATGTTAAAAAAGACTTACGTATAAAGCAGCAATGTGCTAATTGTAATGCCGAAAAATACTCGGTACATACCTGAAACGAAAAGAAAAAAATTATAATATACTGTGAATTGGATGATCGTAATTATCCGCAACTTATAATCAAACAAATCAGGCGTCGAGAGCGTCGGACTAATCATAAAACGATCAAATTAAAAAAAAACAGATTAACATAACACTAAAAATATGCCACAAATACTTCTATGGCAGACGTTAGATTCGAGTACTTGGGCACTGCCTTGAAGGTATTCGGGATTTGTAAAAATGTTGACTTTCAGATGCAGAAATGTCTTGAAAGAAGTCATGAAACTAATGTTGGATGCAAACCTGCGAGCCTTGGAACCAACCGTTGCTCTTGTTCATTACCCTAATCCACTCGACTATCTCCTGCCCGAACTGGTGCGTGGAATAAGTTGCATTTATACCATTGTTACCATCATATAACGATATATGTCTCTATAGTATATATTCAGAAAGTGTATTTTGTTATTTTTTATTATTAAATTAGTCAACATTTATTCACAGGCTTTTCAATATTATTACTTTCCGACTGTAATGTTTTATAGATTACTATGAATTGTTACATTTTTATACTGATTCGAATCGTTTTTTTTTAGTTTCATTGCGCAATATTTCAGTCCACAATCAAACGGTCTACGTTATAGAAAGGGGTCTACGTAGATTAGCAATACATACATAATGAGCGCGGCTCGCGGGCAAAATTATCGATTGGAAATACGGGCAATGGCGGACCCGAGGCAGCGGCAAGCAACCCAGCAGTCAAAGGTTTCAGTTGTGTCGTCATCAAAGCACCGACAACAATAATAACGGTGATTACCATCAGCACTGGGCGGCGAAACGGCAAAGTGACCAGAGACGGCATATTAAAACTAGAACTGGATCAATGATAACACAATAATAAAAATAATAAAAAAAGAACGAGTCAAGGAGTCTGTGCTCAAGAAAATTTAGCATGATACATGTATATTTAAAGAAATAAATTAAATTTCACTCGAAATACGCAGATAAAAGTAAAGTCATTGAAAATAGATAGAAGGTATTATTTAGTAAAAATAATAGCATAATCTATCACGGTCGGATTTGGAATTGTGGGTTTTGGGTTGAGCCGCTGTTTGCTGATTTTTTCTGACCAATATTTCGACTGACAATTCAGGTGTCATCTTCAAATCGACAACCCTGAAGATGATCCCTAAAGTGGTGGTCGAAATATTGGCAAGAAGAAATTCGCGACCTAGGCTTAACCCAAAATCCTCAATTCAAAGGTATTAGTTATTTCGGTTAAAAATGCGAAACATTAAAAAATCTAATCTATATCAATTTAATCCGTATAAGTGAATACTCGGGGATCATGCTATATTTTCTTGGGTATCCCATTTCATTACAATGCTTTATTGTTATTGATTATTAAATAATTTAAAATAAAACTTTCGCATCGGTTGTCGGCATATGCCGTCATAAGATTCCCCGACCGTTGATATCGGTTGACGTGATATATCGTTTTGCTACTATTTAGAATAGTTTTTTATGCATCATCTGATAGCTAAAGAAAACAAGAACCAATGCGATATATGAAAATAGACCAGATAAGCACATTTATGCTTCAAATCCTAGTTTTATAATTGACAGTATAATTTGTATTCAAACCGAGCCGTAATGAAAGGGTTAAACATAAATTAGAAGTCGACATATGAGTTTGAACGGCCCCCAATGATATAAATATGTGGCGGAAATTTGTGGTGACCATATGCTCCAAATATAAAACGGATGTGAGAAGTTTCTTAACGATGTATTTTTTTAAATACTCATTATAGGCGGACTGAATATAATAAATTAGTATTACCTAGCCCCATATAGAATCTCATAGAGATTCACACAGAAACACATAGAGATATTCCTGAAAATTCGCTATCGTAAATTTTTAATTTATATTAAGATTTACAACGAAAAATGAGAAGCGCAAGAGTAAGAAGGAAGTGTAGCAAGAAAGTAACTATCGTAATGAAAAGTCACAAAAATACTAATAAATTGTATTGAAAAACAAATGTTTAAAATGGCACCATAATACGCTTTATCGATGAAACCTTAACAGTAACAAAAAAAACGTACGTTTATGTATGTTATATTAATAACAATAAAAAAATGCATGCAACACGAGCAAGTCAATCAGCGAGCAATACATTTTTTAAGAAAGCTTCCTCAAGGCCTCGGCGACTTCCTGCATAGCCATCATCATCAGGTCTTCATAGTCAAGGCATGTTGCAGCAACGGTGCAATAGTATATTGCGATCGCGGAACGTTGAGTATACGTCAGTTGCGATAATGAACACAGTGTTACAAAATGCAAAAAAGTTTGCCAACAACTCTCAAAATATGTATTCGATTGCCAGATTTACCGTTCTCGTTGAGCTATCATTGAAATGCAAGCATCATACAATCTACACGTGTGATTTTAAAATAGCAGGCGAATAGTAGCAAACAGCTTAATGCGATTAATTTACGGGTTTAAAATATTGCTCGCTGAACGATAACGGCACATTTTTAACGTGGTTATAATTATTGAAGATGGGTCTTCAGGAAGGCCGAAACATGTAATCGTTAAAATAAATTGTGAATCAAAACTAAATATTTTTAATTTACTAATTTTTTAATTAAAATAAATTCTAAAATTATAATAATCTGATCTCATTAAAAAATACGATTAACAAATCAAAATTCAAATTAAACATAAAAGCAAATAAAAATCTATAAAATCAAACTACTGACTCTCGAGTGAGTGGAGCACCGGATTACCGCTGTATGTTACTAAATATATGGTTTATAAAGTACTATCCGTGGAACACCAGAATTCAGTATCTTTATCATTATTCTATTACATTCCTCATTAAAAAGAATTTGTATGACATTTCTCCACCTAGTCTTGTGGTATTCGAATGCATTAGATATTGATAGTCCAATTGCACTCCCAAAAAGGTCACTCCATCTGATAAGGAATACGTCAGCATGATATTTTTCAATTCTTTCAAATACTAAATTTTTCACATCGTTAACAGCATATCACATAAAACGACTCACTGACTATGCCAGGATATAGATTGCAAGCAGAAAGAAAGTCTTTGTGTAGCAGTGGATAAATCAATTAGTAAATCTAAGTCCAATAATATCAAGTTTCATTTTCCCAAGCAGATAAAGACACTTTTCTATGTCTTAAAGTTGTTTAACACTTTGAGTTGCTCATAGAATGCAATATTTGATACTGTCTCTGCGCCGGTATATTACATCGTTTTCATTAATTGCCCAATAGGAAATGCTGAGAAATCTTCAAAATTAGTACCATCAATATTACAATCATGCTAAACAGGCAAGAAGAGATCTACGTGAAATACGTTTACCAATAAAATTTCGTGTATCCGATTAATTTTAATGCGACCATTAGCTGTATGATCTACGGACGTTTATTTACGAAATTAATATTTTTCGAAAGAAGCCACTCGCTTGGGAGTTTCATAACGATTTAACAAATATTAGTTAACGATGCTATAATAATCCCATGCTTAAACATACGGTTAATAAATTTAATAAATAATTTTTAAATGGAAAGATTGATCGACTGCAAAAAGAAGACGATCCATTTTACATCATGATTACGATGTCTCAATTAAAACATATTAAAGAATGATGACTACAAATCATGCTAATGACTTAGATAGATAAATGTACGACTAGAATAATATTTTCTGTGCTAATGACATAACATAGCAAATTAATTAGGTAAAAATAATTTGATAATTTATTATATCATTGAATAAGACCATATAAAATAATAATAAAGGTATGCTTATGACAATATTACAGTATTCAAGGAACATATTTCTTTATTTCTCTATGCATTTGATAGAAATCTATATTCTTAGTATTTGCCTAAATAATCTATATTTATTGTAATTAATGTTTCACACGTTTACCCTAAATTACGATCTTTCTGTAAATTCAAGTATTAAAACATTTATAAAAGCCCTGATTTTAGTCAATTTAGTTAAATAGTCAGAAATCATGCAAATTTTTCTTGAGTAAGTAACAAGAAGACTTAAAGCTTTGTGGTGATGTTTATACTAATTTCAGATATATATAATCAGCTTCAGACCTAAATATCCATATAAGTATTTCAACAAATTACTGTGTAAGATTGATATCCCATAAACACTGATCGTGTTTTTTTTTTCACCCAAATCCTATTAAAGAGAAAGATTGACAAATTAAATAGATAACGATATTTTATTTCATTTTAACATGGATCGTGTTAAATAACTGTTAATTGCATAAATAAGAGTGATATTATTCAGTCACATATTATTAACAATCACTCAGTCTTTTGTAACATGTGTGTGAAAGATGCAATACGTAAGTAATTTTAAGCCCTTAGCAATTGATATTTATTCAAGATCTGGCAGTATTCACTTGCGTTCGTTTACATTTATAAAAAAAACATGTTTTTAATGCATTCGTTTGCATTTAAAAAAACAACCTGTTTAGTAATGCTTGTGGCATGTCAGATAACGCTTTTAAAGAAACGAGGAAAATCATTACTCGCGAGTGATATGTCGCAGCATTCCTCGTGTTTGCCTCGTCCATTAGAACACTCATAATTAACTTAGCGGCGCAGTGGCCCAACTCTCTGCGTTTCGCAACGAAACGTATAACAGTGACGCCGGGTTGCACAAGAATTGTGTTCCAGAATTTCGGAGTTCACGAGGGTCACCGCCGTATGCAGGTTGCAACTCAAAAGTGTTTTTTCATGTATACCTGCTGCATGCTTACCATTAAATGAACAAGTTTCTGACTGACATTAAGACGTGTGTAACACGGAAACTTAAAAAATTCAAATCACTGTACAGAAAGTGCTTTATGAACGGTTCTACAATATATCTACTTTCAGTATGAAAGTAGTTTAAATGTCGTAAAGTGTTAGTATTATTTTCACCGGAAACACTATTTATTTATTTAACAAAAGGTAATATTTTATTAATCAATAAAAGGTAATATATTTAGTATATTTATAAATAAAAAGCTCTCATATTGCAGAAAAATAACTGTTTTATATTTTTATCAGTAGAATACTAGTAGTGTTACATTATTCAAACTATATACTCTTACAATTACAACGCCATACATTGAATATAATAGTCTTGTGAATCGTTTACTTATTTTTCTAACCAAAAAAACACTATAAAAGCATCGTATTGAATTGTATAAGCAAGAGCTTCAAGTATTTTATATTATTTTTAATTAAAAAATTAAAAAATTAACAAATTAAAAATATTTAATTTGATATTTATTTTAAAGTGATTGTACATGTTTCGGACTCCATCGAGTCCATCGTAAGCAAAGAATAGCTTTAAGCACTAGATATAAATAAAAGGTATAATGTTCGTAAATAAACCGATACAACGTAAAATACTCTGCGGCGGCGAGTTGTCACATGAACTCAAATATGTTAAAATATTATTCTAAAATGTGTTTAAATTGTGCATTACCGAGCCAGAAAAAAATTGGAATAGTGAGTTGTCGCATGGTCTATTTGAAAAGCTGCATATAAGGCTGCTTTTCCTCCTGGCGAGGATTCTAGCATTAAATGTCAATTGATAAATCAATTAACCGAGCATAATCAAACTCTTTTATTACTCAATTTATGAAAAATCATCATCTTTACAATTCTACAAAGTGAAAAATATAAATGCATTGTAGTTTCATTAATCTTCTATTGCAATCACAGCAGGTGCGTTTCGGTACTCTCATGCACATCGCTCCATAAACGTTGTAAATTATCGCTCCTATTCAGTCTCAATGCGCTTATAACATTTCACTGTACGAATACCTTTCGTGTGGACTGGAATGCAAGCGGACAATGCAGCAATATTCGTAGTAAGGGTTCCAAAATCAATCACGCACCCACTACTCTACACACACATGGTATCGTGTGCAATGTGCATTCTTATCAAAACTCATTACAATTATTAACAAGTGCACAATTCAACGGTTGCATTTTTTCACATTTTCTTTTACGTGCGGCCCGAACAAAGCAACTTCATAAACAATGACTGAAATTATGGAAACAAACACTCTCGATTCAATTATTTAAATGAATTTCATTAATGTCATTTAATGGTCCTCGTTTACTTTACGAGTCACGTTTAGTATTTACTTCAATGATTAAAATTTATTAAATATTTTGCTGTAATATAGAATTTTCTCGTAATCTACGCGATGAATTTCACTTTTTAAAAAGAGTGAAATTTATTTCTTATAATTTTATTAAATTAACACAAATAAAATTTTAAGAATACCATTCTGGTTAGATTTCATACAACTAGATATAGGGCATCTGTACGGGTGTATCTCTTTCACTCAAATTATGTCCTTTTTTTATAAAAACTGTATAATATTTAACCCTTTCTTTACGGCTCGGTTTGAATACAAATAATACTGTCAATTATAAAACTAGTAGTTGAAGCATAAATGTACTTATCTGGTCTATTTTCATATATCACATTGGTTCTGGTATCCACTAACTATCAGATGATGCATAAAAAACTATTCTAAGAAAGTAGCAAAACGATATATCACGTCAAACGATGTCAACGGTCAGGGAATCTTATGACGGCATATGCCGACAACTGATGCGAAAGGGTTAAAACATATAAATAAATATAACCAACAACTCGCCATAGACATTGCAATGAAGAGGTAAGAAAGCGTTGAACGCGAAAGCAAAAGTTTTCGCTTTTATTTCAGAAAAACGATGACACTCATGTGCGATGATTAAAATAATCATTTATATTGGAAGCACGCAATACACGTCATTTCAATGTTAAAATTTACTACGTGATTCATTTACATACACCGTTTCATGTTCATCTTTGAACATTTGCGTAGATGATATTTAACTGAAGCAAACCATTGAATTAATAACAGCGTTACTGTAAAACTAATAAATTAAACATTTTATTTTGTTAACGAAATATTTCTTTGTCGTTTGTTGAGCGACGATAAATTTCATCGTAAAATATTCGAAACAAGTCAAGTTTTAAAGTAAAATGTGGATTTTAACGACAAAAAAATGTGCATTCAATAAATATGACTGATTTTATAATTATAACTTTAAATTAATTTTAATTTAAAAAATATAATAAACAATTACATGTTTCGGCCTCCCAAGAGACCATCTTCAATATTTTATTGTTAAGATGTTCTCCAGGGAGACCGAAACATGTAATCGATTAAAATAAATGTGAATCAAAACTAAATATCTTTAATTTGTTATTTTTTAATTAAAATTATAATTGTGCAGTTTCATCAAGTATTGTCAGTTGATAACCTTAATGTTATTGATTTTAAAATGTTAACCGTATATTTTTAATCACGATATCATGATTTTTGTCATATTTCACAGACCTTCGATCCTATTTCCATTGGAGGAACAGAAATAGAGGTTGTAAACGACTATACCTATCTGGGACAAGTAATACAACTAGGGCGAAATAACTTCTCAAAAGAAATCGACAGGCGCATACAACTGGGATGGGCAGCATTTGGAAAACTAAAGTACATTTTTAAAGCGAAAATTCCGCAATGCCTTAAAACTAAGGCGTTTAACCAATGCATCCTCCCTGTATTAACTTATGGCGCAGAGACGTGGAATCTGACAGCAAGTCTTACCCATAAAATAAAAAGTCACCCAGCGTGCTATGGAGAGATCCATGCTCGGAGTGTCGCTAAAGATAGAATCCGAAACGAGGAAATACGCAGAAGAACTCAAGTAGTGGATGCTACCCAACGAATAGGCACACTCAAGTGGCAATGGGCAGGACATATCTGTCGAAGAGACGACGGTCGATGGGGAAGAAAAGTATTGGAATGGCGCCCAAAAACTGGCAAACGAAGCATTGGTCGACCCCCTACAAGATGGACCGACGATATAAGAAGAATAGCGGGAGTGACCTGGATGCGGAAGGCGGAGGATCGAAGAGGATGGAGACTCATGCGGGAGGCCTACGTTCAACAGTGGACGGACACAGGCTGATGATGATGATCATGATTTTTATAATGTAAAGAATAATATTAAAATAAAAAAACATAAAATATCACAACGCTCCATGATTAAATTAATAAAAATAAATAGACATATTTCTTACAAGTACATATAGAGCATTCTTGTTCGTGCATTAAAATAACTTACGAAGAAAAAACGAAGAAATCCAATACGAATTAATAACTTCCATGCAATTTGACCTAAATGTTTATCGATACAACATAATAATGCGCATTGCAAAATTATAGACTAGTTGGACATATGTTAATTAACATTATCAATTACATATAAAAAATTAATGTTGGGAGAGTATGTTTGTCAAGTATGCGTGCCTAAACTGTTCAACCGATTGAGATGAAACTTAAAAGAAATATTGCGTGCAATTTCGCTAAGATTTCTGTAAAAAAAATACCAAAAAACGGTAACGGAAAAACGGCAATAAGTGACATTAAGCGCTAGTCTAGTATGGGCTCATTTGCGTATAAAAATCAATGTTGGGAGAGTATGTTTGTCACGTATGCGTGCTTAAGCCGTTGAACCGATTGCGATAAAACTTAAAATAAATTATTCTGTGGATTCCCGCAATGGTTTCTGTAAAAAAACGACAGTAACGGAAAAACAGGAATAATTAACATGAGGCACAATCAATTTTACTGCGTCAGCATCAGTTTCGTGTATAGACATTCCTTTGCGTATTTTCTGCAAATTTTCCGTCCCGTGTTAATAAAGAAATAAAATTATATTGCATAGCAATGCATTCAGGGTCCAGTTAATTGCTAATAAATATTTGCAGTGTAATACATTTTTTATTGTAAAATTAATTGGCTAACGATAACGAACAGGTATGCGAAAAAAAATCTAGGGCAGCGTTTGCATATTCGTTTTGGGCGTGTTGCCATTTGTCACTGGCGAAAACGTAATAAATTAAAATACATATTATGTTACTGTACGATATAGTAAATAAATAATGCAATAGTTTCGTGAGACATACGCGACCGTGAATGGGTTTTAATATTATTAACGAACGTGGTATTATTTTGACATCAAGTGGGTTCTATGACATTCTTAAAGTATTAATGTTTATTTTGCAAAAAAGCAACACAAGTACAAGTAGATTGGATAGTAGTAAGCTTCGTTAATCCGGGTTTATAAAAAGTTATTAAAATCACTGAAAAAAGTTACAAGCACTTATTTATCGGGACAAACATATGAAACATATGATATATTTCACGTAAGAGAGGCCCAATTCAGACATGAACTCCACAAGTTTCTTTAGAGAGGAATAATTTGTTGGCGTCATCTGTTTGATGAGCATTGGAACCTTCTGTTGCTTGTCTTTATTACTTTGTTCTTAGTACTTAATCATAAGTACCTATATTTGTATACATTGTATTTTTTTTATTTTAGGATAAATTTTTATTGTACTTCAGAAATGAATTGAGTTGTTCAAATTTGTAATGTTTCTGTAAAGGAAAAAATAAATATCATTAATTTAGGGAAACACTCATGGATTAAGCTATATTATCTTGCTTATAGTACAACAATTCACAAAGCAATCAACAGAGTAGTTTAATTAATAGACCACTGTGATACGAGCGCAAATGGTATTTAGCATTAATTTAGTTTTTAATTGGGAAAGTTAAATCAAAACAAACAAAGGAGCGCGGCGCAGGCCCGCGCAGCGGTGGGTCTATGGTGTATATTTGTCTGTATTGTATGTCGTGTACAATAATGTCTAATAGACATGTGCGCCGCTGTAGACAATGCCTCAATAAAAAGCGAGCATTCCGAGCAATTATTTTTTAACGTGAATTGTTATGTTTCTCAAAATGTAAGAATCGTTTTTGTACTATTTATTGTAAGAATTTATATGAACAAACAGTGGTGTACAGAAATAAGATATCTTGGTACTATTTATACGATGACAGCTGATAAGGTTGGTGTTATCAGGAAATGCGTTGAGTCTAAGATGAAGAGTTAGAGGAGGACCTTTAGGAGTTAGACTTTCAATTATCAAGAATTTTCATTAAAAGTATACAAAAATCGTTTTATTTGAGAACAGTGGTGGGCAGAAAACCATATAGCTATGTGAGAGGTTAAGCGAGTTAGGTGTATTAGGCAGTGTTTTGAGCAAGTCCATGGTACTGGTTCTCGGTACATAAGTTATGAATATAAGCCTCGGGACAGTTAGGCAACCATTGCGTCACCAAACAAACAATCGGCGAAACGAAACAGACCAGCACCTGAAGTAGCATGGCTTAAGTGTCTATGCATCATGAGGACTGTTGCGACCTGCTGGTTTTGCGGTGAAAAATCGTACGTATAGGTACAGTTTTTTGTACAACATTATTAAAAAGAAATGTGTTTATTAGAAAATTAAGATACGATTTGACTAGGCAATATAATACATATGTAGGCGTGTGGGAAGCAATTTTTTGCGACTCTGATTAACTGAACACTGTAAAATAAAACGTGAAGGCTTTTCCGCGAGCAATACCAAGCAGAAACTTCTGATTACAATCATTACCATGAAAAAGTAAATCCATTTGTATTAAAACGTTAATATGTCATCATATGGATACCCCAGCGGTATTTTATCAACAAATTACATTAGAATCACTATTTTATATATGCTCTTCTTCTCCAACGTGTCAGCAAAAGTAAATTGACTCGGACAAATATCTGGCAGCATCGACGGCCTATATATTCACCAACACATGTTTTAGGGAAGAGAAGCTTAGTTGGACACACAAAGCAAGATCTAAGATACATGTATGATGTGTTATTATTATCATATGATATATAATAATGTCAGAAAAAGGTCTATACATAAAAAATGTACATAAAAAATGATGAGCAATACATGTCTAAATATCAAGTAAATAGAATTTTACATAAATACGAAAAAAATAATCTAAGCGTTTAGTATTTTGAAAATGTATAAATTGCTTGATTATTAATACTTTTATAATGATGAACTCTGTTTTTTTTGTGTATTGAATAGACCTGTTTTTGCATCGCGGTGGCACAGTGGAGTAAACGTTAAACGTGTCTAAATAACAATGGTGCCGGGTTCGGTTCCCACGTGGGTGACACGGCCTGGGGAGTAATTAGCATTGCAGCCGCTCATGACGGCGGCCGCTGTGAGAAATTACAATTAGCATGCTGAAGACTATCTATCCTGTGCGGCGAGAAGAAATATAAGAATATTACAAAAAAATAATACATTTACTGCTATTTTACATAAAAAATATTTGAAAAGAAATACAAACACGGTTAATAAAGGTTCAAGTTAGTAATGAGTCGATTTATTATAGCATTTTTATATTTTTTTTAAATATATACAAGTAAACATTTATGACGTATTTTTTCAAATAATGAAAATATTTTCGCCTAAACTAAGAGCATGCGTTTACCAGTTATTGCTGCCTGAATCTTTTTCTTTTAAAATGCATTTTTTTATATAATTTTTCACGTTTAAATAACATATTCCTCATAAAAAACAATACATATTCGTGGCAGATTGAAAACTAGGGAGCTAGCAGAGTTTTTAAATTTAAGTGCAAAATAAATGAAATGTTAATTAAAGTAAGTAACCATATTTTCAACAGGTAATCGATAAGATTACAGATTCATGGAAAATAAGTGAAACAATGTTTTGGATTAATTTAGCGACTCTTGCAGTATAGCTAAAGCAGCATTATTATTTCATGCAAGAATTAAGATTCCAAGCATAAGTAAATTCAATGCGTGTTGCTAAAAAATAAACGCAAATAATCACTTTTAGATTTCGCAACATTTAAGTCTTAGGTGGGGCAACAGGTAAAACTGCTCATTTAGCCGGTGGACACCTTGAGTGTTGCGCTACGGTGTGAAAATAACAAATACGCACAGTAGTGGTAACTGTATGGTGGTCCACAGTCGGTCTTTAGTTGGTCGGTAATGATATCGCAACGAGGCAAGGTCTGGGAAATGCAGCGCCAGACAATGGCGTCCGGGTCCAAGTGGACCGCGAAAACCAGGTACGCCAAACCCAATCGGGCATACAGACCTTGTGGATATTTTTTTTTTCTATTGTTAAAACTACTCGTACATTCGACAAGAGACTATAATTATTTTCAATCGTTTAAAAAAACAACATAGATTTTAAATATTTTTGAGGCGTTTTTTAGAAAAATGTTTTTCAAAGGTTGACATTGAATTAGCACGTCGTAGTTGATATAATTTAAAAGCTCTATATGTACTTATTTTATAAAAAAAATAGTCATAACGGAAAGAGTAAAAATATATCAAAATTGTATGTCCTACGACATTCTAAGTTAAAGGTGACAAAGTGATTTTAAAGTGACGCGTCAAAAATTATAATTTCTGATTTACCAAATATTTGATGTACCAAATATACTATATCTAATATCAACACTTTATTGCCGCTATAATATAGTGTTGATTATATATAGAGCAAATAATCGCTTTGGAATAAAGCCCTTAATGTAGTATATTCAATGGCCCTAGAGAGGACCCTTGAGGTACACATCTTTATATAAAATTCAAATGTAAACCAAAAACGTTTGACACATACGAGTATTTCGTCTTCTTTTTACTTTATCTTAAAATAATATGGAGCATATCAACACAACAAATCGCTGAAAAACCAACTCTCTCGTTTTTAGATCACTGAAAATTTCAGAGTTTTGGGCGTTTGTAGAAAATGGATTTTTGATTAATTTTCTTCTGCGACAGCAACTTTATCTAATTTGATCATGTTTTAAGCAGCACATATGATTAAGTCGCTCAAATAATACTATTTAAAATGTAATTAAACATCACAATTGCATTGTAAAGTGTTTTAATGGCTGCAGTTTCTTTGTTAGGCACTTCTGAATGCGAGTCTATGGTTGGCAGTTCTAGGCCACGTTTCTTCTCACACCGTGGAACAACAACAGCTGACGATATTGTTAATTAATTGCGATACTTAGCTATGAAATTTCTTTAAAAACACTTAGAACAAAAATCATTAGGTCAGAAATTTAAACAATGTAGATGTACCAACTGAACGCACGAAAATTCGTTTGATATCTTTTCACATACAATTTTTTAAATTTCAAATCATGACCGAATTAATCCGATTTCATATTTTTTAAACATCTACATGTTCTGTTATATTACAATAGCAAACTATGTCATGAAGAGATATTTAATTGTTAATTCAATCGTCATATTTTTCTCATATCCGTTTCATACCTGGAAGATATGGTCACCACAAATTGCCACCACTATGTTTTGTCAGTTGATACTGTCCATTGCTCATCCCAAGACATATCTGCACCCGAAGGTCCACCAGGAAAAAAATATGGTTTCGACAACCTTTCGAGTAAAAGTCCGAGGTATTTTTTTGGTTGATTTGTTAATCAGTTTTTTTTAAAGAGATCGGACGATTAGGCCGACTCTCCCGAGGCCTGGACCATTTGGTCTTAAAGAGCGGTTCAACCTGACTAACGACACACAGTTTGGAAACAGTTGGTGACCCATCCTTGTTTTCGTTCGCGACCAATATAGCTTAACTCAGTGAGCTAACAAAAACTGCGCTTACGACGTGCTTTCATTGCTGGACTTTGAATTGCAATAAGTAAAACATAAATTACTCGTGCAATAAATAAAGTGGCATTCCACAAAAGATAACTGCGATCGTATAAAAACAAGTAAAAATTTAATCATAACAGTTAATGATAATTTATGAAAAATGCTACCAGCAATTTATCCGATCAAACGTAATTCATATAATAGTTACATAGTAAAATAATCAATACAAAAATGCGCATTTTATACTGAAAACAGGTAGCAACATCTGATTATCTGAAACACACGTTGATTGAATGCGCGATACGAAATTACTTTGCAAGATTGGCTATGGTATCTTGGCGATTCTCCGTACACGTAACAAATCGGCAAATCAAAGCGTTTAATATAAATTTCCTTCGATTGTAATTGCACACCAGTTGAACCCCTTTCGCTTTCTTTTTAGTCTGTTTCTGTCAGTACGGCGTGCTGATGTACGACACGGGCGCAACGTATACGGTGCCTACACAATGCGATCACATAAGACATAAATACGACTAACTGACGTGCTGGGCATGTAAAAACTAGTAAGCGGATGCTATGCAAAAAACGTTACTGGAACATCAAAGTAAAAAGCAGAATAGACAAAAACGAGAACTCACAATAAGCAACAAGCAAATAATCTTGTTGTATTATTATGCATTTGATTACATATTCGAGATTTACTGATGTGTAACATTAATTGAATACTATGTATTTATTAGCGATTTATCTACAAAACATTTGATTTATTTTACACCTCAGAAGTAAGTTTTAAACATAATCAAACAACATAGTTGAATGTAACTATCAATTTCAAATCAAACTTTGTTAAAACGAGAAAATCAAAAGTAAAAAATATATATATAAAAAAAAAATATTGCTGTTACTCTGAAAATAATTGGGTGCAATTATTAACTGTCTAAAAGTTAGCCGTTACGAGTAGAAATTCACTAAAAATACCATTCTCGAAAGAGCATTTGTGCTTTGCAGCAAATCGAGTGCTTCAAAAGTTGTTAAAAACGAAAAAATATATTCGGAGACATCAACGCGCGAATTTAACAAGAAACGAAACCCGCGATTTTGCGTCAACTACTGAAATTATTTAAATATAATAAATAACTGAAAAGCTCGGCAATTACATAATTATTACAATAATAATTATGAACTCGTTAAATTACGTAAATAAAAAAAATACAAAAATACTTAGGAGACATCAACGCACGGTCAGAAACGAAACCTGCTAGTTTGGGTGAATTGTTGTGGTAGTACGAGTATACCTTAGCAATCATTGTACCTGTACACGGTGCAGTCTTATAATTGTTGATATTAAAGCCTTCTCACGATCTCGTGTACATGTGCGCGGGCAAGATAGCCGCAGCCTTACAAAGGGAAAAGGAAACCTTCGGATAAATCAAGTTTTGATTTTATATGAACTGTAAAGCTTGTCATGTAAAAAAACTTAGATGCTGGGTGTAACATTTTGTTCAACTGACGTCTCTTACAACACTTTAGCATCCATGCATAGTCTGCAAAACAGGAAAAATCTTTTTAAAACAATTTAGTACTCGTATATTGACTTTTTATATTTATATTAAGTTTATAAATAGCTGCTTCCCACAGCGCGAAGAGCAAGCAGCTGCGGTACAAGAAGCATCGTTTTTCGTTTGTTAATCTTATATTTTTAAAGATATGAAATGTTTAGCCAGACACTCGCGAGGCTTGGACCATTTTAAATTGGGAAGTTTTACATAATTAGTGATAGGCAGTTAACTTGAAAGTTAAAGAGTCAACCATACAACTACGTTCCGCGCACTATATTGCTTAACTTTAATGATGATTGAATATGTTATTCGATACCGTGTTTTTGCATCAAAAATGTTTTCGTGTCTGGTTGCATATCGCTGAAGCGCAGTCCAGTGAATAAGGCCGAAGTATGGAAGTGTATAAAGCCTTTGGCTGCCGCATTCCAGGGCAGTCCGAAAGGTACAAAAGGACACTACTCACCGAGAGGCGAGAGGCAAGGCAAAGCAACACAAGCAACAAGACAAGAGTACAGGCGTAATGGAACAGGGAAGCGAATAGGAACAGAATAACGGACTTGGAACATGAACACAAGTCTCACGGTCAGTTTACATACAGACTGACGTGTACTTTATGAAAGCAACGATCTTTTTTATTTTGAAAATCATTCACAGCAGAAAAAATATAAAATCAGTGAGACAATTGTTTTTCAATTGTTATTATAAATATTCATTTTTTTAACTGGTTTTTACATGGATCACGTAGGAGACTGCAAGACACATTCCCTGAAAGACACACCCCTACCCTCTCTCGTACAAAAAATGGGTTAGACCACTTGCAAAGTACTATCGCAGCGCAGTTATCTCTTAACAATGGAAAGATTGAGAAAGGCTACGAGTTAGTCGAAACTTCATTCTCTTAATAGAGAACTTATCTTACGTGATCCATGTAAAAACAAGGTAAATAAATAAATATTCATAATTTATAAGTGAATGCCGAAAACATTGAAAAAATTAATCAGAATATTCAAAGTAACTAAACTAACAATTGTTCTATCAAAGGCATCAGTGTTTGCGACAGTTTGAGATGCACGTAAGTCATATGATACAGTATCATATACGGCACTTTTTCAAACAGTATGCAGATGAACTAATTATTCGCCAATATTATTTTTTACCGACCTATTAATTTATTACGTGTATTTCAACCGAATTAAAAAAAAACTGAATACTTTTAGTTCACTGTCTTATTTTATATAAGCTACAGTAGGAATTAACTAAATATTCTATGATAACATTATTTTGTTAGATATATTTTATAATAATTGGATGAAAAGATATTTAGCTGATTTGTCGAAGTTATTACTCATTAATAACGATAGAAACAGATTTATTTTAAATAATTAAAACACGAAATGTATAATATTGTACATGAAAATGCATTATTTGAACATCCTTATATAACGGGTCCGCCAAATAACTTCTTTTTTTTTGAAAATGGGGCGCAAAACATCGAGTGTAGCTTCGGCTGTGTGGCACGTAGCGCCGTCTTGTTGAAATCAAATGTTGCCAATATCCTCTTCTTCAATTTTTGTGAACAAAAATGGCCCGATAACGATCGCCATTGACTGTAACGGCCACTTCTTGCTCATTTTCGAAGAAAGATGGCCTGATTTTCAAAGTAATGTCGCAATATTTCCCAGCGTTGTTCAAGCGTATTCGTTCGGCGGAAGGATAAAACTAATTATCTGTCAAATCAGACATGAGCTAAGTGTTACCATTCACGAAATAAGCACTAGTTGAAAAAAAACGTTAGATGGCGGACCCTATAGTACTGCATCAAGTAACAACCGCCCTGTAAAATATTATAATTCAGATGAACAACCAGGCACGTTAGTTGTCTTAAAATTGCTTTTCGACGCAATTTTCTTTACAAGTACCGTTGGGCAATTAGTTTTTTTGATTCGCCGAATGTAATCAGGATGCGCTGGTGCTCTTCCGTGAATCCCAAAAGGGATAATTTAAATAACCACGAGTATTCAAGGCAGCCAAAATAACCGCAGAATTCTTGGTAATAAGCAGCTTTAATTTTATCTGCAAAATTATGCATTCTACATCATCTACATAATACGTCAATGTCCCGTTTTAATAAAGAAAAAAATGGATAACAATGCGATCTACATAATTATATTGAATCAATGATTGCGACGGAATCGACTATCAAGTTAATATATATAAGAATTATGATAATTTAACGTTTAGTAGTCTAGAAAAAAGTTGACCAAATCCAGAAGGTATATTAGATGCAGTGCAACTATAACTTGAAACCACAAATAAGTGAATTTAAATTAAAAGAATAAAACAAGTATGATACGATAATAATCACTCTACCGGTTTCGGTGCCACAGCACCTTCGTCAATAGCTACATACAAAAAACTAAACTTAAGTACAGAACAGTTAATCAAGGTTAAAAAGAGAAGTGGAGGGAGAGGAGAAATGTAAGATCTGTTGATGGAACAGTTGAATAGAGCGAATTTATAGGAAACATATTACGAATCGGACTATACGTACATTAAAAATAATTGATTATTAAGGGCTTATATTTAATATTATATAGTGAAGCAGGATGAAAATTTTCCGTTATTATGATAAGTAAGATTAGGATAAACCCACAAGTTTAAGATCGATGAGTTTTAGATGCATCCAAAATAGAACTGCAATACAAGTACTTAAGTATTGCTAAGTGACTATATTATTATATAAATTATATGTTATGTACGATAGTATTATATTGAGACACATTCAATTAAATCATGTAATCACATTCGATCGTTCGTTTTTCAATCACCGATATAAATGAAAAGCGTAATTACTTAATTGCGGACAGCTAGTACGCTGCTACACTAATCTTAACAGAATGCCAGCAAAGTCAACGAAGACTACATAAAAGCACGCCACATAGGCCATAACGATAACCGTGGTTCGTCGTTACTTTGCCATGATGTTGCATATCCGCTAGGCTGGACCGTGGGCTGCACAAATTGCATGTTTTCTCTTCGCGGTTATGCCGCGCTGTGGCAACGCGGTGCGTGGTGAAACGAGAGTGACACGCGACGCAAATCGGAGGCGGGCGCGGATAAACAGCGCATGGGTGACCGCCATCGATCACTAAATCGATCGCGATGACGATGATGCAATGAATGCGTATAACGATTGCGCACAACATACTAGAGTATCTGAAAAATAAAACTGAAAAATCAACTTATTGCGCGTCATTATAATAACGCTATTTCAAAAAAAGCGAAACTTTTATTACTAAAATAAGCGACCTCCTATAACGCTCGCTTTTTTATTTGTAATGAACATTTTTCCGATGGCGTTTGTGGCGATATTTTATACAACATGATCTATGTTATTATTTTGGGGCAAACTGCCTCTTAATGGTACATGTCTCAGAGCATCGGGCTAATCATTCAATCTTATGAAAACTTTGTAGGAGGATTGACTGTACAATATTTATTTTTAAAATAAGCGCAAACAGAGCACGACCCTTTAAAATTATTGTGATATATTATTATTATATTAGTATTTGTATAGGGCTCTTTTATGACCGAATGATCATTCCAAAAGCGCTTCTTTGCCTCTCTGAGTAAAAAGGTGGGTCTTGAGTCTGCTTCTGAAGGATGCCTCCGCTTTAAGCTCTCTTATGCTTTCCGGCAGTGAGTTTCAGGCCATTGGTGCAGCGTAGCTGAAAGCCCGATTGCCAAAGACTGTGCTATATGAAGCTCACACAGGGCGGCTGGACGCTGCATACGGAAAACATGTATTTTGTTTGTGTACGCGTTAAGGAGATTGCAAGTGTAAATTAATGCGTTTCATGAAAACATTTTTAATTGCACTAAGGAAGAAAGGCATACTGTAACCACATTATAAGTCGAACAATAGGGAATGCTTAATAAAAATACGCCGAATGATAAAAGTCCAATTTTCGTATCATATTTACTCGTATTATATAACAAAATGTGGCCAAAACATCGCGGCTACTAAGTCATTCGTTTAATTTTTTTACTATATTATCCGCAAGTATCACAGCAATAATTATAAACGTTCTAAAAAAAGATAATTAATTAAATGATATTATCAATACTTCAACTGGCAAAATTGTTACGTCAATTCGTATTAGTGTATGCCGTGTGAAATAAATCAAACATATCTATAAATCATGTTTTAGTCAAAACATCTTAAGCGCCCGTAAATAAAAAAAAATCTCACGTAAAGCCAACGTTTCTTCAGCAAGCATTTAAACAGCGAGTGAAGTTTAGTAACGTTTAATCGTAACAGCTTAAAAATCAATTAACAATGATATTAATTACTGAATGAAATTAATCATTCGTACTGTAATGTGTCTTCTTCTGCTATTTAGCGGCGAGTTGAAAGACGGAGTAATTTTAATTACATTTCCTTATAAGTTATAATTCAATAGACATTAGTGTGTTTCACATTAATTTGTCAGAAATGCTGTGATTATCGCGATACGTGAGTACAGTCTTCGCTCGATATCAGAAAGTCTTCGATTATACGCGTTTTTTGTTGCATTCAACGATAAAATGTATCTACTATAAAAATGCACGTAGAGATGCTCACATGTTCTGCAATACAGTAGCATGATGGACTCTTATCGGCTTCTGGTAATCGATCGCACCGAAACATCTCGTCTGCGTGCAATTACCTTTTTTTCCGTACTTTCGAGACATAAAACATAATGAAGACAGCATGAAGCGACATGGCTTTACTAGCCATAATAATGAAACATGATCTCACAAGATTGCAAAAATATCAACGACAAGTTATAATACACGATCGGTTTTTAACTAATAATACGCTTCATTGTTAAACAAACGTGACACTGCCAATTTCGCTAAGAAAACATTTCTTAACTTGCTGTACATTTTGAGGCAGTGCAAATACCGCAATTGAAACAGTGAAATGCTGTGTAGAAAACGCGAATTCGTTCATATCTGATTTTAGCTATGAGGAAAAAAATAAACACGGCATATCGGTGTCGTTTATTGTGAAATAATTCAAGTAAAGTCATCCATTATGGCACAGTATCTAAGCGTAATCTATTCACAAACCCTATATCAACGCTACAATCACTGATATTACGTTTCCACACCTTATCAAGTAATCGCACGTATATAAATCAATATCAAACACATGGAACACTGTGCGATCATCCCTTTACGTATATTTAACTGGAAAGCAATTTGATGGTTAATTTAATATACATTAAAATAAATGTTTATTAGCATTGTTCAAACATGGTAATACTTAAGTATTTTTTTTAAATTTACAATCCCCTGAAATCTTAAACTCGAAACGTCTTTGACGTATCTATCCATTATGTTAAAAATACACATTATATAAGTATATAAAACGCAAGTAAATAATAAACCTGGTTTAAGCTTCAATAATGAAATTGAAAAATATGATAATGTGTTTCTAGAACGTAAGCAAAGGTTTTAACTCTTCAATAGGCAGGTATGTCGTCCAATGATATAACAAATAAAGTGGTTTAATTGGTAGTTAAGTTAGTTAGTTATCACGATTCAATTTTCTTATCATATCGATTGACGGAAGGAAGCGACGTTGACGGACGTTATTTTTGTATACCAGTTCATTGACGCAGTGGTCGAGTGGTCGGAGCTCGCTGACCGGTCGGCGGTCGCACGGTCTCCGGTTCGAGACTCTCGCAAGCGACAAAGTAACCACTCATACAATTACGATCGACGGGTATCGACCCGATGTCGATACTCGGCTAGTAACGAAACGTACGCTTTGAACAGGGATCGCAAAAATGTATAAGTAAACCAATATCGATGAAATTTCATATACGAGTATGCAGCAAGCTTACGTAGAGTACAGAGAGTTTGTCGAAAGCTGTCAATCACCCAGTACAAATACAATGTTTATATATTTTTTTCGACGAAGATTATGTTTTGCTTAAAATAAAAAAGGCCCGCTCAGTTAAGGCGTAAACGCAGTCTCATTTCTGTGATCTATTATAAAACATCATCATCAATTTACTATTGAATTTATTAACATTAGGGTTTTTTTTTTAATTAAAATTAAATCTAAAATTATAATTGAATTTATTATTATGTACTATTTGAAATTTTCTTTTACGTGTTATACGCCTACTGTACTCTACTATTTTTATGTACTTGACTATTGATTTTGCTATTTGAAATGTCTTATATTTGTTTTAAATTTCAATTCCAAACTGCAGTCCAATATACTCGTATTTAGTGAATACAAAGAGATAAATAATTTTAAAATATTCGAAAAATTTCGGGATAACGTCTTTCGGAATGCCGGCATTGCCTGGCCGTTCTTAAAGTCATTCTAGAGGTACAGTCAGATAGTAAGTAATCACTCGGTGATATGACAAAAAAAATGTTTATATAAATAACTGCCGGTACGTAATGAATTGATCGAGTTTTGAGCGGATGTTGGACATATATGGTGGCGATACAAGACGAGTTGTACATGACGTTTGTTAAAAAAACATTATCAAGTCAGCTTTCAGTCGATTGCAAAGGGAAATTATGAAACTAAATGAAAAACTGATTTAGTTGTGAGACGTATTCAAATGAGTAGAGATACGACTATCATCTAACATGTAACGATATATTATAAAAAGAAAACGGATATTACATTATTACACATACTACAACAGTAGGTATAATTTTAATATGAATTTGAAGCGTAAACTATAGATTAAAAACACTGAATTTATAAATATATTTTTTATTACGAATATAACCGCTTCATCAAGGATATAGGGACCATAGATTTTTGCATAATTTAGAGGTTCACAATAAAGCTATAGTTTAGTGTTCTAATGTTCTGAATTAATTGTAATTATTACTAATTATATAGCTTTTCAGATTATAGTACAAATTTCATAACAAATTCGATTATTAAAGAATAATTAAGTTACTTGTTGATATGATAACATCACCACAAATGACTTACATAGCGATCATAAACTTGTTGCACGTTGTTTTGAGATTCCACAATACAGCTGTATTCCACTGTTGTAAAGTTCTGCAATCACTATATTTATAAATTAATTTTTAATTTTTATTAGAATATTATTTTACTATATTTATACTTTTTCAGAAAAAATACTCATATCATGAAAAAATAAAACAGATTCCTGAAAATTACAATGTTAATTATTTACGAATTTCCCAATTACGACTAAATTCATATCAATTTGACTAATATATCAATAGCCGTAAAAACCTTAAGACAAATATATATGCTCTGAATAGTGACTCGAACAATCAAGGATCTAGGTAATTTTCGAGTGGGAATAAACCAACACAATCTGCATTGACCTCTATGCCCACCTTTATCAATAAAAAAGTAACGAGTAGTATGCTAAAGACACAATTTCATATGTAATTCGGCTTCCTATTTAAAAAAATTGCTATTTCTTTATAAGGAGAACTTCAATGATCGCCGATCAAAGGAAAAAGTACCGAAACGTGTGATTAAACATTGTGAGGTGAAAATACTAGCGGCGAACATATGCCGTACATATTTAACTGCTATTAATTATTAGAACCACTCTGTGCGAGCGCGATAATTGTAACACGGAGGTGTCTCTGACCACCTGTCGACGAGGTGAGAGATCAGCGAGCATGGAAGCAACTAGAAGAAAACATGTATCTGCAGTTTGGTGCTACATATCTAACAAATCAAGGAAAAATATTTACAAATCTGTGCATTTATTTACGTATAATGCGAGTAATATAAATCGCAGTTAAATAACATAAGGAGGGCAACCACTTTAGGGGGTTGTTTTTTTATAATTTTTTGCGGTTTTTTTTTGTAGAAGGAATGGTGAAAAGTGATTGAGTTTTGAAGGTCTTTTAATGTATGTTATGAACTACATAATTAAGTGTTTTAAATCTTTCATTACGGCTCGATTTGAACACAAATTATACTTGTAATTATAAAACTAGTATTTTAAAGCATACATGTACTTATCTGGTCTATTTTCATATATCACATTGGTTCTTGTATCCTTTAGCTATCAGATGATGCATAAAAAACTATTCTAAGAAAGTAGCAAAACGATATATCACGTCAATCGATGTCAACGGTCGGGGAATCTTATGACGGCATATGCCGACAACTGATGCGAAAGGGTTTAGAAGTTTTTCTTGATTATTTTCCTAGTTATAAGCTGATAAAGTGTTCTGAAGTTTAGGTGTACAGTTTACGTGCACGATAGGGGTCGGAGTTTTAACCTGGAAGCGATATAAAAAGTTTAGTTACAATAGTTATTTCATAACAAATATAATAAATATATGGTGTATATATCACCTCCTTGCAGGCCTTTATCCTACCGTACTTGTGACGTAACGTTTAGCCACCTTGCGTCCGCCATAGCCCCGCCCGCCATACTCAAGTTTGTCGCAACAAAAAACAAGCACAGACTTTCACAATGCTCCCAGAGCTACGAATATGTACACTGCGGATATATCAATCTTACCGAACAACCATACACGGTTGATATACGTCAACCAAGAACAAGTGGTTGTCAAAACTCCATACAAAATAACAATTAAAAACTTTAACATGCTTTTCTAGTGATTGCGTTTATCGCAGATCAATCTATAAATCGCTAAGCCTACTAAATAATTACACTTACTCTCATCAATTAAACGCACTACATGTAATGAAGTTTTGTCAGCTGCTTAGGTCTTAAAATAAAACAACATACTACTGTGGCCAAAAAATACCGGGAATTGGTTTTGAAATCAAAAGATCATTATTTATTTTTCTAAATTCATTTCATCCCCCTCAAAGTAGTGCCCCAAGATGCAATACATTTGTGCCAACGTTTTTCCATATTTCAAAACATGCTGCAAAGTACTCTTTCGGTATAGCCTTCAATTCCTTCTTTGATTCTGTTTATATCTCATCTATCGATTCAAAACGGTGTTACGGAGCGGTCTCTTGAGTTTAGCGAATAGCCAGAAGTCACATGGTGCTAAGTCAGGCGAATACGGAAATATACTATGTAAGCTCTACCTCCCGGAGCTTCTACATACTATGAATAGTTTCCGACGGAATTCAAGGTCTCTAAGAGCCTGAAAACTGGCAACTTTAACTAAAATACTACTCTGCAGCATCCGAAAATGCCTTGTTCTGCCGTGTTCGCTCCTTCACCTCATCATTCCTTACAAATTCAAAGCATTGTTCCCACATAATCTACACAAGGACCTATTCTCAAATCAAATTATACGGCTGCATCGCTTTAATATTCATATATATTTTTTACTGCGTATGCTAAGTATTTCAATATCTATCGATGTATTCTTCGCCTAACAACAACGCATCATTTTTACACGCAAAGCGTATCCTTCCTGATACAACCAAATGAAAAAAAATCTCCATTAGTCTATTGATTTTCCCTTTTACGGTTAACATCACTGAATCAATAGTTTTTTTTTCTACTGGCACAAAACAAGCATAAAATATACATTTCCGAATAAAGGCGCAGTAGCCTTTTATACATTCGTGTAATAATGCGAGTTGGTATATGAACTATAAATACGTATTTAAGAGTTTGCAGGTAAACTGTTAGCTGTTGCGCAGTAAGCGTAACTGCAGCCGTTCTAGATCGATTATCGATCATTAACGGATCGCTTACTTTGATTATTTAACAGTTAAATGTTTCTGTTTATCTGCTTTATAACGTGTTATTGCATTTAGGAATTCACTGTGAATGGGTGGTGTTCACGGGACGACATTTATTTATCAACAATTTTGAGAAATAGGCTATGACTAGCATTTTACAGGTGACGGATCAAAATCACACCAAACGGGGGTATTTATAGAGCTTATAAAATCATTTTTTTTCTCTCCTTCGCGGTTCGAATCCACGACCATCGGTTTGGCAAGTAAACGCTTTAACTATTAAGCTATGCCCGCCGGCAGAGAGACTTGAGACTAAGTCTGCCAACGTAACGTATACCTTAAAATTTGACAAAGAATAACGTAATAATATCACCACCAATTTTAGCCACATGCAGGTCCCAATTTAAATGAACTTAATAGTACTGAAGTTATTAATTGATTGTTAAATTATTACATGATAGTATTCAAACATTTTTGATTGACACGTGTTTTAGTTTACATATATAAAAAGCAAAACTTTCACAAATGCCGTAACGCATTAAGAGTAAAATATTTATAACAAATGATCGAAATAAAATGTCATACCCAAAAAAAACTAAAATAGTTAAATCACGCATTTCTTAATTAATTGCGTTTTCTAGTGTCAACTAAACTAATCCTCACTTTCCACGGCATCCATCGTCATTACTGGTAGACGGGTTTAAACAAAATCTCTTTTCGACTTTTCAATGTATAACATAAATAGACTAATCAACCGGAAGGATTAAAAGAACGTACACGTAGATTATCAAATTTTCCCATGGTATGAACAACAAAAAACATGCGTGAATTCATACTTCCTAAGACGTTTTTTCGTACTTTTAAAATGCATATTATTGGCATTTATTGCGTTATACGCGATGCAGCGTAGCAAGGGACACGTGCAAGATATCAAGAGATCAATATTTCCAGTTGTTTTATACTTAAGCATCAGATAACACAAACATAGTAAGTAAATGTAGTTAACATTGAAAATAAAAACTATTAGCAAGATCATCCAATCTATAATAGAGCTTCAATAGTTTCAGCAGTAGCCCCGATGTTTTTTCATGAAAAAATATATGAATTAATATAAGCATAATTGTATTGAAGGGACAAAGAAGTACCATAATACGGCATAAAGTATGAAACTAAATAATAGTGACATACTCCCATATGGAGGAGTTTTCGATTTAATTATAATACATCAAAAAAACTTACCATTTCAGGATACTTTTTAGCTTTAATGAATTTGTACACTAACCTGAAAAAGAAGGAAAAATAATCCATTAAAATACAGTTTCAAACTACAATCAATAATTATACTAAGCTTAGCTATAAACGAGTTTATCATAACTAAAAAAATAAGTTTAATATTCTAGTTGTAATATTTCAATAATGCAAGTATTTTTCATTCGTATTCTCAGAAAGAACACAGCCCTTCAATTATCAAATATTGTTGAAATAGTATTTATTATTTAAATAAAATCAATAATGAATTAACGACAGGAAATGATTCAATTTAAACCAGTGTTTCTCCAGTAAAACAGTATGATTCAAACACCGATTGGTTCAATATAGAAATAAGCTTCATAAACAAGTCTGCGTATAAATTAACGATACTTAAGGCTATTCAATGGAATTTGTGAGCAATAAAAAGCTTTTCAATTTATAACATCGATATCAGAAAAGAGAAAATGAGAAATTTAATTTTTATTTATTGTGAATAAAATTTTAGTTCCCACCAATTAGGTTGTTATCAAAACACGCTCATTATAAAAGCATAATGTCTCAAATAATGTATCCACTCCTATATTAGAGCGTATGTAATGATACCACTTGGTAAATTGACTAAAGCCACGACTTGAGATTACTCTCGTTTATTTAAAAATTAAATTTAAAAAATACAAAGTTGACTTAATACTAAGGCACGCCTTACTGCTAATGCCGAGTGAATCTGACTGGCGGGCCGCATGGGATAGGTTCTTCCTTGCGCCGCTCCTCTATGCGGAGGGCACCAGAATATGTGTAGAAGTATGTCTGTTTAAGTTAAGTGCATAAGTGATTAATTACTTTAATTTCAGAAGAGTAATGTCACTAGTAATAGCTGTACAAAAGACTAATTGAATCAACCTTACGTATGTTTTCCAAGTAATGCTGAATATAAATAAGTGCGCCTTTAGTGTGACAAGGCTGATTTATTTTATGTTCTCTTACGACAACAGCTCTTCAGTTTGAAACGTATGATAACAACAATATTGAGAAAATACGCACAATAAGAACTAAGTGCCTGAAACTGTAATGGTGAGAATATAACCTTTTTATTCATTACACATGCAGAAAACGTAATAAATATTTTACTAATTATCATAATGTATTATTATTTATAGTGGCTCGGGTTCAATGATTTATTTTTTAATGATATCGCGTAAATCGAAACCTTGGATTCGATTAACGCGGCCGCAATATATGCAACTAATTAACGATATATACATTTCGTGCAACACAAAGAAAAATCAATAAAATAAATCGTTTCCTTTTGTGGCACATTTTAATGTGAAAATCAACAATGGAACAAAACAGAGTTTGCGCCATCAATCACATTTACACATGCATATCTGAATCAAATCGGATGTTTAATAAGAGCAAATCGGATCAATATTATTCATATTAATGGAACACAATAGACGCCTAATAAAGTGTTCAAGGATATTTAATAAAATTATTTATAAGTAATTACGGCCCTTATATAGTGTGTGAATAATTCTACACGGTAATAAAATATTATACGTAGAGGAGAATGGGTTAAATATATAATAAATGAAAAAATGGTTAATTCCACCTATAGTGGTCTCGTGTGCAGTTGAAAATATTTAAAGTTTAACGTTTTGTTTCGCCAGAACAGTATATCTGACAACATAACCTAGTATTAATAAATAGTAGATAATTTATTGCTCTTTATTTTTCATGTAAAATAATTTTTCGACAGCTGATGATTTACTTATTTTTGATGAAACTTTAAAAAAAAAAACACTAAAAAATTCCAATATATACTCCAATAGGAAACACCCGTTTCACAAAGCAATGCTCCTTATATTTGAGCTATGTTTTTTTTCATAATTAACAAAAATTAACGTTACAAGAGGCTTTTATCCTTGACGAGCACCGATTAGGATTTCTCTGTATTCGGTGAAACGTGACGTGAGCATGGCAATTGACAACACTCTTTAACTGTAATAAAATATCAGCATTACGAGTATATTAAGAGAATACCGACAAAGGTAATAGAGAAATATTATCAGTGGATTCTATGACGTTTGTAATTTTTGAGTATGGCTAAGCGATGCAAGTGCATTGTTGATCCGCTTACGTTTCATCTATTATATTTTTACGGGACAGTGAATGGGTGATAGTTTTCGTCTGCCACCAAAAAATGTACCAACAAATACGACAGCAAAATAATATTAAATCTGGTCAAAGTTTCAGTTGAATTATCATTCATTTTAAATTTACCTGCTGTCCGTTGCACAATCAACCCGGTTCTACTTTATGAAAGGTGAAGGCCAATCGATGGAGGACAAAAAGGTGCTGTATGAGTTATGTAGATCACAATAGTAAGCCATGGAGTCGGTCACAATGTAGACACATAACAATAATGTATATCAGTTTTTTTTTCTAAGTCTTCCGTACCATATACGAGTGTGAGGCCATTAGTACCAAGGCTGACGTATGGCAGCTGTCTAGAAGTGGGTTCAAATCCGTCAACTTATATCGCATTATCGAGACAATTCACCTGCTTTTAACTTCACAAGTTTTTTAAAAAATATTTATGCAATATTTTCGCGATCGTATTGACAGTTTAGAAGTTAGTTCACTAAGCAGTAGAATAAATAAGACATCAAATTCACATTGATTAACAGTCAGCGTCTAGGATATTTTGCTATGTTCTACCGATGCTCAAATGCATCAATAATCTAAACTTATATAAAACGCAAAAGATAGACGTCATCAGCGGTAAAAAATAAAATATTTATAGAATACATAGATAAGGTATCTTCTTCACTATTGGCTTTATTCTCATTTATATATAAAATATAAAGATAAAATATTTTTTCAACAATCTAAAGTCAAGGAAACCATTTGTTGTCATTTGTATAATATACGTAATTACAAGAAAAAGGTTTGCATACTGTCCAAGCGTTTAAGTCTCTTATGAAGGTTTTCAGTAAATTCATAAGAATACTTTGTAAGTTGTTACTAAAAAAATATATAACCAAGGCTGGTTTATTAGATATAGCAGCTGTGCCTTAATATGTTATCACTAACGAGTCGCTTTTAATGGTTTAATAATGTCCGATCTGCAGATTGGTGACAATCTAGTAACCGATAAGGCGCAGTGTTATGTGCTTATATAGCTAAACTTATCAGGCATCCGGTTACTTGGCTGGCAATAGCGACTTAGATATGATATGATTGATAATTATCGTTCGCGTAATGTTCGTAAAATAAAGTGACTGTGTACTATGGTAAATAATATATTTCCAATGAAATAATTCAAGTTATACATGTATCAAGGGCGTTTCCCGCAAATTTCCTAAATACAATATATCAACGAGAAAAAATAAACGATGGACGTATGATTCGATCCGACAAAATACGCAAGTCCTGTGCGCAATTTCCGCACCCGATTGAATTGAGAAAATTAACAACTATAATATTCAATATCACACTGATTAAATCATTTGATATTGACTTCTAGAAGTTAACAAAAGTAAAAAAATAAACAATTATATTCTTCTTCTGTACTCGACAAAATTTAGCATTAACTCTGACTATTTCACTAAAAAATGTTTATTTACTAGAATACGTTTTAATTCATAAAAGTTAAAAACTAAAATTTACTGAAAAATGTTCAAGTACATATTAGTTGTTTCAAGCAAACATTTGAAGCATTAAAATTTAATAAAATATACTGTAAATGATAATATACAAGTTATTACCCTCAATAAATGCAGGATAATTCTCAGACTTAGTCATATTATGTCATAAGATGAAGCAATGGCTTTGTTATTCAAATAATGTCAAAATACAATAATATCGCTATCAAATCGCCCACAAGCACTGACTCATATACGGCACATTGCTATATTCTCTCCCCCTTGTTGCACCACTTAACAATCTATTCGAAATCATGAAATATTTGACCGGTCACAACGCGGTCGGTTCGGCCGGCGTTCCCTCGCATGGAACACGCGGTGAAGTGAACTGCGGTCCTTGAAGGCGGTCGGTGAAGGGACCGCGCCCAGCGAGACAGACTTTGCCAGGCAACGGACCGCACAGACGGCTGGCAAAAACAGTTCCGCGTCGCGACCAACTATTCGATATATACAGAGTGACGCAAAATTAATCACCCTATCGGAAAACGTTATAATTTCTTCGGATGGCGTTGTACGTCAATCGTATTTGACATTTGTGAATTAGACAGCTGTAGTTTACAAACGCTGTACTTCGTAAGAGCGTGGTTTAACTGTGTCGATTTTTCGACCAACAATTGTATGTCGATGGTGTTTTAAATTTCGATTTTCTAATCGTTTCGCGCGCCTATTGGGCTAACATTTTGCCGCTTAGCTACTCGACTCGAACAGACTAGAACCACAAGAGACCTAGCAGAAGTGGCCGCCACCGGACTGATTGTTCTGGCGAGAATATCGCGGCTGAGGCTGCCGATGAGAACGAAGAAACATCAAGCAGACGACGTTCCACGCAATCGGGCATCACCAGATGGACCCAACGGCGAATTTTAGTGAAAGAAACACGTTCCCGTACAAATTGCAATAAGTGCATCAGTTAATGCCTGCTGACCGTCTGTCACAAGGATGATTATCGTTGCACGATTAATTTTTCTCCACCTGTATTATATATTTTTATCATACAAAACGCTCGGCACGATGTCAGGTAATTTTTGCCGCGATTTAGTTTACCGTGAGCCAGAAACGGGGCAGTATGCGATGACAAATACGAACGCACTATATTAATGTGCAACTCCGCAATGTCCGTCACCGTGTGATAAATAATACGATTAAATATATCATTACGCTGCTATTTGCACAAATTATTCGTTATTAAATAACTTCAGCATTCAATTTCAAATACATGTACGATTTGATTATTTTAATTTTTAGAGATTGCCTAAAATATAAATAACATGTACAAAAAATAAAATAAGGTAAAAAATACTATCAATGTAATACTTATTATTTGGCCTCTCGGCCATTTATAATAAGTTTTCAGGACCGTATCATTAGCCAGAAACTCTGGACCATTTGGTCCTGCGAACGTCTCAACCCAAAAAACAACTATTCTCTATATATCTGACCTCTTATTAAACGCGATGTGTAACGTCTGATAAAATTTCATATTAAAATATAAATCATTGAATACTATATACTGGGCAAACATTCCGTCAATTAGCTACTCGACTCGAACAGACTGAAACCATGGGAGACCTTGGAGGAATAGAGAATATTGCGGCGTGGCTGCATATGTCGCTGAGAACGAAGAAACATCAAGCAATACGACGTTCCACGCAATCGGGCATTTCTATTTAAAATCTTAATGTAGTCGTAGGTACTCGTATATAATCATGCCGAAAATTACTTTAAAATAAAATTTACTATATTATTTTTAAATTTAAAAAAATAATACAGTAAGTTCAATATAAGAACTAGGCGCGATTTTGTAATGATATTTAGTATGGAAAAGTTTAAAAAAACTATATAACGTTATATTGTGTCTAGAATTATTCTATTATCCACATTATGATAATGATAAATGTTTAAGTGGCAGCGTGGCCTTAGTCGATATCCACTTTTTATAATAAATTCCCGCACAGAGCAAAACTGCACGTAGCGTAATATCCTTTCACCGGTTCGATTCGATTGTCCAAGATTTGCGCATTTAAATATCCACTGTACACATGCCAATATAAATCATATGAGGTCAACGGGTTAGTGGCTGAACACTGGCGTAATAACAGCTTTCTTGTGGCGAATTTGCGGTGGCGATATGCTCACGTTTAGGGATTTCACATTGCAAAGAAAAAAAAAACATTTAACAGAGTGTAATTTGATACAAAAACAACTGATACACATACGAATTCACACAGCAACAATTTTAGTTGACATTTCTCTAAATACATCGACAAAAAATAAACGGCAGATGCTGGTATTCGAACCACGAACCTTTGCAAGTATTTTCATTTAATTACATATTGTGAGCTGTTCGGCTATTTGCACTGCCAATCGGGTCGAGAAATAAACGCGTATTAAATAGATATCATGTTTTAACACGAATCACACTGAGCACTCTTCAATTGCTGGAAGACTGCAGTTTCGCCATCAATAAAGGCTTCATCAGTTCCAACGTGTATGAGCGAAATCTTTTAATTTTTTCTTTAGAGAATTATTACATTCTCTCATCTAAAATAAGTTTTAGATGAGAATGTTATACAATGATGTTTGCTGTTTATTTGTATGTGTGTATCATTATTTTATCAAAATACACACTGTTAACGTTTTTTTTTACCTTAAAAGTATATTTGGGGTGACCAGTCATTACCATGTTAACCCTACAGATGTGATTTACAGTCCGCACTTAAATTATAAAGCGCGGCGACCAAGAAAACTATGCAGTGTCATAAAAAACACAGCTGGCGTTTGGTGACCCGATTTACTTGACGAAATAAATAATTCAAATCTGAAATGACAGAATTGCTAAGTAGATTGAGCGATAAAAAATAAATACCTTACTCAATACAAAATAATAAAAAATACTGCCAGTTTTATTGAATGAATTCCTAGTAATACAGCCTACAAGTATTATTATTTTTTGATATATATAATGTCAACTAGATATAGCTTTTGCAGGCTAATGCCGAAAAGCCTCGACATCCGATCTTATGTCTCTTATTTTTGTTCGCTCGTCTGACACGCATATACACGTCTGTACACCTCATAGATACTTACATTTAAAACTTAGAAACAACAAAATTAAAACGACAACGAAAACCGTCAGCTTTTTTACCGCTCCCTGTATATAAAAATGTAAGTCTTTGTTTTAAATGTAAGCTATGAAACGCGGCGTTAGAGGCACCGTTTGGTTTATTTAATTTAGACAGCCGCTACCTATCACTTGAGAGCAGATAGTTGGTTTGATGACCAACATGTGGTCTTCGGGCACTGTGAATGTTAATGCGCCGTCCAAGCTACTTTCTGTCCGGGCACTGTCAGATACACATTTTTATCTGTGTCCCGGGCAGAACACTGAAGTTTATCACTTTTTTGGATTTACCTAAAAAAATGTTTCTCGCCGAGTTCTTTGCTTTGGTTACCTGCTCCTCATTCATTAACCACGCGTCCCGATGACGATCTCGGCGATCTGGAGTCGCCTTTATTAGACGGGGGATGTATTAACACATTATTTAAAAAGCTTAAAGTTAAAAAACTAACCAACACTCACTGGGGAGCCCAACCACCCCTTCTTCGTACCTCAGCTTTAGCACTTTGTTTCTCAGCCGGAGAATATGCGGCACCAGTGTGGGGTCGATCAGCCCACTGTAATCAAGTGGATACTGCCCTGAATGATGCATGCAGAGTCATCACAGGCTGCCTCAAACCAACACCCATTTCTAAACTATACCCCTTGGCTGGTATCGCACCACCGAACATAAGACGCAAAGTCATATGCGCCGAAGAAATGCGTAAAGCAATCAACCAACCGTCCCACTGCTTGTATAATCAGATACCCCCAACACCAAGATTGAAGTCTCGAAGCAGCTTTCTGGAATCCACACAACCTCTCACATCCGGCCCTGAAATGAGAGACTCCAACTCTGGCAACAAATCACACCAGAGGATTTCATTACTCAAAGGAAGGCCTCCCAACTGGCAAGAGCCTTGACTGGCCGACCTGGAAATCCCTAAACAGATTAAGAACCGGAGTTGGTAGAACAAAGGACAACCTCGAGCGGTGGGGAATGCTTCGGCAGGGAGAGACACTATTGTGCGACTGTGGAGACCTGCAGACCGCCTCACACCTACGATGCTGCTCCATGTGCCCAACAAGTTGCACATCTCAGGACCTAATGCTGGGCAACACACGAGCTATCGATGTTGCCAGATATTGGGAAAAAAAAATTTGACGTCGCTGACACGAAGAAGAAGAAAAGCTTAAAGCATCTTTCAGTTCCATATGGACAGCTCAAATTGACACCACTGAATTATATCAATTACATTTTCCATGCCCTGTCCCAAGACAACTCGGCATTCGTAGGACCATCTAAAATTACATATGGACCTCGACGACCTGCAAATATCTAAGGTATATTTTGGATGATTTTTTCATCGGATGGTTAGCCCGAGAATTATGTCATAAGAAGAGTCTCAAGCCAGTGTAAGCAATTACTAGTGAATAATTTAGGAAAAATACTAATACTGTTGTTTCAAATCAACTAATGCTAAGCGTGCAGACAATAACAAGAAGACCTAAACAGATGGACAAACTAAAATATTAGCAGTATAGTGATGAATAATATACATTTATAGTTGCGAATAATGTATATAAGAAACGATACAATGCTTTCTTCCTAAATTGTAATCCGATTGCGTGATTTACGTAGTTGTTTTTGCCTATTTCGATCCAGAATCGAACTGCAAAGTGTGCGCATAATGACCAACGGTATCGAAACAGTGCAGATCTGACATAACCGAGAAGAACCAACTCGAATATATATAATTCTATTACAGTCGTACTACGTAAAACGTAATATACAAAATTGTTCCACGTAGAACCTTGCAAATTACACTCAAGATTGGACTACGCTAAAGAAAAGAAATTAAACAAACAGTAGTCTATTATTACTTAAATATACATATACCATACATAAAATTCTTTTTTCAACGCGTCAATCCAAGCACAAAAATAACGGCAGAAGCGGGATGCGAACCGCGGACCTTGGAAACCAACTATGCCCAGGTATTCATACCGCTCGGCGAATCGCGCCATTGCTATGCCCAGACTGACTTGCGGTGAAACTAGTATTTATATCATTGTTAGCATCGTACGACAGATGTCGCCATAGTATATATTCAAAGTATGTATATTTTTATTATTATTGTATCAGTCTTCCTTTTATTCACAAGCTTAATAGTCTATTACGTTCAGCAATCTATTGCACATGAGCCTCGTAAACTGCGTAAGTTATCCGAAAGTTGTGCTTAATGTAGTTCAACAGCAAGGGAGCGTCATAACTAAGCAACATTTTGACTTCCAAAAAAAAAAAGACAACGCAATACTTTTTCATGCTTTCGTGGTGCATTGCATCAGAGAATGTTTCGCAGTCTTCCGATTGCTAGGATCACTAAAACAGGTGTTATAGTAAGAGAGGCCGAATCTGTTGAGGAACTAACTCTCTAAATATTCCTTGTCCAGTAAACGCGTTTCTAAGACTGAAATCGAAGCAGAACACGAAGAAGGAGAAAATTCAGTAACTTCTGGGTATGCCAGTACATGTAGTTATACGTTAAGTTGTGATTCGATTGCGCGCATTACATTGTTTCTCATTTTCTGAATTGTAGCAGTAAATTGACTTCGTGTGTATCTAAACAATAACACCTGATTACCTGCAGAGAGATGTGACATAAGCACTCGGACGGCGAGGCGGTTATTGCTCGATTTGGAGAAGTTGGAAACCTGTTGTATGTACTGTTCTCACTTTCCTTTGGTATCACTGATACACATTCAGAAATAACTAGAGCACTTGCCACCGTACTAGCGAAAACCAGGGCTGACGACCATTTCAAAATCGATTTCCTGTTAAACTATAGTAGTTTAACACCAAAGTAATATACTTTTTCAATATAGCATTAACCCAGAGTATTTACGTAAGAAAGGGATTTTTAAATGATTATTTGTATCCAACTACTTGTACAAGCTATTTTTTAAGTATATTAACTGTAACGAATTCAACGACTGATACATATAACAAAGACTATCTTATATGTCATTTAAATATTCAATTAATCAGAGAAAAATAAACGGCGATAGTGAAGATTCGAAGCACATCGTGCACCATGTCTAGTACTAAAAATATTATTTGCTAATAAATGAATTGATTGAACATTGCTAAAATATATACAAGAAGATCACATAATATGTGCTAAATTCTTAACTGTATAAGATAGTGCAAGTAGCACATTCAGCAAATACTTGGACGTTTATTGTTAGAACTCCGCGTCCAGTGCTTATTTTTTCCCGATTAGTTGGCAAGAGAATTGTCATATAAAAAGTGTTTGGTGTGACGTACGCATATCAGTTAACAAATACTTTGTTTTATGATATTTTTTATCAATACTATTCAGGGTAGGCAGCCCTAAATATTAAGGCTCTACACAAGTTTCTTAGATTCACTTCCGAGGTTTTCGCCACGCTTCCACCATCCAGCAACAAAGCGATCCCATCCGACATGAGATTGAGCGGCAAAACGCTTTCGATTGCGAAGACGAGAGAAAAAAAAGCGAGATAAATCGATCTGTCAGTCTCGAACGTCTTTCTCGAGAAATGGAAGCAGCAACCTTCTCTAAAAGCCTGCAGATCTCTTTCAAACATCACGATTGTGTCAATTATATTCCGCGTTCTTCTATATCTTTGATAGCTACATTTGAAGCTTTATCTCAAGATGTAGTTATACTAAACGATCATATAACTGGACAAGGACCAAGAGTGTTGATAAGGTGTAAATAGTTAATTAATCACGTTGAGGTTTTCAAGTAAGTTTAGTTTTATAATAATTCAAATGTGGATATTTTTAACCGTTTCGATTGTATCATTTTGATTACGTATTCTTCCAACACCAATGTTATCTTCCACATTTGATGCATCTTCGTAGAGCGAATTTACACCAAACAAACATATGACTAGAACACGAGCGAGAATGTTCGTTTGGTACAAACATTTTTTTAATCTGTCAAAACTGCGGCTTTACAAGAAATTCGTAAAAAAAATAGTAAGAGATTTGCGTTAAAAAAAATCAAATATTTTTTATCAAATATATTGTCATTACATATTACTATTACAAGCAGTTACAAAACCTTGACTGGCGGACCTGGAAATCCCTGAACAGATTAAGAACAGGAGTTGGTAGAACAAAGGACAACCTCAAGCGGTGGGGAATCCTTCGGCAGGGAGAGCCACTATTGTGCGACTGCGGAGACCTGCAAACCACCTCACACCTAAGATCCTGCTCCATGTGCCCAACAAGCTGCACACCTCAAGACCTAATGCTAGGCAACACACGGGCTATCAATTTTGCCAGATACTGGGTAGAAGTAATTTGACGTCGCCGACACGAAGAAGAAGTTACAAAACCATAAAAACGTAACAGTCACGCAAAACATCTATATGGTTAGGTTGAAATTACTTTCATAGAAAATGCGTATAAGCTTCTCTTCCCTTGGACATTTCATGACTTACGTTACACTTTTTTTAGGAGTTTCGGTGATTAACCCGACGGTCCATTAGATGAAGCAGACAGGTACACGGCTATAAGCGTGCCCACGTGCGCACAAATTGATTATGTCACGCCAGACGCGAATTAAGAGCGGCCAGCTTTTTACGACCAAGAGTGAGAAAAACACGAACAGAGAAAAAAACGATTAAAATAAGCGTTAAATCGTCGATATTTATTTTATGATTGGCGTGCAGCGACGGGCGATGATTGAACGGCTGCATTAGTTTCGGAAGCAGTTTCCGGTTAAAGATTCGAAGCCGTAACATCTCCATTTAAGATTTATTTATTTTTTATATTACTATGAAAATAATAAAAGTACACATACACAACACACATTTTAAATATTCTATATCACTTTGTTTGTGGTATATGTACTATTAAAAACAAATAAAATTCTAAATCAGTCAGATCATACAGTCTATTCTGTGTTTCCAATTTTCTGCCTTTTTGTCAAGAAGGCATCTAATGTAGTTTGCGTTTTCCTTTTGCGTTCTATTAGAAGTTGTTGATAAGTGGATAAAGCATCTATAGCACCCCGTCTTGCTTTTGAACTCCTGTCAAAATTTGGATCATTTTCAACAAATTGAGATTGACGTTCACCAGAATCTACTTGCATTTTAGTTTCCAGTGAAATGCTTTTTCTGGTTGCTTTCTTTTCTTGTTTTTCATTATCACCCATGATGAAAACTAAAGATCATAATTATTGTCCCTGTATTAATCGTTATAGTATTATTTAAATTTAAACTTCCAATAATGTTATGCAAATTACAATATGTACATACATATTTGGAAGCCTAGCGCTGCGCACAATTTCGGAGAATCCCCGGGTTGAAATAAAAGAGCGCTAAGCGTTAAGCGGGGTCTCACTGTATATATGAGCGGTCATCATCCAAGTATATTCCGCGTCCAATGTTCCTTAACTTCGATGATCAAAGGAGGACTTCGCTTACAATATGCTGCTATCGTTGACCGCACAACACACATTTTAAATATTCTAAATCGTTTTATTTGTGCTCTATACTCGTTTTACACTCGCACGGTAGAGCGTATCGTATTATCTCGTTCGCACGTACATATATAAACTCCGGTTATTACTTAATAATTTCAGAAGCCGGCTACCGCATACCTTGCACGTGCCTTAGCACACAGCTGTGATTTATAATCCGTGAGATTTATTGGATGCATTAAAAAAAAAGAAAATGATACTTTAATCACATTGGGTAACTAACCAAAACAAGGCTGTAAGCTATTATTGCGTTCAATTGCATTTATTTCGATATTACGCGTATCAATCAATAAAATCATTACGTGTTGATGTTAAGTAATGAGGTAATAAAGTCATTTATTATATATAATCGGCTCAAATCAAGACTTAGGCCACCCTGCGGTTGAACATGTGCAGAAGCGCTACTGAGAGGAATACTTGGATTGCCCCGAAAGAGGATCTAGCATCTGGACACCGGCCCTGAAAATGAGAGACTCCAGCTCTGGCAACAAGTCGCATCAGAGGATTTCATTACTCCACAGGAAGGCCGCCTCCCAACTGGCAAAAACCTAGACTGGCGGACCAGGAAATCCCTGAACATATTAAGAACCGGAGTTGGTAGAACAAAGGACAACTTCGAGCGGTGTCGAATTCTTCGGCAGGGATACACTACTGTGCGACTGCGGAGACCTGCAGACCGCCTCACACCTAAGATCCTGCTCCATGTGCCCAACAAGCTGCACACCTCAAGACCTAATGCTTGGCAACACACGGGGTACCCATGTTGCCAGATACTAGGCAGAAATAATTTGACGTCGCTGACACAAAAAAGAAGAAGACCTGGACACGACCGGGGATGGAATATATAGAGGTTCCTGTTCTACGCTCGTATAAAAAGTTATTTGTTCAAGACGAAAGAATGAGTATCATCTTCTTTAACAACAGCAACAAAAACGTGGTCAAAACGTTAAATAAGAATGCTCGTATAATAGATATTGTAATAATAAACAAAAATGACATAACTACGTATGGCGGTAATAATTTACATAGGTTTTTTTACTGCTCGCTTACACGGCATAACCACGTAACTGAGTACCTCCAATCTAAGCCGCAGAGATCATCACGGAGCGTGTCCAACGTAAGAGCGATAAAAAAAGAAATTCGTCTTCGAGATCACCTTCGCGATAATTCATTAAGAACTTACGGCGTTTTCTTTGTTACGTATAAAACAGTTATTACAGAATAAGATTTACATGAGAGACCATGGTTCCGCATGTATAATGCTACACGTGTAACCATAATTAAACTGGCCTGTTTTCTTCCCATATCTGTTTCATATCTGGTAACTACAAATTGCCGACAATCAGCTCTGTCAATTTTTCAATTTACACAGACATTTTTTTATGTAATCGCCTGCTGGAGAGCACAGCCGGTCAAGACCAGTGCACTATGACGCTCAGCCAGGGAGATTGGGGAGATTTCAAGTGTATATTTATCTGTTTCTTGAAGAGATCCAGATTGTAGGAAGGAGGAAACACAGACGCTGGAAGAGCATTCCATAGCTTACCGGTGGCATTAAGGAAGGAGCTTTGGAAACTGCCATTAACTGTGTATGGATGTTCGGCAAGTGTAAGACGAGTTTGTCGGTTGTGGGTGGGTGCAGGAGGAATTAGTTCTTTAAGTTCCGAAGAGCAGCGACCGTGGTTATAACGGTAGAAAAGACTAAGTGAACCAATCTTACGCCTGTGCTCCATTGATTGCAGGTTAGACGTAAGATTGTCATTGTTTATCAAACGAATTGCTCTTCTTTGAACTAAATCAATTAAGTTTAGAAGGTATTTTGGGGCTCCAATACAAAGGTGACTGCCGTATTCAAGGATAGGTCGGATTTGTTTTTTATACAGAAGAAGTTGTTTATCGTTGAAATACCGACGTGATTTATATAATACACCTAGTTTTTTGGAAGCGAGACCGGCTTTAAACTTAATTGACTCGTAATATTTGACATTTGACTTATAAGTTGTTCATAATAAAATAGACATACAAGTCGATGAATTCGATCAATGGGATATTAATCTGATCATGACATAATCTTTATTATATCCGTTCGATGAATCATTGTGATTCACTCTTACTGCGTGATGTCCATACTTTATTAACAAGTTGTAAGGACAGTGATAAATCGTTTTTCTAAGGAAATTGGAACAATTGTGCTGCAAACACTAACCTGATATAACAACAATTCGAACGCGCCATACAAGTCAAATATTAACCCTTTCGCATCGGTTTTCGGCATATGCCGTCATAAGATTCCCCGACCGTTGTCATTGGTTGACGTGATATATCATTTTGCTCCTTTCTTAGAATAGTTTTTTATGCATCATCTGATAGCTAAAGGATACGAGAACCAATGTGATATATGAAAATAGACCAGATAAGTACATTTATGCTTCAAATACTAGTTTTATAATTGACAGTATAATTTGTATTCAAACCGAGCCGTAATGAAAGGGTTAAAAATATTTATATGCAACTTAGCGACACCTGTCGACAATCAACTGAAAAAATACGAATTTCTGAGAATTTTCGCAAAATTTTATTGTTTCATACGAATTCGTAGAAAAAATATGTTTTTTTAAGTCAAATAGTTATTGTTCGACTTGTCACTTTTAATAAATTATTGATTGTGGATGGACTGAAAGGAATTTAAAAATATAATAATTCATCGCCGTTTGTTTCGATTTGATGAACTCATTTCAAGAAGCTTATAAATATGAGCGCAATTTAAAATTTGCAGTTGTCGCTTTTTAATTATTAAATGTTTAAGTTGTTATTATGAGACAATACTTAAAAATTGAATATTAATTTTAATAAATTGTTCGAATTTTGTTACGCGGTAAACACAGTGCGTCTTCAAGACTAAATCGTAAAAGCGCCTTGTGAAACGTAAGTGATACAAATTCATAAATATTATTGGAGATTCGCTGAAAATTTGATAAACCCAACATTTAACGATACAAATTGTCACCAGTGATGGTGTGTCAAAAGATCGTTTTTTTCAAGTCATCGAAATCATACAAAAAAAATATTTACGTATGATACAAATGAATACGTGACAGCGGAATTATGATACACGGAGATTTGATCGAATTCCCATTGGATATGATAAATTCACAGAAAAATTTAAAATTACAACTCTGTAGGGTGATTCCTATTGACATCCTCCTGTCTAAATTAGTTATTGAATTGCGTGGTGGCAGGATGAGGAGCAGATTACCAACACAAAGACTTTTTCCGAAGCACATTGACATATATTTCGATAACTTTACAAACTTCTGGCCCGAACCTAGTCGCAGCATTCAACAGGCCGAGCCAACGACAATTAATGCAAAAGTAATCAATGCAAAAATTAGACGCAAAATAAATAAAAATGACACTTGTACGAGATTCAAAATTAGACCTTATTTTTGTTAACAGTACTCGTATGAAGTAGCATTTACGTCAAGTTATCTTAATCACGTCTATATCGTCAAGCACGCTTTTAGTTTCCATTAAAAATAAGCACTTGTCTATTCTACGTAGAATATTGCTTAATATGTTGAAAATCTAGCTACGTTGTTGGCAGGTGATCCTGCTCTCTCGTATGCAAGTATTTTCTCCTGCATACGTTTTAATTGTGATGATAAAAGTTCTTGGGACAGTTTTCCAAGAACAACGAGACCCAAAGATTGACTGGCTATCTGAACCAGTCTATCTTTAGGTCTCGCTTAGCGCCGTTGCGAGGCCCCAGATCGGAGTTTGCCGGTGTCTGGTGACGCAAGAGGCTGCTTGGTGGTAATCTTGGTCAAGCCCTCGTTGGCTACCCCGCCTGATCACGAACTCGGTCCAGCATCGACGGCCCATTGTTCAGAACGGCACGCGCCGGACACGCTCCCAGCAAACGAGAGCGATCTCGGCAAAAACCTTCACTTTACAATTTACATTACAAAAAAAAATTAAAAAATGTAAAAAAAAATGCTTTTCGATGTCTTTTTCGTAGAGTGTATTTCGAGGACCTTTATTCGTTACAACAACAGAAAAAAAACGTTTTGTGACCTCTTCTTCGTAAAGTGCAATTCGAGGAACTTTATTTATTACAACCACTAATCAGATCAAGCTTGATAAGCTCCCAAAATAAGATAATAATCATTCCATCTACCTTCTTTATACGTCACTTTTTGAGGTAGCACAAAATAAAACGTAAAAATGGTGCTTCTTAGTAGATTTTTTATGAAGAATCCAGGCTCTTATCACCCTGATGGACTTTTTCCACAATTAAGGCATATAGTCACCACAAAGTAGCGCCACTCTTTTGCTTTGAGATTTATTTGTACCAATTCATCTCTAGAAATCCACCTATGAACGTACATAATTCATGACGGTGGATTGTATACTCGTATATGTTCCGAAGCTTAGTTCTTCTTCGTAGTATCAATCCGGTGGATTGGTTTGCAGCAACAAAATCTTGCATCTCGATCTTCACTCGTCTCGATCCTCTGCAGTCCTCTTCAGCTCAGCATAAGAGCTACAACTCATGTCCTCTAACACTTGCTGCAAAAACTCCCGTCTAGGGCGCCCTCTACAGTTTCTACCTTCAACCATCCCTTCCACAATGTCGTGAAGAAGATCATCGTGGCGCATGATGTGACCGATCCATCCTGCTCGCCTCTTTGAGATGGTTCTTACTAGGTGCCTATCCTCCTTGATTATGCTGAGAACCTCAATGAAGCTTACGTTTTTGTTAATCAGCTTTCATAAGGGAATCGTTTCGTTTGACGTCGCTTTATTTGATCGAACAACCGCGCTTACGACATGCTAATACCGTTTATCTTGAAGGAGTTCGGATACATAGTGTATTCAGAGTAACTTAGACCATCCCTCCGTATCATAAAAAAAAGATGAATCATAAATTAAATACTATGCAATACACGAGGAATCGGTTCAAGAATCACAGCTTGGTGATTAACCCTTACGCATCGGTTGTCGGCATATGCCGTCATAAGATTCCCAGACCGTTGACATTGACGTTTGACGTGATATATCGTTTTGCTACTTTCTGAGAATAGTTTTTTATGCATCATCTGATAGCTAAAGGATACAAGAACCAATGTGATATATGAAAATAGACCAGATAAGTACATTTACGCTTCAAATACTAGTTTTATAATTGACAGTTTAATTTGTATTCAAACCGAGCCGTAATGAAAGGGTTCAATATTCTATAAAATAGCATTCGTTATAGTGCCGTCTTCATTTTCAATAGATCTGATATTTTCACTAGTGTCGATCCACCGCTGAAAGCAGACCTCCCGCATGAAACTTGCCATTTACAACATTGCTAATCGATTGCGAAACACAAAATTCATAAGGGCATAAACTTCCAACAAAGTAACAGAATAAAAAAAACAAAAATCCATTCTCTTCGATGTGCGGCAATATCAGTAAGGCTGCAGTACTGCGAGTAATAACAACTCGATGTTATCTCACAAGCAAATCTAGATAATAATAATATAATAAGAAATTATTTCCACTGGGTCCTATTGTATAGAATTCTTTCGAGTCCATGTCTTTTGTCTCCCAACAGTCCGATACGATTATGCTTAAGAACTGTGTTAAGGACATTCCTTTGTTGTGTTTATATCGCCTTAAACGGTGTCTTTTGCATATTCTATTATTATGGATATTTTCAGTTTTTTTTTTTGATTGTCATATTCAGTAATATTTTTTTGGCATTATTTCAGTATTCATGCTCAAAAATTAGCCGCTTTTCAGAATTATACGCTCGTAAATTAAATTCGCATTAACTTGCATAAAAATTATGTTTTATAAGCATTCATTATTATAACATTATGTGGACATTTTTAAATGCATAGTAAAATTGATATTTAGCACACGTACGTTTTTAAATATCATTTTTTTATTTAATATTTTTTTAGTGTCACTTAAAGAGACAATTATGCGAACATTCTAGGGTTATATACCCAATCGGCTTAAGCTTTTGATAAATACACGACTCGATAATGATCTCATGGAATTTAAAAAAAATATATATCTTCATATAAATTTAAACATAAATCCCATAATAATTATTATATACGTATTCTTGTATATATAATAAGCAAAAACGGACGATGCATGTGATATCTCTTTACAACCTAAATGTATTGTATTTTCACACTTTGAATTTTGAATTATTATAAAATTCTTTTTTATTCAACGATATAATCAGAATTTCGTTTTTTCATTTCATTCACCTAATTATTTACGGATTATTATTTAATTTTTCTAATAATTCTTCAACAGGCGAAGCCTTTCTCTTATCTGTCTATAGATGACCTTCAAGTTTGTGTGAGACTGATTACCACGCATGTAAAAATGTCTGTCAATAATACATACATCTTTGAATCAATTATTTTTCAGAAAGCTCTATACAGTAGTATGAAATATTTAAGTATAGGGTTGCCTTTTTATTATGTGATGATTTAAATAATGGTTTATTATATCCTGTTTCAAAAACAAGAGCGAAATTCTGCAGTTTATAATTTAAGAACACGGAAACTTTCTTCGTCCGCTTCAAGAATGTGTATCAAATTAAATTACTAACTAATGACCGCCGTGCGACTGTAATCGTTTTTTAATCTGGCCGAGCTCTTTAACGGTTGCGCAACACGGTGACTCGACCGAACCACGATAATATAAGACGATGCGAGCAACATAGGCAAAATCCTCAATGCATCTCTATATGCTAGCAGTTGACGAGTCTCCATGTTCGAGAAAATTTATTGTGATGAATTAACAGAAGTAATAGAACATGACATTGTAAACAATTTGTATATTTCACTGAATGATGCATGCAGAGTCGTCACAGGCTGCCTCAAACCAACACCCATCTTACTCCTTTGCTGGTATCGCACCACCAAACATAATACGCACATTCGTATGCGCCGAAGAAATGCGTAAGACAATTAACAAACCGTCACATTGCCTTTATAACCAACTACTCCCAACACCTAGACTTAAGTCACGAAACAGATTTCTGAGATATATACTTCTTCTAACATCCAACTCTGAAACTGAGATTTCATTAGCCCAGAGGAAAGTCTCCCAACTAGAAAAACCTTGACTGGCGAACCTGAAAATCGGCAGAACAAACACAATCTCAATCAATGGGGGGGGTATTTCAGCAAGGAGAGTCACTGTTGTATGACTGTGGGGAGCTGCAGACCGCGTCACACCTAAGATTCTGCTACACGCGCACGACTAGCTGTACATCCCAAGACTTATTTCTGGGAAGCACACGAGCCATCGATATTGCCAGATATTAGGTCGAAACAATTTGACGACGCTGATAAGAAAAAGAACTAAAGCGTTGGACCAATCTGATCAGACTGCCTGAATGTGTTTTCCTTCTCTATATAGAGAGGGTAATAAGATGCGCTGAGAGACTTGAGGCGACGGGTATTAGTGATTCGGTTTTTCCAAACAACACTATCGTCTACTATTGCAGCTTGTGGTAGCCATACGCTCCATATTTCTATTTCTTCAAGCATTGAAAGTAATCATTTAAATGTGTGATGTCTGAGTTTAGAGCAGTGTTGCCCCAACTGTCTCCTAGTAATGATATTATCAAGCCAAGTAATTATATTGAAAAGTGACTGACGTTTTTTATGGCGAGTCAATTTCTGTACAACAAATGTATAATTACACACAATTTCCTTTTTGTTTATCGAATCAAATAATTGCGCTCGCGGAGAAAGATACACAGCTTCAAAAATTCATATCAATTAGCTCTATGTTTGCCACTGCAATTAAAAACTTTTTATTTTATTACCGCTCTTAACTGTTCATTACTTCTTTCGATGTTTACGTAATGGATTTTAATTATGTACTTCAGCTAGCAACCTAATTGAAAAGCGGAAATCGATCAAATTATAAACATTTGTCAAACTATTTATGACTACAAATTACAACAACAAAAAAAAACATATCACTTTATTTAAATTTAACAGAGAAAAAGAAAACTATTGCTGGTGTGGGAATGGAACTCGCGACAATGCAAACACAAGTCAATGTCTGTGTTAATTAAAGATTGTGTCTATTGATTTCATTTAGAAATCCTAGATGGCACAGTATTCCAGACCGTGTGCAGATTTCTGTAAAATATTAAACATTTTTTATCGACCAATTTATTTATTTAGTGTATTGGGACTTTCAATTGAATTTTTAATTCCTTCCACTCCAAAGGAGTTTTTAATGTTTATTTGATTTTACTTTGTAAGTCCGGTAGCTTTCCAATCGTTTTTCTTACTACAATAAATCGGAGCTATTAGTTGGAATGAGTTTAGGACACACCTGTCTTCTTCGTAAATAATTCTCTAAGAGTCTTTGTGAGATCGTGAGCAAAAGTGTGCTTGGCGGTCGAACTGTTTCACTTTCTTCGACGTGGATCGAATACCAAGATCGGTTAATCAAGCTGTTGTGAACTGCATCAAGATTTATGCATCAGAGACATAAAATCTCTCGAAAGAAGCATTTAAAACGCCATCATTAAATGCAATTCGTATTTGCATTGCTACTCGTTCCAAGTGCGCATTGAAACCATTTTGTATTTGAAAACGTCGAGTCTTTTGCTAGCTTTATTTTCTTTTCGAAGTTGAACGAAGTAAGCTTAAGGCAAATGGAAGTCGCACATTTTTTGCACTGCCTAACTTCAGGCAACTTCGTCAGCAGCGCAGAACCAGCGTTATTATATCAATCAATACAATAGATTTATATGAGTGCGTCGTAGCTAACTAATGACATCACATATTAGATCATCTCTAAGAGAAATAATCAATTCGATCGATAAAACTGAATGATTCTACTAAAGAAAGTGATTTGAAAAAACCAAAGCTAATCAAACAAACACCACATCTTTGTTATTCTAACATGATTCGCATTTTTGCCGCGACGGTCTGGCAACGCTAGATGTCAGAGTGCGCAGGCAGTTGGAGCTCGCTCGCGACCGTTATGGGAACGCCTAATGGCGTTCGCCATTACGGGTGGACGAAAGAGCAAGTGTTTGAGAAATAAACGCCAATTGTGAAACGAAAACAAGTTCTTTGTTTTGTCAATCTGCTCCTGAGTCTTGCCACTCAGTAATTCGATAACCAACAAAGAGAGGAGGATATCACTTTTTTTAGAGAAATCACCCCACAGAACAGTAATTCTAACAAATCCGTGTGTTGATAAAACGCCTAAGATTTAACAATTTGCTGCGACATATACTCGTATATTGTTGCACCACACTTTGTGCCATTTATAGCTGTACAATGCCTCCGCATAGAATCATAGATGATGATTTTGATTAATTCTCCACCTAGACGAAGCACCTCGCATCGCGATTGCCCAACATTATAAGCGATTTCATGGTCACAAAGAACACAAGAAATATTACACGGTTGACATTTCAGACCTGTCGCATTACTGTATTGAATGCCGAATTAACAGTAAATGCTTTACTAGATACTCCACATAAAGTGCATATTAAATTAATACAATGACACTTAACGTTGTGAAAAAAAAAGCCTATTTGGATGCGTTCAAAGGCAGGCGATTTTAATTGAATACTCGCAAGTGAGCCGTTTACAAGAATAATGATACAAGTCTAAACGTTACAAATTGATAAAAAAAGTTTGTATTTTAGTTTTTTCAATGTTTTGAGCATTCACGTGGAGATGCATTATTACAAAAAACCTACATATCGATACTTTAGACACGTTTGAAAATTTATGTCTATTTTTTAAATGGGTGGGATTAAATCTCTCACCCAAGCCTTCAAGACGAATCACATAATTAATGATATACTTCTTAACGAGAAACAATAATTGCGCACTTGCAATATATAATTATCAGAACGTTTTTGGAATTTAAATCGTACGCCTCCTCCGGTTCTCAGTCTTCGAAACTGTCTCATTAAGCTGCAAAAGATTTGATTTGCATTTTCTTATTTTGGAAGCAAGGATTCGAGATTTAAAAATTTCACCATCCCAATTATGTCAAATTTAACATCCTACATAATATAAAAAAAATTTTTTCAATTTCTTATTGTGGTAATTGAAATTAAAATTAAAGTATAAGAAACGACGACATGAATGACATAGTTTATATTTTTAGCATTAATTTTTATTTGTTCTTTCCGTGGATACATGCGACTTTTTAACGCATAATGTTGTTCCTTGGAATATCAATTTAAATACATAATAAATATTTTTTTATTTGCTTTTTTTTATATGGATCACGTTAGATATGGATATATATCAACCCTATCTGTCTCCCTCTCTTATCATTCCCTGATACACACCCCCTACCCCCTCTTCTGCATAAAATGGGTCCGACCACATATGAAGTATTATGCAGCTCAGTTGTCTCTTTGAGACAGTGATGGATTGAGGAAGGCTACGAGTTAGTCGAAACTGCAGTCTCCTTAACATTTTAAGTGATCCATGTAAAAACATGGTAAATAAATAAATATTTATTACGAGTTATTATTAATATATTATTAGAGCTCAGAAATCGATTTTGAAATTATTTATTTTTAACTTCCGTCGGGAATCGAACCCACGAACTTTGGCTTGCGCAGCAAACGCTTTGACCTATATTGAGCTATACCCACCGGTTATTGAAAAAATTAAGAATTTCCAATGAAACAGCAATGTAAGCTTCCATTAAAATAGTCCCATAACAACAGTAAAACCTTCATTCATATTATGTAGAAAATTTTCATGCTAATTATTTCGTTCTTTTCTTTCAGGCAATGCTGTCTATAGCAGCGTGGTTCGCGTGCTTCACGTGCGTGCTTGGAAGCGTTCTCGTGCCGACGTACGTGCTACCTCCGGCCTCTTTCTGGCCGCCAAGAGGACAGAGAAGTCCTCAACCTGCTGCAAGGACCTTAGCGAGACTCGCCGGAGGACATTTGAGGCTTCCTCCTCTGTCGCCTCAGCAGAATCCACAGGATGCTGATAAGAGCGTTCCCGACCACGCGAAGAACTCTTTCATCTCTCAAGAGAAAGACAAGATCTACGATGACAAATACTTCGAAGAAGAACAAAGATACCAGCGGCAAAACGAAATCAAAAACTACGATGAAAAAGTTGTCAACGATGAGAAAGACTGGGTCATTCCGCAAAAGGATTTGAAGAATTACGAAGATAAGTTTGCAGGAGTTGTTGTTAAAGTCGAAGGGCAGAACGTGGGGTGGAATCAAGGACAGTGGGACGATGGTATGTTGATGTCGAGTGCCGGCAATGGAAAGGAGAAAAAGAAAACGGCCACTGCTGACGCCGACGATGAAGATAAGAAGACGCTGGCGGATCAAGTGGCTGAAGGGAAGTACGGTTTGATACAGAAGGAGCTGTTTGTAAAGCCGCCTGTGAGACCTGGTGTCATAAGTTATAAAAGCAATCCAGAGACCGAGAGCAAAGATAACCGCGATAGTTTGGGAGGTTTGAAAGACGAAGAGATCTGGTTGGCTGACGATCAGCTGTTGGTTTTGAAAGGTGGGAGTTTCCCTGATCACGGCGTCGCCCAGAGCAACGGCGGTGCTTGGCCTCCTATAGACGCGTATCAAGCGCCTCCTCGTCAGGTGAAGATCCCTCACAATCCTAAAGTCCCGCCGCCCTTTCCTGTCCGCCTCGCCGAAGGCGGCCCCCTCGTCTTCCTCACGCCGAACGGGAGCGTTCCCGCGTCTCTATTTCCCGCCTTCCCTGAGGACCCGTCCCTCGGACCAGCTGGTGCTCCGCCACGTCCCGGCGCGCCGGGCCAAGGCCAAGGCCCGCCTGGGCGTCCCTATCCGGGAGACTTTGCTTCCGGGGGAACGCCGTTCCCGATTCCTCCTTTCGCTCTCCTACCGAGGAACGAGAGCCAAGGCTTCCCGCCTCCGCAAGGCTTCCCACTAGGCTTCCCGCCAGGATTCGGACCTCCTAACGGTCCCATAAACCCTCCGCCAGCAAACTTAAGCGACCTCTACGACGAAGACGATCCTTCCATATATTACCCTCCGCCGTACAGCTTCTCTTACAAACAAGACAACGCTAGCAAACAGAGCGCTGGACCTTTAGTGCCTGGCATAGTCTTACCTCCTCCTCCAGATTTCTTCGCACAATTAGAAGACACCCCTTCACCTAAACCTGTCATAACCACGACGACTACAGCTGCACCTCAAAGACGACCATCCACATATCTCCCAGCAGCTTTGCCCGACAGTCCTGACAACGCCATCAACGATAACACGATCTCAACCGTCACTCCCAAAACTGTCACGATCACGTCTCGCCCAATTCATCGCATACCCGCAGAACGAATTGTGGCACATCCTAAGCCGATCCCACCAAGAAAGCATCACGTTTACACAACTTCCACTGCACCGGCGCCTATCGTGCCCACTCAAGCTAAACTTGTCGAGAAGAAGCCCGCAATAACAGTTCTGCACAAGCAACCGATCAAAACAACTCTCAAACCGGTCATCGGTTTGTATGACTACCCCGAGAAGAACTATTACGAAGGCAACTCAGTTGGGGCTTCTCCGCAGCCGTTTTTGATCTACGGCCCTCCGGAAGGAATCCGCCCCAAGCCTCAGCAGCAGCAGCAATCAGATAAAACTTACGTCACTTCCACCCCTGTGCCTTTAAGAGCTTACTACAACAATCCCGGGTACGAGAACGTGATATCTCAAGTTCAATACACGAGGCAGAACCCTGTGGCTCCAGCCAACACGAGACTAAGACCAGACTTCTTCCACAACTCGAGACAAAATGGAAAATCAGTGGCGTCTTTCTACTTCTATGAAGAACCTGCAAAGTCAGTGAGCACACCAGCTCCAGCTACATACTTCGACGGAAGAAACTACTACCAAACAGTCAACGCCGCTTCAAATGGACAAAACGCTCAAAACGAATACTACTACAGTCCGCAAGTCCAAAGCGGCTTTGCGCCAACCGCTGATATAGAATTCAGACCTGTGCCCAGTCGAGACCCTTCTCCGTTCTTCTTTGTACCGCAAAGACAAGGATCTAGAACTCTTACGCAGGAGTACTTCAGCGTGCAAAAGCCAAAGCCACAAAGCAGCTACATTCAAGCACAACAACAGCAGCAAGTAATCCAACAACAACAGCAACAGATCATCCCTCAACAGCAGCCTTCCCGTCCGAGTTCCTTCTACGATCAGATCGCCAACATTCAGCAGACGATCGATTACTACACGACGCGCAGGCCAAACATTTACCAGCAGAACCCTTACAGAGAAGTCAGACAGAAGCCTAAATCCACTCCTAGACCGGTTTATCAATTCAGCTTCCAGAACAACAACGCTCGTCCGGAACAGAACACATTCAGAGCGCCTAAAATGGACAACGAGCCATTCAGACCTATGGTGTCTTACAGTAAACCTTACAACGTAGAAGACGATTACATCTCGACACCGGTTTACACTCCCGAACAAACGACAGAAGCCCCGCAACCGGCTAAATACTTCACGACAATCAAACCTGAAGATTACGACTATGAAGACGCTTCCAAAACAGGAAAAAGCACCGCTCAAAGAGCTTCAAACAAGCCTCTAACTGTGACACAAAGACCAAACCCAGTCACGCAAACCTCAGTCCTTAAACCCGTTACTCACAAGTATAGAGGTGCTGGTCCTACAACTAAAACACCAGTGAACCACGCGTACTACACCAAACAGGAAGAAGGACTCTTCGACGACATAACAAAGAACTACTTCACAATTTTCGGACAGAAGATCGAGCAGAGCAACAGCGATGGTGTGGGCATCGCAGTGACTGCTCCGATAAGACCAACCGAAGCGAGCAGCACCATCAAAACACCCATAAACAATGCCATAAACATTCAATACGAAAACAAAGATCAATTCAGAATACCACAGCAGAGACAGCCAGTCTCATTGATAGGCGACACGGACGTCAATTACAAGCAACCGAGACCTAGCATACACCCTGAGAGCGAGTTTATCCCGATTGTAAATCCAGAGATTCAAGCCAAGTACAATGCTGAGCAAGAATGGAGACAGCAAAGGCTGCGAGAGGAACTGTTGGGAAGGCAAGGAAACAGGAACGTTGAGATCATCAAGTCTGAAGGTGTCGAGCAAGAAGAGGTGAAAGAAGGACATCAGTTCGGAGCTGATCAATTGGAGTACGTGAGGTCGGGTGCGAGCCTCCAAGGTTTGGGATACCACAGTGCCAAAGCTGGGAGAACGCAAGTCGCTGAAGGACGACCGGGTTCATTGATCGCGTATAGGCTTCCTGGAGAAGGCGCGCACGTATACTTCTTGACACCTCAACCAGCAAAATCTGGGGAGGCGCTCAAGTACAGAACTGAGAGGGAGATCGAAGAATTGAGTTGAAGAATTGTTGGGAAAGATGCTGAAAAACGTATAAAAGGCGCACGGTGATAACTTAGTTCGATGACGCACGAAAAATTGGAATTTCACAAGATTTTTTTTTTGCAAAATCTAGCAATGCAATTTATCAAAGTGACAACAGCTGAGCATTCAGATCGTCTGATTTTCAATTTTAAAATACGACGTTCAAATACGCCAATATAAATGTAAATTTTCAACTAGCATATTTTTTAAAAAACTGTTGAAAAGATATAGAAAATTGTGATGATTCAACACAATCAACTAAGTTTCAATTTCATTTTGATGTGATTGATTTTGCAGTTGTGTTATCCACTGCAGAATGAAGATAGAAAAAAAAATGTGCCAATTTTTGTCTGCTTCGAATGCTAAATAATTGCTTGTGCAGGCCTTGCCACCGCCGACTATTAGAATATTAAAATTAAAGTAAGAAGAAAAATAACAGCGCAGATATACTTGTGCGGACGAGTCTGTGCAGATTGTGATATTTCACTATAGTTTCGACAGTTAATCAAATTTAAAAAAAAACGTGAAAAAATTTAACGAAATTATAACAATTTAACACAAAGTCGCATCTCGACAATAATACCGTCGCAAGTGCAATATAAAAAAATATCTAAATTTGCGTTGTGTCAGTGTTGATGTAAAGGTGCGATTTGTCACTACTATTAAAAATAATTTAGTTACTAATAAAAAGGACAACGATAAAATTGAGTGATTTTAGGTTAAGTATTACCAATAAATAGATTTGGCTTGACCGGTTTCACCTATGGAAATGTACCATCAGAAAAAATATATATTTATAAAAAAAAAATACGAATTTCTTGTTTTATCAAGAACATAAAATTATTAGAAAAACTTAAATAATTTAGTACTTTTCTACGTAAAAATGTATTATTTTTTTATAAACATATATAAAGTAGGAATAAAATACACACATACAATTCTACAAATTTTTACGCATCAATTCATTCAGAAAAAATATCAGCAGACGCGGGATTCGAACCTCGAGCACCTTTGCTCTGTCCTATATACACTGTGTTGTCCACACGACCATTCTCCGCCTGGACAGATACGCGTAACTTTATGTATATATACCATTGTTAACATCATATAACGTAGATGTCCCTGTAGTATATATTAAGAGTATGTATATTATTATTTTATGATTCAATCAGTCAACATTTATTCACAAGCTTTTTTATTATTCTTATTATTATTAGAAAAAAAAATATGTAGAATTGTGTGTGTATTTAATTACTAATAATATTGAAATATAAATCAATTATCTGTAAAATAAAATTAGAATATTGAAAAATATTCTAATAAAAATTCAAAATGATCCAAATATATAAAGTAGTTTTGAACAAACTGACAATGGAATCAAATCTTGCTTGAAATGATTCAATGATCAAACCAAATCTTTTATTGATAAAAATATTATTCTACTATTGAACTTGTGGTGAAAAATGCTCAATATATTTGTATGGAGAGCTAGTCTAAACGAATGGAGACTATAACGTTTTGTAAGGTGAAAATTTTCTACATACGAAAAAAACACTAGTTGAATTATATAGTGGGGGATGAACGATCCCGGTGTTAAAATAAGCATCATGTGATTAGATTTAAATGAAATTTTAATGTAAGACTATTTAAAAATTGCTATATTTATTTTTAACTAAAATAAATCAATAAAATGCTTTTAATTAAATATATTTTTAAAAATATATTTTTTTTGTATCTTTTTAATGACACACTCTATTTCTTTTTAACCCTTTCATTACGGCTCGGTGGAATACAAATTATACTGTCAATACGGCGTGAATTTTTCAAACCATTTTTTTTGCTTAAAACTAGTATTTGAAGCATAAATGTACTTATCTGACCTATTTTTTTCATATATCACACTGGTTCTTGTATCCTTTAACTATCAGATGATGCATAAAAAACTATTATATTTAACAAACGTTCATTATATAACTCCAAGCACGTGGTAGCATTGACACATGTGGTTTACAGAAAAATCGCTCCTGTGACGAAACCGAACGATATTTATTTAAATGCTTGACATATTCCTGTAAAGAATACATGTAGGTTGATAAAGGGAATGACTTCTGTTCCAATTTCCTACCGTAGATGTCACAATGAGTGCCTAAAGTAGCAAAACGATATATCACGTCAACCGATGTCAACAATCGGGGAATTTGTGACGGCATATATCGACAACCGATGCGAAAGGGTTAAATCTTTACTCCAGATAAATACCTACTAGTAAATAAAAGATAGGTAAATACAATAATGTTTCATAAAATCATCTTAATGCTTACATTAAAAATGTGTCAAATTTTTTTTTTTTATATGTGATTGCCATATTTAATTTTTTATAATAATATAAAATAAATAGTTTTAGAGAAATATAATTAATATTTATAATTTAATTGTAAAACAATATTTTTTAATGTGAAACTTTAAATATGAATATGGATTTAATACTTTTTATAGGCGAATTAATTTTAATTGCATTATTATTATTATTAATTTAAAGCAAGGAAACAGTATTGTATGAAATAAAAAATGTATAATTTTACGAATTCAAAGAGAAAAAAAACTCTTAAAATATGTAATATTTTAATTTGACGATGTTATTGTTTTAATATTTATAAACATTGTACATTCTTCTCATTAATATTTTCGTAATAAATAATTTTAAAAAATATATAAAGCAAAAAAAATTGATAGAAAAATCATATTTTAATCATTTCATATAGGAAATATAACTATATTAATCTGGTACGAAATTTATTATTTTTTATTTTCGTTAAAATTCACTTGGTACGCCTGCTCTCAATGGCTGCCAAACACAAGCTTGCCTAAACTTGTACAGTAGTCTATTAATAGATAGCAGTTGACAGGGAGCAGTGCTGCATCTTCTGCCCTCGTATATACCTAATACTAATCACCTTGCAACTAAAAATACAGTTGATTTGTAATGTTTTCGAGTCGTTTAATTTTACTTTTTTGAGTTGTTACATTATATTTTTTTACATTGCTACACTTTTCTTTTTGAATCACTTTATTCGCCAACTGCCGTATGATTTTTACATAGTAATTAGGTTTGTATTATTGCTAGTGCTAAGTGCATATTATGCTAGATATCGTAAAGTGTGAGTGGATATTTTGTATTCCCGGTTTTTCTAGAAAAGGCCGCAGCTGATGATGAGGCTTGGCAACTAAGACATTGTTAACTTTTATAAATAATAAAACAATAAATAATATTTGTTTCATTTATTATAAGGGCAACGCCTAATACACCACTGCCTACCAAATAATTTCCCTATTCACTCAAAATATATCCAAAAATATCTTACATCCAAAGCTGGTCTAGAAACTTAAAAATCAACCAAGTAATACTTTAACAGCTCAACTGAACTGGCCACAGGGCGCCCGTGATCGTTGACACCCAGCGCCGCAAGCGGCGATCTACATAATTAATGGCGCACCAATGACAGACAGCCATGTACATAACTAATGTCGCACAATATGGCGACGCATACATGTCCGACGAGCGAACAAAGAGACTAAAGATCGCATCTCGAGGTTTTCGACACCAGCCTGCAAGGGCTATATCAAGCTGATATCCACTTCTAACTTCAACAAAATATGGCAAGGTTAATTCAATATCTTTAGTACCGTTATAATCATGGTCCCTACTACTATGAAGTAATAAAAATAATCCCATAGACTTATCTCACACTTGCTGTACATACATATACAGTTAATTTATGTATTTTGACGAAGATTAGGCAATTTTCAAAATTCCTTCCTAAATGACACTAATAAGCTAAGGAGCACTCTTCCAATATCTGTTGACATGAGCATGATGTAGTCCTTGCTGACTGGTACCGAAAACCACGATAAACAATCTTTCGTCTCTTATTTTTGTCACTTGCCATACATTTATGTGTCCGGCATATTAGGACTAGTGATATAGACCGCCGCTTACGGCGCTGGTGACCGACCACGGGCCGCACGGGTCAGTCCTGTGTTGACGACCGAGAAGGTCGCATTACGGCCAGCGGCATGTCATTCCGCCGGGCCGGAAGCTTGTAAAGTTTTAACGTAAATATATGTCAATGTGCTTGTGAAAAAGTCTTTGTTTGCTGACCTGCTCCTCATCATGCCCCCGCACGCAACGGAATAACACCTTTTTGAGAGAGAGGAGGATGTTACTATGTTCCCTCCTTCATACAATCTGGATCTCTTCAAAACAGAGATCAATACGCACTTGCTATCTTCCCAAACCAAACACAACATATATTTTCTCCGTGCAGCGTCTAACCGCCCTGGCTGCGCTTCATAGAGATCACTCACCTACAAGATTGTTTGTAAAAAAAAAATTATGCCATCATGAACTTTACCTTGAACATACTTACCTTAACTCTTTTACAGATGCTGTAACGCTTCCAACCTGGACTTAAAACCGGGGTAGTACTTAACACTTTTAACGCCACGTAATGTTTTTAATGCATTCGACTCAGAGGCGCCATATAGGTCACATTCAATGTTAAAATTCCATTGAAATGTAACCCCGCTGGCGTACAGGGACTGTTTGTTCGAAAAAAAAAACGTAGGTCACCGGTGAACTACGTGGCGCCCTTTTCAACAACAGCGCAGGTCTCCGGTGACCTACATGGCGTGAAACGTGTTAAAGGGTAAACACTACTTTTTATGGTCAGTAATTATAGGATATCACTCTCATTAACTAGGATTAGATTTAAACTAGACGGTGAAGTACACTAAGCACTAAGTAGGACTAAGTTCATGTAAACATAACAATATGTTAGAGTAAGTGACTTTGCTGGTAATGCAGACTAATTTGTGATTTTTTTAATTTCCACCTAGATATTTTCGAGGTTATTAATAAATGTATGCACAGCTATCCCTTATCACTTGCACATGGTTTATGTAAGCAGAGCAATATATTAGACTAAGTAACGCTGCTGGTCTTGCAGACTGACTTGTGATATCTTTGATCTCGACATTTTTAAACAGGTTATCAAAAAATGTGTGCACGGCTAACCTTACTCAATGGAACTAGGTTCAAGTGAACATAGCAATACATAGTAAGAGAGTGAGTGACATTGCTGGTCTTGCAGACTAACATGTGTTGAATTTGATCTCCTCAAAGTTTTCAAGCAGCTCATCAATAAATGTGTGCACGGCTAACCTTACTCACTGGCACTAGGTTCATGTAAGCATAGCAATGTGTTAGATAATAGAGTGAGTGTGATCTTGACCAGTGTTGAATCTAATCTCCTCAATGTTTTTTAAACAGCTTATCAATAAGTGTGTGCGCGGCTATTCCTACCCACTGGCACTAGGTTCATGTAAACATAGCAAAGTGTTAGATAATAGAGCGAGTATGATCTTGCTGGTGTGCAGACTAACCTGTGTTAAATTTGATCTCCTCCTCATCGTTCTTGAGGGGCCGGTCGTGCAGGCGCAGGTACACCTGGATGGCCGTTCTGGCCGCACGGAAGTAGAACGGATGCGACCGCAGCACGTCCTCCAGCCTCATCAGCCGCACATATGAACGCAGAGTCATCTTGCGCAGGCAGTACGAGTGGAAGTCGAACTGGTCTTCGATTATCTCGGAAAAGTGCTAAAAAAAGAATAAAGAAATAGAGATAAGTTAGGGAGTTTATAAGTGGGGGTTGTAGGTGTGGTCTATGTGAAACTTCAGTCTTTGATCCAGTGAAACAGTGCTCGGTGTGTTCCAAATTAAAACAAGGCATGAAATTCTTATATATTTAATAATATTAAATTGGATCTCATTACCCTGTCGACTTGGTGGGCTTCTTTTAGGGCGTAGCCCCACATTTCCATCCTCTGGTAAGCCACAGCACATTCCGTCTGGAACCACATGCACTGCATCTCGTTAAGGTTCTCTCTCGCAAGAACACCTGAAACCAAAACAATAATTTATGCAATCAACCTTTCCATCATAGGTCACGATTAAGAGAAGCAACCACCTTAGACCATTCAAAAAAATAATTGCTTATTTGATTAGTACGAGGGTTATTTGTAATATTAAGTTCCCATAGCACTACAGTCCTGAAAAGCGCTGTTTTGGTGGATCCAAGTATGGACACAAGTGTATGAGCGTACACAACGTGCGCAAATGGTGCAGAGAGTTCAAGAACGGGCGTACTGACGTCCATGATGAGGAGCGTTCCGGACGGCCTTCTGTCTCTGACGAAACCATCGCAAAAGTAGGGCAGAGGTTCTCTCAGATTGAAGAGTGACGGTTCGTAAGCTCTCCAAAATGATCCCTGACATCAGCAAAACCTCTATTGACAAGATTTTGACAGAGCACCTAGGGTATGCTAAGGTTTGCGCGAGGTGGGGGCCAAGAATGTTGACCGAAGACGCCACCAATGACCTCATTGCAAAATTTTAATGGGGTATTTTCAAACACCCACCCTACAGCCCGGACAGCCCCAAGTGACTACCATCTCTTCCCTGACATGAAGAAACACCTGGGTGGAACTCATTTCGGCGACAGAGAAGAGCTGGAAGAAGTGGTTCTCAGGTATCTGCATGGCTTGGCGGCAGATTTTTTTACTCGGGCATTCAAAAGCTCGTATTTCGCATGCAAAAATGCATTGACCTCAGTGGCAACTATGTAGAAAAATAGGTAAAAGTCTGAACTTATAATATATAGATAACCCTCGTAAATACTATTGTGAGCAAAAATACCGGGAAATTAGATTCTAAGAGGAGGCTTAACCTAGTCAATTTCACGCAATTATTAGGTGATGACCTATCCATGTTTTGATTCGCCGCTAATATTGCTTATCTATGGCACTTAAAACGTAAACCACTCTCTTACAATGTGCTATTGTTGTTGGTTTGATATAACAACTGGTAAAAATTTCATTATTACATTCAATATAAATAAATAAAATATACATATTAGTTTCCTGTTCAAAAATCAACAATAAGTCATAGTACTGACATCTATTGATATAATAATTAAATCCATTTTGTAAATTTAGATTAATCGATAAATCAATATAATATTTTTGGCTTCCACCAAGAGATGGAGCTGTTAAAAATTTAAACATACCCAAACACAAAGGAGAATTGAAAAATATTATTTCCATACTAGTGCTTATTCAATTAAATTTAAAATAATCTTCCCTAAAAATATACTACTCTAAATCAATTTTCCGAAAATTTTACATTTTATAATATCACAATATGACACATTTTCTTACCCAAGCACATATACAGACAGAATAGAAACTAGATATATATGACACTTACCATTTTTAAGGATGGTTTTACATTATTTTTTTTATTTAAACATTAGAATAATAAAATCTATTATAAATCAACCAACAAAAAAAAAATGGCAAAATTGATTAACTTATTAAATTAATCTACAAAAATATATAATTATGAATTAATTGAATTAAACAATTAGTCTTGGAAAGACCAGAATGGCTTTAGCTCAAATCAATACCCGCCGGCAAAGGTTTTATTTTAAGCAATCAATTTTTTTAGGTATTATTAAGAAATATTTTACAGAATGACAAGCTAGTCTACCCAGCTGTCATAGTCTACTGGGCACGGCACTTTCAGACTATGCCGCCTTACGAGACTAATCAGTTCATAACTGATCATAGTCTGAATGAGTGCATTATTAGACTGTTCAACCACATCGCCTTGGATGATGAAACATTCCACGAAAGTGAGGCCCAGTTCAGACACAACCCACGAATTTATTTGGAAGATTAATTTGATAGTCATCTATTTAATGATCATTGGGACTTTCTGTTGCTTGTTTTTATTGTTTCATATTTCTTAAGTACTGAATCATAAGTGCTTTAACACTATCCAGTCCGCGTGTTAGGCGATTAAACCTACGCTGGAGGCAGACTGATTTTTTAAAGAATTGCTAAATGTATCGTCATGTGTTCGAATAAAATTAAATATGACCCTCACTGAAAAGGTTTGAGATCTTTGAATTATGGTTGAAAGTAAAAACAACACATTTGTTGTGCGATCAGCCACTAACGTTTGAAAAAACATCGCAAGCCGTGTATAGTCGGCCACTAAGCCTTGGCGAAACGATCACACACATGTTGTGTGACCCGCCTTTAACGTTCGGCCTGACACACAATGTGTAATCGGACTGGATAGTGTTTAAGTAAAAAGGGTAAAGCGCAAATGGTGTGACTGTATATATACCTTCCCTGGTGAACTTGGCACACATGGCCTCGGCACAAGGAATGCTGTCAGCTCTCAGGAGGTACTTGGCACACTTGCTGTTGATGTAACGATCAGCCGTGTCCAGGGCCTGCGCTTCTTCAAGCCACTGTATGGCTTCACGAGGGTTTCCAGCGTGCTGAAAACAATACTAAAAAATTAAGCAAACGCACACGACCATAAATAATATAGTGGTACCTCAAGATACGATTTTAATTCATTCGATAACTTAGCTCGTATATCAATTTGCTCGTATTTCGAAGCAATTTTTCCCATTGAAATTAATTGAAATGCCATTAACCTTCAAACGCTCAGTGGCCCCATACGGAACTGCAAATTTGCATCGTTCAATGCCCTAGCAGGCCAATGTTTGTAATGTTTCGTCGCACAATAGATTCTTCCATGAACTTACTTTCATACTATTATTACAAATTAATGTAATCCGATTGTAAAATGAACCATAAGCACTCCTGTATGGGACCGTAGGGCATTGAACGACGCAAATCTGCAGTCCCGTAAGGAAACCACTGGGCGTTTAAAGGTTAAAGAGAATTAAATAGAAGAAATAAACTGGTTTCATATAGTGTACAGTGGTACCTCGACATACAGTTTAATTCGTTCCGCAACCTTGCTTGTATTTCAAATTACTCGTATCTCAAAGCAAAGGCACAAAACGCGAGCACAACTTATCAAAGATGCTTTTACAGCGAGAGCACACTGATAACTGATTCTCTGACCGTGGCCGGGGGATTCACGCGGGGAAGCGTGACGCGCGGTTCGTGTGCAACCTGCCGACCCACTAAGCCGATTGCTCGTACCTCAAATTTTGTTCTTATTTCAAAGTGAAAAATCGCTCGCTCAACGCCTCATATCTCAAAAACTCATATGTTGGGGTACTCGTATGTCAAGGTACCATTGTATTTGTATTTCGGTCACAACGAAACATACACATAACTTAAGTGCATGTGTAATTTTAGTCACTGCTTTTCTCATCACTAGTATTTGCCGGATTAAAAAAACCTGTCCAAAGAAGTTTGTTTCTTCCTCCCTTTCAGAATGTTGCGGAAACACATAAGGCAAGTGTATTAAACGTTTGAGTGCTGAGCTCTTCTCATAATATGTACCAAAAATGCGTATTGAAAAACAGGGGGAAAAATATCATAATTTGGTCAAATATTAAAATCTTTTGTAAATTATTTTTGTTTGTTAAAAAACTTTTGCATTATGACATAAAAATTATATTTTTATGTCATATTATCTAATGATATATATATATATATAATAAGAATTTATCATCCAATATAAATAAATATTCGGTTTCTTAGTTATCCCCATCTCTAATATCACTGCAACGAATTCTCTCATTTCTGGCAGTGTCACTGGCTTCCATAATCTTGCACGCGATCTTGGTTTCAACGGAACGGCGGAATTCAAAAACTGCTGCGCAAATCGATTGGTCTCTACTACCACAGTTGTAAAAAAGATCATTTGTAAAAATCGTGTTGAAAAAGAGGTCCTGCGTCCTTAGAAGAAGGATGTCTTGGGCCGGGTATCTCAAAAAAACTGTTGGTAGACTCGTTTGAAAAATCTATGTTCGGAGGTACTCTCACAAATACAAGATTGTCGTCACATCGTCTATATATAGACTCTACGCACTTTTTGAAAGATACACGATCGTCGATATATTGACGACTAGCACACAAACGGTTAAATAGCTCTTATGTATTGTGGCTAGCACTCACACAGCTTGATCAGCGTATTGTTTTGAGCTAGATGTACAGATGTGAATATGACATTGTTCTTTCAATTTCTTAAAATAACAAAGTTCGCCCATGATTTCGATAAAACACATGCGTGTTATCGGCGTATAAAAGGGGATAAATTCACGACACGCCGATGTGTTTACAGCATAAAGGTTAAGCATACCTTGTATATGCGCCCCTTGGTGACGAATAGCTCGATCAGAGTCGGCGTGTGTTCAATAGCCGCATCAATGTGTTCTAAAGCCTTAACGGGGTCCCCGAGATGGTCGTAGTGCTGCGCAGCGTAGTAGAAGGTCCACAGCAGCGCGCTGGCAGGCTGCTTGACTTCGCTCTCATCTCCGCCGAAGCAGCCATTCAGAGGCAACCACTCCATGTACTGTTTCAGCAGCGATTCTATCGTTTCCGCTTTCCCCTTGTCCGTGTACAGTGACCTGAAAGCATGAAGAAAATTATGCATTAGACCAGTAATAATCGAAAGGAGCCTCGAAATAAAAATTCAATTTAATAATTCATTTGGAATTTCCAAGAGATTTGCTGAATTTTTTTCCAGCATTCGTGTATGCTGATAAAATTCCTTTTTAAAACTAACCTATTGCCAGGAGGTATAGCTCAATGGTCAAAGCGTTTGCTTTGCAAGCCAAAAGTTGTGGGTTTGATCCCGGACGGAGATTAAAAAAATAGAAGGTTCTTAATCGATTTCTGAGAATATAACTCTAAAATACCCCCGGTTGGATGTGAATTTATTCCTCACCCGTAAAATGCCAGTCAAAGCCTATGAATTAAAATTGGTGGTAGACTAAAGTCGTCCCGTGAAGACCACCCATTCATAGTAAATTCCTGTAATAATAAGGATGATGCATGAATCTCTGGCTGTAGTCTATGACGCTTATGGATCAACACTCCACATGCAGCGCTTCCGCAGAATTCCACAGATGAGAGTTCAGAATTACTATCATCATTTGACGGCATTCTCTTGTATGTGTTTACATAAAAAAAAAACCTAACCCCATGAAAGTGCACTTAAACTGCGGTTGTTTTGTGTTTTTTTTGTATACCGTATCCATTCCATATTTGAAGATATGGACATCGTAATTGCCATTTCACAATTTTGTTAACTCAGATTGTCTACTGATGATGAGCTCTACGCTCCTGAGGCCTGAATTTTTTTTTCGGGGGCATGTAAAGAACTTACATTTGAAAAAATATTTTTTAAAAAATTAAGCTTGGTCGTATTTTTATCTGATGGTATTTGAAAGCCAAACAAACCCTTTACCATAAGTTGATAACTAAAAGGAGTATGGCAATATATATTCTTCTTCTTTAGCCTCGCCATTTCCCATTATCTGGGGTCGGCTCTCCTTGTACACATTCGCCATATCTGCCTATCCTGCGCTGTATTCTCGGTCAAGCCCAGAGTTTCAAGATCCTTGTCTACAGTTGCAGTCTAGGTTGCCTGTGATCTTCCAGGTCTTCTTCTCAGCGTGGGTATGTTGAGGGCTTTCTTCACCATGTGGTCCTCATCTCTCCGTGTCACATGCCCATACCATCTTAGGCGGTTTTCCCTTATCAGGTATCTTTTCAGGTATGGGGGCCACCCGAAATGAACCCCCGAACATGCTCATTTCGAACTCTGTCCACTCCTGTCACACCGCCCGCCCATCTCATTATCTTCATCTCTGCCACATGAATCCTATCCAAGTCATGTTTCAGCGAGGTCTAACACTCTGATCCGTAGAGCATAGCTGGCCTTACAGCAGTTTTATAAATTTTACCGTTGGTCCTAACTGGAATCTCACAAAACCCCAGAGAAAGACCTCCATTTCAGCCATCCTGTGTTTATTCTATGCTCCGCGTCGGATTCAGTTTTGGCGTCTAAGGATATCACACAATATATATTGCCAATGGTAATAAAAGAATTACCAGAACACCCACAAAATATATATATATATAGGCGGATAAAGCCCAGATTGTGTGACCACGGTTATTGTGTAATCTTGAAAATGGTGATCATAGATTAGTGGCTACCTGAGGTCCACGAACAGGGGCGGCACCCCCTTGTGCAGGCCGCTGCGAAGGTAGGCGTCCACCAGGCGGCGGAAGGCCGCGCCCTGCGCCACGTCCAGCGGTAGGCGGCGCGGCGCGATGGCCCGCGGGAAGCGCCGCTGCCACTCCTCGAAGAAGGCCACGCGGCCCTCGGGCGAGCTCACCTCGCGCGCCTCCAGCAGCTTGCTGTAGTACAGCACGTTCTCGGGGTTGCGCTCCAGCAGCCGAGTGAAGATCTTGTCGGCCTCGCTCAATCTGAAAAATGAAAAAAACCTTGACTTGTTGAATTTAACCTTTATCACTCGAGAAAAAAAACACAAAGGTCCTCAGCAGCTGAGATGTTCTTATAGAGTCGTCACAGGCTGCCTCAAACCAACACCCATTTCAAAACTATACCCCTTGGCTGGTATCGCACCACCAAACATAAGACGCAAATTCACATGCGCCGAAGAAATGTGTAAGGCAATCAACCAACCGTCCCACTGCTTGTATAATCAGATACGCCCAACACCCAGACTGAAGTCGCGAAGCAGCTTTCTGAGATGCACACAACCTCTCACATCCGGCCCTGAAAATGAGAGACTCCAGCTCTGGCGACAAGTCGTATCAGAAGATTTCATTACTCCAAGGAAGGCCTCCCAACTGACAAGAACCTTGACTGGCGGACCTGGAAAACCCTGAACAGATTAAGAACCGGAGTTGGTAGAACAAAGGACAACCTCGAGCGGTGGGGAATGCTGTCAGGGAGAGTCATTATTGTGCGACTGCGGAGACCTGCAGACCGCCTCACACCTAGGATCCTGTTCCATGTGCCTAACAAGATGCACACCTCAAGACCTAATGCTAGGCAACATATGGGCTATTGATGTTGCCAGATACTGGGCAGAAATAATTTGACGTCGCTGACACGAAGAAGAAGAATGTTGCAAAATTCTAAATTAGATGATCCATTACTGAATATAAAATCTATTTAATTTCAAATGTAAACTATACATAACAACTGTTTTTTATTTGTTTCTTGGAAAATCTATCACAATCTATATAAACTGTCTAAAAATCAATTAAAAAATCCATTTAAAAGCGCCACAGTTACAAGATTAATGGAATGAACTTTTGATAAACTATAATATTTTATTAACTAACACAGCGTGCCATGGAGAGATCCATGCTCGGAGTGTCGCCAAAAGATAGAATACGAAATGAGGATATTCGCAGAGAACTCAAGTAGTGAAGGCTACTAAACGAATAGGCACACTCAAGTAGCAATATGACATATCTGGTAAAAAGACGACGGTCGACGAGGATTGGCGCCCAAGAACTGGCAAACGAAGCATTGGCCGACCCTCTGAAAGATGGACTGACTGTAAGAAGAATATCGGGAGTGACCTGGATGCGGAAGGCAGAGGATCAAAGAGGATGATGATGAGTCATGCGGGAGGCTTACGTTCAGCAGTGGACGGATACAGGCTGATGACGCACCTATAGGCAACTAGCCTCCGCTGTATACCTTTTTAGCTTGAGCTTGAACTCTCCCGCCGTCTCCTGCACGGCGAGCTTGTCCAGGATCTGCGGCGAGAACTTGTCCAGATGCGCCAGGGCGCGCTCGTACTGCCCGGCCTCGGCCAGCACCATGTTCTGGTACAGCAGCAGCTCCGAGTGCTCGTAGTCCAGCTGCACCTTCATCTGCGAGCGGCGGAAGGTGTCTAGGATGCTGTGCGCCGTGTCGTAGTCCTCCAGCAGGTGGTAGCTCATCGCGAAGCCGATCCACGAGGCCCGCTGCGTGGGGCTCTGCATGAACAGCTGGTAGCGAGTGTCCTGGAAACACCAAAAATAACATTTAAAACATATATTTGATTTTTTAATTTAAGGCCTAAGGCCCCCGGACCGGTCGCCTTGTACCTGCGCTCTGGGAGCACTTACCAAGGCATTATCACGTCGGTATTTCAACGGTAAACAACTTCTTCTTCTATATAAAGGACAAATGCGACCTATCCTTAAATACGGCAGTCACCTTTGGACTGGAGCCCCAAAATACCTTCTAAACTTAATTGACTCAGTTCAACGAAGAGCAATTCATTTGATAAACAATAACACTTACGTCTAACCTGCAATCAATGGAATACAGGCGTAAGATTGGTTCTCTTAGTCTTTTCTGCCTTTATTAGCACGGTCGCTGCTCTTCGGAACATAAAGAACTAATTCCTCCTGCACCCACCGACAACCGACAAAATCGTCTTACACTTGCCGAACATCCATACACGGTTAATATATGTCGACCAAGAACTGGCAGTTTCCAAAACTCCTTCCTTAATGCCACCGGTAAGCTATGGAATGCTACTCCAGCGTCTGTGTTTTCTCCATCCTACAATCTGGATCTCTTCAAGAAACCGATAAATATACACTTGCAATCTCCCTAACCCACACACAAACACGAACACAACACACTTTTCCAGCCTCCCTGGCTGAGCGCCATAGAGTCCACTGGTCTTGACCGGGTGTGCTCTCCTGCATGCGATTACATAAAAAAAAATCAGAGTATTTTCTCGTTGTACAAGTAACGGGCTTTGGTGAGCAACACCAAACGTGGGTATAAAAGTAAGGGAAAGGCTCTTTAGCGTAATCCAAAAGAAGACTGGACTGGTTGGATATGTCGACCTCATCGCTACGGAGTCCAACTATCATACCTTTTCTGTATACGCGGCACCCTTCGGCGAATAAGTCCAAATTTTAAAGTCTAAATTACCTACTTTTATTTAAAATATATAACATAATATAACATCATAAAGCTTGGGCGGTATATGAACCAATAGCGTCTGAATGACAAATGCTTTAACCACTGGACTATGCCGCCCGGAAAATTTAATCATTTCTAAGTTCCTTACATACCCCAATAGGATAGAGCCACCCCTTAAAAATATAACAAAAATGCTGATTATTGAACATCCAAATATTTCTCTGGTCTACAAGGTGGTACAGCCGCAGTCTATGCAAGTTAGTGGGTTATTTGCCCTGGAGGCTCCCGGGAATCATCAATGTTCCAATGTGAACATCCGGGTATATAGGTTCTTCCAGCTCTTCTCTATCGCCGAAATGCGTTCCACCCATAGTAGTCTCCATAGATTTCGCACAGCTGGGAATGGATTTCTACCGGAGAAATGTTTTTTGCAGACAGGTAACAGATCACCGAGCGCAGCTCACACTTGGTAGATGAAGCGAAGGGGAGAACCATCAAGCACGGCTGCCAAGGCAAGACTGAGCTCCGCAGGCAGCTCGCTAGGGAAGGGATTTGGAGTGGGGGAACCAAGGTTCACTACAGAATCACGGGATCCACCATAACAGTACTTTTCAGGACTGTAGCGCCATGGGAACCTTATTTTACGGATAACCCTCAAATGATGCCGATCGATACAACATTTTATTTTAAAAATGTGAAGTAGTAAGCTAATCACCTTGTACCCTTCCATGTCCCTCATCTGTATCTGCAGCAGCGACAGATCCCTCAGGATCTGGATGTTGTCCTTCTCCCATTTGAGAGCGTTGCGATAGCACTTGATGGCCTCGTCATACTTCTTGTCCGAGCGCTGTAGCAAGCCGTTCACGTGCCAGCACACGTGCGACTTCAGGTCGTTGCGCAGCCCTCTCCTCACATACTCGTAGGCCTCCTCCTTCCTGCCGAGGCAGTTCAGCGTGAGGCCCTTCATCGCCAGCGTTTCTGAAAATATAAACACAATATTTCAATTTTCAATTATTTTTTTCCTTGCAGAAACATTATATGTTGGTATACTCCTGAATGTGTTAACATAAAAATAAAAATATTTAAATATATTTTTAATATTGATAATTTATATTTTATTTTGAATACTTCATAGAAAATCCAAAATTTATCTTGTTTTGAATGTTATTATGGAAACCAAGACATAAATACAATGTCTGACTTAGATAATGATAAATTTGCAATAGATTTTCTTTTTAAAAATGGTAAAGTTTACCATTCGATGCACAAAAAATGGATGATAACCGCGTAAGAATAATAAATTCAAAAATTATCACTGAACTGACACAATTATGACTGAAAAAATTAATTAAAAACAGAAAAACGCATCACTTGTGTAAAGTCACAAACAAAAAATATGAAATAAATAACCTTTTATATGCAAATAATAACATAAAGAGGGGGTTTTAATTGCATTAATCGACGATATTTCGTGTTTTTATTTCGTAATATAGGGCGTGCATCACTCACTTTATGTAGCACCAAAGGCAACCTAACCTCAAAACGATTTGACATTTGTCGAAAAATCGCATTTTTTCGCATTAAAACCAACCAAAAACATCAGTTACACACAAATTATGTGTTTCTACATTGATTTCCATATAAAAACGATATATTTTGTCAATACTATACGTTTTACGTTCATATAAAATATCGCATGCTCTCCATGAAGATAACGAAAAAAAAAAGTATTTTATTTCAAAGGAGACTGAATTTTGTGATTTATTCATAAATAAATAATAACATTTTATAGAATTATTTTTAATTTAATTAAATAAAACAGACATTGCTTAAATTAAATATATGTATCTATCTACTTATGGAGCAATTATTTTTTTATCAAAATGCATCCTGAACTAAGATTGTTTTTTATGTATAGTAATATCCTTAAGCTTTTTTTTAACTAAATAGCTTAGCGATAGATGATGTGACTAGATAGTAGTCTTATATATAATAATATGAAACATCTATTTGATGCATGAATGAAGGCTTTATGATTTTTTGTAGATCATATTTGTATTTTATTAACTGATTTTACCTCCATGTTCGGTGAATTTAGGATTGGACAGGATCTGTTTTGCAAACTTCAATCCATTTTTGTATTGTTTATGTTCATAACAGCGCTGAAAATAAGAAAAAAAAACAATTCAAATATGTTAAGCACTCGAAATCTTTACAAAAATTCATGACATAAAAGAAGAATAATATCTGAAAGTATGAAGACTTATATCGTGAAAAATAGTGAATTGGAATAAATATAACATAGTGATTTAGTAAGTGAAGGAGGTTAAAAATAATTTTATCGTCATTTGTATTAGCATACATGCTAGCAAGTAATGAAGATATGATTCGTATATTAAACATATATGTAATTGACTTTTTTTAATAATCAACGTATGACTAGTTGCTGTATATATTTCGACATGAATAAAGTGTGAATATTACGTATTTACAGAGTTATCTCTGTGAGTAGATTGAGAAAAATAACAAACCACCAGCGAACTTTAGTCCGTCTAAAAATAGTGTAAACAAGCGATATTTTAAAACATTTTTTACAGACCGAAAGGTTAATTGTGTATCGTTTATTACGTAAGTTTATATGCATTTTTCATGCATGCTGACAGGGGAATTAATTCATGATTTTGCGTGGTAAAACTCGAGGAAGATAGGATGTCTGGTTTGGGGCAGGCGGTTTTTAAGTCGGTTGCGAGTGTTTTTTGGGGTTATGGGGATGTTTACCAGGATCCTCTTGAAGAGGGCGTTCTCTTTAGGGGGCAGCGGATTGCTGGAAGGCATTTTTTGGCCGCTGGAAGAGACTCTGGGGGACTAAGGAGCCTGAGCACCTCGTGGCTGGCTCTCAACCCGACTAGTGAGTCGATTTAGCCCGGTGTTGCCGCAAGCGAAATTATCAACAAACAATTACTAAAAAATATTAGTAGGTTATAATTTTAGAATTAATTATAAATATTTAGTTTTGATTCACAATTTAATTTAATGATGACATGTCTCGGCCTTCCTGACGACCATCTTCAATAATTCTTCAAATCTCTTCAAACATCTTCAAATCTTTGGAATGGTCGAAACATGTAATCATTATTAATTAATTCTAAAATTATAATTATGCAGTTTCACCAAGTATTGTCAGTTGATAACCCTAATGTTATAAATAGGTTAATCAAGACAAAAAAATGTATTTCGATTACAGCCGTGTTTTTGGGCAAAACTTCAATTAAGTGTATTTTATTTTATTTAATCAATTCCTTTTGTGGTATAATTTATTTTTATACTTTCCGCTCATATTAGATTTCATATTTTTAAAATAATACAATTATCACGACTGTTCTTTCAACAAAAAATCTAACAAGCAAATTATGACCAGCCAAATATGCAGGCATTTTAATAATCGTTATTCAGAAGCATATTTGATTTTATATAATAATTAATTCATTTTTTAAATAACTTGCGGTTGATAATCATTTTCTATTAGATATATAAAATGATAAGGTTGGTCTTCTAATTTTTAAATGTTATAAAACACACATTTAAAATATTTTATAAATAAAGGGTAAGGGATCTTTTTTCATTTTAATGTGTAAGTATTGAATCGTTAAAATGATTTATCAATAATGTAATTCCGAAAAAATAACCGTTAAATCTGACAAGTCATATTTTTTATTAATATATCGATGCAAAAATAGATGAAGTAAAAAAACAGTACTTGGGTGACTGTCATTTATTTGAGAAAATACAATAATTTACTAAAAAGTACAAAATAAATTTGTGAAATTGCCCGTTAGTAAACTCTACCATCAACACCATTACTATCAATAGAGTTCGGCGTCACAAAACTGTTAGAAAACAATTTAACACAAATCAAATAAACAAGACATATGAAAAACTGTATTCAAATTTTGTTCAAAAAATTATTCTTAATATTACGTTTGGTATTTTCAGAGCTTTTCATTCCCGTAGGATAAGAGCTTCGATACAAATGTCACGACAGTGATATATTGTATTATTATGTAGGTATTCAAAATATAATAGAACTCTTGATACTTTTACTATGAAACAGGAGTTATAGGTACAAATATATTTATGAGAAAGGGATATTTTCATAACGCTTAGGTAATTAATTGTCAATACTCGATGAAACTGCAAAATTTTACGTATATTTTTATTTAACAAATTAAAAATAATTACTTCTACTTCACATTTATTTTTAAATGATTGTACATGTTTCGTACCTTTTCAGGTCTATGCTGAGAAATGTTGTAATCAGTTATTTTTTTAATTTAAATTAATATAAATTAATGAATGTATAATTTCTCCCGAAAAATTAACTATAATTTAATAAAATATAAATTATGAAATCACTAATATTAGAAAAGTACTGATGAAATCATAATATTAAAAATTCCGAAATTATATTATTTGTACACCATAATAAGATTTCTTAACGTTTTAATACAAACGTTTGAATTATACCTATTGTATGCAGACTTGATTATTTTCAAATCGAAAACCTATTATAAAACGCATTTGTATGTACCATTTATCGACCCTTTAGGCATTTATCCTTTTAGAAATAATATAAGCACATATTATATATCCTAATTACCTATTGTATATATGTACACATTTTAAATTTATAAGCGAATGTACTAATGACAAAATTATTCAAACTCTTTTATTACATACAACACCGGGATACATTTTGTATCAAATAGTACAAACATCAACCTCGTTAATATAAAAGAATATCTTGTTCCAAGATCAGGCCAAGATACGCCGTTACGTTATTGAGCGTCGTACGAAACGTCAAAATACGAGCCAACAATAAAGTAAATCGCGTGTTCGATGACATAAAGGCTTAACTTGTTGTTAACTATGAACAAGATATGCTTTTCTGCGAAATAATAAATCTTGTACTGCTGTGGTGAGGTGTGTCAACACAACAGCAGCTTCTTCAGTTGCCCTCGAGCTGTCGTCCGATGAGAGTGTGTATTTGTTCCACGTATTCAATACAAAACGAGTTTTAACTCTTGCAAACGTGTATCATTACAATATTAAATTATATTATTATATCGTGCAATGAAATTCGACAACATGCGATCAGGACACGCCAGATGTCCACCGTACCTGTTAATCGGTTTGCTTCTCATAACAATATTGCTGCTTTGCAACTGGTGGTCTCTTGCCACTCAAAACTATGAACTGTTGAAACAAATGGACGATATGGCCGAGCAGTTAAACGTTTGTTCGGACGACAGAGTCGTCTGCTTATCGAGGAGAAACACCGCAGAGACTCAACTGAGAGAAGCGGAATCCAAATCGACAATTTCTAATTCTAAATTTGAAGGAGAGATCAAAAAATTGAAAACGGATATAGCCGATTACAAAGATAGAGGCGACAAGGCGAAACAGGACGCTGAGATTTGCACTACAGAGCTGGAGTCTTTGAAGAAAGTGGACGAAAGCAGAATGACAACATTGGCTTCTTTGCGTTTAGAAAAAGAAACTCTTTTAGGGCAGTTGAATGATGCTAAGGATAAAATAAAAGAATTAGAGAGTTCGGATAAGATCAAAAGTAAGGTTGTGTCTGCTGATACTGCTCAGATACCTCTGGTGAAGACTTCCTCGGCTGCTATGCCCAAATACACGGCTTCTCCTGCTGTTTCAAAGAAGGACAAGCTTCCCGAAGAAGTGCTGCCTTTTCCCAATGACGGACCCGTGAACGATGCTAATCATGATATCGAGAATGTCCTCGAAAATGCTGCGAATGAGGAGCAGGACGATGGCATGCCTGATGCTGATGTGATGAAGAAACCGCCTGTCATATCATATTAATGATTTATGTAAGACACTCCTGTTAAATGATTATTTGGTAACACTTTACATGGTGCATAAAACATTGAAACCTTTTATAAAATCAATTCATGCACAATATATACAATGATAATGATTTCTCTAACATTTCTCATTGTTAAATTTACTATTTCAGCAATAAAAATACCATTTTTCACTTCTTGAAAAGCTGTTTTATGGGATCTTACAACAAAATTAGTTTAAAACTAATGATTGATATAGACGTCACACGCCATGAATGGGTTAAGTCTGCTTATACCTAATCTGTATTTAACATTTATTTTATTACTTTATGTAAAATATTTTTAGTCCTTAATAAACTGACGGTTTTAAATCAAAATAACGAAAACCGTCAGCTTTTTTTGCTGCTCCCTGTATTATTTGTATTGTACTGCAGATTCTCTTTTGAATCTGTTTATAATATAATTATGTTTCAAAAAATATAATTAATCTGATAAAAGAAAATTATTGTTATTATTCATTTACAAAACTTGTTTTGTTTTTTAGAATTTAAAAAAAAATCTTTTAAACATTTAAAGAATCATCAATTGTGCAAAAAGAATAAACCTGTTTTTTTGGTTTTTGAAATTTAAATATGCAAATTGTGTGAAATAACTGTAAATAAAAACATGAATTTATATTAACTGGTTTATTATATATATTTTTATAATGTATTATGTAACATGGTATTGATTTTTTTTAAATATTTTTTTTGTATAACTAAAAATTTATATATTTTTTATTTTAAATTTCTATATAATATTGTCAAGTAAACAGTAAATTATGTATGTTTTACTATTTACAATAATTATATAAAAAAAATATGTTTTTTAAATGTTGTAAACTGTCAGCCCTCCTGTAGTGTCGAAATTTGAACCGCGCTATAAAATGTTTGTCTTCCCTACCATGTCCGTTCCATATCTGGAACATATGGTCCATAAATCGCTGTCGTTCAGTTCTTGTCCCAAGACATCTCTGCTCCCGAAAGTTCATTTGAGAACATATATGGTAGTCATCCACATTTATTGCAAGAGCCCGGAGACTTGATGATTATGTAGCTTTAGTATCCATGTCATATTTTGGATGATTTGTTAATTAGAATTTTTAATATGATCATTTGATTAGACTTCGCCACCTGTGGACTTCTATTCTTATTCTTCCTATGTCGGCCAATGCTTCGTTTGCCAGTTCTTGGGCGCCACTCCAATGCTTTTCTTCCCCATCGACCGTCGTCTCTTCTAGAGATATGTCCTGCCCATTGCCACTTGAGTGTGCCTATTCGTTGTGTAGCCTCCACTACTTGAGTTCTTAATCGGATATCGTTTCAGATTCTATCTGTTAGCGAAACTCCGAGCAAGGATCTCTCCATAGCACGCTGGGTGACCATATAATGGGTAAGACTTGCTGTTATATTCCACATCTCTGCGCCATAAGTTAATACAGTCCATTTGGCACTAAGGAGGAAGCATAACCCAAAATGTACATTAACTTTTTTTTAAAAACCGCAAATGTTATAGCAAAAATCTCTTTTGAATTGCACGCTATAAGAAGGTTGTCTGTATTTATTTTTTAAAGATTAATTTTATTTATACAATTTTTATGTAATTATAAAAAAATACGAATTATTATTATTATATACATTAAATTAAAGATGTTCAAACTTGTCTTCCTTTTCTAATACATTTAGGATATTTTAATGCAACATATCTTCCCAATATTGTTAATTTAATTAGAGTTCACATTGATCAACTGTTCTTTGTATAAAGTTTCGTGCACTCTGTGTGCTTCCTCAGTCATTCACTTGTTATCAATCGTCATGTTTGATAGTTGAATTTAAGTAATATCCATTGATTCATAGTCTTAGAAAGAAATTCAATAGGCTTATAATAGTCCATTTGTCAAACAATGATAATTATTAAGTAATAAACATTCACTTAATTTACAGTACAATACATAAGCGTCTACTGGTTTTTAATGCTACGTATTAACACAGTAGAGAGTTTCACTTTTCTTTTGATCCGATGATGAATGGCAACTACCGTTATTACCACGGTCGCTTCTCTTTGGAACTTAAAGAACTAATTCCTCCTACACCCACTAACAACCGAAAAACACGTCTTACACTTGCCAAACATCCATACACGGTTAATGTGTGTCGACCAAGAACTGGCAGTTTGTAAAGTTCCTTCCTTAATGTCACAAATGCTCTTCCAGCATTTGTGTTTCCTCCTTCCTACAATCTTGATCTCTTCAAGAAACAGATATACACTTTCAATCTCCCCAACCCATACACAAACACAAACACAAATTCCTCATATCTCAAAGCAAATTTCCCCACTGAAATTTAAATAGCTAGCACAACTTATCAAAGATGCTTTGACAGCGAGAGCACACTGAAAACTTAATCTCTGACCCTGGCCCGGGGATTCACGCTGGAAAGGGTCGAAAACCGGCTGACCCGCTAAGCCGATTGCTCGTATCTCAAATTTTGCTCATATTTCAAAGCAAAAAATCGCTCGCTCGACGGCTCATATCTCAAAAAAATCGTATGTTAGGGTACCGCTATATTTCTGTTGAAAGTAATCATTTAGAAATAGTGGGTTTATAATATTCAGTTGTAGAATTAAGTTCTGCAGCAGTTTTTATCAGTTTTAATTTTAATTGCTTGGCTGATAGCGACTCTAGCATTGCGAGCGTGTCGAGTCATGAAACATGTGTTATAAATGTTAAAGCAAATATTAGTATTGACCCAATATAATGTTTTTTATATTCCCGGTAATGCGAATGCAATATTCGAGCTTGTAATACGTTTCGACTAACATTTTGTACATTAATTTTTACCTGCAAGTGATTTAAATACACTTATAGTCAAAACTATAAAGAGTATGCATTGAAAATGAGCGTTTTGTATTGAGACTCATAATTCTGCAGGCATATATCCGATCGGGCTGAAATAAATTTTACCTGAAAGCTAAAACCCTAGGCTGCAAACATCAGTGGAATCCACATGCTACGTGAAGGATGGGAGAAGGTTGTAGCTGCCGATGGACAGTATTTTGAATGATCTGAGTCTGATAGTCTTCTAAATACGCTCATTTTCCATGCATACTGGCAATATATTTAAATATACAATCCTTATCTCTTCCTAGGAAAAAAATACTCTTATTTTAATTGTAACAATGGTACTTTATAGAGTTTTTTTTATATGCATTGAAGCAAAAAAATTATGTGCCCATAATTATGAAAGCGGCGTAAGTTAAGATATTAAAATAGTCATGGTTTTTGTTATATCCATGTTCATTTTCAGACAAATTAAGTTCGGCGCTTCATTGAAGCCTCAATGAAGCATTTTTTAATAAATCAATAAAATCAAACGACAATAAATATTTATTTACCTTGTTTTTTGCATGGATCACGTTATATATAGCCTCTGTTTAGGAGACTGCTGTTTCGACCAATTCGTAGACTTCCTCAATCCATCACTGTCAAGAGACAACTAAACAAAATAGAAACAACTAAACTAAAAACAATGTAAATAAATAAATATTTATTATTTATAATGGATCTCAAAGTGAATGCTAGAAACTTTGAAAATATATAAAAAAAAAAAGTTAAATTTTAACATAATTAGCCATAAATATATATGTAATTGTAAAATTCTGGTGTGCCTTCAATTTAAATAATTGTAATAAATATATATAAGTACTTTTAAAACGACAGAATGTATAAATATACAAGCTATACAAACAACAAGGTGTCAACTCATCGCAAAATCGTCAACCCTGAAGAAGACCCCTGCAATGGCGGTCGAAATATTAGATCGAAACAATTCGAAAGCCACAATACCATAAAAATACTGTGTTTGTTGTAGATGGTATTTTAAAAAACATAAATTTTACATTTAAACATAAGTTTTTCATTTTTTCATGAAATGTCATAAGGTCGTGTTTGCTGTAAATTTGTATGTATATCAGTTATCAATGATTGGTTTAACTTTGATTGGTGATAAATATTGTCTTATATTTGTTGGAGCGTGGTGAATTGCTCTCAGATTAACACTATCCGCGGGTTACGCGATTAAACTTACGCTGTAGGCCGACTGTTTTTTAAAGAATTGCTAAATCTATCATCGTTTGTTCAAATAAAATTAAATATGACCCTCACTGAAAAGGTTTGAGATCTTTGAATTATGCTCGAGAGTAAAAACAACACATATGTTGTGTGATCGGCCACTAACGTTTGAAAAAACATCACAAGCTGCGTATAGTCGGCCACTAAGCGTTGGCGGAACGATCACACACACGTTGTGTGACCGGGCCTTTAACGTTCGGCCTGGTGATTACACACATATTGTGTAATCGAACTGGATAGTGTTAAACAAGCCCCTTGTTAACGTATCGGCATCCCACCGCTGGTCTAGTGTCGCAATGTTATACTGGAGGACCAATACTCAGATGTTTTTGTAAAATTATCTATTATAATGTAAATTTTAAAATTATAACCTTATATTTGTACTTGTTTCGCCACACGGCTAAATCCAAAAGCCACAATACGATAAAATTTAATATTTTTTAAATACATATTTTTAGACATTTTCTTTCAATGTTCAATGTTATTTATAATTATTATGAAATATATATAGAAATAATATTATATATATGTTTTTAAATTAAAACAAATGCATTTATCTTATTTACTAGATTTTATTGTTATCTCCTAAAATAAGTCTCCCTAGTAGTTTTAATTATCTTTACTTTTTTAAGTGTTGTACTCAAAGTACGATTGCTACATAGAAAAATATATTTGTGTAATTATTTGTCTAATTATGAATGTTTCAACATCAGTAAAATGTATTTTTTTTATATTTAAATGTACAGTAGAACCTCGATTATCCGGACTAATTGGGGATGAAAGTAGTCCGGAAATGACAAATCCGGATAATCGAAAAAAATCATAATTGGCAAGAAAAAAACAAGTATCTTCAGTATGAATAAATTTTATTTTATTTAGATTTACAAATAACTTAAATATTAAATATTTTTTTATTATTTTATTTTTTTTATCGATTTTTGCTTAAAGCTTTTTGAAGATGCCGCGGGTATAGCTCAGTGGTCAAAGGGTTTGTTTTGCAAGGCAAAGGTCGTGGGATCGATCCCCGACGTAGATTAAAAAAGAGGATTTTTAATAAATTTCATAGCCCCGGTTGGTGTAAATTCGATTCCTCACCCGTGAAATGCCAGTCATAATCGAAAATTCGGATAATTGAGGACCAGATAACCGAGGTCCGGATAATCGAGGTCCGGATACTTTAAGTCCGGATAATCGAGGTCCGGATAATCGAGGTCCTGAAAATTGAGGTCCGGATAATCGAGGTCCGGATATTTTAAGTCCGGATAATCAAGGTCCGTATAATCGAGGTCCGGATAATCGAGGTCCGAATAATCAAGGTCCGGATAATCATCATCAGCTTGTGTCCGTCCACTGTTGAACGTAGGCCTCCCGCATGAGTCTCCATCCTCTTCGATCCTCCGCCTTCCGCATCCAGGTCACTCCCGCTATTCTTCTTATGTCGTCAGTCCATCTTGCAGGGGGTCGGCCAATGCTTCGTTTGCCAGTTCTTGGGCGCCATTCCAATACTTTTCTTCCCCATCGACCGTCGTCTCTTCGACAGATATGTCCTGCCCATTGCCACTTGAGTGTGCCTATTCGTTGGGTAGCATCCGGATAATCAAGGTCCGTATAATCGAGATCCGGATAATCGAGGTCCGTATAATCGAGGTCCGGATAATCGAGGTCCGTATAATCAAGGTCCGGATAATCGAGGTCCGAATAATCAAGGTCAGTATAATCGAGGTCCGGATAATCGAGGTTCTACTGTATAGTAATACAATGTCAAAAGTATATATTAATTTTAAAAATAGAGTGTCATGTATGTAGTAGAACTCTTTACAAGTGCTTACAAAATTATATTTAATTATATATAATATTTTATGATGAAATGTTATGGATTTTTAAAAATTGTAGTTTTGTGATGGTATGTAAAATGACTGAACTTTCATACTCCTATAAAGTTAAATAAAAGATTTTCACCGTACATCATATTTTTTATTTTTTTTCATCATCAGCCTGTGTCCGTCCACTGTTGAACTTAGGCCTTCCTCACGAGTCTCCATACTCTTCGATCCTCCTCCTTCTACTCCCACTATTTTTCTGATGTCGTCAGTCCATCGTGCAGGGGGTTGGCCAACGCTTCATTTGCCAGTTTGCACACTTCTACCCCATCGACCGTCATCTTTTCGACATATATGTCCCACCTATTACCACTTGAGTGTGCATATTCGTTGGGTAGCCTCCACTACTTGAGTTCTTATGCGGATATCCTCGTTTCGGATTCTATCTTTTAGCGACACTCCGAGCATGGATCTCTCGGTAAGACCTGCGTCTATCATCTACGTCTCTGCGCCATAAGTTAATACAGGGAAGATGCATTGGTTAAACGCCTTACTTTTAATACATTGCGGAATATTCGTTTTAACAATGTACTTTAATTTTCTAAATGCTGTCCATCCCAGTTGTATACGCCTGCCGATTACTTTTGAGAAATTACAATTTAATTTTCTATACCTTCCCATTTCAATACGGAAAGTGAAAAGCAGCATCTTTAATAAAATGGTAAGTAGCTTTCAACAAAAAAAAAAAAAAATGTGTATAGAGTACATGTATTGACAAAACGCCAGTGCCAAAACTGGCTTGCTACATTTCAACCTGGCAATTTTGATGTTGGAGATGCACCACGTTCTGGTACGCCAGTTGTAGCTTAGGAAGAGACACTATATTAAAGCAAAATTGATGCATTTAACTAATGAAAACTCCTGAGCTTAAAATATTTAATTAATGGAATTTGACCATTCATCATTATTTTAAAAGGCCTGTATTTTGTTCAGTAACTAATTCAAGGTTTTGTCAGCAAATTAAATCAATTGGCAGTTAATAAAAATGATCAGCAGTGGACTAAATAAATCGCCATTATACACTGTCATTATGAACGTGGTCAGTTATAAAATTTAAATTGCTGTAATATATTAAATATTGCTAAAAATGAATGTAAAATTAATGAATAATTAACCCATAAAATGGAAACCTAACCTAACCTATTATTAATTACTATTAATTAATTATTTTCTGCCAATTTATTATTTTTCCACTGCCAAATGATTATTCTTTACTTACCTTTTTAGGTAGTTATTATTGACCGTTTGCTAAATAATTATAATTTTACTGCCTATTAGTTGAATTAAATGCTGCTAAAAAAAATTGTTACCTTTTTAAATTCCTATTTTAAAAATAAAATGAATTTCTAAACAAAATTATAGCATTAGTAAATGTATTTTATTGCTTTTTAAACTACAATACATGTCTCATTGCAAACATAGCTTGCTTGACTTTGAGACATCCATTATCTGGTCGTATATTTTTTATCTTTGTCATAGTAATCAGTTCAAACAAAATTAATCTAAAAAGCTAATAAAAAATGTTTTTTAATTTATGGCTTTCAATAATAAAATTACAAACCAGTTCTATTTATTCAAAAAATATATTATTTACAAAAAAACTATTATTTAAAGGCATTTAAATGCATTACAAGGCTGCTTTTTTCAATTTTAATATTTAGTTATAAATATTTATTTATTTATTTACCTTGTTTTCACATGGATCACGTAACAAAAGTTCTCTATTATGAGACTGCAGTTTCGACTAACTCGTAGTCTTTCTCAATCCTTCTCTAGTTAAGAGATAACTGAGCTGCGTTGTACTTATAAGTGGTGTAACACATTTTTTGTAGGGGAGGGGGTGGGGTGTGTCTATCAGGAAAGGAGAGGGAGATAGGTAGTGTTGCAAGGATGAAGGAAGAGATAAATACATAAAAGTGGTTTAGGTATAAATTTATTTTTATTTTTTATTTATTTTTTATTTATTTTTTAATTATTATTAATATTATTCTTATATGTCGTATATATAATTTTTATACTTATTTATTTATTTAACGGAAACAATTTTAAAATTGGTGAATTAATTAAGGTATTTAGTTGGTTATTAATTATATCTTCTTTCTTATTAATGGCTTTATAAATTTCTAAGTATTCTAAATTATTTAATTTAACGGTTTTATTTTCTACATGTAATATGTTTAATACTTTTTCTAAGTTATACGAATGATTATTTTCTATAAGGTGGTTTGCGAATTCAGAAAAATTAGTGCTTTTTAGGCACCTTAAATGTTCTTTAATTCTAATGTTAAAATTTCTTGACGTTCTGCCAATATAAAAAGATTCACAATCTTGGCAATTCAATTTATATATTCCAGAATTATTACGTTTATCATTAGTATCTTTATTATTTATAAGGTGGTATCCTAGTTTATTATCTGTATAAAACGCTGGCTTTATCTCATTTGGGAGTAATTTAATTATTTTAGGGGTAAAGTTATTAACGTGTAGAATTCGTCTCCACATTCTATCGTCTTTAATATTTTCTTTAGGATACAAGTATTTATATATTATGTTTTGACGTTTTTTATTATTCAAGATACTGTCTATTAATTGGCTATGATAGCCGTTGTTTTGTGCGATATTTTGAATTGTATTTAATTCTATATCAAAGTTTGTTTGTGATAATGGTATTGAAATTAATCTATGTATCATTGCATGGAAAGCTGAGTGTTTATGAGATTTGGGATGATTAGAAGAATTGTGAATGATTACATCTGTGAACGTCGGTTTTCTATATATATTAAATGTTATTTTATTATTTATCCTAGTAAGTGTTAGATCTAAGAAGTTGATAGACTTATTGTCTTCTATTTCCAAAGTGAATTTAATATTTTTGTGAATATTATTAATACTAATTAAAAAAGTTTTTAATTGTCTTGTTGTTCCCTTCCATATAACAAGAATGTCATCTACATATCTTTTCCAAAATATTATATTGTCCGAGAGTTTAATTTGTGAATTTAGTATTATTATATTTAATATTTAGCTCAGCATAAGAGACACTCAGATCAGCCAGAGCAAATAGAAGCACCCTGCAGCTGATGGGAGGTAGTCCTAGCACGGTCTTTGGCAATCGTGCTTTCAACTATGCAGCACTAATGGCCTGGAACTCGCTACCGGAAAGCATAAGAGAACTTAAAGCGGAGGCATCCTTCAAAAGCAGACTCAAGACCCACCTTTTTACTCAGAGAGGCAAAGAAGCGCTTTTGGAATGACCATTCGGTCATAAAAAAGCGCTATACTGATATGATGAATAATAATAGGAGCTGCAACATCTCATGTCCTTAAATACTCCCGTCTAGGGCGCCCTCTGAAGTTTATACCTTCAACTATCCCTTCCACAATGTCGTGAAGAAGACCATCGTGGCGCATGATGTGACCGATCGCCTCTCTGAGATGGTTCTTACTAGGTGCCTATCTTCCTTGATTATGCTAAGAACCTCATTATTCATGGCGTGGTCTTTACATTGATTATATTTGGTGGAACTCCTCGAAGCCGAGCTGACATGAATGAGGAAAGTTACAAGTATTGATACCAAACGTAATTAAAAGATAAAAGGCACGCAACTAGGTAATAAATATACTTATTTATTTGAAATAAAAGAGAATATTAAATTAATCTTAAACCTGTGTAACGAGTTATCCAAGAGAATCACTCTTGGTCATGACCATTGTTGGCCACACACTTCGCAAATGTTGTAATACAAGTGAACACAATTAAAAAAAAAAAAATCTTCTTTGTGTCAGCTACGTCAAATTATTTCTGCCCAGTGTCTTGCAACATTATATTGATAGCCAGTGTGTTGCCCAGCACCAGTCTTTGGTATCTGCAGCTTGTTGGGCATATGGAGCAGGATCTTAGGTGTGAGGCAATCTGCAGGTCTCTCCCTGCCGAAGCATTCCCCGCCACTCGAGGTTGTCCTTTGTTCTACCAACTCCGGTTTTTAATCTGTTCAGGGATTTCCAGGTTGGAAGGTCTTCCTTCAGAGTAATGAAATCTGATGATGCGACAAATCGCATCAGAAAAACAAAATTTAAATATTGGTTTTTCGTTCTCATCGGATAAGAGGTTCAATGTCAATGTCACACATGTGACGTCTGGTATCAGTACAATGGCAGCTAAGAGAAAGTAATAGCAGCAGGAACGGATATGGAATAATGATGGTTTAATTCAAATAAAAGACATTTTTTTTTGCTCCTTCAAAGTGAAAGGATACAAACACAACGGTGCTTTATTTTCCATGATTGCATTCATACATGTCAATTAAAATAATAATATATATAAAAAAAAACTTAAGACTACACTTTATATTAAAAAAAAAACCTGAATCATTTCAAAAACATATAATAGTTTCATTTAATAAGACATTGACATTCATAAGAAAATGTAAAACAAACAAATTTATTAATTAGAATATAGTCACAGATTACTTGAAAGCGTTGGGTTAATCGCATAATCGCACGGTATCGTTAAAAAAAACATTGTACCCACCGCAACAGTTCATAACACATCTGACATTATTCTCCAATTGTAATTATCTGATCATTTTATGTAACAAAATAGCAGTCGTTAAAGGATAACTTAATTTGAGCCTTTTCTTTCATTTAAACAGCAAAGTTTTGTAATCTGTTATTGAAGAGTGTTGATTACGACACATGTATATGGTGGAATTTCATAATTCTGAGCCGTATAGGAGCATTAAATTTGACTATCTAATGATTTTTAGGTCAAATGCAACCAAATACTAGGATTTTTTCTTGTAATAAATGCAATTACATTCTGATTAAAAGAAACTCAAACATAGTTTCATACATGATTTCAAAATGGTTCTTTTGAAAAAAAAATACAATAATTGAATTCTGAAAATAAATAAAGCACAAGTGTTAAAAATTAAAACGTATTTTTTAACTTTTACGTTATTTTATTTTCGCTATTTGAAGTACATTTAGTAAAAATTAATAATGTAAATAACCATTTTGTTTCATGCTTAAAACAATAACCTCAAAAATATTTGAAATACCTACAAAAAAAGAATGCTAATTTAAAAATGCATAAAATACCACATTATTAAAGGTGAGGCAGTCAAACTATGCATTTGCAGCTGAGTGATTATTTCAGGACGGGATGTTAGAAAAGACCTTCAAATTCTATTAATTTGAAAGTTAAGTAACCATGCAGTGTTTAACCGGTTAGGAAATACCTTTTGTGTGATTATAAAATGATTGATATCACAATTTTTGGTATCTATAATCAGTGCGGTTTGAATGCCCCACCCTGTGTTTAAATTAAGAAACGAATTAACATGATTTAATTGAACGATAATGATTATTTAATTGAACGATAATGATTATTTGATTATGTAAGACGCCAAAGCTCATGGCATGTTGTTGTGATCATAACAATGATTAGTAACAGTTCCTCTTCTTTTTATTCGTATCAGCGACGTTAAATTTTTTCTGCCAACATCTGGCAACATCAATAGCACATGTGTTACCCAGCATTAAGTCTTGGGATGTGCAGCTTGTAGGACACATGGAGCAGGATCTTAGGTGTGAGGCGGTCTGCAGGTCTCCGCAGTCGCACAACAGTGATTTTCCCGTCTGAAGCGTTCCCCGCCGCTCGAGGTTGTCCTTTATTTTACCAACTCCGGTTCTTAATCTGTTCAGGGATTTCCAGGTCCGCCAGTCAAGGTTCTTGCCAGTTGGGAGGCTTTCCTTTGAGTAATGAAATCATCTGATGCGACTTGTTGCCAGAGCTGGAGTGTCTCATTTTCAGGGCTGGATGTGAGAGGTTGTGTGGATCTCAGAAAGCTGCTTCGCGACTTCAGTCTGGGTGTTGGGGGTATCTGATTATACAAGCAGTGGGACGGTTGGTTGATTGCCTTACGCATTTCTTCGGCGCATATGATTTTGCGTCTAAACAGCTATTTAGCTATGGTACAAAGTATATATCCTTTATACATCCTTTTTGAAAAAATGATTTTTATATATTCATTACAGAAAAAAAAGATCATTTATAACCCAATTCAAAATTATTGGGACACATATTGTCACTTAAAAAAAGTAAAATACGCCAAAAATACAGCTTTTCACTTTGCATACTTGTAAGAGCACCATAGAATAAAACTACTGCATAGAATCAATTGAGCCTTTTTTCAGGAAAGCCTTGCAATATCAGCTGTCAAAATATGTAATGATTATGCGGCATGCGTATTTAGTAAGTTGTAAATAATAAACAATTAAGTTCTAGTAGGATTTTTTTTTTTTTTGAACAAACTAATATTTGCTGTAGATCAATAACTTGTCAGCTATCATTAGTATGTTAAGTGTCCGGCTAATCATCCTGTCGCATATTTGTTTAATTATTGTTGTTTAAATGTCGAAATCCTTCAGTGGGAAAGAAGTAACCAAAAAAAGTTAAAAATCGAGAACCGAGTGATGAAATTCTTACTTGAAAGTGAACCTGTGATAATGATTTATCAAAGGCTGCTTTAAATTCATACTAAAAATAAAAAAATGGGCGTAACTACCACCAAAAAATAACCACCCATATTAATTTTAATTTACTGCAAAAAGAAAACTAATCATTAAATTTAACACATAACTAATTGATTTGTTTATTATATCAGTACGGGAAAAAATTCAATAACTATATCAATAACTACTAAAATTGATTAATTAACCCATTAGTGCTACATAAGATGCTATGTTTACATGTATTTTATATGAACTTCATTTAACATTTACTGCTTCAACGATCAAAAAACTAAAATAGTTGTTAATTACATTAACCTTTAAGTGCCCAGTGGTTTCCTTACGGGACCGCAGATTTGCGTCGTTCAATGCCCTACGGTCCCATACAGGAGTGCTAGTGGTTCATTTCACAATCGGATTACATTAATTTGTAATAATAGTATTGAAGTAAGTTCATGGAATAATCTATTGTGCGACGAAACATTACAAAAATTGGCCTGCTAGGGCATTGAACGACGCAAATTTGCGGTCCAGTATAAGACCACTGGCCGTTTAAAGGTTAATTTAACAGTTTTTCTATTGTAAAGTGACATTAATTCACACATATCTAACGACACATTTTGAAAATAATGTGTTAAACATTTTTGTCATAAAAAAAACCTATTTTAACGGAACAGCTGTAATCGCTTATGAAAATCATAATTGTCATATGTATATAAAAAAGTAATGGTCCCCGTTAAGCGGTGTAAGGTTATGCTATTGAACAATCAATAATTCTATAAAAAAAAATTAAACTTATTCATTACTCGTCCATTGCTGACGAAACATAAAAAAAACGATAAAACGGCGTTGGATCTCGTTGATCCCCCCCTTGTTGATATTGTTAGATCAGAAGCGTGCACGGATGTAGACGGCGCTTGCATCATGACAGGAGTAGCCCAGACGCTTGGCATGCTTGAAGATCTCGTTGGTGGTAGCAGAGAGCGGCATGGACTGCTCTAGAACGTCCCCCATGCCGAGAGCTAACTTCAGATCTTTCTGCATGTGAGACAGTGGCTGGTGGGTCGAATAAGCGCTGTCGATCATCGCTGAAAACAAAAATATATAAAGTGAAACAGTGCTCGGTGCAATCCATGTTAAAACAAGGTTATCAAAAATTATTATCCATTTAATAAAATCAATAACATCTTAAGTACGATATGTTAAAAGATTAGAGGCCTTTGAGATGTGGTCTTAGAGAAGAATTCTCGGAATTTCCTGGAGAGACCACGTCACGAACAATGAGGTTCTCAGCATAATCTAGTAAGAACCATTTCAGAGAGATCTGTCACATCATGCGCCACGATGGTCTTTTTCACGACATTGTGAAAGGGATGGTTGAGGGGAGAAACTGCAGAGGGCGCCCTAGATGGGAGTATTTGCAGCAAGTGTGCGAGGACATGAGTTGAGCTTTTATCCTGAGCTAGATTTTAAAATTATGTTCCATCTGTGAATTAATGAAAAAATATTAACGTTCAGTGAAATAGTCTCTAGAATTCGATCTTTGTTAGGAACCTATTAAAAATGTTATTCTGCAATATTTTCAATTGATCTCTTCAAAAACTAAAAGCAATATCTGATATATTTGTTTACAAAAAAATATATAAGTCTTTATAAATTGCTCAAAAATCAATTAAAAACCGACTAAAAAGACGCCTTGTTCAAAAGATTAAATAGATAAATATTTCATACGTTGTTTCGACATGGATAGCACTGTTTCACATGCTAGAAGACTGCAGTTTTGCCAGTACTAAGTGTGATCCATGTTAAAACGAAGCATGCAATATTCATCTATTTAACCTACAGAGTACATTTTAAAAATAGAATATTTCAAATTTGAAAAATGGAATACTTTAAATCTGAAATTCGAGTGAAGCCAGGTACCAATGCTAGTGACTTTTTAAAAATGAGTTTTTCGTACCTCTGCCCTTCTCCATGACCGTTGGGCAGGAAAGGCTCGTGAGTTCCAGCACCTCCAGAAGATCCTTCTGGTTGAGCCCAGCACGATCAGCAAGCGCCATACCTTCAGCCAGGCCGGCCAACACCACGCCATTGATCAGCTGCAGCACCAAGTTCATCTTGGACGCATTTCCAACATCACCTGGAGCACCAAAGTAAAATAAATTAGCATACAACTACAAACTATCATAAAAAGACATGCAGGAGAGCACAGCCAGTCAAGACCAGTGCACTCTATGACGCTGAGCCAGGGAGGCTGGACGCTGCATTCGGGAAACGTGTGTTGCATTCGTGTTTGTGTGTAGGTTGGAGAGATTGCAAGTGTATATTAATCTGTTTCTTGAAGAAATCCAGATTGTAGGAAGGAGGAAATACAGACGCTGGAAGAGCATTCCATAGCTTACCGCTGGCATTAAGGAAGGAACTTTAGAAACTGCCAGTTCTTGGTCGACACACATTAACCATGTATGGATGTTCGGCAAGTGTAAGACGAGTTTCTCGGTTGTGGGTGGGTGCAGGTATTCTCGTAACTAAAAATTAAATTGATATATCCCGTCTAAATAAAACGACTCTAGATCACCGGGATCGTCATCGGGATGCGTGGTGAATGGATGAGGAGAAGGTCGTCAAAATAAAGAATTCGTTGAGAAGCACATTTGACATTCATTTTACGTTAAACAGCAAAGATTGATTACAAATTCGTTCCTCCGCCCAGGACACAGAAAACGCTTTTTACTTAACAGCGCCCGGGCAGAGACTGCCTGCCGACAGCAGTGACAGCCATCTAAAACTAAATAGAGGCCATATGGAGAATCATGCCGCTCCCACATGACATGTAGCATCTGTCGAAATCCAATAAACAAAATGGGGCCTGTAATTGCATTCAAAATATAATTATGAAAAATTCACGGTGGTGTCTTACCGAGATAAAATGAGTTTTTACTCATGGCCTCGAAGCAAGTCTGGCACTCGTCAAACAGCGGCCTATCACCGGCAGCCAGTATGATGAGAGTGCCTTCCTCCGCCTGGTTCTTAGAACCTTGGATCTGAAAGAGCAAAATTAACATCGGTATTTATAGAGCGCATTTTTATGGCCAAATCCAAGGTCATTCCAAAGCTCTTCTTTGCCTCTCTAGACAAAAAGGTGGGTATTGTGGCTTTTGGGTTTAGCCGTGTGTGGCGAATTACTTCCTTCCAATATTTCATGCACGTCTAGTAAGGGAAGCCATTGAAATCAAAAGACATCCCATCAACATCAACAGGGATGACGGTTTGATTCTCAAAACAGCATGGCTTCCACCTCTAGCACAAGCAAGGACAAACACAGTCCGACATGACGTTCGTGGATGTAAGCTTCTTGGAACATACCCACCGTACACGATTCTCCGACATAACGCTCGTAGAGGTACGTTAGGCTGACGGCTAAACTACCTCCAGACACCAACTCATCAACCCTGAAGAAGATCCCTGCAATGGCGGTCGAATTATTGGAAAGAAGTAATTCGCCACATACGGCTAAATCTAAAAGCCACAATATAAAATCTGGCCGTGAAAACGTAAGAAGTTATTTAAAAAGGTGGGTCTTGAATCTGCTCCTGAAGAATGCTCCCGTTTTCAGCTCTTTTATACTTTCCAGCAGCAAGTTCTAGGCAAACTTTCCATGAAACTGATGGTATGATTGCCAGAGACTACCTCTCATCAACTGCAGTGTAATTCTACTTGTTCTGGCTGATTTCAGTGTCTCTCCACATGCACTTATCTCCAATGACTTGATAAGTTCTGTCAAATAGCTCAGTACAGTTCACTTCTATGTCACTTATACATCCTGACCTCAACTCTCGGGCATCGCCCCACCAAACATACAAGTCACCACCAAGAAGGAGCTCTCCAAAGCAAACCACGACACACTCCACCCTATGTTTGGGTATCAAAAGATAAATACACGACTCAAATCAAGAAGAAGTTTCATACAATCGACAACGGAAATGGTGATACCTGAGGCCACCCTGCGGCTGAACATGTGGAGAAGCACAACTGAGGGGAATGCTTGGATTGCCTCGAAAGAGGACCTAGACCCTGGACACGACCAGGGGTGGAATATATGGAGCTCCCTTAACAGATTTCGGACCGAAGTATGCAAGACGAGGACACAAATGAAAGCCTGGCAGTTTTACAGCAGACCGACTGAATGTGACTGCGGCGTTGAGCAGACCCTGTCACACCTTCTAGAGTGTGCGCTGTGTCCGAGTAGCTGCACCGAGGAAGACCTGATGATGGCCGGGAGTAACGCCATCGATGTCGCCCGCTTCTGGGCAGACAGGATCTGACCCTGTTGTTTCCGACACGATTATTATTATCCTGACCTTCAATAGTACATTAGCTGGAGTTGTTGACTTACCTGAGCCTCCAGATAGCGAGCCCCCTTTCCGTTGAGAGCCTCAACAATGTCGTGGGAAGTATCAGCGTCAATGGAGGTCATCTCAACGTAGCCCTTGCCTGTCAGAGACGGGCAATGGAGCACTCCACAGTTACCAAACACCATCTGCAAAAAAACAATGCAATATTGGAAGATTATTAAAACTAATCATCATGATTACCATACCGGGAGTATGTATCGAGCTAAGATTTGATAAAATCAATTTAATAATATCCAGCTTGGTCGGGTTTTGATCCGACGCCATCTGAATGACAAACAAACACTTTACCGCTGGACTATGCCGCTTGGACGTTGTTTTTGCATAATTTTAATATTATTTTTATTTGGATATAGTATTGTCTAATTTATAGCGACACATCTGTATCAGCACACCGGTTGCGCACTGTTTTACATCAATGGACACAAAATGCATTGTAATAGCTCACCTCTTTAGCAGCTTGAGGATCTGCAACGCAGGAGAATGTGATGTCGGCTTCCTCCACCACATCACATGGAGTTACAGCAACCGTGGCGCCTACTTTCTCAAACTCTTTACACTGTAACAATAAGAAAACAAACAATAAGTTTATTTTATGTTAACGCATATAGGAGAATACCGACAGATGGTGATGGTGATGCTCAAATCTCATCTGTGGAATTCTATGACGCTTACCATGCTGCATATGGCTAAGCGCAGCATGTGGAGTGTTGATCCGCCAACGTCATAGACTAAAGCCCGATATTCACGCATCATCCTTAATTATTACAGGAATTTACTATGAATGGGTGGTCCTCACGGGCCGACTTTTGTCTCCCACCAATTTTGATTAATAGGCTGTGACTGGAATATTAAGGGCGAGGGATTAAATTCACACCAACCGGGGGAGCTATTTTAGAGCTCAGATATCAATGTCATTTTTTTTTTAATCTTCGTCGGGGATTGGACCCACAACCTTTGACTTGCAAAGCAAACGCTTTGACCATTGAGCTACACCCGGTGTCTGACACCGAAGGTTAAAATTGAAGAAATCCACTGCATTTCTTGTTTCAGGCCAATATTTGGCAACATGGATGGCCTGTGTGTTGCCCAGCATTAAGTCTTGATGTGCAGCTAGTCGGACACATGAGGCAGGATCTTAGGTATAAGGCAGTCTGCAGGTCTCCGCAGTCATACAGCAGTGACTCTCCCTATAGAAGCACTCCTCAGCGCTCTAAGTTGTCCTTTGTTCTGCCAACTCCGTTGCTTAGTCTATTCAGGGATTTTCAAATCCGCCAGTCAAGGTTCTTACCAGTTTTTTTTTTGGGGTAATGAAATCTTCTGATGCGATTTGCTGCCAGAGCTGGAGCCTTAGGTTTGATTAGGTGATTGTAATTACGAGTATACTCATGATTTATAAAATATTTTAAATAATGCAAAAAATTATTTAATCGTATTATTTTATTTTCTAGATAAAAAATATTTATACCGGCGGGAAAAATATGAGCCATTATATTTAAAAATAATAATAAAATTATTATATAAGTATATTATTTTTTAATTAATACTGCCATCTGTTGACCGATGCTTGACCAAGTAATAATATAGTTTAAATTTCGTCAACAGATGTCTCTTCTCTGCAACGCTTTAACATTTGAAATGCCACGCGTTCGCTTTGCCGTGAAAAAACATGCCGGCTACTAAAGATGAAAAATTTCTAGAATAACCGGCAAGCAACATCTACATAATTACTATGCATATTTTCTATGGAAATGATAAGAAATGATGTCAAAAATACGATTTCATTTAGTCTGCTTGTTTCGAATGTCAAATATACGATTTATTCGTTCGTTTTGTTGTTAAGCGACAATGAATTGAACTGTCAAATATGGTATTTGTAACGAAAATTTACTATATTATATGTTTAGAGGAGCTTTATACAGTAAATAATGCAGGTTATATGCCTAATTTTAGATTTAAGTTATTATTTAAGCTTAAATTGTCATAAATATCTATTTTTTTATTCGAAATCATTCCGCCGTGTGGCCGATACCTGGGTACATTTGTACTTTGAACAAGCTGTCAAATGCTTCTAGAACAATTTATAAAACTATATTTCGACATAATTTTTATGTGAAATAATATTAATCGATGAATATTTTTTTTATATTATACATATATTTGTCAACGTTATATCAAGGTGACCAACCATTTGCATTTTGGTTTAACTATAAATATTAAAATTGTATTTTGACAATTAAATACTACCTACATTTCATTATTTCTCTAGTTATATTTGTGCATAATTTTATTTTTTCTTACTATAATTTTTCCAAATCTGGAACGATGGTCACCACAAATATCGACCACACAGTTTTATCAGCTGTCATTCTTAAGGTATCAAGGCATCTCTGCACCCGAAAGTCCACATGGTAACACGTATGGTTCCCAAATTGATGGGACGGCTGCTGTAGAATCAATCATACACATCTAATCATAAATTATATAATTTGAGTGTTTGTCAATGTATTTTTTTAACGATACGGAATGATTAGCTCGATGCTAGGAACATTCGGTGCTAAAAAGCGGCTAAATCCAACTAAAGACACGCGATAAGCAACAGTCCTAACTTATTCATGTTTTGATCCGCATATTTAATTTTGTTTAAACTTTTTTATTTCAAATAAATAATTGCCGGCGGGTATAGGTCAATGGTCAAAGCGTTTGCTTGACAAGCCAAAGGTCGTGGGTTCGATCCCCGACGGAGATTTAAAAAAAAAACAGAAAAATTTTAATCGATTTCTGAGCTCTAAAATACCCCCGGTTTGTGTGAATTTGATCCCTCGCCATTAGTCATTAAGTCGAAGCATATTAATTCAATTTGGTGGTAGACGAAAGTCGTCCCGTGAAGACCACCCATTCATAGTAAATTCGTGTAATAATAAGGATGATGCGTGAATCTCGGGCTGTAGTCTATGACGTTGGCGGAAATTGCTTTTAACGATCAAACGAGAAGCGAGCTTTCAATGTGCTATTGTCGTTGAGACATATCTGCATCCAAAGATACAACTGGAAACATGTATATGGATGCTTACAATCTCCAGAGCTAAAGTACGGGGACTTCAAAAGACGTCGGCATTTTGGGCGTATGTTTATAAAACATTTTTAAGGAGATAAGATGATTAGCACGATGCTCCCGAGGCCTAGTCAATTTCGCTTTAAGTTGCCGCCTAACACAAATTTAGGCTTATTTAACGCGTAAATACTTGAAATAAGTATTATTGTCATATAAAATTTATTGCATCTATATTAAATACGTCTTAATCTTATCCATGATAATGGATTATTTTATTACTTCCGATTGTTTTATATTTTTATGTTACTAAACAAGCTATAAATCAATTAAATACGCTTGTAATGAACACGTGACAAGTCAATTTTTTAAAGCACGAAACATTACTTTGCTTGGTATCTATGAAAGAAAAAACATCGGTAAAACACAGTCATGATACGTTACAAAATTTTAACTTATTTCTGTCATATTTAGCAGCAGCTCTACAATCAGTTGTAGGCCTTGACTTACTCCTGCAATCGTCTTCATCTTTGGAATGTTTAGTTATTGAAGCCAATCACCGTTGCATCATCCTATATAACCACCAGTGACATAGTGGTAAGTAAATAGGTACCAGATCTGCTAGGGAATCTCTGGTGGAGAAGATGAACATGTCTCTTGAAAGGGTTTCAAGATAGGGTGACCTCAACATCGTCAGTTTCAACATTTCCAAAACCCAATCATGCATTTTCTCCACAAAGATGGGTCCTGTTTCTTTCAACAGTTGTTATCTTCAACATCCTTGGAGTATAAATCTCGAATAATGTCAAATATTACGAGTCAATAAAGTATAAAGCCGGTCTCGCTTCCAAGAAACTAGGTGTATTATATAGATCACGTCGGTATTTTAACGATAAACAACTTCTTCTTCTATATAAAGGACAAATCCGACCTATCCTTGAATACGGCAGTCACCTTTGGATTGGAGCCCCAAAATACCTTCTAAACTTAATTGACTCAGTTCAAAGAAGCGCAATTCTTTTGATAAACAACTACACTCTTACGTCTAACCTGCAATCAATGGAACACAGACGTAAGATTGGTTCACTTAGTCTTTTCTACCGTTATTACCACGGTCGCTGCTCTTCGGAACTTAAAGAACTAATTCCTCTTGCATCCACTCACAACCGACAAACTCGTCTTACACTTGCCGAACATCCATACACGGTTAATGTGTGTCGACCAAGAACTGGGGTTTACAAAGTTCCTTCCTTAATGCCACCGGTAAGCTATGGAATGCTCTTCCAGCGTCTGTGTTTCCTCCTTCCTACAATCTGGATTTCTTCAAGAAACAGATAAATATACACCTGCAATCTCCCCAACCCACACACAAACACAATACACGTTTCCCGAAGGCCAGTGTCCAGTGTCCCTGGCTGAGCGTCACAGAGTGCACTGCTCATGACCAGGTGTGCTGTCCTCCATGCGATTCCTAAAAAAAAATTGCGTGCGTTGTAGAAAGATTGACTATTTGTACTCGTATTTTTTTTTTACTAAGACTACGTACTCGTATAACTGAACGAGAAGCCTAATTCTAATAAAGCCCTGATACCAGTCTATCACTTCTTGAAAAATCTAGAAAAAACGTTTAAAGAATTTAATTTTCTTTACTTTGAGCCCCGAGACGAGACGATCGGGTATATTCTTGGTAATCCGTCCACTGTACAGTCGAAAAATATCTAAAAAGAATGTGAGCGTGGGCGACAAAAAAAATACTTGCCATTTGTAATAATAAATATGCAACTGCGCATCGGAATATGTTTCGCAATGCTCGTGTGAGACAGTGAGATTATAATTTGTGTAAAATCGTATTCAGCGAAACCTCGATTTTACGTTTTTCAAGGGACATAATAAATAAAACGATAATTGGCGGGAAAAGCGTACTATCGGAGAATTTTTCAAATACGTAATAATATAAAACAAAGTAAATCTTTAATATATGTTTTTCTTCATATTCGTTCCTTATCTGGAAAGTCAGTTGCCGTCTTTCGTCTTAAGATATATCTGCACCCGTAGGTCCATCTGGGAACATACGGTGAGGCCCCGATTAACGCTGTCTCGTTTAGCGCTGTTTCGGTTTAGCGCTCTTTTATTTCAACCCGGGGTTATTTCCCGAAATTGTGCTTAAATAGTGGAAAAAATATTGGAATTAGCGAAACAAACCGATTTAGATGAGGTAAATGTGGAAGACGTCGAAGAAATAGTTTAAGAAACAGCAGCTAGTCTTTCTAATGATGAGCTCAAGGAATTAAATGAGCAAGAAGAAAACAAAAATATTGATATTAGTGATTTCGAAGAAGAGCAAAATGAACTTTCGATGGCGTTTGTAAAAAAGAGTTTGACCACTATAACTGAAATTATTGACCAATTTGTTGAAAATGATACAAATTTCGACAGGAGTTCAAAAGCAAGATGGGGTGTTTTAGATGCTTTATCCACTTATCAACAACTTATAACAGAACGCAAAAGGAAAACGCAAACTACATTAGATGCCTTCTTCACAAAAAGGCAAAAAATTGGAAACACAGAATAGACTGAATGATCTAACTGACTTAGAATTTTATTTGTTTTTAAAAGTATATTCGTTTATATTGTTTTTATTTTTGTAAGAAAGAAATGATTGGTTTTATTTTTATTAAAAAAAAACATGACTATTAAATTTAATACCTAACCCCATTATTTACATGTTAAGATAGCCTCGTTTGGCGCTGTTTCGCATTGCGCTATACTTTGATGGAACGTATCTCCCGCGTTAAGCGGGGCCTTACTGTATATGGTTCACGACGGCCTTCATGGGAGAAATCCAAGGACTTGAAGGGTCGGCAGATGTAGTATTCGAGGCATATTTTTGTGTGATTAAAAAATCACCCAACAATGAATAATAACGAAAGACGGCATCGAAGAAATCTTACCTCATCATTATGGATTTAATGGCGCTAGTCATTAGCTAAGTGCTGCATATGGAGTGTTGATCCGCACCTCTCATAACGAGTAATTTGCATAACGAGCAAATTAAAATGCGAAAATATTGCTCTCTCTAGTGACGCAGAAACGCGAAGTCACTTAACGTCTGACGCACTTGTGAGCCGGGACTTCCGTGTCATTGCGTCAGTTTGTGTTTAGCACTCGTACCGCTAGCGCATTAGTGTCGCATGTGATCACAAATTTTGAAGAGCTTGTGGAAGGGCACAATCAAGAGCTGACCACTGAAGAGCTTATGGATTTGGATCGTCAGCCCGGCGTTCACGTCTCATACATTTTTACTCTCTGTAAATTTGTGGCGTTCACGAGACAACTTTCAGCAACAACCAATTTTGGTAGTTTTGAAGGTATTTATGGAGCTCAGGAATCGATAAAAAACATTAATTATTTTATTCTCTGTCGGGGATCGAACCCAGGACGAGGACCTTCTGAATGGTAAGTTAACACTTTACTTCTAACCCATTAACGCTTACTAAATTTGTTTAGTTTAGTTCGGTGTCATACATGCAGAATATGTGCTAATATACGAATATTAATTTAATTTATGTAGAGTGTAGACGAAATGGGAAAGTGGAGCAAGAGAATTTACAGTCTCGGTTATAATAAGACATGTCGTGACCGCAGAATACATGTAACTAGGAGCTTCACTCGTGGACGCTTTGCGGCCCAAAAACGAATTAAAAATATAGCAAAGCGAGTTTCATCATATATAAGCGGCTGTAAATATGCAAGTTTCGTTGCAAGCAGTTGAACGATATAAGAAAGTATAGTGATCGTTTATATGACGCTGTAAGGATACATTTAGGGTATAGTGTTTTTGTTTGCCACTCATTTCGTTTTCCCTGTTCCTATTTAGGAAGATTTTTAACACACAAACCTTCATAAGAATGCACACAATAATTCCTAAAAGTTTCATCGCAATCGGATGAACGGTACGACAACGCATAACACACGAAGGGACACAGAAAACATTGATTATTATTTGTAAGATGTACTTTGGGATATTTTTTTATACTGAAACCTTCACGGGCATACACGAAATAACTTCTGAAAGTTTTATCGCAATCGGATGAACGGTACGACGCCGCATAATATACGAAGAAACACACAAACATTGTTTTTCATTTAAAAGATGTACTATTGGAGATTGTTTTATACAGAAACCTTCACGGGCATACACGCAATAGCATCTGAAAGTTTTATCGAAATAGGATGAACGGTATGACAGCGCATAACACACGAAGTAACACAGCAACATTGCTTTTTATTTATAAGATACACTTTAGGAGATTGTTGTGTACAGAAATCTTTACGGGCATGCTCCTAAAAGTTTTATCGCAATCGGATGAGTGGTATGATAGAGCATAACACACGAAGGAACACACAAACATTGATTTTTATATATCAGATATCATTTGGGAGATTGTTTTATACAGATACCTTCACGGGCCATGCACGGAATAACTCCTGAAAGTTTTATCGCAATCGGATGAACGGTACAACGCATAACACACGAAGGAACACAGAATCATTGCTTTATATATTATATATAAGATGTACTAGTAAATAAGAATTTTGTATATTATTTACTGCAGATTTAATCTAGGTAAGAGTAAATACTACGTCACCAAAAAGAATTTTAGACGATGCCAAAAACGAGTCTGTGACATAAGAAGCTAGACACAATATGTGCCAAGATTTTCTTTAAAAGAAAACATTCCTAATTGCCCATGTCACTTCATATTAATAATAGTATCTGTTCTAATATAACACATGCTTCTTTGTATCGTTTTTTAGAACTTGAATTTAAAAAGAAGAATAATTTGAAGCAAAATTGAGTAATATACTGATACGCATACATATTCATATCAAACACCCTTATATATGAGATTTCTCTCATCAATTAGTCGGGGGAAAATAAACGGCAAGCGCGGAGTTTCGAATCACGGACCTGTACATAATTCAATTCTTAATTATGTTTTTCCTTCAATAACATTACAAAATATTTTACATTTTAATTCATTATTGAAGTACTAACATATAAGTGTGGCGTTGTAAATGTATTGACACATTTAGTGTCAGTGACCTCACACTCAGAACAAGTGTCGGGATACTTAACGCAAATAGTTGGACTTGTAACAACAAAAACCATGTCACAAGTATATCATTGTTGACACACAAATAACACGGCATTATTGTTACAAAATCAAACGTGCAACATTTCGTATATAATGTGCAGTTAGGCGGCGTAAATGGACCAATCAGAAAGTAAGGGGTCGGGCATGGTTTAATTACTACTCGGATGTTATATGCTTGGATGGGTGACCGCTTAAAAACACTTCACTCTTCTAGGTCTTTCTGATCAATTTTTCTATGGCCGCTGTTCCTTTGAACTTAAAAAAATATTTCCATCTACACACGCCCATTTGCTAGACATTGTTACTCGGTTAGTGTATATCATACAAGAAGTAGCAGTTTATAAAAGTCCTTTCTAAATGCTACCGATAAGCTTTAAATTTGTTCTTACAGTATCTGTGTTTTTTATTTCATAAAATTTTAGCACTTTGTTTCTCTGCCGGAGAATATGCGGCACCAGTATGGGATCGATCAGCCCATTGTAATCAAGTGGATACTGCCCTGAATGATGCATGCATAATCGTTACAGGCTGCCTCAAACCAACGCCCATTTCAAAACTATAACCCTTGGCTGGTATCGCACCACCGAATATAAGACGCAGTCATATGCGCCGAAGAAATGCGTAAGGCAATCAACCAATCGTCCCATTGCTTGTATATTCAGATACCCCCAGACTGTCTCGAAGCAGCATTCTGAGATCCACACAACCTTTCACATCTGGCCCTGAAAATGAGAGACTCCAGCTTTGGCAACAAGTCACATCAGAAGATTTTATTACTTAAAGGAAAGTCTCCCAACTGGCAAGAACCTTGACTGGAGGACCTAAAAATCCTTGAACAGATTAAGAACCTGAGTTAGTAGAACAAAGGACCACCTTGAGCGGTGGAAAATGCTTCAGGAGGGAGAGTCACTGTTGTGCGACTGTGGAGACCTGCAGACCGGCTCACACTTAAAATCCTGCTCCATTTGTCCAAAAAGCTGCACATCTCAACACCTAATGCTGGGCAACACACTCGATGTTGATGTTGTCAGATACTGGGCAAAAATAATTTGACGTCGCTGACACGAAGAAGATGAAGAAAGAAGACAACAAATACAAGAAATATTTTCTGGTTTCAACCGAAAGCGCTCTACTGTATGTATTTACTTTTTAAAAAATGTGTAAATCGCTCTCTCAAAATTTAATTTGTAGACTTATTTTAGTATATATAATATGTATATATTAAATTGCTCTATACTCTATAGCAAAACATGGCATTCAAATATTTGGAATTTTTTTATGTTTCTATGGATATTACGTACAAATATCGTGCAGGTAAAACGTGTTGTAATATAATATGTACCTTGTCTGGTACAACGTTTTACAAATTGACCTGAGAGTGTTACAAAACAGTTCCACGGATTCTACCAGGGCGGCATGAATGGCAGAGGGTCTTCCGTTAGCCTGTTACATGGGTGAGGGTAGCGAAGGTGTGATTACACGACAAGGGTAGCAGGCAAAGCGACTTAACAAATTGTTTTCGCGGGACGTATTACTGAAGACTGCTCGAAGAAACCTTGACGCAGATCCCGTTGGCTTGATTTTTTTGATGGTATTTTAGAGCTCATAAATCAATTAAAAATCTTTTTTTTTAATCTCCGTCGGGGATCGAACCCACGACCTTTGACTTGCAAAGCAAACGCTTTGACCATTGAGCTATACCCTCCGGCAAATATGATATTAAATAAGGCAAAGAGCTTGGCAACATCAATTTATGACAGCTATTTGTAACAAATGCAAGTTTCACCTAGGAAGCAGATATTAATGTTGAGAAAAGACATTGCTAAAATATAAAATCAATAGTCAAGATATTGAACAAATGTTTTTCAGTGTAAGCGAAGCTTGAGAATACGTCTACGTTATATACAAGTATTCAACTGTATAAGTATTTCAGTGGTAAGGGGAAGTTATAGGCACTACCCTGCCGAGCATCGCCGAAAAGGGATCTTGTGGAACTCGAGTAACCCCTAGCGTATCGGTCGGGGTTGCAGGTACTAAATGTGAGACGCCATTGAAGTAACCGATTTCACTAGAAAAATCAACGACAAAAAATAAGGGTAACTTTTAAAAAGTTGTTTTCTTAAAAAATGTAGAGATTTTAATTGTTTCTAAAATCGTGTTTTATAATAGGAGCATTACTTTAAATGTCTATTACGTATTTCTAGTTTTTTTTTTCATTGATTTATGGTACTAGAATCGGTGGAATATAAATTATACTGTCAATACAGCGTGAATTTTTGAAACAATTTTTTTTTTCTTAAAACTAGCATTTGAAGCATAAATGTACTTATCTGACCTATTTTCATATATCTCATTGGTTCTTCTATCATTTAGCTATCAGATGATGCATAAATAACTATCATATTTAACAAACGTTCATTATGTAACTTCAAATATGTGGTGGCATTGACACATGTGGTTTACAGAAAAATCGCTCCTGTGACGAAACCTAAACGATATTTATTTACATGCTTTACAGATTCCTGTAAAGAATACATGTAGATTGATAAAGGGAATGACTGCACTTCCAATTTCCTACCGTAGATGTCACAATGAGTACTGATAGTAGCAAAACAATATATCACGCCAACCGATGTCAACGGTCGGGGAATCTTTGACGGCATATGCCGACAACGGGATGCGAAAGGGTTAATGTTTCTGGACACTATAAACCTGTTTAATTTCTTGTATTTCTACGAATCAAATGCATGGATCACGATGATATATTATTAATAATTATAAGTGTATATTTATTATTTTATATTGACACCAATGGGTTAATTGACTAAGGCCACAACTTGAGATTACTCTCGTTTATTTAAAAATTAAATTTAAAAAATACAAAGTTGACTGAATACTAAAGCACGCGGTAATGCCAATGCCGAGTGAGTTACGGCCCTATGTCAGGAGAGCAATCTAACAGCAAGATCGCTGCTACATGACTAGCCCTAGGCCCTAGTATGTCCCAGACTGACTGATTGCCCGCATGGGAGAGGTTCCTCCTTGCGCCGCTCGTCTATGCCGAGGGCGCAACTGGGAAACAATGATTCTTTCGTCGACCGTTTACAGAAACAGAGGCGCTGTTGACGCAAGATGCTGGTCGTTGTGACAGTATGACGACCGGTATCAATATATATATATAGTTCAAACTTTTAGAGGGCCATTTTTTATAGGACTCTGCTCTTCTTTGAATTGAATAGTTCGAAGGCAATATTTTATTGGATTTTCCAGTTTCTGCTACGCATCAGAAAATAACCCTCACATTCGGAGACCTACTGTTCGTTACGTGACCAAGATTCACGGCCGAAACGAACAATAGTCATGATAAGGACGGTGTATAGACGGCACATTGTTTGTATTCCATGAATTGATATTAGAGTGCTTTTTTTTTGTAGGAATCTGCTCTTCTTTGAATCGAATCGATCGAATCCAATAATTTAATGGATTTTTCCAGTTTCTGCTCCTCATCAGGAAATGACTCTCGCATTCGGAGACGCTACTGTGCGTTGCGTGACCTATTTGTCGCGGCCCTCGGCAAGGCCTGCAACCAAACAGGGGCAACTTGTATCAGGCGAGCAGAACAGCCCAGGAGGTGGATGGATGGAAATAACCGCGGGAGAGGGACGCAGCTAGGCGGGACATCGGAAAACACCCCTCTCGCTCTGGCGCGGCGCAAATAAGTGATCGAGAACGTTTTGCATAAGGGATGAAGCACATTTTGCCAAGAAAAAAAAGTTAGTCAGACAACGCGGTTTTAAGTAATAATAATTTAAGTAAGCATTTTTAATTGATGCAAACATTGGGATCGAAAAAAAATCAAATGATAGCAATAATGTGAACAATGTTCTTCTCAATACTAGCATCCTCCTCTCTCTCTCAAAAAGGTGTTATTTCGTCGCGTGATGGCATGATGAGGAGCAGGTCAGCAAAAAAAAGACTTTTTCAGAAGCACATTGACATATATTTACGTTAAAACTTTACAAGCTTCCGGCCAGGCGGAATGACCTCGGCCGTCAGCTCACCACTGACCCGTGCGGCCCGTGGTCGGTCACCAGCGCCGTAAACGGTGGTCTATATAACTAGTCCCAATATGGCGGACACATAAATGTATGGCAAGCGAACAGAAAAGAGACGAAAGATTGTAAATCGAGGTTTTCGGTACCAGTCAGCAAGGGCTACATCATGTTGATGTCAATACATTGCGCATTATTGACGCAAGATTACAAGCGGTCTCCACGAATTGTTGCCACATAGTTCTGTAAGATATCAATGATCAGCATTTTCCAAAATCAAAGGGATCGAATGCTATGGCGACTGATAGTATCTTGTGGCGGCAGTTCGTGAATGCCATATGCTCCAGTCAGGGAGCGGACATGGTATGATGACGATGCCAGAGCAAGAACCCGAGAACTTGAAGAAGAGACGGTAGCTTTAGTCTTCTTTCGTCGTAGTATTAATCCGTTGGATTGGTTTGCAGCAACAAAATCTTGCATCTCGATCTCCACTCCTTTCAATCCTCTGCAGTCCTCTTCAGCTAAGCATAAGAGCTACAACTCATGTCCTCGAATACTTTCTGCAAATACTCCCGTCTAGGGACTCAACCATCCCTTCCACAATGTCGTGAAGAAGACCATCGTGGCGCATGATGTGACCGATCGCCTCTCTGAGATGGTTCTTACTTGGTGCCTATCTTCCTTGATTATGCTGAGAACCTCATTGTTCGTGACGTGGTCTCTCCAGGAAATTTCAAGAATTCTTCTGTATGACCACATCTCAAAGGCCTATAGTCTTTTCTTATCACTTTCAGATAAGCAACATGTCTCACAGCCTTAGTATCTGAATCAAATTATATTTGACTGTTAGTCTATCGATTTGTGACATTTTTCGCTCGCAAACCGCTGGCAGTGCCAGACTTCACACGCTTCCCTATCGACCCGTCTGAATTTCTGTTCGCCTGGGACTCCGCGGGGCTGGCGAGGGCTTCCGCGGGCAAACCCTCCGCAACAGACGACTGACGTGCCAAACATCAAAAATCGCAGCTTTCTAGTAAAGAGGTGCACCGAGAATTATCATTTCACATACATCTCAACCACCGCTTCAAGCATCAACAAAAAAAGTATTATTTTGCTCAGAAGACGCTGTCACATTTTTTATTTCGTATCCGTTCCAAATTCGGAACTCATTGTCACTATATATAATCGTGTCGGAAACAACAGTGTCAGATCCTGTCTGCCCAGAAGTGGGCGACGTCGATGGCGTTACTCCCGGCCATCATCAGGTCTTCCTGGGTGCAGCTATTCGGACACAGCGCACACTCCAGAAGGAGCGACAGGGTCTGCTCCACGCAGCAGTCACATTCAGTCGGTCCGCTATAAAACTGCCAGGTTTTCATTTGTGTCCTCATCTTGCATACTCCGGTCCGAAGTCTGTTAAGGGACCTCCATATATTCCACCTCTGGTCATGTCCAGGGGCTATTGTCACTGAAAACTGACTACTCAGTTCTTTTAGTTGCTAATGTCCATGCTTTGTTGCAACAAATATTTGAGAAGATGATTTATCATTATACAGATATCACGACCACCATCTCCAGTCTTCTTCCTCGTGTCAGCGACGTCAAATTATTTATTCCCAGTATCTGACAACATCGATGTGTTGCTCGTGTGTTGCCCAGCATTAGGTCCTGAGATGTGCAGCTTGTTGGGCACATGGAGCAGGATCTTAGGTGTGAGGCGGTCTGCAGGTCTCCACAGTCGCACAATAGTGACTCACCTCCTCACACCTAAGATCCTGCTCCATGTGCCCAACAAGCTGCACACCTCAAGACCTAATACTAGGCAACACACGGGCTATCGATGTTGCCAGATACTGGGCAGACATAATTTGACGCCGCTGACACGAAGACGAACACACACTATGAAAAAATGTATGCATGGGTGATGTACGCGCCAGCTCTTAACAATAGACCTGTACTAAATGAAACAATTTGAACAAGCAAATTTTACAACTAAATGTCTTCTTCTTCGTAGTATCAATCCGGTGGATTGGTTTGAAGCAACAAAATCTTGCATCTTAATCTTCACCCCTTTCGATCCTCTGCAATCCTCAGCATAAGAGCTACAACTCATGTCCTCGAACACTTGCTGCAAATACTCCCGTCTAGGGTTCTCTCTGCAGTTTCTACCCTCAACCATCCCCTCCACAATGTCGTGAAGAAGACCATCGGGCTCGCCTCTCTGAGATGGTTCTTACTGGGTGCCTAACTTCCTTGATTATACCGAGAACCTCATTGTTCGTGACGTGGTCTCTCCAGGAAATTCCGAGAATTCCTCCGTATGACTCAAAAGCCTCTATTTCTTTTTTTTATCACTTTCAGATAAGCACCATGTCTCACAGCCGTACATCAAGATGCTCCAAACAAATGTTTTGTCAAGTTGCTTGCGGAGCCTTAAATTAATATTCTTTGACTCAAGATTTTTGCTTTTTTATTGAAAGCTAGCCTCGCTTGATGTAGGCGGCTGTTGACTTCTCTTTTTGTTCTGAATGTCAAAGGCACTAAGATAATGTTATTTTAAAATTTGCTAAAAAAATGGTTCGCAGAATATCTAAATTCGGCCTTTTTAAAGAATGTATTATTACACGGGTGTTGTGACGGATCGCTGGACTTCGTACACGAACGGATTTGCCGATAACGTAGGCGGATATACCCCCCACCTAAAGGTCACGGATCGCGTCCGCTGTAGCGCGAAATTCGCAAACGGCGAATGCAAAAATATCATAGAAAGTCAACAGTTGTCAAATTAGATCTGCACACATATCCAATCTGCAAACGAAATGCTTCGCAAGCGCCGGCGCCTTGTTTAGAATTTATACATTGTGTGCAGAGCATTAAGAATCATAACTTTTACCATTTCACAATGGCTATTAAAATTGTAAGTACGGTAAAAGCAAACTACTCGTAAATACACAAGCGTTGCATAATATGGTTATACAATATTGTTTAGGCTATGTTCTTGTGTTGAGCCGCTCACTTAGAACCAAATGGTTTACATCTCTGAACCGTCGGGCTAATTATCTCCATAAAAATGAAATTAACAATTCAATCAAAAATATGCCTAGGATACCCCCTCTTCAAGCACTCGGGACTTTTGGTATGGGGGTTGTCGGAAACTATATATGTTCCAAAGTGTGGACTTTCAGGTGAAGGGACGTCTTGTAACGAGGCATGGAATATGGCAGCTGATTGAGTGCCGGCAATATGAGGTGACCATATGTTCCATACAAGGCCGATGCCGAAAAGCTTCGAAAAACTTTAGTCTCTTATTTTTGTTCGCTCGCCTAACATGCACATCTAATAATGTTAGTTATAAATATATATAATTTGCTTTTTTGCCGTGATTGTCTTGGCGGCGTTGGATGTCACAGTGATGCGGCAGTTGTCAGTTAACTCTCGTCTGACCGGCAAAACGTCATGTAACGATCGGACGAGGAAATCAAGTCTTTATTAAAATAAATACGAATTGTGGTTCAAAAACAAGTTCTTTGCTTTGTGATCTGCTCCTGTATACTTCCTTCACGCGGCCGCGTGACGAACCCGCGACTTGTCGCCTTTTTAAAGACGGGGGATGTCAGTAAGAACAATGTTTTAGTTCTTTGGGGCAGATATGTGAAACATTAAATAAATATCAATTATTCAGGTAAATTCTCAAGGATCGTGCTATATTTTCTTGATTATAGTAGATGTGTTCATGCCTACATATACATACATACAAACATATCCCAAACAAGTTGACATTTCCCATTTTGACCTTTGTCTGTCATACATTATTTATGTATGCGCCCCCATTAGACATTAAAGCTAAAAAAATATCACATCAAAGTATATTTTTTACTAAAAATAATAATCATTTTATTTATTCAGCCACCAGAGCCATAAAAAATGTAATTTCATACATATAAAAAGAAAATACAAGGTAATAAATAACATTTAACAATTATAACAACTACTACTCAGTGAGTGGAGCACCGGATCCCACGGCCACGTAGAAGACGCATCCAGTGCCCCTCCAACCGGAGTCCCACCTATCCGCCCACACAGCGATCGTTGCGTTGGGACTGCCGCGAATGCGCGCCCAAAGAGAAGCGCAACGGTTTCTTATTATGGCATGGAAGCTATCCACTCGCGCCTCCGTCAACATGCCTGCGGCACTGCAGAATCTTGATTTAGTAATACAATTATTAAATCAAGATACTGATTTCGTCTACCACCAATTTTAATTAATAGACTATGACTGTTATTTTAATTAATAAATTAAGTTTGAAATTAAAGATTTTATATCTCTGTTGCATGAATGAAGTGCCAGTCTCCGAAGCGAAAATGAAAGTTGAGAACTTCATGAAGAGTGGCTCTTGAAAAAATTAAGTAGTCTTCTAAAAATGGAACTGAGAACCACTGAATATAGGGGAGAATAAAATACGCTGTTATGTTTTGTTATATATCATAGCGGGGTTGATTTTTGCTTTGAAAAAGAGTGGATTTTTTGGCTTTTGGTTACTGAAAATATGCTGCAGTAAAAATAAGAAATCTTCTTGAGATGTTGACTCGTATATTGAATTCAAGTGGAGTTCTCAAGGGTCTAGTTTGTAACCAGAATTTTCATTTTTACAGCAAATGGAAGATTGAAGATACTTTTCTTCTGTTCCAGCTGAAGGAATATGCCTAGAATATCATAATATTTAATTAACCCTTTCGCATCGGTTGTAGGCATATGCCGTCAAAGATTCCCCGATCGTTGACATCGGTTGACGTGATATATCGTTTGCTACTTTCAGTACTCATTGTGACATCTACGGTTGGAAATTGGAAGTGCAGTCATTCCCTTTATCAACCTATATGTATTCTTTACAGGAATCTGTAAAGCATGTAAATAAATATCGTAAGTGTAAATAAAGTAATAATATTAAGCTTGTGAATAAATGATGACTGATTGAATAATAAAAAATAAAAATATACATACTTTGAATATATACTATAGCGACATCTATCGTACGATGATAACAATGATATAAATACTAGTTTCAACGCGAGTCGGTCTAGGGATAGCAATAGCCCAGTTGGCTGAGCGGTATGAATACCTGGGCATAGTTGGTTTCCAAGGTCCGCGGTTCGCATCCCGCTTCTGCCGTTATTTTTGTGCTTGGATTGACGCGTTGAAAAAAGGAATTTTATGTATAGTATAGGTATATTTAATTATTAATAAAAATATCGTAAGGTTTCGTCACAAGAGCGATTTTTCTGTAAGCCACATGTGTCAATGCCACCATATGTATGTAGTTACACAATGAACGTTTTTTTTAATATAATAGTTTTTTATGCATCATCTGATAGCTAAAGGATATACTAACTAATGTGATATATGAAAATAGGTCAGATAAGTACATTTATGCTTCAAATACTAGTTTTAAGCAACAACAAAAAAGGGTTTGAAAATTTCACGCCGTATTGACAATATAATTTGTATTCCACCGAGCCGTAACCATTCGGTCATAAAAAAGCGCTATACAAATACTGATATAATAATAATTCTACTACAAATTCAAAGTTATTTTTACTTAAATATACATATACTAAACATAAAATTCTTTTTTCAACGCGCCAATCCAAGCACAAAAATAACGGCAGAAGCGGGATGCGAACCGCGGACTTAGGAAACCAACAATGCCCAGGTATTCATACCGCTCAGCGAATCGCGCCATTGCTATGCCTAGACCAGTGGTTCCCAAAGTGGTCCACATGGACCCCCAGGGGTCCATGGGATCATCCAGGGGGTCCATGGAAAATTAAAATTGATTTGGGGGTCCATGAACATCGTTAGGGGGTCCACGGAGAGTTCAATATAAAATTATTAGAAATTTTGACACATCAGTATTAATTTGGAAGTTACAATAAATAGCAATATATAAATGAGATATGTGTGATGTAAATATTTTAAAGTGCATACAATTAATTTCTTAGCATGAGACAAAAATAATTAAAATACGGGTTGGAGTCCAAACCTTATTTAAATTGAGGTCTACAAAGCGAATCGCATCTCACCGCCGGTTCCGTCTAATTTTGTTATCTGGCCAGGATCTCGGTACTCGCCGACACCGAAGAACACAAATTACTTAATTATTATTGCTTTATAGTTTTCGCTTCCAGAGAAAAGTTAAATGTTATTGAGCAATTAAATATAAGTAAAGTGCATTTTTTTTCAAACACTATTAAATTATAATCCGCAGCTTTAATGTTCTGACACAAACTTGAAGTGCGATTTCTTCTGGAGCCTTAGAGGAGAACTAATACAATAGGGTACATCTCTCTTTTTAAATAACACCCTCATATAAATGCAATAAAGTATTATGAGTATCTCTAATTACCACACTGCACTATGTGTTCACACGATTATCACGTATGTTTTTACGAGAAAGTTTGGCTATTGTAAAACAATAAATAAATAAAAGTTGCCCTTTTTCTGAAATTCTATTTAGGACAGGAAACAATAAAAATGTGCCTGTCGCCAAAATCAAGAAAGGCGAGACTGACGTTATTTGGTCCATGGGTATATAAACAAGGGTAGTTTACAATTGGGACACAGAATCTATCTTTGATACCTACTGTATTGACCTATAACTCGCTCTTGTTATTCTGTTCTTTACAAGTTGATTAATATAAGTATACTTATATTTTGCGATACTAAGCCACAAAGCTTTTCCATTGTACTTTGGGTTATAGGATCGTATATATATAAGATCGACTAATAAGACGTGAGCAGTTGCCCCTGCCCCGCCCCGAGTCTTCCTTCAACTCTCGTAATGTAAGTTTAATATTCAAATATACACACACTCCTCAATAGTTAACTTTTAAGCAATCGATATTATAATATTTCAGTATATTATAATGATTTTGATTATTGCTATGTCTAATTTGTATATATAATTATTTTGCCAACAGATAACTGATACTAAACATGGCCGAATCTAAAAAGAAATGTAGACAGTACAATGTCGATTATTTAAAGTTTGGCTTTATTCCATCACAGTCGAACAAACAATTGCCTTTGTGCCTTTTATGCAACAAAGTTGTAACCAATGAATCTATGAAACCATCCAAGCTGGAGATTCACCTGAAAAGATGTCACCCTGATAAAACAGATAAAGATTTGGAATACTTTCAAACACTCAAAAATAAAGTGATGGTACCTTCGCTACACGAAATGTTCGGCTCGACGTCAAAAAGAAACGATGATGGTTTGTGGGCGTCGTACAATATATCGTTACTAATAGAAAAATCTGGAAAACCGCATAGTATCGGAGAAAAGTTAATTTTGCCAGCAGTCTAAGAGATTTTAAAAACTGTTGTACACCAACCTGCATCTGATATAATTAACAAAATTCCTTAAAGCAACAACACAGTTCAAAGACGTATTGATGAAATGAGTTATGATATTGAAAGTTTCTTGTGCAATTATTTGCAAACGACTCATTTCTCTCTACAGCTGGATGAGTCAACTTTACCTGATAATGAAGCATTATTATTGGCATATACTTGTTTTATTATGGATCAAGAAATCCACGAAGAACTGCTATTTGCGAGAACTTTGCCAACCGACACTAAAGGCGAATCAATATTTCATGTTTTGAAGGATTACTTCACAGAAAAAGAAATTCCTTTGTCAAATATTATGTCAGTTGCTACAGATGGAGCTCCTGCCATGGTTGGGCGTTATCGTGGCTTTATAAGCTATTTAGAACAAAATGTACCCGGGGTGTTAGCAATACACTGTGTCATTCATCGACAACATTTAGTTGCTAAAAATCTGAATATTAGATTGCATGAATCTCTTCAATTAGTCATTGATGCTGTAAACCAAATCCGAATCAATGCGTTGCATACGCGGCTATTTGCGCAGTTGTGTGACAAAAATGATGAGAACTTTCATCATTTACTCCTTCACACCAAAGTGCGCTGGCTGTCGAAAAGATTGTGCTTGACAAGATTTTTTGCTCTCTTTGACACTATTTTAGAGTTTCTGGATGATAAAGATAGAATTTTAAAAGAAAACTCAATGATATGGAAAACGGACATTGCCTATTTAACAGATTTGTTTGCTAAATTTAATGCGGTTAACTTGCAATTACAAGGTGACAGTCTTAATTTGATTCAAACAAAGTCCATCATTTCAGCGTTTCTTGCCAGAATAAAGCTGTCACAGATAAGCTGCCAGGAAGACGATGTTTCAACCTACGTTCAACATTTAAATGCCCTATATTCAGACTTTAAAACAAGGTTTGAGGATATTTTGACTATGGTAATACCACAGTGGATAATAAATCCATATGGTGGTGACATTGAAGAAACAAATATCATATTACAAGAGGAAATAATCAGAATATCAACTAACGAAGAACTCAAAGCACATTTTAATAAAGGATATCAGCGATTGTGGCTTCAAAAAGACATATCTGTCACTTATCCCGCATTGTGGAATATTACGAAAAAGTTTTTACTTGCTTTTCCATCTTCATACCTAGTGGAAGGGTTGCGAAGGACCGAGAGGAATGGAGATCGAGATGCAAAATTCTGTTGCTGCAAACCAATCCACCGGATTGATACTACGAAGAAGAACCTAGTGGAAAGGGGTTTCAGTGCAGTTGCCAATCTCATAACAAAAAAAGAAACAAACTGGATATCATCAAACGAGGAGATTTGAGATTAAATCTCACGAAATTGATGCCAAATGTTGAAAAACTATTATTAAATCATCAAGTTCCCTCCCATTAAATGCATTTATTTTTCGCCTAGTTGTAACAGATCGTAAATTGTGATTGGGTTCGTTACAATTTTAATTTACAAAATTGTTACAAAAATAATGGAGTAGTAAACTTCAATAGTCTGCCTCGGGAAATTAAAGCGATCACTGATATAAAAAAAGTGATCGAAAAGGTAAAAAGTTCTATAAACTATTAACAAACAGAACTGACGTCGTCACATAACAATAAGAACAAGGATATGTACCTGAAGTGATATTGTGGCTTTTGGGTTGAGCCGTGTGTGGTGAACTTCCTTCAACCAATATTTCGACCGCCATTGCAGGGGTCTTCTTCAGGATTAATAAATTTATTAAGATTGAGTTGGTTTATTCAGATTATATATATTTTTAAAGATAAAAAAATGTATAATCTGAATAAACCAACTTAAAACTAAATAAATTATTAATCCTGAAGAAGACCCCTGCTATGGTGGTTGAAAGAAGTTCACCACACACGGCTCAACCGAAAAGCCACAATATCATCAGGGGGAGGCCTAACTCATGCGGGAGGCCTAACTCATGCGGGAGGCCTACGTTCAACAGTGGACGGACACAGGCTGATGATGATGATGATGATCAGGGGGTCCACGGATAACCGAAAATCGTGTCAAGGGGTCCACGAGTGAAATAAGTTTGGGAACCTATGGCCTAGACTGACCTGCGATGAAACTAGTATTTATATCATTTGTTATTATCATTCGACAGATGTCGCCATAGTATATATTCAAAGTATGTATATTTTTATTATTATTCTATCAGTATTCATTTATTCACAAGCTTAATATTATTACTTGTGCTTGTGAATAAATGAATACTGATAGAATAATAATAAAAATATACATACTTTGAATATATACTATGGCGACATCTGTCGTACGATAATAACAAATGATATGAATACTAGTTTCATCGCAGGTCAGTCTAGGCATAGCAATGGCGCGATTCGCTGAGCGGTATGAATACCTGGGCATTGTTGGTTTCCTAAGTCCGCGGTTCGCATCCCGCTTCTGCCGTTATTTTTGTGCTTGGATTGGCGCGTTGAAAGAAAAAAGAATTTTATGTTTAGTATATGTATATTTAAGTAATAATAATATTGTAATATAGTCAATGATCTATAAAAGTAGATTAGAATATTGAAATAATGAAATAATATTCTAATAAAAATTAAAAAAATTAATTCAAAGTTATTTGACGCTTAAACCATTCATCTGACTACAAAACTAACTCAGCTTAAATTGCACCAAATTTATTATTCTTTTTGAACAAATTCTGTAAGGGTTGCAATTGTTCAAAATTCAAAAGGTCGTCAATAATGGATTTCCCAAATTACCTGTAAAATTTTCAGCTGAATGCGTTCTTTGTTAGGTTTAATTCAAAATCTTTATATACCTTTCTCTTAAATAATGTGTTTTCGTAAACTCTAAAAGGTTGCAAAGCATGAGGTGTTACTGTGTGACCTAGCAATGTTACACGTGCCCGAATTTAAAGAGAGATGGTAAGTGTGAAAGAGAGAGGAGACGCCTCTACCTTGATGCCGAAGGTGAAATACTAGTATTGATATTCACTCTATCAGCTTCACAAGTATCAAAAAAGTATTATAGATAGAAACATCAGACGCTTTGACCATTGACCTATACCTGCCGGCAATTATTTATTTTAAATAAAAAAAATACAAGAATGTTTTAAAACTACGAGACGAGCGTTGTAAAAGAATCACTCTTGGTCCTGACCATTGTTGGCGGCACGCTCTAAATATTCAATGAATAAAATCAGTTGGGAAACTAATCTTCCATAAACCTCCGAAACATTCGGAACTATCTGCTGCTAGGGAATCTCTGGTGGAGATGATGAACATGTCTCTTGAAAGGGTTTCACGATGGGGCGACCTCAACCTCGTCAGTTTCAACATTTTAAAAACCCAATCATGTACTTTCTCCACCAAGAAGACTGCTATGGATCCTGTATCTTTCAACGGTTGTTCTCTTCCGAAAGCAAGCTCCATCAACATGCTTGGATTATCAATATCGAATAATGTCAAATATTACGAGTCAATTAAGTGTAAAGCCGGTCTCGCTTCCAAAAAACTAGGTGTATTATATAGATCACGTCGGTATTTCAACGATAAACAACTTCTTCTTCTATATAAAGGACAAATCCGACCTATCCTTGAATACGGCAGTCACCTTTGGATTGGAGCCCCAAAATACCTTCTAAACTTAATTGACTCAGTTCAAAGAAGAGCAATTCGTTTGATAAACAATGACATACTTACGTCTAATCTACAATCAATAGAACACAGACGTAAGATTGGTTCTCTTAGTCTTTTCTACCGTTATTACCACGGTCGCTGCTCTCCGGAACTTAAAGAACTAATTCCTCCTGCACCCACTCACAGCCGACAAACTCGTCTTACACTTGCCGAACATCCATACACGGTTAATATATGTCGACCAAGAACTGGCAGCTTCCAAAGTTCCTTCTTTAATGCCACCGGTAAACTATGGAATGCTCTTCCAGCGTCTGTGTTTCCTCCTTCCTACAATCTGGATCTCTTCAAGAAACAGATAAATATACACTTGCAATCTTCCCAACCCACACACAAATACGAACACAACACACGTTTCCCGCATGCAGCGTCCAGCCTCCCTGGCTGAGCGTCATAGAGTGCACTGGCCTTGACCAGTTGTGCTCTCCTGCATGAAAAAACGAAGATATTCGAAAAACAGAATTTAAATTTTGCTCCGAATTTGAATTTGAATATTGTATTATTAGGGTTTTTCGTTTCCGTTGTACTCGTATAAGAGGTTCCATGTCGCTTCGATCACACATCACACACGCGATGTATAACTTTATACTTTATTTAGTTTATATGACGGCATTAGATGGAAACTGATAGCGTGTGTTTCTGGGTATCGTACATTGAAAGCAGTGTTCCGGAAGGTGGAAATGTGTGCAACGGGAGCGGTCAAGGTTGTCAAGTATCGATTGCTCCCAGACGGTCTAGTTGCGACTATTGCAACCGACGTGCGGCGATGTTATGCAATAAATTGCAGTGAATTGCGTGAAATTGTCACCATTTTCGATTCTTTAATAATGATTGTAACGAAAAAACTCTAAAATATATAAATTATCTTTTCGCATCATTGATGTACTTATGACGTAGTTTTTACTGTTGCAATTCCTAGCTAACGGTGCTCGGTATTGTGTCTCCACTTGTGTTCAATGTGAGGACGTTGACTCTTACTATGTCAATACTTAAACATCCTTATATATAATCGTGTCGGAAACAATAGGGTCAGGTCCTGTCTGCCCAGAAGTGGGTGACGTCGATGGCCTGGGTGCAGCTACTCGGACAAAGAGCACACTCCAGAAGGTGCGACAGGGTCTGCTCGACGCCGCAGTCGCATTCAGTCGGTCCGCTGTAAAACTTCCAGGCTTTCATTTGTGTCCTCGTCTTGCATACTCCAGTCCGAAGTCTGTTAAGAGACCTCCATATATTCCACCCCTGGTTGTGTTTAGGGGCTAGGTCCTCTTTCGGGGGCAATCCAAGCATTCCCCTCAGTTGCGCCACTCCACATGCTCAGCCGCAGGGTGGCCTCAGGTATCACCAGTTCCGTTGTCGACTGTAGGAAACTTCTTGATTTGAGTCGATATGAGATGAGGCGACGATCATGGCGGCAGATCGTGTCGGCATGATGATGAGTGCGATGACCTATTATTATTTTCCATATCGCAAATATGCGAAATGGGCGAAATAAGGTAAGTGTGTGTTGAATGCTATGAACGCGCCAGCTTTCGTAAACCATACTATTCTGTTTCCAGTCAGCCGTTTATAATATGCCAGCAGGAATAGCTCAATGGTCAAAGTGTTTGCTTGAAAGACAGAGGTCGTGGGTTCGATACCCGACGGAGATTAAAAAAAAAATTGAATCGACTTCTGAGCTCTAAAATTAACCTCGGTTGGTGTGAACTTGATCCCTCACCGGTAAAATGCCAGTCATAGCCTATTAATCAACATTGGTGGTCGACGAAAGTCGTCCCGTGAAGACCACCCATTCATAGTAAATTCCTGTAATAATAAAGGATGATGCTTGAATCTCGGGCTGTAGTCTATGTCGTTGGCGGATCAACACTCCACACGCAGCGCTTAGTCATATTTACCATGGTAAGCGTCATAGAATTCCACAGATGAGACTTCAGAATTACTATTACCATCGGTATTCTCCTGTATGTGTTTAAATAAAAAAAGTAAAACTTATCTACTCATATATCGGTATCCGGCTTGGCAACAGCTGATAAAAAAAAACCCCTGAACTAATTGGATCAAATAAATAATGCGCGGCAAGAATTGCAAAATCGCGCATGTAATTAGTGGTAACCAACCTACACGGTATGACTTATCATACAGTCTTCCACGTCAATAACATATGCATCCAAGCGTATTTCAACAACGTCAAAAACGTCAGTAAATCTGCATATACTGATATTTACATATTGCAACTCCTAACTAAACCTAACGAAACGAAACCCAACCTAACCTAACCTCAGCTTTCCTAACCTCGCCTTTCCTAACCTCGCCTTTCCTAACCTCACCTTTCCTCACCACACCTTTCCTTGCCACGCCTTATTCGTCATATCCATATCTGCTCCTCTAACTGGAGCATATGGTAGTGAACTCCCTCCACAAAGCTCGGTCAGAAGCCACGATCCTCGCATTATCTCGGCTTTGCTTCCCATAGCTCCACGTGGTTCGAATCACCGCGTCCGATGTTAATTTTTCTCCGATTTATTGATGAAAGAAATATTATATAAGATGGTGTTTACTGTTAATTTGTATATGTATCGGCTGCTGAATATTTGTATAAATCAACAGTACTTTATAAAGTATTAGAATATTCAATTTATTCTAATACTATTTACATTCTAGCTCTTATCAATATTTCTTACCAGCCAACTTCTCTCAAAACGCAATCTATGAGGTGGTAAAATTTATTGATCAGCGTCGAGTGTAATTGATAAGACAAGAGTATAGACTGCGGTTTAAATATAACGTCCACAGTTTTTTCTGTGTTTGATATAGATTTTGATACCAAAATTATAGAAATAAGAAGCCACGGCACTCCGGTAACTCTTATTTATTGGAGAAAATACAATACTTCATTTTAAACTACGAAATAAATTAGTTTATTTGCCCTCAGTTCACGATTAGGACAATCACTATAAAGAGGATCGGCTTCAAAAACATCACGAACATTACAAAACAATTTAACACAACTGAAAAAAAAAACAAGGATATTCGAAAAAACAAAATTCAAATTTTGTTCCAAATTTGAATGTTAATATTACTTCGAGTATTTTTGACAGCTTTTCGTTCCCATAGGATAAGAGTTTCGTTGCGAATGTCACACACGTGATGTCTGGTATCAAAAGTAAAATATAAATACAAAAAGTGCCGCCAAAATCAATATTTACATTAAAAACAGTCGAATTAAAGCGAATAAAATTATGATACGTATCGATATCACTAAGATATAACATCAATGCATAAAATTAAAATAATAAAAAATGCTTCGTAATGTTTATTACGGTAATAATGTTATTAATTATTTTGATAGAATAACATTTTTAAGTCGTGCGACACCCCCCGACGCGTCAAAGTGGACTCGCCCGCTACGTTTGAACCGGTCGCGTCTTCGGGAACGTTCGGGTCGCACGGAAACGTCCGAACGGCGCATTGGACTCGTCCGCCGAGCGTCGGCCATTTTCGACTCACAGCTGATCCGACGTGCGTCGCGATCGGTCCGAGTGCGAGTTTTCTCACCTCAAACAAATCCAATAAAACATAAGTGAAATTGTTTCCAAATCAGGAGCCAATCGTGTTTTAACAAAGTCAATTACAGTGCGCGGTGTGTTATTAAAACAGTGCTCGGTTCGCAAATGCACGTTTAGAATAATATTCGAAAGCGTCATGGTGTGTTTGTAAGTTGTATAAAACGTGGATTCCTTTGATAGTGAAGGAAAAATGCTTCTGGAATTGTTTAGGTATGTTCCGAAAGAGAAATGGTATTTTATAATGAAGTGTGTACACTTTTCGATGTAATTATTTCATTGATGCCTTACAGGGGGTAGGTATGTGTACGTTAGCTTTATCATTGCTACAAAATCAGCTGTCAAAGCGTAATTTGCGCTGAAACGTGGCCTTTTTAAATCGATGTAAATAAATAATTTTTCAGTATTTTTATTTAGTTTTTATGTTTTATTTTGATCTACGCATGTTTTGGACTCTTCAAAAGGACATTATCAAACGAATAATTGATGCAATGAGCGGGAAATGTCGTAACTGTACTCGTGAATGTATTGACATAAGAAAGGTAGTAGAAACATTTCAAATTGATATAAGAATTATTTGAATTTAAAGAATTTTACCCAAATATTATATTACACAATTACTTATTGAAAAATAATTAACTCATTCCGTGGAACACCTACAGATATGATGCTTGATATCAAATATCGCTAATCGTTGCATGTTGGATTTATTATCACTCATGCGGTAGGTATTATGTTCCAACTAAGGAACGGTTGCCACGTGAGAACAGCAATCAAAGCTTTCTTTGTGTCTGGTTGTGTTTATATGATGCATTTTGCGTGTGTAATCCAGGTACTCTCCTAAATGAATCATATGGTCTCTTCGTTTCAACTAAGCAGCTTTGAATCGGAAAGCTTGATTAAGATTTTGTATTTCTTAAAACTGGTTAGTATTATCGGTTATAGAATTCACTTTCAGCATCATTGTATCATCCTTAACGTTTACCTCAATGTCCTGCAAAATCATTACGAAGCGGTGCTGTGTGTTCCCTACATATGATAAATTAATTTTAAAATATTTTTAATCAACATTAACGTTAAAAAGAGTCTCACTTACAAATAAATATCACTTATTTTCGTAAATACATTGTAATTTAAAATTGATTTTAATAAAAAATATTTAGTTTTGATTCACATTTATTTTAAACGATTACGTGTTTCGGCCTCCCTGGAGATCATCTTCAATAATGGTTAAATTATAAACTGGCAGTGGCTTATATAGGTATGTATAAGTACTAGTTTCTACGTTATTACACACATATTTACAGATTGTACATGTGTGCGGGTAAAACCATTGAAAAAATACATTATAAAATCAAGGGGTGTATGCCATTATATAATATTATATTTTTGTATTCATTGTTTAAAAATCCTTGTAATTATATCTTTGATCTTCGCTGAATGTGAATCAAAACGAAATATTTTTAATTTGTTATTTTTTTATTTAAAATTAATTTATAATTATGCAGTTTCACCAAGTATTGTCGGTTGATAACCTTAAATGTTATTAAATACATTGCACAAAATTAACAATTATCACAAATTTAAACGTATTGTTACAAATCAACCATAAATATGTCTTGATATTTGGTACCATCAAATATCATTGGCCGACATATCACTTCATATTATTATTTAATCCACAGACGGGATATATATAATCGGATTTCCGATACTTTTCGTATATACCTAAACAATGTAATATTCGAAATAAGTATTGCCATTCTCTAGTTGTACATGAATACATACATTTCAAATCTGTACAATGTATGTAAAGATACACGAAATTTTGAAATTACTTCCAAAAAAAAGAACATCGATCAAATCGAATAAAATAATTTCGTACATCCCTTTAAAAACAAAAGAACGCAACTGTCAAATATTACGCTGTAATTTAAATGTTGTTTACACATCAAAGGCATGGAAAGGTTAACGTTATTGCAATCTTTAGATCTTTGAAGCGATTCAGTTGATGTTTTATGTATGCAGACCGGTTACAAGCGAGTCTTGTACGGTCTCTTCTTACCTGTTCCTCAATGTTTATGGACAGGAAGCGTAAGTCGGTACAACAAAAAAAAGTGCACCGTCATCGCACAATGGATTTTGTAAGAAACCGCCGCATAAGCAGACTGCGCTGATTTTTTGCATGCATTTTTTTTCGTAAAACATACGCAGATCAAAACGAACGCATTACTATTTCTCCACAGTCTCGTATATCGATAATTATAATATATTTAGGAGAGAACAACTAAAAGCTGCATTTTTTAAATTGAACTGCCTTTTTAACCATTTCATCGCCACATGTTTCAGTGACACCATCTCTTGAATATCTCCCAAACTATCGAAATATATCGACCTTTTTTGTTTGTTAATATTTTAAAATATTCATATATGTCGTTGTGCGAAAATTTGAATTAATTTTGAAATACATCTTTCGAATATAGCGAAGCGCGCACAGCTGCGCTTATGGCGATCGTCTATGTAGAACGCACATGTGTGCTTACGGCGATCGTCGGGTTAAAAAATTGATCAAATCTCCGTATTTATCATCTTTGAGCAATATATGTCCGACACCTAGGGCGCAAAATTGAATAAAATACTCTAATAAATATTTTATTATGGATTGTATTTTGTATCACATTTTAAGACTATTTCTTTTGACAAACTTGATAATAACCTAACCGCACCACCGAACATAAGACGCAGTCATATGCGCCGAAGAAATGCGTAAGGCAATCAACCAACCGTCCCACTGCTTGTATAATCAGATACCCCCAACACCAAGATTGAAGTCTCGAAGCAGCTTTCTGAAATCCACACAACCTCTCACATCCGGCCCTGAAAATGAGAGACTCCAACTCTGGCAACAAATCGCACCAGAGGATTTCATTACTCCAAAGGAAGGCCTCCCAACTGGCAAGAGCCTTGACTGGCCGACCTGGAAATCCCTAAACAGATTAAGAACCGGAGTTGGTAGAACAAAGGACAACCTCGAGCGGTGGGGAATGCTTCGGCAGGGAGAGACACTATTGTGCGACTGTGGAGACCTGCAGACCGCCTCACACCTACGATGCTGCTCCATGTGCCCAACAAGTTGCACATCTCAGGACCTAATGCTGGGCAACACACGAGCTATCGATGTTGCCAGATATTGGGAAAAAATAATTTGACGTCGCTGACACGAAGAAGAAGAAGAAGAAGATAACCTAACCTAAAAGACAATTCGCGTGTTATTGTCCTCCGTGAAGCGCGTGGTACGAAAAATTCGCGAGAAAAAATGTTACGTGAACAGAAAAAATAAATGAAAACAAATATAAAACTTCCTGCTTCAAATTCGCGTCGCGTTGTTTTACTTTATTTACGTAACAAAAAATCGCGTTACGTTATTTTCCATAATAAGTTCACGTGGAGTCATGCCAAAGGTTGTTGAGAGTCTTTCTTTATTTTTTGTCGTTTCCTCTGCCAAATTTCCAAAATCTTTAGTTTTGAGGTAGGCTTGCTGAAAACAGACTTGCTGTAAACACCACACATTCACAATAAAATGGATATTATATCTCTTAAATGCCTGTAAAAACTAAAACTGTTTGTGTTCCACATACTATGGAACCTTTGGAAGCAATCACTCCATATTGACTCGTAAATAGGTAATAAACATTGCATCATATTGCAAACGCAACGATATTGTTCGACTAGAGTTCTTCTTTGTGTTAAGTCTGTAGGTCTCCGCAGACGCACAATAGTGGCTCTTCCTGCCGAAGAATTCCCTACCGCTCGAGGTTGTCCTTTGTTCTACCAACTCCGGTTCTTAATCTTTTCAGGGATTTCCATGTCCGCCAGTCAAGGCTCTTGCCAGTTAGGAGGCCTTTGGAGTAATGAAATCTTCTCGTGCGACTTGTCGCCAGAGCTGGAGTCTCTCATCGACTAGAGTTGAATGCAATATTGCATCTTTTATATATTCTATTTACGAGCTTTCTTTATAGATTTCTCGATATTGAAATATTTGAAGACAGTCTCGACAAACGAAAGTAGAATATTTATTATGTTTGCAATTTGAAAAATAGTAACATCTACCTTTATCTCTTTGTTCTCTCATATGTCTGAACATCAACAAGTGTCTCTGTAACGTGCATATATATGATACAGTAGCATACTGGGTATTGTTGGCTGATCGTGCACGCACGTTGTACTCGTAATAGGCAGTGTAGTCTTGTGAAGTATGTTTTGTATGAAGAATTGGAGCAAACGCGGCGAAAGATCGCGGGTTCAAATCCGCCGTGTTTTGAAACGTCGATGCCGAACCTTTTTTTTTACATTTGTGACAATATCTTCATATAGGTATATTCGTAATTTATATCATTGTATTGTAAATCGGCATTTATAAAGGAGACTTTATGATTAGTCTAATGCTTCAGATACGTCGACCATTCATCAGTCAATACTGCTGCCGTTTCTTCAAGTCTTCAGGCTGTTAGATGTCGTCGGAAGCTATACACGTATATGCTCCCATGTGAACCTTTACATCACAGATATAATGTATCTCTTTCCGATGCGATAGTCCTTGCAGTCTTAGAATACTTATTTTTCATGCTTCCAATAAGTACAAAGCAACTTGATTACAACACAAATCGGTAGTGTTCTTCAATTGGTCCAATCATTATCATGCGCCTACACGTTTCACATACATGGACACAGTTTCCTCCTCGTTTTTGTCTTATCAAGTAGAACTGACTGAAATATATGACATTGAGTTAGATTTTAGGAAGATTTTAGGTAAGAAATAATGTTCCAAACTTGTGGAAGTCCAAATTCATTGCACCTAATAATATTACAGATAAAGTAATTCGAATTACAAATCACTGGGAAAATATTTTCTTCTTCGTAGTATCAATCCGGTGGATTGGTTTGCAGCAACAAAATCTTGCATCTAGATCTCCACTCCTATAGATCCTCTGCAGTCCTCTTCAGCTCAGCATAAGAGCTACAACTCATGTCCTCGAACACTTGCTGCAAATACTCCCGTCTAGGCCGCCCTCTACAGTGTCTTCCCTCAACCATCCCTCCCACAATGCCGTGAAGAAGACCATCGTGGCGCATGATGTGACCGAGCGCCTCTCTGAGATGGTTCTTACGAGGTGCCTATCCTCCTTGATTATGCTGAGAACCTCATTGTTCTCTCCAGGAAAATATCATTGTGACAATAATCCAATAAAGGCGAGATTCGAAACAATTTTTACAGTTTTGAGATGCGAACATGGTTCTAATTTTTCTGTACCAACTGAAAGTTATTTTTTTTTAGTATGTTCGGGGACTTTTTTGTTTGGGTGTCTTCAACGTTATCTCTGCGGTCTTCACAATAACAATCTAGCATACGTTTCTTGGTTGGCCTCGGTGCACGTGCACCGAGGGTCACCGGTTCAGCAGCACTGTTTGTATTAATAGAAAAAGTCCCGCCCCGCCCGTTTCGTTCACTTTCATTCACGACCGGTCACGCCGATGCACGCGCTGCTCTTGTGACGCGTGCGTGTGACGCCCATCAATCCATTGCGGTAACCAAAAAATGAGGGGGTTAGAGGAACGCTGACTTTGTTATGAGTCGGTGTCAGGAGGTAGTTTAGCCGTCTGCCTAATGTACCTCCACGAGCGTCATGTCGGGTAATCGTGTACGGTGGGTATGTTCTAAAAAGAGTACCTCCACGAACGTCATGTCGGACTGTGGCTGCCCTTGCTTGTCTGTATAGGTTATTGATTATGTGCTAGAGGCGGAAGCCATGCTGTTTTGAGAATCAAGCCGTCATCCCTGTTGATGTTGATGGGATGTCTTTTGACTTCAATGGCTTCCCTTACTAGGCGTGCATGTTTTCCTTGCGTTCGAAGTTAACGCTATGGAAGTATGTATGTAATCAAAGTAAGGGAGCAAATGAATGTAGGTAGACGAGTTAAAAGGTTAAAAAATGAAGAGTCGCATCAAGATATGTCATTTTATCACACATTATTGTCAAGTACGGTCAACTGCACAATGTTTTTGGTACAAATTTTGGATAGAGACCTGATTTGGGCAATGGCAATCGAATGATAGTGGTGTTTGCAGCATTTTGTGGTGGATATATTCTCAAAATTTGATATAAATATGGCACTGTATACGTATCCAGACGGTCGATGATGCATCCACGTTAAAATATATAACTTAACTCGGTGATGTTAGTTTTTTATGTTTGGACAAAACAAGTTCGAATCATAGATCTGGTAAATTTGAAAGTTGCTGAAAATAATGTTACATCAATCCGGTGGATTGGTTTGCAGCAACAAAATCTTGCATCTCGATTTCCACTTCTCTCGATCCTCTGCAGTCCTCTTCAGCTCAGCATAAGAGCTACAACTCATGTTCTCGAACACTTTCTGATAATACGTCTAGCGCGCCTTCTACAGTTTCTACCCTCAACCATCACTTCCACAATGTCGTGAAGAAGTGGCCGATCCAACGGGTTCGCCTCTCTGAGATGGTTCTTACTAGGTGCCTATCCACCTTGATTAATAATATTACTATGAAGAGGAAATAACGTAAATTCATAAATAAGTTTAATTAGAGTTGGCTCTTTGAAAAATTAGTAATGTCTAATTACATTACCGTCTTGGAAACGTCTTTAATATAATCATTCTGTTATTATCGACTTGTGATTCTAGTCGGCCTTGGCTCGCCCTACATTTTATGCTTTTTCGATGTGACGAAACGAACAAGGCATTTACATAGTATTACGAAACACTTTAAACAGTTAGCCGGGTCTCACTTTCATCATTTTTGAATCAGCCGAGACGCGAACCTCGAAGCATTCGATATAATTTATTCCGAGTGTTATTCATTGTAGGCGAGGTGTCTCGGGTAACCGACCAGACAGGATAAGAGAGGAAAATTAAATGGGCAAGGTTACCCAATTTGGTGTCGAACGCTGACTAATGCAATGGATAAACCATTCATACGACTACTCGTATATATGTTGCAGAACATACCGAAGAAAGATATGCATCATACAATCGATAATATAGACGATAATCACTTATAATTTACCATATTAAGTTTTGAAAAGGATAGTATATATTTTATTCGACGTTTCGCATGTTCCATTTTGTTAGTGACCATGGTGGCTATAGTTCAAAACCAGCATGGTATTGAAGCTATAATCTCCAATAGCTCGTGGTTATTATAATATGACAATTATACAATAAACTGTTCTCGTAAACTTTTTTATTCTAAAAGATAATTTTCCACATATAAGACATTTACGGTTCAATTAATCACTATTGTGGCAGATTGCATTTCTATTTATGATGCATCAATCAAACGAACGTTATGATAAAATGAAGGAAAGGTTATATTACACACATTACTGCATATTGTATTGTAAAACACTTTAAATTATATTAAAAAGTATTCGTTTTGTTCTGCGCACGTATTTTGTATGCCAGAACGATGCGCAGACGATAAAATTTGTGCAATTTAAACTGTACGGCTAGGTGCGCCTATAAATCAAATGATTTCACGTAACAAATACAAGTTATGATAGTGCGTTACGTAACATTACTTCGGTATATAATTATTATTCGTTTTTAATGTTTATTTATTGTTTTATATAATTTTTAAATATATATGACTAAGTCATAATCGCGATATCACGATAAAAGTAGTAGGATATCAACCTACTAGTATTGTGATGTTGTTTATGAAATGTGCGTTCTCGATAATAAGCAGAGTTTTGGTGTTTGACCTCGAAGCAGAATTAAAAAAAAATGTTTTTTTTTTAAACACAATTGGTTCAGCTGCTGTTCGTTATTTACTCATTAGTTCAGCATGCCATGCGACAATAACAAAATGTTGTTATTGTGTTGAAGACACTTTATAATACAGACATCGCCTTCTATGTAAATTATTGTAATATTACACATAATTTGAGAGTATTCCACTTGTTATCGAGTACAATTTTCTTCCCATATCCGTTCCATATGTGGAACATATGGTGACCACAATTTGACGCCATTCATATAAGTTTGCATCGTCCATATCCTGCCCTAAGACATTTCTGTACAGTCTGAATTTATTTACTCATGCTGAACTAATGAACACAATATTGTTATTGTGTTGAAGACACTTTATAATACAGACATCGCCTTCTATGTAAATTATTGTAATATTACACATAATTTGAGAGTATTCCACTTGTTATCGAGTACAATTTTCTTCCCATATCCGTTCCATATGTGGAACATATGGTGACCACAATTTGACGCCATTTATATCAGTTTGCATCGTCCATATCTTGCCCTAAGACATCTCTGTACAGTCTGAATATATACAATAGCTATCCGAGGCATATTTTTGACAATACGTGAATTTGTATCGTGAAGGAAAAAGAGATCGCACGATTATTCCGACACTCCAGATTGGTTCTATGAGGAGGCTCAACCCATAGTGACTTTACACAGTGAAATCATAGATAACTATGTAAAACTCAATAAGTAAGTTGGTAAGAAGAGAGAAGTTCAAATATTATTTTAGATAAGTAATCTTTAGCCTCGCCATTTCCCATCATCTGGGGTCGGCTATCTCCTTGTGAACATTCGCCATGTCTGTCTGCGCTGCATCCTCGGTCAAGCCCAGAGTTTTCAAATCCTTGGAAGTGAATAATTTTAGATAAATAATATGAATTTAAATTATTTTCCTTAGAAAATGTGTTGACGTTTCATCATGCCTCGACCACTGTGTAAAAACGTGTGCTGACACGCATTAACAAAATTTATAATCTCATAGACCGATAAATCGCTATATTCGTGTTCGGCAGCATCCAATTCGAACGAATAAACGATGTTTATTGTGTCTTTTTGCTATCCGCTCTTGTAAATAGATCGTTTATATAATGTTGAGACATCTCTAGCGATAAGCTGATAGTGATAACAATACAAAATGTGTCACTATTTGTGTTTTATTGTCATGTTATCAAGTAATATTTTACAATGAAACACAAACGTATCATACTTCTATCTCGTATCAACAAAGATGATCTATTTACTTAATCAATTCATATAAAAATAATGAAATAAGTATAATTAAAAAAATAATTTATTTTTAAAATTGACTATCAATTATATTTTTAATGACAGTTTTAATTATAAAAAGATTTTAATCTTTCTTGCATAATTACTATCGGTAATAATCAAAATTTCATAATTATATTGAAAACGTTAAAATTGCAAAAACAAATGTCCACATCTTAAGTAATGGGTCCAACAAAGTGCAATACATTCTTCTATACTAAAGAAAATTCAGCAAGTTCCCAAGTGACTATTTAACTAAATAATTTATATATTTTTTTGAATCTAGGATTTAAATATAAGTTAAAATACTTGCAATCACTGAAATCAAGTACAAGCTATTATTTATTTCGGGAAAATATCAATGATTTAGATATCGAAAGATTACGCTATTTGTATATTTTTTATAATTTTTTCAATGTTTTCGGCATTCACTTTGAGATCCATTATGAATTATAAATATTTATTTACCTTGTCTTTACGGTGGATCACGTAAGATAAGTTCTCTATTATGAGACTGCAGTTTCGACTAACTCGCAGCCTTTCTCAATGCATCGCTTGTTAGGAGATAACTGAGCTGCGATAGTACTTGGGTTAGACCACTTGCAAAGTACTATCGCAGCTCAGTTATCTCTCATGTGATGGATTAAGAAAGGCTAGGAGTTAGTCGAAACTGCAGTCTCCTAATAGAGAACTTATCTTACGTGATCTAAGTAAAAACAAGGTAAATAAATATTTATAATAAGTATATTTTTTAGTATTGTTGCTGTATTCAGCGAGATAAATTCATACATTAGGTTAATGTACACAGTTGTATGCAATATTTGCAAAAATATACAATTTTCACTGTCATTAATCACGCAATGTCGACAGAAATACTATTAATATAAAATTTAAAAAAATGTTCAGAGTTCCATATTAATGAAAGCATTTTAAATCCCATAATAACAATCTAGCCTACGTCATATCTGTACATGTTGTGTGTTGGGTTTTGTGACTTCGACGGAGTCTACAAGAAATCGACAAGTCTTCATTTTTTCTTTCTGTATTTATATACGTAAAAATAATGATAGAATATCATTCAGCCACTACATAGTGCATATACGTGGACTATACAATATATTATATTAAAACTTCATACATATTTCTAAGTATGGTTTATATATGTTATTAATGCGTATCTATGGTATGATAACGCGGTGATCCGCACTATGATAGGCTTTATCAAATCACCTCCATTATACAGGTAGGCTGTTTGTGTTAGTGTTGGATATTAGATACCTATGCACGAGCACGTGACTAACTTCATTGTTTTATCATTTGAATACATATATTGTAAGTCTGTATTATCTAAGTAAATAACAAAATAACCATTCATATATGCTCTTGTTTTCAATGTAAAAAAAATTATATGTAAGCACATACAGGAGAATTCCGACAGATGGTGATAGTAATTCTGAAGTCTAATCTGTGGAATTCTATGACGCTTACCATGTTGCATATGGTTAAGCGCTGCATGTGTAGTTTTGTTGCGCCAATGTCATAGACTACAGCCCGATATTATTACAGGAATTTACTATGAATGGGTGGTCTTCACGGGACGACTTTCGTCTACCACAAATTTTAATTGATAGGCTATGACTGGCATTTTAATGGTGAGGGATCTAATTCACACCAACCGGGGATATTTTAGAGCTCAGAAATCGATTAAAAATACTTTTTTTTAAATCTCCGTCGGGGATCGAACCCACGACCTTTGGCTTGCAAAGCAAACGCTTTGAGCATTGAGCTATACCCGCCGGCAGTTTAAACCAAAAGCAATATATAAATAATATACAGGAATAATATCATGTGTTAATTTCTTCACTCGATTAGGCGGCGTAAGAAGACGAAAGCTTCCTTGTCAAGTTCTTTTATGGTGTGCGAGGTTCGTGGTTCGAATCCCTGCGTTTATGTGTCTCAGATAAAACACTGTGTAAGCCGGGCGTTTGTTATGAATTTGGATGAATATCAGTCAGTTGTTGTACAGTTCATTAAATTTATCTCAAAACTAACGCTAATAATATAAATAATATTTGTTATTACTTCTATTATTCGGCGTGTTTTGAGTGTTTCTCCTTATTTATTTGCAACATGTCGTTTTAGTTTGTTTAGTTTAGCCGTTGTGAAAGAGAGTGTCGAAGGCATTACCTCCTATTACCGTGCAGATGGGTTTTATCCGAACCGAATGGTTGGCCCCATTTCCGGGAGACACGCGGAAGTGGAACTGAAAACCTTTGCCAAGAGCCCGTTAATGGCCGACCACGTTACATACGAGTATATATATATAAATAAATACACCACGATAATGTTACACAACTTACAGGATAACACATGTGTAATACGCTTACTATATATATTAACTTTAAATAAAACTTCCGTAATCCAAAGTTTTCCCGCTTGTTTTAAGCCGTCGATCATTAACCGTTTCGCATCATTGTCGTCATATGCCGTCATAAGATTTCCCTACCGTTGACATTGGGGATCGAACCCAGGACCTTTGGCTTGTCAAGCGAACGCTTTGACCGTTGAGCTATACCCGCCGGTAAACTACTTATATTACCTCCTATAACTACTCCTACCGGACTATGTCACAAAAAGTATTGTTTAAAATCCAACAATAAAATTTAGTTACGCTTTATCTGTGTTGTTACGAAATTGTAGTGAACACGTTATTGGTAATGATGACTAGTGTTATGGTTACTAGAAGGAGTGAAGCGATGCAAGCAGTAAACGCTCAAGTGCTGTTGAAGAGAGAAAGGGAAAGTGCAGTCCAAGCGCATTGGCCGAGCTTGCACCGGCTTCGAATGCAATCAGAGCGTGACGATCCGCTCCTCTTCTTCCACGTACTCGTACAAAATATTTAGAATTAAACACGTATACATATACGTGAATTGTTAGCACATTTTTGCACCGAACTGCACTTTTTATGAGAAGGCGGAAACTTATACGATAACAGTGTAAAATATCCTGTTGAAAAATAACGCACTGAATCATTGTGTTAAGGATATACTGTACACTTCTTAAAACGCATTTCATGTACTTCCATATAAGTTAATAGTTAGAAGAGTGCGGTGTTCACGAAAAGTGATTCCGCTGATCTTTGCAATTTAAGTTTTTGGATTCCCAACATGCTTAACCATTTTTAGTGATGGTAAGGTAGTTTCGCTTTACGTTGATTGAGAAAAATGCCTGGGCATCGAAAAGCATAGGGATGTGTGCGTAAATTATAGGCTGTGTATTCACGTCATTCTTGATTTAAATTTCGAAATCAACAACGTGTCTTCAACTAGGTAACACATATTTTTTGAAAATACTACGTATGACTTTGAAAGATTACTTGGACATAGAACTACTTACAGTTTGGCTGTGCCTGGCATAATGGAAGCTTGGCAGATTTTGAGGAGAAATGTCAATAACTTACTCGATTAGGTTTAAATATATATAATTTTATCCTATTTACATACAATTTTAGAATTAATTTGAATTAAAAAATAATAAATTAAAAATATTTAGTTTTGATTCACAATTTATTTTAATGATTACATGTTTCGGCCTTCCTGAAGACCATCTTCAATAAAATAATTTGTGTAATAGTTCATTAAAATAAATTGTGAATCAAAAGTAAATATTTTTTTATTATTTTTTAAATTAAAATTAATTCTAAACTTATAATTATGCAGTTTCACCAAGTATTGTCAGTTGATATCCTTAATGCTATTTACTTACCCTTTCTGGATATTTAAGTGAGATTTAAAATCATTCAAGACTTACCTGAAACAAATAGAGAGAAAAAACTTTAGAAATATATCAACAAAAAGTCATATAAATTGAATAAATAAAGAATTTGGTTTTTTAAATTACTACAGGTACACAATGCTTTTTCAGTTATTTGATTAGCTCGACGTAACAGCGATGCGCAATTCGCAAAGTTAAAGTGCGTGTTTTACGTGAATGATGGCGTAATACTGTAAGCACGCATTTTTATGACAACTTGCATTGGTCGCACGCCAGCGAACATCGGATATATTCGTAATTGCATTCGAACTTAGTGCCCTGTCTTTATGCACGAAGTCTGCACCATCGTGCCACGTATGCATCAATACGTTGTGGTCTAAGTACGTAATTATTTATATGCATAGTAAGTGTAGGCTGTTCAATAAATATGACCTTTAATATTGGAAATATACGGAAATTATAAAAAATTAAAAAAGTTGATATTTGCTTTTTACTTTTGCAGTGTCTGAATTGAACTCAGGTTCAAGGAATGATCACTATACTAAAGATACTACATAATGCCTGAATTTTTAACTAAATAAATTAAAATTTAAAGACTTAAAATCACTAAATGCAGACGTGCAAACTATCATTTATTTGAGGAAAACATGTGAAACGTTAAAAAATCAGTGACGACAGAACACGTTGAGTGGCAATGTCATATATTTAATACAAATAAAGGTTTTACCGAATAATCCAATATATATATTTGGACTCTTTGGATACGTAGACTTCATATCTTCAAAAAAAAAAACAACTCATTCCTTTTCAATATTTGTAGCGACCTTTTTAGCAAAGGCGTTAGAGTCCAATGTTTAACGTATATTTTTTAAACAAAAACTTTTTTTTTACATACACTTTCGTACAAAAACAGTTACTTATATATATTTAGAGAGTGTTCTAGCAAACAATAAGTTGATTAGTAGATTCTATTGCAGGTATAGAAGAAGTGTCTCTGGTACACGCTTCAATTAGGCATCGGATATTGCAAAAAATAATGATAGAATATCATTCAGACACTACAATGGGTTGGCCTATTTCATTTATTTATACTCGTATATATGAGTATACTCTAAATGGGTTGGTCCGTTATATACATTGTGTAGTTTTAATTCATTGTTGTGGTGTGGATATCCAATTAATTTTTATTGCAAGTCTAGGGATGTAAAAAGTGACGCGGTATTGGAAACTGGAGTACTCGCTGCATTGTGCGGAGTTCGAATTGATACACGTGCCATTTTATATGCGAATTGAAATTTATTAGGAATGTTTTTCGAATATTATTTTACTCGATAAACAAATGAAGATCTATAAGCATAACATCAAACATTATTTACTAAATTATTAAAAGAAAATGAAACGATGGACATAGGATTTGAAACTGTCGGAACAATATAATCACGTCTTACTTATTTACCTCCACGCTGACCACTGCGCCATTCAACATATGATAACGTGAACAATTTTGAGTATTAACCGTTTAAACGCCCAGTGGTCCCATACGGGACTGCAAATTTGCGTCATTCAATGCCCTAGCAGGCCAATGTTTGTAATGTTTCGTCGCACAATAGATTCTTCCACGAACTTACTTTAATGCTATTATTACAAATTAATGTAATCCGATTGTGAAATGAACCATAAGCACTCATGTATGGCACCGTAAGACATTGAGCGACGCAAATCTGCGGTCCAGTAAGGAAACCACTGGGCGTTTAAAGGTTTTAATCGTTCTTTATTTTTGTAGTGTGTAGTTTATAATATTAGAACACAGCGGCAACAACGAGCTTGTATTTAACAAGCCAATTCTTCTAAAATTATACTATATAAAAAGATTTCTTTATAAAATGATGTTTTTTTTCCTGATAGGAGGATATGTCCATTTGAATTCGGAAAACATATCAAATTTGAGGCCATCTTGAGGGGACATAATACTTCAATATACTAGTATATCGCGTGTTGCTGCAATGTGTTGCAAGTATTGCGCTAGTTGTTATATTCTCTATTAGAATTCATTTCAAATTCTTGTATTTCGATGCAATAAAGCGTTTCCCAATTATTATCACAAGATTACATATATTCGGACTTGCCTCGACTACCTGTTATTAGTAAATTTTTTAAATTATAATTCGTATTTCGAATACTGAAATCACGATTCCGTTATTATCGGATTTAATCATCGCGACGGCCATGACACGCTAATGATTTTCTAATGCCGTTCAAAAAATCATTATTTAATTACATTTTAATGTATTTATAAACAACCTCGTTATCAATTAAATTAATGGTAACAATATACAATAAAATATTATTATTTATATACTGAAATATGTACGCTTAAGAATTAAATAAAAAATATAACATCCTGCCAATATTTAAAATCTTCCATATACATATATGTATATATTTTTGAGAATTTGCTTATGAAAAAGTTCTTTGTTTCGCGACCTGCTTCCGCATCTTTCTTCCACGCGTCCCGATTACGAACCCGCGACTTTTGTCGCCCTTTTAGATGGGGGATGTCAGTATGTATTAGGTTTTGCGAGTAGTTATGACCTTGTGAATGTGGTCAGTTGTAACATTTAAATGGCAGTTATATATTAAATATTGTTAAAAAATATGTAAAGTGAATGAATAAAATTAGCCCTTAAAATGGAAACATAACCTATTATCAATTACCATTCATTAACTATTACTCTGTCAATTTATTATCTTTCTACTGCCGATTGACATTTTTCTGCTGCCAAATGAGTATTTTTTTACCCACCTTTATATGTATTTATTACTGACCATTTGATAAATAATCACTGACCATTAATTAAATTAAATAATGCCTAAAAATAGTTGCCTTACAATGTTTGCTAAAAAGGTTAGATAAGCAACCACAAATTACCCAATAATATACATTTATAATTTTAAAAAATATGAAAAATCATGATAAAATTACCTTATTGCCGAATAAGCGTTAAATTGTAATTATTTCCTATTGTAAACATGTAATTAAATCGTGAGGTAATGGATATAAAGATATTATTTTTTTTACATTTGCGCAATACGTAAATTTTTTCTACGTCAACGCTTATGGCGGATATCTTTTTATACATGGATTATTTAAAATAAAAATGCATCCATTAATTTTGCATGCGAATGGCATTGACAAGACTGTAAACTTCAATTGTCTGTTTGAAAATGTCAATTGTATTTTTTAAAATACAGCTCGTGGAATTTTCCACACAATAAAATATGCAAAAATGTAGAAAAATATTATTTAGTTTTTTTTCACTTCTGTGCAGCGGACACAATTATTCAGACGAGACATTAGATAATCAGTTGCACACTGCCAAAAATCAGGAAGAGCGCATTATAAAGTAGCCTATGGATATTGATTGTGATTCTTTATATTTTAGGACTTCTGTGCAACGGCTACAATTGTTCAGAGGGGACTCTCACTAGACTTATCAAATGCTTCTCGTAGTAGTATCAATCCGGTGGATTGGTTTGCAGCAACAAAATCTTGCATCTCGATCTCCACTCCTTTTGATCCTCTGCAATCCTCTTTAGCTCAGCATAAGAGTTACAACTCATGTCCTCGAACACTTACTGCTGTTTCTACCCTCATATATCCCTTCCACAATGTCGTGAAGAAGACCATCGTGGCGCATGATGTGACCGATCGCCTCTCTGAGTTGGTTCTTACTAGGTGCCTATCTTCCTTGATTGATGCTAACTGATCATAATCTGTATGAGCGCATCATCAACGAGACTTGACCGTCCTCCGGTGTGAGGTGGGTAAAGTCCAGTCCAGACGTTGATTGTGAAAGTATGTCATTTGGGGTTTAACAGGATAATATTTCATATATTTTAAAAGTAATAATTTAAAAGATACGTAAGCATTTAAAAATGGATTCTAAGTGCATGTGCCATCATCGATCGTGTAAAATATATTATCATTGTATTATATTTAACGTGCAAATATCCTTTTGCGTTGAAGTAAATTCAGGTAAACACTTTTTGGAGATCGTCAGTAATGAGGTAACTACTTGAAAAAGATGCAAATGTTGATTCAGCTCCGAACCATATAAACATGTATTGCCGAATTCTCACGAATCATAAAAAATATTTTCTAAAGTTTATTTTTTATTTTTTATTAATAATTATATTTACTGTTTGAGATACTTGTGTTTTATAAATGATCAGAAGTACTCTCTAATTATATGGCATACAAAATAACAAAAAAATACATTCAGTTTGTTTTCAGAATGGGCAAAAACTCGATCAATTTCAACAACTGATAAGCATACAAAATTCATAGCAAACACTATATGTATTATATGCTATTTCTCTTATCAATAATTCGGCGAAAAATAAACTGTCTACACGGGGGATTCGAATCAATGTCGAACACTGGAAAATTTTACTTGAAATTTGCAGCGATAGGTTCACAAATTAGTGAATTGAACGGTACTGAACGGTGACGAATCGCACGGTTCGAGATTTTGGCAAAGTTGGCAACCAGTCGGCAGTTTGAAATCGGCGCTCCTTAAATTTCGCTGAATCATCATCCTCCTTCGTATTCCGCCATTGCAAACATTACTCATTATTTTATTTTTTTGTAATTTCTGACAATTAACCGTTGCGTCCCAAGGTCCGCGCAAACACGCCAGAGGTCTACGAACTTTGAAGTGTAAAATACAGTTTTTTTATGTAACGATTTTTGCTTAAAGTACGCTTTAAAGTACAAAGATTATACGTGATAATATTATAGCATGATCTCTGTGAATCTTAAGAAATTTCTCATAATACAAACATTGTAAGTTCAGTGATTTTATTTATTTTATTAATATTAACGAAAGCCTCGCATCAAATAAATGGAAAAAATTAAATTTTATAAAACTAATAATAAATTAATTAAAATTGGTGATGGAAGACTGCAGTTTCGCGATATTTGAAAGTTTCATCAGTTCCAACGTGCACAAACGTACTCACAATAATAAGAAACGCACTGACAATAATAATAAATTAATACGTATTACGATCACATTTTACATGGATCACGTAAGATAAGTTTCCTGTTTAGGAGACTGCAGTTTCGACCAACTCGTGGCCTTTCTCAATCCATCACTTGTTAAGAGATAACTGAGCTGCGATAGTACTTTATAAGTGGCCGAACCCATTTTATGTATGCCGAGGAGGTAGGGGTGTGTCTATCTAATTTTTCATTATCAAATATTTCTATGCGTACATTTAATTACATTTCGTTTAATAAGCTAGGGATGTACTCCAGTGAAACTTAGTATAATTAACGTACATATAAGAACATTCAATTAAAATAATATAAATTTGAATCTTTTCATTAAGAATATGTTTTTTTTTTAATAAAATAATTTTCTTCATTCCTTTTAAGAAAAGAAAATGCTATTATCCTAAAAGCCATTACCGTGTTTTAAATGGCCATGGTTTCATGTAAGCTTAGTCAATATTTTGCTAAATTTTGCTATGTTGGACTCGTTCAACATTATGCGTCTGTAATAAGCTGACGACTGATTCGTTCAAACCAATGGAAGGACATTGCTCCCGTTAACTAATTGAATTTAAACAATACGTGCGTGGGATGCACTCGATTTAAGCGTTGCACCAATAGCGAGTCGCCGATTTCAAATGATCCTTCACTTTTTTTATTCGCGTATAATATAGAACACAATAGACATGTATTCCTAGATAAACATAATAAGGGTCCGCCATCTAACGTTTTTTTTTCAACTAGTGCTTATTTCGTGAATGGTAACACTTAGCTCATGTCTGATTTGACAGATAATTAGTTTTATCCTTCCGCTGAACGAAAATGGTTGTGTATACGCTTGAACAACGCTGGGAAATATTGCGACATTACTTTGAAAATTAGGCCATTTTTCTTCGAAAATGAGCAAGGAGTGGCCGTTACAGTCAATGGCGATCGTTATCGGGCCATTTTTGTTCACAAAAATTGAAGAGGAGGATATTGGCAACATTTGGTTTCAACAGGACGGCGCTACGTGCCACACAGCCGAAGCTACACTCGATGTTTTGCGCCCCATTTTCAAAATAAAAAGTTATTTGGCGGACCTTTATATATGCAGTGCCGGTTTTAGGGGGTGGCGAAGTGGGACGGTGCCCCGGGGCGTCGGATAAGCGAGGGGCGCTGAAGGCAACCTTTCTTGCTCAGATTCTTAAAAAATATGGGGCGCTATGAAAAATATGCCCTGGGGCGCCATAGGGTCTAAAGCCGGCACTGTATATATGGCGTTGATAACTCTTATCCTGAAAATAAACCCAAAGAAATACAGGGTGTGTTTAAATTTGTTGCATTTCATTCGCGATAATCTCTCAGTGTAAACGATGCATTAAGTTTGAGTCATTCTTCTTCGTAGCGTCAATCCGGTGGATTGGTTCGCAGCAACAGAATCTTGCATCTCGATCTCCATTCCTCTCGGTCCTCCGCAACCCTTTTCAGCTCGGCATAAGCGCTACAATTCATGTCCTCGAATACTTGCTGCAAATACTCCCGTCTAGGGCGCCCTCTACAGTTTCTACCCTCAACCATCCCCTCCACAATATCGTGAAGAAGACCATCGTGGCGCATGATGTGACCAATCCGTCGGGCTCGCCTCTCTGAGATGGTTCTTATTAGGTGTCTATCTTCCTTGATTGAGTCATTAAAATACATAAATAATGTACTTGAAAACATTTCCGACGTAAATGTATCTTTTGTTAACCAAAAGTATGCAATAATGTTACAAAAATAATAAAAAAAAAAATCTAATCCTAAGTGTAAAATGTATAAAAATAAACATGTTAGCTCGAGTGTTGCTTATTTAATTAAATCTTCATAATGATTTTTTCTTTCTATTATTACATGCATAGTGTAAGCCAGGAATTAATGCATTTGTTCACGCTTATTCGCGTGATCGTCCAAAGCTGTTAAACCCAGGTGATTAACCCGACGATGCCTACAATAAAGTCATCAAAACTTGAGTATATCGACCTGAAATACATTATTAGGGGGCATTTAGATAAAACAAATATTCGCATTTCTTCGAATTTGCTCTATGTAACTCAGTTTCAAATTTCACACGTTTTTTTTTTAAAACATCATTTGGGAAGAGTTCATGTGTATATTGATCTGTTTCTTGAATAGATCCAGTGTATGAAGGAGTAAGCACATATGCTAGAATACTTGAAGACAATCTAGGGATAATAATTTATAAGTAATTATATAATGCGAGCCTTGGAACCAACCGTTGCTCTTGTTCATTACCCTAGACCACTCGACCATCTCCCGCCCGAACTGATGCGCGGAATAAGTTGTATTTATACCATCCATTGTTACCATCATATAACGATAGGTGTCTCTATAGTATATATTCAGAGTGTGTATAGTATTATTTTTATTATTCAGTCAACATTTATTCACAAGCTTTTTATAATAATTTATATTTTAAAAGCTGTTACAAGTAATGAGTGAAGACCAGGTGATATGGATGCTAAGGGCACTCGGGAATGTACTGTGTGTGCAATGTGTTTGGTCTAAATGTTGGCAGTACGGGGAATGTCGCTCCGCAGTGAGCAGGTCGTCGACCTTCCGGTCACCTGTGGCTCCCTACCTGCTCACTCTTATATAGTATAGCACAAGAGCCGCGTTCCCGAGCTTCTCCAAATACGTCAACTCCAATATGTTGTACCTACATTGCCAGAGTGCAGACGCAAGTAATGATTCCCAACTGATGTACGCTTTTTGTAGAATCCATTTCCGAACCTCACCATTTCCTTATCCATTCCCACGTATTTCGTTGTTAGCAACGTGTTACCAAAAAAGGCAATTCGAGACTCGCTGTAATATGCTAACTTCGCAGCCTTAGACTGAGGTCTATTTGACATCTAACTGATGCACCTAAAATCGCGGGAAGGCCTTCAGCCACCCTCTAACAAGTAGCTTTTTGCGTGCGTCCAGTAACGGGTCTCCATAAACAGGACGGGACAGGGAGGGTTTTCACCAAGCGGTACCTACATTACTTAAAACAACGTTGCGTTCATAGTTATTCTTCGAGTAACCAGTAAAATGAAAAAAAAAACCTGAACAGTTGGATGGAACAACACAAGCATTGAACCATATTGTTTAGAAGTAAGAGACCCGATAGATCGGTCAATCATGCGCCACGATGGTCTTCTTTACGACATTGTGGAGAAGATGGTTGAGGGAAGAAACTGAAGAGGGCGCCCTAGACGGGAGTATTTGCAGCAAGTGTTCGAGGACATGAGTTTTAGCTCTTATGCTGAGCTGAAGAATGTTGCGGAGGACCGAGAGGAATGGTGATCGAGATGCAAGATTCTGTTGCTGCAAACCAATCCACAGGATTTATACTACAAAGAAGAATAACGTTAATAATTTTACGTTATTTACGTTTGGAGCTATAAAGGCATAGCTATCACGTGGAATTAATGATGTTGGCTAAAACGGATAAATAATGTACATAGTTTGAGGCGGTCGTTTAGGCGTACTTCATTAGTATGTAGCCCGGCACCACTGTTGACATTCGCGGTTAGTATTGTGATTGTCACACCACCTTTATAATCAAAGATATCCGGACCATAGTATTATGATATAATAAGTGCTAGAAGCATGGTGCTGCATATCTATTTTTTTATTGTATTAATTTTAATACCATTGTTGACGATGTCTACTTTGAAATACATATTTTTCATAGTTTAAACGCGTTAATAAAGTTACAGTGGAACCTTTCATAACGAGCACATCTCGTAACGAGTTATTCGCATAACGAGAAATAAAATGTGAAAAAAGTTGCTCCCTTAACGAGCGGCATTTCGCATAACGCGTAACGCACAAATCGGAAGTTACATAACGTATGACGCACTTGTGAGCCGGGACTTCTGCGTCATTGCGTCAGTCTGTGTTTAGCACTCGTACTGTTAGCGCGTTAGTGTCGCATGTGAACACACATTTTTCTTAACTTATGTGCAAACATTATTTGTATTTTTTTTTGAGAGTTTGGAGGTGTCACATTTTCACCAAATTTTAAAGAGTCGGCTAAAACAAATGTCTCTAGACAGCTTTATAGTAAAAAATAATCAATTGTTTTTCATAAATTAATAAATAATAAGCTAGTTTCAATTTAAAAAAAATGTTTTATCCAGGTTGTTACGATCTTTAACAGTTTATAAGCATGTACTTTTATTTGAATAAACGTTAAAAAAACGTTTCGCATGGAACGCATTATCGTGCTTAACATTGATTTATATGGGAAAATAAGTTTCGCTTAACGAGTGTTCTGGAACGAATTATACTCGTTATGAGAGGTTCCACTGTATATAAGTATAATACATATAAAGATATGGTGATTTAACATGGATAGTATGTGGAGTAACTATGGATCAAAGAAATGTATCTGTGCCTTGTTTGTAAGAAATCACTAATTTGTGTTATTGCGTCACAATGCTAGTTGCGTTCTGTGAATGCATGTCAAAGTGAATAATAAAATTTAAACTTATATTAAACTTATATCACTAGTGACATGACATATGCTAATAAGCCATGCCGATCGACTATAAGAAATAATTTATTAAAATAAATCAATTATACCGCTTATGGGTTAGGTTAGACATCAGACGACACACGTGTCTCTTGATTACCATCATTAAAAAGCCGTCTTTTTTTTTCAAATAAAAAATAATACAAAACAACTTTGTTATAGTAAGGCTTTATCACGCTATAAAGGCTATATAGAATAACGAACTGTAGAACGATATTATTATCTGTATAAATTTCTAGCGAACGGCGAGGTAAAGTCCGCGCCCAGAAACGTATTAAATCGAAGGCTACGTAAAACCAACCCCGAAAACTACGTAGTAACGAGTTGACCACGTTATGTGTGTATTTGGGAACTCTCGCCGTTGCCGCACTCCTTTCTGAGCTTATGATATATGGCCGTTTGGATGCGATAAATCCTCCAATAGCACGGGACTCTTGGACGTCTAAACAAAACACATTTTACGCGTTCGGGAAATACGCGCTATTCGAAAATTGTTACAAAATTTATGAGAGTTCGCGTCGTTTCAATGGCGACGCATGTAAAATAATTTCTATCAATGATTTTCGGTTGAAATTAGATTCTAAAACATTCAACTAGTGGCGCGTTCAATTCATTCATTTGTAAACTGATAATTGAATTATTAACTGAAATTGTTAACATTTTTACTTGTTGGTAGGGCAAAAGTGGTTCTACACAAGAAATTTACTAGATGTATGGTATTATAATTTAAAAAAAATTAGCATTGCCGGCGGGTGTAGCTCAATGGTCAAAGCGTTTGCTTTGCAAGCCAAAGGTCGTGGGTTCGATCCCCAACGGAGATTAAAAAAAATATATAAAAAAAACGATTTCTGAGTTCTAAAATACCCCCGGTTGGTGTGAATTTGATCCCTCACCCGTAAAATGCTAGTCATAGCCTATTAATCAAAATTGGTGGTAGACGAAAGTCGTCCCGTTATGACCACCCATTCATAGTAAATCCCTGTAATAATAAGGATGATGCGCGAATCTCGGGTTGTAGTCTATTATATTGGCGGATCAACACTCCACATATACATACACATAGTCATATGCACCATAGTAAGCGTCATAGAATTCCACACATGAGACTTCAGAATTACTATCACCATCTGTCAGTATTATCCTGTATGTGTTTACATAAAAAAGTATGATATTAATACATTTTATTTACAAGAATCTGTACTTCATATAAAATACTAAACTTTACTACAGATAAAAAATATTAGTTATTTGCGGTAGGCATGTGAAATTCAATTTTAAAACTATTTTCGAGATGTCTACGTTATATTTTGATATAAGTAGGTGATGTGGGAATAAAAAACCACGTGTGCTTCTTCTCCCACTCTGGCGGCATGTCGCTTGGGAATCGCATGTGCCGTAACACACGGCCAGGAATAGAGGGACATGATTGAATCAGACTGACTATGTTGGCATTTGCAGTGCTATTTGTGGATCTTGGACCCCTCACTGAGACATTGCAGCTTTCACCGCTGGGCGAAGAACAACTTCATGACATCTCAATACAATAATGCAGTAAAATATATAAATAAAATCAATTTTATGATATATATAACCTTTAGATGCTCCTGCTCACTTTTGTATGCCTCTAAATGCCTTGAAGTTGAAGCAGTTTTCTTTCTTTATTTGAAGTGACATCAGCATGATATAGCCCTTGCTGACTGGTACCGAAAACCTCGATATATACAAGCTTTCGTCTCTTATTTCTGCAAGACATGCATGTGTCGCCATATTGGCATTTTGGACTAGTTACGGAGATAGTAGATTTTGTTGCTGCAAACCAATCAACCGGATTGATACCACGAAGAAGACTATTGTTGATTTAATGCAAACACGTGAAGAATTTGTCTGCATAAAATGTCTGTTACACTTGACATTAAATTGGCGAGCAATTCTGTACATAGCGGTTTGAATAATTGTCAATTGGCTCTATTATTGTTGCATTCCTGGGGACGACAGCTGGCACACGTGCTGCGTGTTATTACGATGTACTACCTCCAGCAATAGCATTTTATTTTAACACTATCCAGTCCGATTACACAATATGTGTATAATCACCAGGCCGAACGTCAAAGGCCGGTCACACAACTTGTGTGAGATCGTTCCGCCAACGCTTAGTGGCCGACTACACACAGCTTGTGATGTTTTTTCAAACGTAAGTGGCCGATCACACAGCACATGTGTTGTTTTTTTACTTTCGACCATAATTCAAAGAACTCAAACCTTTTCAGTGAGTGTCATATTTAATTTTATTTGAACACATGACGATAGATTTAGCAATTCTTTAAAAAAACAGTCAGCCTCCAGCGTAAGTTTAATCGCGTAACGCGCGAACTGGATAGTATTAATATACATTCTTGTATAATGGAAGCGTGGCAACGGGTGAAAATGTTATGGAATCAGTCACTTCTTCAAGCGTCGCGATAGTAATCTGAAGTTTTCTATCACGTATACATATGGCTTGAACTTGCATAGCGGTTAGTCTTGGTGTACGTTAGTTGGGCATATCCTGTGTAGGTCCTTGGAGTTCTTGATCAAGTGATTAAACGCAGAGATGTACTCTCTCGGTTAGCGGATGTTGAAAAGTAAGACAGTGTCGTATTTTGGGACGGCTTAATAATGTAACAACTATTGCTTGCACGTGACTGAGCTATTTCCGTTTGTTCAGATAACCTTTAAATGGCTATTATGTCGCTTGTTGTCAATAATGACTTAATTATTAGTGTTTGTTTTTCGTTTACGTAAAGTATGACGCTTTACAAAAAAATATTTAAATAACGTTTAGTTTGTGTGTTAAATATAAGTAATTCGATTTGGATATGTGAATTTGAAAAATCTTACATGATATAAGATGCATTTATTTATATGGGAATTAACACTTTCACAACGGTTGTCGGCATATGCCGTCATAAGATTCCTCGACCGTTGGAATTGGTTGACGTGATATATCGTTTTGCTTCTTTCTTAGAATAGTTTTTTATGCATCATCTGATAGATTGAGGATGCAAGAACCGATGTGATATATGAAAATAGACCGGATAAGTACATTTATGCTTCAAATACTAGTTTTATAATTGACAGTATAATTTTTGTATTCAAACCGAGCCGTAATGAAAGAGTGTACGATTCGATGAGAGTCCACCAGTAAGAGACGGGGTTCTATGTTTCATCAGTTTAAATATATTTTTAATTAATGACGCCAGAGAAACTGCAAAGACTAACACCCGTACGCAGATACATTCCTTGTCTTAAGGTAAACAACTCAACACCCTTTTGCGGAGACGTTTATTAAGATTTGAGTCGATGGCTGAGGCTTCCTCACATTAATCGTCCTAAAGAAAAGGTTGATGAAAATGATAGGTTGGTTATTATTATTATTATATTAGTATTTGTATAGCGCTCTTTTATGACCGAATGATCATTCCAAAAGCGCTTCTTTGCCTCTCTGAGTAAAAAGGTGGGTCTTGAGTCTGCTTCTGAAGGATGCTTCCGCTTTAAGCTCTCTTATGCTTTCCGGTAGCGAGTTCCTGGCCATTGGTGCCGCGTAGCTGAAAGCTCGATTGCCAAAGACCGTGCTTGGACTACCTCCTGTCAGCTGCAGGGTTACCTCAATAAATATCTCTGTATACGGGTTTTAAGTTGGTAACATTAATCTTGACATAGATATGCTGATGGGTTTTTGGTTGTTGCAGGTAGCCGCTCCCACCGTGAGAGGCGCGCGGGAATGCTTCCCGCAGCGCCAGCATGAAGCTCCGCCGCCAGGGCGCTGGCGGGGGCGCGCTGCTGGCGACCCTGTTGCTGCTGCTGCCGCCCCCAGCAGCGCCGCCCTCGTCTGCCCTCCGAGGTGCTCCTGCTCGCCCCCATCGCGCCTTAGCTGCGCGGCGAGCCCCGTCAGCACCCTCACCCCAGACGTGCTCGCTCAACACCCTGACCTCAGAGAGCTGACATGGGTCGAGAGTGGCATCGACACCATCGCCCCAGACACATTCGTCAATTCAAACCTCGAAAGACTAGATTTAAGTAGAAACAAAATCAACATCAACAGCGCCACTGTGGAATACAACGTATTCCAAACGTTACACTCTTTAAATTTCTTAAACTTAAGCGCCAATAATTTTAACTACCTTCCGAGAAACATCTTCAGAGGGTTAGATTCTTTAGAGGAGCTGCATATTTCGCACAACACCCTACATGCGCTGCCCTTTCAAGTGTTTGCGCCGCTGAGAAATCTGCGAGTGCTTGATCTTTCTCACAACAATATAGTGTCATTCCAGAGCCACTTCAACAGGACCAATCGTCCTCTCGATACGCTGCTCCTCAACGACAACATGATCGACAAGGTGAATCCGATGGCTTTTGAAGACGTGAGGGATCTCAGAACGTTGGACCTGTCCAACAACATGCTCACTTACATAGCGAAAGGATTGTTCGATCATCTGAGCGAGCTGAGGCACCTGAACTTGAAGAGCAACCCCATCGCGAGATTCAACGATGACACATTTCACGGATTGGCAGCGTTGAGATGGCTGAACATAGGCGGAAGTTCAAAAATGGCACAGTTGAAAGGATTCGCCTCTGGCACTTTCAAAAGAAACGTATTATTAGAAACGCTTCATTTAGAACACTCCCAGGTGCAAATTTTGAATGACGACGATTTCAACGGCCTTCGAAATCTGAAGACGCTCATTCTTCGATACAACGAATACCTGAGAGAGATCGAGCCTAGCGTGTTCCAAGACATAACCGCATTAGAAACGTTAGACCTAAGCGGCAACGCGATGACGTATCTGCCAAAGACGCTGGTAGAGCTGGAGAACTTGCAAGAGCTGTTTGTGGGCTCGAATCCCTGGATGTGCGACTGCCGGATGGCGTGGTTCGCCAACTGGGTCGAGAGGAGACCGGAAATGGTCAAGTCAGAACTGAGTTGCGGTCCGCACGCGTATCCCAACGACATGATCCCGAACCTCCAGCATCTCAACTGCACAGGACCTCGAATCGTCCACAAAACGCCGCTATCTTACTACGTGCTCAAGTCCAACGCAGTGTTAGAGTGCAAGTTTGCAGGCAACCCCACTCCTTCGATCACTTGGGTGACCCCGACCAGACAAGTGTTTCACTGGAATCCCGATCCCGGTATTCCCGACGTGTTTTACAAGCATCTGTCCTCTCACGACGAGAACATGAACGAAATAAGTGACGGAAGAATCAGAGTGTTGACCAACGGTACATTGTTGGTGAGGAACGTGACCAGGGAGGATTGTGGTATCTACGTGTGCTACGCATCTAACCCGACCGCGAATGTGACCGTCGAAGTTGTGCTGCACATCGATCCAATTACAATGTACGACATCAAGATCGAGAGTTTGATATTCGGAAGTGCTTGTGCGGCTGCTTTCTTAGCGTTGACGCTGCTGATACAGCTCCTACGCCACATCATTGATAAGTGAGTATCACCTTTTCTATACATCTCTTACTGGCCAACACTAAAATTCGTATGCAGACATTCCTTGGCTTAAGGTAACAAACCTAAGCTACTTTCCTTTAGAATGATTAAAGTGAGGAAATCTTAATAAAAGTCTCTGCATACAGGTGTGAGTTGGTTTACTTAGGTCAATGAATATCTTGTTATACGGGTATAACACTATGCTCAGGCTGCCGAACTCAAGACCATATTCCGGACAGGAAAAATGGATGTTTTCAGATACAAGGATGAATTTATTTGACCAATACTCACCATTTCATTCATCAAGTGTAACAAAGCATTTAATTTTATTACGTCTGATTAGTTTTGTATATGAAGATCTCATAAACCTTTTTTAACACGTTCATCGCCGCGTCGGCCACCGGTGGCTGACGCGAAATACATAAATTTGACTTTTCGTTTTGCACTGTCGGCCAAATGTCCGACGCGGCCATAACACCTAAAACAACAAAAACATTTTCCGTCACAAAAAACGGTGTTGGCGATCAACGTGTTAATTTAAGTTAGTTGTTTAGAAACACATACGCACAAGATACAAAAATAAACGTTATTAAATAATTGAAGATAATCTATTGATACTTTTTGTGGAAACTGAATAAATATAAAATAAATAATAAATCAATGTGAAATTAAAAAAAAACCTTTTCATTAAATTTAAAAAAATCTATAGTAAATTATCTGGTATTATGATTTAAGGCTAAAAATATAAACATTAAATAGGCTGAAGTCTCCAATAATAATGTTTTGGTAACTTTGCATAAATAATAATTTAATCGATTGAATAATGTAACAATAATACCACGTGTATAAAGGTTAGTTCAATATTATGCTGTTTGATTAATAATCTAAATTTAAAATTATATTTAAAAAAGCAGTTATTCAAAAATCAAAATAGAAAACATAAATTGTAACAAAAAGATTTGCGTCGTTCAATGCCCTACGGTCCCATACAGAAGTGCTTATGGTTCATTTCACAATCGGATTACATTAATTTGTAATAATAGTATTGAAGTAAGTTCATGGAAGAATCTATTGTGCGACGAAACATTACAAACATTGGCCTGCTAGGGCATTGAATGACGCAAATTTGCGGTCCCGTATGGCAGTAAGGCCGATACAGGTGTGCCGCGATCAAATAAGGCAATATTATAAATAAATAATTTTACAACGGTCCTATAGCTCCCAGCGCCTATCGCCTATTTATGTAGACACACAACGAGGTACTTGCTTTATTAAGTTCTAAATGAACTTAAAAAAAGTGAAATTGATCAAATTAATAACTATTTTTGGCTTTTGGTGTGCCGCGGTATTCAAGGTGAGAACTTTGGTGTGCCGTAGAATCCAAAGAAGTACTTTGGTGTGCCGTAGATGAGAAAAGGTTGCGGAGCTCTGCCTTATGGGACCGCTGGGCGGATGAAGAATATCCAAAGAGCGCCACCGGAACTACAATTTCATAGATAAAAAATAAAACGGTTGAGGCATTGCGGTTGCATATGATTTCAATTTTACTAGGAATGCAAGTACACATTAAAACATCGAAAAAATATTTTCGTTATATAGCTAACGAATGCTCTTTTACTGTATGTTAAGAATGCTCGTTTTCTGTATGTAAAGAATGTTTTTTACTGTATGTAAGGTATTATTTTTTATTATATGGAAAGAATGCTCTTTTACTGTATGTAAAGAATGCTCTTTTATTGTATGTGAAGAATGCTCTTTTACTGCAGGTAAAGAATGCTATTTTACTGTATTTAAATAATGTTTTTTACTGTATGTAAGGGCCCTTTCCCACGCACGTCCAGTTTTGCAGGATCACGTTTAGTAGTATACGTGCTACTATGGTAACATTCACATGAGCATCGTGTTATTATCATACTACTAAACGTGATCCTGCAAAACTGGACGTCCGTGGGAAAGGGCCCTAAGGTCTACTCTTTTACTGTATGTAAAGAATGTTTTCACTGTATGTAAGGTATGCTCTTTTATTATACGGAAAGAATGTTCTTTTACTGTATGTAAAGAATGTTTTTACTGTGTGTAAGGTATGCTCTTTTATTATATGGAAAGAACGCTCTTTTACTGCATTCAAAACGTCATGCATTGTCTCGTATTGCGGCCGTATCGAAGGTCTATAAGCGACAAGCTCTTTCTGATACGACAATTATTACCGAACGAGTCAGGTGACAATATTTGCTCCGATTTCAGTAAATAATAAATTGTCAGACAGCGTGAAAACAATACTAATGTTGTACCTATCGTATATACGCTGACGGCTTATCGCTGAAGAGTCGTCCTTCGTTTCTAATCGCGTACTTTGAAATAGATGGTCGATAAATATAATACGTACATTGTGTAATCAAACTTGTTACGTGGTAGAATATGAAAATAGACATACGTACGTAATACACTACACTTAATTATGTACATTTATAAACCAACCGACTAATTTATTAATATACGAGTACATAATAAATAATCAACCAATGATAATGACATGTTGAAAGCGCGGATTTTGTTAGATCGCCGAAGTTAAGCAACATTGAACGCGCACTAAAACATGGATGGGTCTGGTGTTTACCGCGTATTGTTGGTTTGTCTGGGAAATAGTAGAGGATTCCGGAAACGTAAAACTAATGATCGGATACAATTAACAAAGCACCTATATAATATGCTGCAGATACTATAGTGTCGTCTCTTCAAATCACAAAGGTATTTCACACAAAGGGCTTCCCTTGGAGGTGATCGGAAACTATATTCGTGTATATTCCCAGGTGGATCTTCGGATGCAATGAAGTATTGTGACAAGGCATGGGCAATGAATGGCAACTGATGGACCTTAGTGGTGAAAACAAGGAGTGACATGTTTTCAGATAGTTAAGGTACTTGGGATGAAAAAAAATCAATTTATTTGAGGTATCAATGAGTATTTTAATAATTCATTATTTTTTGTAATAATATTACGATTCACTCGTAGTTTGCCGGCCGGATGTAGCTCAATGGTCAATGCGTTTGCTTTGCAAGCCAAAGGTCGTGGGTTCGATCCCCGACGGAGATTAAAAAAAAAAGGATTTTTAATCGATTTCTGAGTTCTAAAATACCCCCGGTTGGTGTCAATTTGATCCCTCACCCGTGAAATGCCAGTCATAGCCTATTAATCAAAATTGGTGGTAGACGAAAGTCGTCCCGTGAAGACCATCCATTCTTAGTAAATTCTTTCAATAATAAAGGATGTTGCGTGAATCTCGGGCTGTAGTCTGTGACGTTGGCGGATCAACACTCCACATGCAGCGCTTAGCCACATGCAGCATGGTAAGCGTCATAGAATTTCACAGATGAGACTTCAGAATTACTATCACCATCTGTCGGCGGTATTCTCCTGTATGTGTTTACATAAAAAATACATTTTGTGTAAAATAAACAACATATTTTAATGTGCTTAGTATTTCAGTATTAAAATGACGCATCATTGAGAGCAAATTTTTTTTTTAACGGACCGACTTAACCTTTCCAAATAATAACGTGAAAAAATCTGCTTCAAATTTATAAAATAACAACAGTCTAGACTGGAAATCTATAATTTGATAAGTCAAACGAGATCGAATTACACTGGAAAAATATTTTTTTTCCCAGCCTAATAACACAACACAGAAGGAGGAAAAAAAAACAGAAGGAGGAAAAAACACAGAAGGAAAAAACACAACGGGGAAGCGGCTATTATATTATTAAAAGAAAAAATATTTATAAGAAAAAAGACAGAATATCAACTTTCCCACGCTTTTAGATTGCTTAATTATAGAGTGAATGATTTGTCTTGAATTCGAACGTATTCGTACTAAATCAGTCAAAAAAATTATAGACTGAAGTTACTTATGGAGCATATGTCCCCTTAAAATTTACGCCACACGGTTTATCCTCGGAGTTCCATCGATTACACGCAATGCATGTATAGTTCTCGACGGTTTCTGTGACAAGAGTCCGAGGGCTTGAAGATAATAATACTTTATTTTTCCTTCAATGATATTACAAAATATATTACATTTCAATTAGTCATTGATGTACTACCATAAGTGTGGCGATGTAAATGTATCGACACATTTAGTTGTCGATGACCTCACACTCGGAACAAGTGTCGGGATACTCAACGCAAACAGTTGGACTTGTAACAACAAAAACCATGTCATAAGTATATCGTGGTTGACACACAAATAACACGGCATTATTGTCACACAATCAAACGTCCAACATTTCGCATCCGTCAACACTACCACTTAATCTGAAGCAATATCATACTAAATATGTCGATATCAACACTCAAGTTGGTTTCAACCACTGTTCACTGCGATTTTTTCGTCTTTACACGTATCCAGGGTTGAGCGATAGCCCTTTCAGGCCACACTTCAGGCTCTATGAGAGACTCCAGCGAAGTCGCGATGATAAAGCCAATATCCAAAATAAAGATTTGGTCGTTTGTCAATGAATATTTTTGACATTAAAATACTCCAAAATAACTAATAGCCTAGTGTTTTGAGCAAAGTCCGCATTCTAGTAAATAAAATTTTATTTAGTTAAATAGGTATGCCAAAAATTCCTTATTATAAATGTGTTAATTCTTGTTACTTTATTATAACGCAATACTCCTGCAGTCATGAGCAGCAAATACTAGTACATTATATAGTGGAATCCCGATAAACCGTTTTTCGTATATAATAATACGCATTTTCCCGCATTTATCGTGAATTTTGTATAGTTCCGGCAAATTTGATTTTTATATTACCAAGTATTTGCTGTCTCTCATAATACGTTTTCCCGCATTTATAAGTAAAATCGAAGTTTTACTGCAAACGAATTATACAACATAGTGTATAGATGGATTGTTGCAATATCCTCGTCGGGTGTAGTATAGAATATAAGAGCAACTTTTCAGAAATGTTGCTTGAAAAGAAAGCCCGAACCAAGAGCATTCAGACATCTAAACTCTGAAATAACTCTCAACTAACCAGCGTTAGTTGTTGGTCGGACCAAGTAAAACTTTGGAAACGGACAAGCTGCTAACTTTACGGTACTGAACACTGCAACTGAGGTAAACCTTGGCTGTAACTGACAACATAAAAGATTCAAAGTAGGGAAATGCGATACAAAATAGAGATTTCGTGAACTCTGTACAATACATCAGTAGATTGACATGTGTTGATAATTATTTGGTCATAAATCTGTCATAATTCAAAACTCAAACAGTAATAATCTTATTTTCTTCCATAACTGAAGTGTATGGTCCATAAATAGCAATAAATTTCTGATATTTAACCCTTTCGCATCGGCTGTCGGCATATGCAGTCATAAGATTCCCCGACCGTTGACATCGTTTGACTTGATATATCGTTTTGCAACTTTCTTAGAATAGTTTTTTATGCGTCATCTGATAGTTAAAGGATACAAAAACCAATGTGATACATGAAAATAGACCAGATAAGTACATTTATGCTTCAAATACTAATTTTATAATTGACAGTATAATTTGTATTCAAACCGAGCCGTAATGAAAGGGTTAACACGATTTTGCTTCGTCCCAAGTCTTATATGCACTCGGAGCTCCTTGAGAACATAAGTGTAATTTCAGATGCTCTTTCAGGATGAGAAGCTTTTAGAAAATGCAATTTTAGTATTCTACGAATATTTTATTAAAAAAAGATCGAATTATTAGCCCGTCACTCCCAAAGAGCTAAAACCAGTACCGGTTTTAGACCCTGCGGCGCCCTGGGTCATTTTTTTCAAGCGCCCCACATTGTTTATATATTAAAATATATAAGAAAGATTGGTTGCCCTCGGCGCCCCTAGCTTATTCGACGCCCCGGGGCACCGACCCACTTCGCCACCCCCTAAAATCGGCACTGGCTAAAATATATTTTATTAATATACATCAGTTACTGTCGGCTGGTATTTACTGTCCCGTTGACCCTACATTATATATAACATGCATACGTTAAAATTGCTTTCATTTCGGTCTAACAAGTAATGCGGCGTAATACTCCATTTTAGCAAACAATGCATTAATATGTTGTGGCTTATAGGTTGAGCCGTGTGTGGTGAACTTTTTTCAACCAATATTTCGACCGCCATTGCAGGGGTCTTCTTCAGGATTAATAATTTATTTAGTTCAACATCAAATCTGGCCGTGAAAACCTAAGAAGTTATTTAATGCATTAATATTTTGCAGCAATGTTTTGCCAAGCGTATTTTAAAATAATGGTTAAAAAAAATTAACAAAAGTATCCGCTAACTAAAAAATATTTCGAGTGTATATTCTAATTGAATTGAGTGCAATTTACAAAAGGCGAAAAAACATTTTTTTACGCAATAACAAAGCTTTCTTAGTACGTAATTTCAAGAAGTAAAAAACAAGTATAACTTTGTATGCAACCACTGAGTTTTAACTTTTTTGGCGCCATAGCACCTTCCTCAGAGTCTACTCACTAAAAACTAAACTTTAATACAGAACAGTTAATCAATGTTATAAATAAAAGTGGAGAGGAAAGGACAAATGTTGACATACATCTATTGACGGAACAGTTGAATAGAGTGAATTTATAGGAAACATATTAAGAATCAGGCTATATGCGGGCGAGTATGCAGATTTTAATGCTTCTTCTTCGTGTCAGCGACGTCAAATTATTTCTGCCTAGTATCTGGCAACATTGATAGCTCGTGTGTTGCCTAGCATTAGGTCTTGAGGTGTGCAGCTTGTTGGGCACATGGAGCAGGATCTTAGGTGCGAGGCGGTCTGCAGGTCTTAACCCAGCGACGATTTTAATGCTTATGTACTACATTTTTTTTCTCTGTCACTGATTTGATTGTTGTGTTTCCAAGGTTGGACATCGTGGAAAAGTGCTGCAGCTGCTGCATCTGCTGCAGGCGCACTGACCGAGATGGACCTAGGGCGAAGTAGATCTCCGCAATGTTGGACAACATTGAGCAGTACAAGAGCCAACAGCTGGAGAAGTTGAGAGAGAACTACGCTATGCAGGTAAGGAAGGACGCACCATGAAGATACCAACGACATGACTCAACAAGAACTAGTGTTTGATATTGTGGCTTTTGGGTTTAGCCGTGTGTGGCGAACTTCCTTCAACCAATATTTCGACCGCCAGTGCAGGGGTCTTCAGGATTGGTTTATTCAGATTATCTTTTTTACGAGCGTTATTGATTTATATCTCCATTGCAACTACATACTCAAGTTTCATTCCGGAGTTTCATTTTCATTCGGAAGTTCGCCACACACGGCTAAACCCAAAAGCCACAATATCAAATCTGGCCGTGAAAACCTAAGAAGAACTAGTGTTTACACGCCAATCAAAGTCTAAAGCAAAAGAACAAATGCTCATTTCAAACGCACCCATTGTAGTTAACCCTTTCGCATCGGTTGTCGGCATATGCCGTCACAAGATACCCCGACCGTTGACATCGGTTGACGTGATATATCATTTTGCTACTTTCTTTGGTTATGAGTTGCGTCTCTTATAGATCGAGATGCAAGATTTTGTTGCTGCAAACCAATCCACCGGATTGATACTATGAAGAAGATGCGTGCCTTATAATCAACACTTAACCTGTTGACATCGGTACCCAATATATACCGTGTAAGGTTCCCCTACTGTTGACATCGCTAGCCGTGATATATCGTTTTGCTACATTCTTAGAATAGTTTTTTATGTTATAAATATTTATTTATTTATTTACCTTGTTTTCACATGGATCACGTAACAAAAGTTCTCTATTAGGAGACTGCAGTTTCGACTAACTCGTAGTCTTTCTCAATCCTTCTATCGTTTTTGCTACATTTTTGTAGGGAGGGGGTGGGGTGTGTCTATTTTTGAAGGAAGAGATAAATAAAGTTTTTTATGCATCATCTGTTAGCTAAAGGATACAAGAACCAATGTGATATATGAAAATACACCAGATAAGTACATTTATGCTTCAAATACTAGTTTTATAATTGAATTTGTATTCAAACCGTGCCGTAATGAAAGGGTTAAAAAACCTTTTTAGGCGTATGCTGCAATGGTAAAACACACATGCCTAACAACATTCAACGCGTTCAAACGCAAAATAGTTAGATTAAGCTTAAAAAACTAACTACGCAGCAATATTCGGTTAATCGATAGTCTTATGCGGTACACGCTAGTTGTTCTAATTAAGTGTAAAGGTAAAAATGTGGAAAATTCTCTAATACGGAGGCATAGGCAAATATAAAGAGCAACTCATTTCATTAAACCATAAGCCCCATTTAAGCCCACTTCGGCGTAATGTAATCACGAGCTCTTTGTCCGGCATAAACATTAGCGTGAGGCCGGATCCAGGTGCGATCGTTCGCGGTTTTAATCCCGGCGGCGGCGAATTTTACCCGTTTGCGGAAAACCGTTAACGATCCATAATTAGATAACGATAGCAGGAAAGTAAACCTTCAATAAATGTTTTATTGTATGAACTATAAACGATTTTAACGCATTGCTTTTGTATGAAAACACGTAGAATTATATTTTTCGTTTTCCTACGATTATTAACTTTTAATTAGTGGATTGGTTCTGACTCGATTTGTAAAACTTTTAGACCATTTTCGATCGAAGAATTATTTTCCTTGTGAAAAGTGCGCACTTATTTTATAATAGTCGTAAAACACGTCTTACCAAAATGTTTAAGTGTATTTATCGTTGAATATTTATGAATTTCTTTTATTATGCACCTCTGGAATATGCTGTGTTTTTAGTGCAGAAGAAAGTAAAATGAGAAAAGTGGTGTATTTTTATTGATGCACTATTCAGATTGTACTAATTCAGTAAATCAAATCGATTGCGCGTGAACTCAACTTAAAGAAAGAACGTAGGAATGGAATTAAATATCAATGTCGATTGTTTAACCCGACGATCGCCGTAAGCGCACCCGTGGGCGCTACGCATAATTCGAAAGATGTATTTCAAAATTAATTCCGATTTTCTCACAATGGATATTTTAAAATATTAACAAACCAAAAAGGATCGATATTTTTCGATAGTTTGGGAGATATTCATGAGATGGTGTCAGGGGCAGGCACTGAATAAAATTGTAATAAAATTTATCTTTTTCGAAAACAATTATCAATTATATAAGTATATATATATATCTTAAATATTTACAACAAACGTGATGCGTTGGAGGTAGATACGATGTAGGGAGACAGTTATGTAATATATCTTGGAAATATACCTGCAGCTAGGGCGGTTAAATTATCGAGTATTTTTCGTGAAAATTTTAGTTCAATCGATTGCAAGCTCACCAATAATGTAAGTTAAAAATATTAAAATAATTTAGTCATTAGTAAAAGTAGTGTTTTTATTTGTCTACAAACATGTGGCGATGAAGTGGTTGAAGTACGTTTGGAGAAATGAGAATATCTCGCCGAATTTACGAGAAAAGCGATCGATTTTATATAAACTAGAGTTCTAGATATATTTGTGGGCGGTTTTAAGGCATACGCAGCGCTGGGACACGCACCATGATGACTGGTCAAATTTATTTCAGTACTTCCAAGAAAGCAAAATACGAGCATGTGTGTTACCCTTAGATATACAATCAATGATTGAGAGAAATGTTGTGAACACTCCCAAAGATTTGGTGGATTGGATGGATGATAATTTTATATCTAAAAGATATTTTTGTTATTACTTTTTTTGTATGTAAACTTTTTGTTGGTATTCTCCTGTATGAAACACTTAGGAGAATATTCCTGTGTAATATATATAAAGCTGCCTATATTTCAAATATGAATGATTCAGCAAAATAATGCCATGGTTAAAAAATGGTCTTGACCTTTATTCAGTATAAATCATCACGCCTTCATAAACACGATATTATATTTAGTGAAAATGTATCGTAAAATGCTTGTTATACGTTTTACTCCCTTTCCGCTCCATACGCCACACTGTGTTCTGGTTCATTTTCCTCTGGGCGTCGTTTCAAGTTTCATATTTCATTTTAACCAGCTCGGTATTTCAATTACGAACAACCGCCATTCGAGAGGGCCTCTCTTTTACTTTTATTTGCTTTACATTACGCGCTCGCTTGAGTGGACTACTTACTTTGGAAAAAATAGACAAAAAAAAACGCTGAAAATTCATATTTCGCATCGTAAAAAAAGAAGAACTACGTCGTTCACTTTCGTCAATCTTTTAACGATGGTGCACTGAAACTATTATCGCCTTCTTCTTATTCTTTAGCCTAGCCATTTCCCATCATCTGGGGTCTGTCCTGCGTTGCTTTCTCGGTCAGACCCAGAGTTTTCAGATCCTTGTTAACAGTTGCAGTCCAGGTTGCCTGTGGTCTTCCAGGTCTTCTTCTCAGCGTGGGTATGTATGTTGAGGGCTCTCTTCACCATGTGGTCCTCATCTCTCCGTGTCACATGCCCATACCATCTTAGGCGGTTTTCCCCTATTTTTTCCAGGTACGGAGGCCACCTAAAATGAACACCGAATATGCTCATTTCGAACTCTGTCCACTCTAGTCACACCGCCCGCCCACCTCAGCATCTTCATCTTTGCCACATGAATCCTATCCAACTAAAACTATTATCGTATCTCGAATAAAGACATTTTCCTGTGTCTGCTTTTAATTAAGAGTATATTTAAATTCAATATAATCATACAAGACTGTCGAGAGCTTCATAAAAATGAAATATAAACCAAATACAATTCAATTGGATTTTCGTTTTTTGAGAAACATATTTCGTGGAAATATATTTCACAAATCTCTTCCTATAGTTTTTCTACCTTATATAACATACAGCGTACATTACGTATTCCAGAAAATAATCGTATTCCGTCTAGTACAGTAGCACCAGGAACATATTTACATGTTACTTTGAAGAGACTGTCGTCGTTGAGTGTGATGATGCTGTTATTTTATACATTCAGATGAACTCGTCTAGCCTCAGTGGATGGACTGGTCGTCGTAATCGTGGGTCGATAGCCAACACACCAGCAGGGGAGACATTAAAACAATGGCTCTTTGTGCGCAACACCAAATCATACGCATAGTATGACCTATGAAAGCACTAGGGGCAAACGGCGACGGAAAACATGCATGAAATGGTGTAAATATGGATATATTTAAACCGAAACATATTCATCATTATCTATGCCATATATGTTAGCGATTTGGAGCATATTTTCACTACATGCTGATGCTAAGGACCACTTGTAACAATCGAATTCTTCACTCATAATGCAACACTTTGTGTGTAACAGTCTTTCAGGACGTTAATCTACAAATTAAAATGCAAATAATGATTAGGCTCTCTATCGGCAACATAGTTAGAGTATATGGTAGTTATAAAAATGATTATTTTTTAATAATAATGGCATTCAAACTGTAGCTAACTACTTTTAAACCATTATACACGTTCAACGTAACAAAAGTTAGATAGATATTTTCTTCTCTGTAGTAGTATCGATCCGGTGGATTGGTTTGCAGCAAAAAGTCTTGCATCTCGCTCTTTACTCTTCTTGATCCTAACTTGAGATGCAATCATTTTTGCTGATACACGACGTAAAAAAAGTCGAAACGTAAATAAAACCCAAAAACTTTTTCAATTAAACATTGTAATTAGGTAACGTAACCAAGATACATCGATCGCAAAAATATATGCCTTTTAATCTGTTTTGAATTTACGAGCTAGACGATTTGTAAGCCGATGGCGTTCTAGAAGTTTTTTAGTATGATGGCTGCATCACACGTCTAGGATCATTATTTCTAAAAATACTATCGAATGCATCTCGAGATGCGAATTTTATATTCAATTCAAGGCATTTGATATTTCACAGTTAAAATGGCATACTGCGTAAATGCCAACGAAGCAAAGGCAAAAGTAAAATTATTAGTTTAATGAAAAACTCTCAAAAGCATCTTTAATTTCTGTCAAGATCCTTTGTACTATGAGTATAATTTATATGGTTTATAATTCATACAATTGAAAGCTGTTTTAACTAGTGTTTGTACTTATAACTCAAGCATACTTCAGAATTACTAAGGATTCTTGAAGGATTATAAATAATGTTATTTTAAAGCTTTATTAAAATTGTAGAAAACGGTTGTATTCCGTATTAAAATGGTAAAGCGTTTTTTGAATGTGTACACGTATGTAACTATTATTTATATATATATATATATATTTCTTTATTAAAAATTTACCCTTTCCCGCTGTATTGCTATGTTTAATAACCAAATCGCCTCGGATATTGATATATTTCAAATTAAGGGAGGCCCAATTCAGACATGAACTCCACGAGTTTCTTTGGAGGAATAATTTGTTGGCGTCGTCTGTTTGATGAGCATTGGGACCTTCTGTTGCTTGTCTTTATTACTTTGTTCTTAGTACTTAATTATAAGTACCTATATTTGTATATATTGTATTTTTTTAGGATTAATTTTTATTGTACTTCAGAAATGAATTGAGTTGTTAAAATTTGAAATGTGTCTGTAAGGGGAAAAAAATAAATAACTAAAAAATAAAAATAGAAATCAGCGGGGATTCGTTATGCAAAGTAGTAAAAACTCGTGGAACGCCTCTGGTACATAGAAATGAATAAAATCTACGGCACTTCGTCAATTGAGTTACTCAATCTCAATCAATAATTGTCAATTAAAACCCATTAGCGTCAACCTAGATGCGGCAAAAGAGTAGAGCGAATCAATTTCTTTGGGTACATCCGGAGGGTTAACTATAGAACAACTCAAATATACTTTTTATTGTGATTTACATTGTATTTTATGTAGTGTCAGGTCAATCACCCTTTTAACCCTTCCGCATCGTTGTCGGCGTATGCCGTCATAAGATTCCCCGACCGTTTGACATCAGTTGACGTGATATATCATTTTGCTACTTTCATAGAATAGTTTTTTATGCATCATCTGATAGCTAAAGGATACAAGAACCAATGTGATATATGATAATAGACCAGATAAGTACATTTATGCTTTAAATTCCATTTTTTATAATTGACAGTATAATTTGTATTCAAACCGAGCCGTGATGAAAGGGTTAAATAAAATCTTAATTGCGTGAAACGTACGCGTATTTAAATGACGTTTTTCTAGCATTAACCAAATGTAATTGAAAGGATTTTCTTATACTTGAAGACTAGCTATATAGATGTAGTATGCTTGTCCGTTTTATAATTTTTTATACAGCGTCTGCGGCGGGTTTTCATTAAACGATCCCCATCACAGTGTTCATTTTCGTATGAATCGCTCAGTGGAACTAAATAATCCAAGTTTTAGGGGCTGTGAGCTAATCATGCATTTTTCTGATTAAAAAATCAACCGATATTATGCAGTCTCATCAAGTACCTGGGCTTTTGCCCTGAAAGTAGACGGGAACCATATATACCCAGTTGGACATTCGGGTACAAACATGTCTTGGGACAAAGCATGGACAGTGGCAACTAAACTATGGTGACTAATTAAATACACACATACAAGTATACATCAAATTTTATACGCATCAATTCATTCAGAAAAAATATCGACAGACGCGGGATTCGAACCACGAGCCTTGCAACCTTCGCTCTATTCTTTTACACCGCGCAGTCCACACGACTATTCTCTGCCTGGGCAGATACGCGAAAGTTGATGTATTTATACCATTGTTACCATCGTATAACGATAGATGTCTCTACAGTATATATTCAGAGTATGTATATTATTATTTTTATTATTCAATCAGTCAAAATTTATTCACAAGCTTTTTTATATTTTTAGTTTCCGGCAGTCTATTTATTAAGTAAGTGCCACTCGGGTCTCGAACCGAACTATATACTACGGTTTGTCTTGAATGAGAACCGCTCTTCTTTCGCTCTAGGAATGCTGTAGATGCCTCTCCACCTATATATCTCATTATAAATTAATTAATTTAATAGCATCGATAATATATTTTTAATTACTTATCCTGGCATTAGTTTTATTCCATTGTACAGATTCACGTTGAATATTTTTCTACGTCATTTTTCTTAGTAGAAGCCAAGTCGCGACCTTGCCCGTCTAAGAATGTTAGCTCAGTATACTTTTTTTCCATACGTTTTTCATCGCTATACTTATTCAACTTCTGTCTGCGCTTGTTTTTACTAGTTTTACGTAATAATATGAAACACGACGCCTAATACTTGTTTTGCGCATTTCGTTTATTAGAAACGTAGATTTTTTTATGTAAACACATACAGGAGAATACCGACAGATGGTGATAGCGATTTTGAATTCTCATCTGTGAAATTATATGACGCTTACCATGATGCATATGGCTCAGCGCTGTATGTGGAGTGTTGATCTGCCAACGTCATAGACTACAGCCCGTGATTCACGCATCATCCTTTATTAAAGTAATTTACTATGAATGGGTGGTCTTCAAGACTTTAGTCTACCGCCAATTTTGATTGATAGGCTATGACTTTCATTTTACGGGTGAAGGATCAAATTCACGCCAAGCGAGGATATTTTAGAGCTCAGAGATCGATTAATTTTTTTTTTTTTAATATCCGTCGGGGATCGAACGAAATTTGGCTTGCAAAGCAAACGCTTTGACCGTTGAGCTTATCTGACCTATTTTCATATATCATATTGGTTCTTCTATCCTTTATCTATCAGATTATGCATAAAAAACTATTATATGTAACAAACTTTCATTATGTAACTCCATACATGCGGTGGCATTGACACATTTCGTTTACATAAAAATCGCTCACGTGACGAAACCTAACGATATTTATTTACATGCTTTACAGATTCCTGTAAAGAATACATGTAGGTTGATAAAGAGAACGACTGCACTTTCAATTTCCTGCCGTAGATGTCACAATGAGTACTGAAAGTAGCAAAACGATATATCGCGTCAAGATTTATACAAACATTAGACAAAGTATTTTTAAACTGAGTGCGATGAGTTCGAGTCTAAATACACAAAAGGCGGTTCAAGAATAATATTTTTTTCCTCGATCAATTGACATTAATTTAGAGTACCTACCCACTCAAAATACCAAAATGATTGGTCATATTATTTAGAAATCGATGAAACAATACGACCGAAATAACAATGTACCGAAATGGCTTGATTGCCCTTTCAATTAGAGTTCAAATTAGCAGCCGGTCGATAACATAATAACCCCTGGTGATTATTAGCATAACAATCACAAAAGGCTTCGCATCTGACCGCTACGTGACTTAAAAAAAAACATTATCTTTTAAATGAGCGCAGTGACAACAAATGCTGCTTTCTCACTGATTCGTTTTCGGTTAATTGAAAATTCAAATGGAAACATTAAAACTCGAAGAACTTAGATACATTTCACACTCAACAACCTCTTCTATATTAATCTATATATATTTTTGCGATCGGCAATGGCAGCTTCGTCGCAAGCCAAGCGTATTAAATGTCGAGATTATTATGTGTAAACACATTACAAGAGAATGTAGACGGAGGTAAAAGAAGAAAGTGATATTTTTTTAATCCTTTCGCATCGGTTGTCGGCATATACCGTCATAAGATTCCCCGACCATTAACATCGGTTGACGTGATATATCGTTTTGCTACTTTTTTAGAATAGTTTTTTATGCATCATCTGATAGCTAAAGGATACAAGAATCAATGTGATGTATGAAAATAGACCAGATAAGTACATTTATGCTTCAAATACTAGTTGTATAATTGACAGTTTAATTTGTATTCAAACCGAGCCGTAATGAAAGGGTTAAGACTTGTACTAAATGCGTTTCTTACTGTTTGCTTTTACTTGCTTTGATATTGTAGAGCAAAGGTGGCATATTATATGTGATTATAAAAACTCTGTCAATATGTTTAAAATGACTAAATAATTACAATATAGATAGTCGACAGTTTACATACATAACACGAGTGCACTGAATGTTGTTATCGTCATTTTGATACGAGTACAACAATTTTGTTTACACAATAAAATAATGCAAACATACTCGTATATTAAATCGTATATTATCAACTAAATAATTTATTTATTAAGAAGGGTTAAATTGACAAGATATTACTCTCGTTTTTTTTTTAATAAATAAAAATACAAGAATTTAACTTAAACGTATGGCATGCGTTAATGCGAATGCCGTGAGGCTGTGTCGCGGTGCGAAGAGCGATTCAAAAGCAGGAACGACTCAACCTTGACCCGCCCCGTGCGGTGTAAGGCATCAGACTGAGGGCTACGTGGGGAGCAGCACCTTACTCGGCAGCTATGTCTTTGATTGGCGCTACGTTAACCGTTCTGTCACCCACGGCCACACGGTTCTCTTGGTGGAAGCTTAGCTGGTTAGTAGGGGCGCCACTGGTTACCTTTTGCGACCGAGATCATAAGGTACGATGCCGATCAATCGACAAGATGGTGACGACCGGTATCAGTGTATGTGTGCAATGACGCTTTTATTTGAATGATTTTTCTTTTTGCAGGTGCATCGCATCAGGGATAACTGCACACAGCAGGTGGAGTGGATACAGAGCAGCTACTCTAGCCAATCTAAACACCTGAGGGAGATCAGGGACATCGGCACCAATCACCTCACAGCGCTCAGAGACCAGTACTACGACCAGGTAAGCTCCATTAACATACCACTAATCGATAAGGTTTTATCCAACACGACGTTTTAAGTTAAAAATAATTTACAAGCTCATTATTGCTTGTGATGCGAGTCATACAACAAAATTTGTGGTCTGTGAACACATTCACAGTGAGTCCCCGCAAAAATACACAATGCATAAATGTGCTAAGCTGTGGGCTTATGAGTTTGCCAGATCTTCACTTCATATATCAGCGTTTAAGTCATTAAAAATGGTAAGCGTTACAGAAACCACATATGAGATTTCTACATCACTGTATGTCGGTATTCACTTGTATGTGTTTACATAAAAAAATGTCGAGAGTTGTTTCGGAAAAAAGCGACGCCTTTCAGAGAGGCATTTCCTGAACACACTATTAGATTGTATAGAAATTACTGTAAGATTCAAGGCTTTCGGTGTATTACGCGGACAATTGTCTTCAGAGCAACTCTCGCAATGTTGCCATTCATATAAACATTCATTCATCGTAGCATGATTTTCGCAATGAAATATTCTGTACACAATTTATCCGAGTGATGCAAAAATATATGCGAAATGTTGATGTGAATCGTTGTTTGAAAGGGTGTACTCGAAGCATTTACTGCAAAACTGGCATCTTGAATATATCAATTTTCCTTTTGATCTTTGTTAACATTAATCAATACTGATTAAAACACATTTTATCAGAAATTTCTATTACATACATTAATATATGTGAGTATTCAAGCATTTACAGTATTAATGTACTTATAATTAATTATGAATACATCGATTAGTAGAATGCATTTTATTTCTTTTAATCCAGATTCGATAACGGATTTATTAAGCACCTTAAGTCTATAATTATATAATTAAATATTGTGATTTATTGTGATATCAGCTTGATTTAAGGCTGACGCCGTAAAGCCTCGAAAAACGATATTTTTTGTCTTATTTTTGTTCGCTCGCCTCACATGCACATCTAATAATGTTAGTTTTAATTATATATAAAATTACACGGCGTTTGCATACGCCATTTTATTTGTTGTTACAGTTCGTATCCTCTCCATTTCATGTTGGTGCAACTGTCGTCTTTAATTTGCTTTTTTGCCGCGATCTTTGGAGGCATTGGCGGTATTTCATTTTCAACTTGTAAATGTCATTTGTAAACGTCTGTAATTTACAATCGGATAATAAATTAATAAAAAAAATGTATTCAGTATAATACGAGTATAGAAGTTTTCTTTGACGCTTCGTTCATTCATTAGGTAGTAAAGTATTTATTTTTTATTAATTATCAATGCTATTTAGATTTTTTCGATCGATAATTCTTGGTGGACTTATTACATTAATGTAATATTAACCCATCACACAATTCATATCCACCTTTTCACTCACTCTTTGCTTTATATACAGCCAACACTCACTTTACTAACCGACTTGAAAATGGCCATTCGACGTGGCTGAAACATGTCGCCTACAATTAGCAATGTCATTGATTATTGTCATAATTTTTGGATGGTGTACAAAAAATGTGGCAATGGACTTTGGTGGTCATAAAAATAGCTTAGTTCGCGACTTGCATCATTGCCGGTGAGCAAAATCGTCAGCAAATTTCTGAACGTAAATCGACCTCCACATAGTTCTAAGACCGAGGATAGTGTGACGATCGATGGCATCGTCCGTGTGGACTATTCCAATAAGCCTCCCCTAGCTGGAGCCCACGGTCGCCACAGAATATCACTCTAAAGTTAGACATATTGAAGGTGTGTCGAGTGTTTTCTGTGTAGTTTACAACGACCTTCAAAAAATGCAATTGAATATCCGATTGTTTTTATTAGACCTGGATTGGTTCTAAAAGGTGGCAAACTTTTTCAATGTTACGCAACGGAATTCATTATTATTTAGTACAATTTAAATAATTGTTAATTTTTACGTTATTTTCCGTAGAATGTCATCCCCGAACAAAGTCAACTAAATACATGAATGTATTCGATGGAACTACACAATTCAATGCTGCTTTGTATCGAAGAAGCTGATAGTTGTTAGAAGTTTTGTTGAGGATACCGCTAAAAGCAGAGGACTACTTATTTTCAAGGTGTTTTGTGATGCAGACATCTTATCGGTGGATTCTGTGATGTTTAATGAGGAGGACTTATCTGCCATGCTATTAAACTACAGCTCGGCATTCATGTATAGTTCACTGCGCTATAAAATTCACATTTTTCGTGCGAGAGATCAATGTTATACAAACTAGTGAACCTTGAAATATTTTTAATCAAACCAAAGCTCACAAAGAGTTTCGATATAAATTATAGCAAGGAAAGATCAATGAATTATTAGCTGTATACCATGAATTGGTAGCAAATATAGCATAGACATATATCGCGTGATCCTGTATACAAACCTTAAACAGTCTTCCCGTTTCGAAGAGAAATGTTCGCGATTAACAAACGGCCGGTTTTCATGTAACATTTTTACTTGCATGGTCACTGAGTGCAGCATGTGACTTAACGAGCATAGACATCGACTCAATAAGATGGCTTCACATGATAAACCGTTCGCTCACTGTAGAAACGAATGCCGCGAGATGGAACAACACCATTCAAATTCAAATTGCACGAAGAGCTACGCCATCTTGAGAAGACAGTGTTGAAGCGTTAAAACTTTAGCATATCAAGAATCTTACATTTACGCATTTTTTAATAGCAATATTATTTATTATTTGATGTTACCTTTAACTTATTCTATTGCTTAATGTTTTTCAGCAGAATCACATATAGGCAGGTGATCTTGTATTACTCATGTCTTGTATGCATTACTAATATGAAGTATTTTCGTACGTCGTGCTTGGATATACTTTTTCGTAATTGCAATGCATTGCCTTACATACAATTATTTCGCAATGTTTAAGAAATCTCTCAGGGCAATTAAATCATCACGCTTGTTGAATAGTAGAAAGGTTACCACATGGAAATTAAATATTAGACTCGTATGCAGATTCATTTCTTGACTTAAGGTAACCAACACCCGTTTACAGAGATGTTTCTTATGATTTGAGGTGAGTTGAGAATTATTCTAAAGGAAAGTAGCTTTTAAAGGTTGGTTACCTTAAGAAATATGTCTGTATACGGGTTTTAAGTTGGTGACCTTGCCAAGGAATGATTATAAATATGCGTGTTTTAAAAACGTATTTTAATGAAATTTTTGTTAATTTTCTCAGGTGAAGAGGGTCAGCCACTATTCTACAAGCCAGCTGTCCTGGGTGCGAGAGAATTACGTCTTCCAGCGGAACAAGATCCGCAAGTTCAGCGCGCACCAGGTGCTGCGCATCCGGGAGTCTTGCAAGTACCAGCAGCAGACCCTCAACAAGGTCCTGGAGAACCTTCCGAGCTTCTACTTCGACAACTGCCGCAGCGGCTCCTGCGCCAGGAGCGACTCCATCGTCTTCGACCCCGACGACATCGAGGGCATCGACACTTACATCAAAAGCAAAATGGAAAAACTGGCCAAGATGAAAGACATCGACGACGCGGCGAGCAAACTTTCCATCTACTACACTCCGACAGAAAGATCCGTGGAATCCAGAAGAGGATCTCACACAACGCATCCTCTTACAATGCCCGATGGAACTCTTATAAATTTCGTCGAAGAAAGAAGACCTAGAATGCCTATTTTCGGTCCGCACGACTTCCTACCGCCGGCTTTAGAAAACGTGCTGTCTTCACCGCATAACATGTTGAATTCTAAATCTAAAAAACTTCTAGAAGGATTATATCCCAACCAAGAAGGATTATATCCTAACCAAGAAGAATACACCGAAGAGCTACAAGATTCCGGAACGCATTCTGAAGAACCTCTGCTAAGTGATAGATCAAGAAATTCCGCTTCTATACGATTGATGCAGAGCGCCAGTTTGCCAGAGTTGAGACTGAAGCCTAAAGTGCAACAGCATCCCGCTAAAGTTCTTCTAGCTATTAGAAGTGCAAGACGGATCGGAGGCTTCGGGAAGCAGCGATACGGCCTCTTCAGTGCGGGTCAACTATCAGAGGAGGAACGTAGAAGACGAAATTATGGATAGTTGTGTCGTGGAAGGGACTCGTTTGTAGTACAGGTTGGTGACGAGGCTCTTTAGGGTCTACGCTCTGTCCAGCGACAGAATTTTCATCAGGAGGGACGCAGGAGCCCGCCGCGACTTAACTGAACCACAAGACTAAATAGTAAAAAGGCAAATGTTATCTATGTACATCGCTTCGACTGTGGCCGGACACGTTTTTCTAGGTGACCCTTTTAGATAATTGATTATATATATACATACGCTATTTAGATGTTTAATTTCCATGTCGATTCAATTAATAAATACATAATTCTTTAATAAAAATGCCTTTATTTTATCACACAACTGTTTAGCATCATTCAAATTGTGAAGCTGTACGTATACATTCAATTTCGAACTTCACAGATGTTACTGTATCATTTTTTTACGTAAAAGTCTTCATCAATTAGATGTAACGTTAAATGTCGTTGATATTTTTATGCTAGGTGAATTCGCATTACAAAACACACCAGTGTGTTTGTAGTTAATGCGCCATTCGTTCGAAATGTAATTCAAAATAATAGTTACATACATCTCTAGCATTTTTACAGTTTCTCTTACATAATCTATTACCTACATTGAATATTTAAAGAGACTAATGATGGCTTCCAATAGTTAAAAAAAATATCAAATTTTTCTTGGAAGAATATGAAACGTAGGCGGTTGAAATGAACGTTTTAGTAATTAAAACATTACTCGAAAAATTACCTCTTTAAATAAATTCGTAATTATTCGATTTACACGTCTTACTGTAGGCGGTTTTCGATATTTTGAAATAGAACATATCAGTTTTCGATTGGCTTGAAGGTTGTATAAATTTTAAACTTCTTTAAATTTCATTTTTTAAATTCTTTTCCTTTAATGACATTACATTTTTTTATTCGTTGTTAAAGTACTAACGTAAATGTGATGATGTAAATGTATTGACATATTTAGTGGCAATGACCTCACACTCAGAACAAGTGTCGAAATACGCAGCGCAAATAGTTAGAATTTGACAACAAAAATCATGTCATAAAATATATTATGGTTGACACACAAACAACACAGCATTATTGTCACAAAATCAAACGTCCAACATTTCGTATCCGTCCACACCAGCACTGAATCTGAAGCAATATTACACTAAATATGTCAATATCTTCACTCAAGTTGGTTTCAACCACTGTTCACTGCGATTCTTTCGTCTTACACGTATCCACGGTTGAACGATGGTCTTTTCATGCCTTTCTTTTAAAATAATATGTACTAAAAGTACCAGAGAGCCGATATTTTGGCTCATAGTCACAACAAAAAAATTTAAATTTTGAAATATTTTACATTTTGAACTATGGTGAGCTTGCCTCAAAATTTCAAAAATTAACGGTTATGCTCCGATTTGGTAAAACTATTTAGTGAAAATAAGTTTATATTTCAGTTATTTGAGTGTTTTAGTAAAATAATTAAATAAAAAAATGTTTTAGATAATAGTTAGAATGGAATGTTTTTTTTTTCGCTGTGAGGTTTTCAATGTCAATCCTCATACAAAAAATTAAATAAAAATTTTTTTTTAACCATGAACAACCTTAGTGTATTTAACGATTATAATTTTTCTTATGCTTATATTTATAAAATTTCAATAAAATTATGTAATTTCTTTTGAGGCTTTTCTGCGTAGTTTTATTTTATTTACTATGTTTACGTTTTCTTTATGTATTGTTTTTTTGTGCCTTTTTGGCTACATATAACTCCTTAACCCAGCACTTATATACAATATATACGTATATAATATATTTTTTACATTTTGATACAGTGTTCTTATTTTACATAATCTACAAGAGTGTAGATCTAAAACACTTAAATAAATTTAAGTGAGACTGCAGTTTCGCTTTAGACTGTAGTCTTAATAAATTGTAAACAAATACTCGCACAGTGTACGCGAAACCGCGGTCACATTACTCTGGTTAACATTTACTTAATGATATTTTATAAATCAATTTTAAGTAAATACTAAAAATATAAATAATATAAAAATATTATTTGATGTAGTAGACGTTTGAGAGCTGTCATTGTGATCTACTACAGCAGCCTACGTAAAACTTGAGTTTTCTTCGTACTATAGTAACCATATAAGACAACTAGGGATATGGCAATACATAGATACTTGACAGTTTCAATTCAAAGGAAACAAGGATCAAAAAATGTCTTTCGAAGTATGGTTTTCAACACTATTATCAAGTTACTAAACTATATGGTAAGCGTCATACAATTCGCTAACTGATTTATCCTAAAAATAAAATAGTCCACAATAAGTAAGTCTGGGAATTTCATAAAAATCGAATTAAAATGGTGCGGTTAAGGGGTTATAGGCGTCCATGCAACTTAACCCATTATCGCCGGTGAGAATTATTATAATAATATGTAATTAAGAAATTTAAGGTAAAATCTCGCTTTAATGTATGTTTTTTTCAATGTATTTTTTTTTGACATTTGATACATTAAAAAAAAGCGTATTTCCTAATTATTTACGCACGTAGAAGTTTGTTGATCGAGATTTTATCGCGTAATATTAATTTATTGTAATAAGTAATATTGTTATTGAAGTAAACGGTGGATAATGGGCGGGGATAACTAATTCTAAAACCAATCTACCTGTAAAATTTATTTAATAATAAAACTATATTAATGAATGCATATATAGTTTAGCAATAGTTTTGCTCAACACTGTTAAGCATTTAAAAAAAACAACAACAATTAGAAATTTGGTATGATTTAATTTTTCATAAAAAAAGTAAATCTAGTAATGGCCGAATTTCTTAGTTTCATTACTAGTGCGATACAAATTCAGAACAACCGTATAATATTATTTTTCTCAGTATAATGCATTAGTTTATCCAATTGGTTAATTAAGTTTTTACACGATGTACATCATACAGAATACCGTGTAAAAAAGCGCAGTATGCTATGTGTAGTAAAATAAAAATAAAATGATTTTAATAATAGTAGCATAATAACGTAAGTGGTTCTTTTCAAGATCGATTTAATTTGACAAAAAAATCATAAATTTTGAAATCTGATACGTAAATTGTACATCGTGTAAAAAAAACCGGTTCCGCCGCAATTCGTTCTGAGACAATTCGTTCAGCGACTCATCTGTAACGACGTAGGGCGTACTGGACGTCTGGTGCACGGGAAATTCGGCGCACAATGGGACAACTGGTGCACTGGATGTCTCGCTAACCTAACCTAAGTTATTTTGTTAACGAGACGTATGGATCTCTAGACTCTAGGATTACTGGATAAATCCTTAGGTTAGGTTAGGTTGGCGAGACATCCAGTGCACCCCACATCGTTACCTATGAGTCGCTGATTGAATTGCCTGTGATATAGGTCGTGACACCAAAAAAAAAAACGTTCAAAAACAGAATTGTAATAATTTGAACCAATGTCACTTTTTTTTATCATTAGTTAATCTCCGATATTTCCCATTCCGGTGAGAGACAGGAAATAAGCTAATTAAAACCGTTTTTAAGCATACTCGACTGATGTTGATATAATATAAAGTATCTTTTTTAAAAGAGCAAAAAATTCAATAACGTCAATTATTTACGAATATTTTTTAAAGTGAATTAAAAATACTTGCACGCATTGTTTTTTTAACTAAAAAAATACTATATACATCGTATAATGCACGCCAAAAACTAAAATTAAATAAATAATAAGAATTTATAAAATTTAAGCATAATATAAAGCAATTGCAAAAGGGTCACGTGAAGAAGCCACATTTGAAGCGAGAAAAAACTTTTTTTTTAAGTGTATAGCAATTTTTTTTCGTGTGTGTTGTTAAATATATTTTTGTAAACTTAGTGAAATTTAACGAATTTTTTGTTAATATTTTTGTCTGTGTAAATCTTCAAGAAGAATTTAATCCTGGCTAACAAAAATTGGAACATTATTCTGACACACTATTTATCTAGCAAAAACCATTTCGTATGAGTGAAATTTTTGTAATTTTTCTATTCCAATAGTGTTTAATGCAAACTGTTTTTTTTCCAAAGATTTTCGTGATTTGACAATACTTGTCAATTTACAAAAAAAAAAACATTATAAATTTCGCAAGTTAAGCTATTTTTTTTTAAATTTGGGAATTGAATGGAAAATTATAAAAAATTCTCTTTTTCGAATAAAAAACTGGACTTTTTTTCCAATTTGGGAATTTGGAAAAAAAAAATGATATTGTATGAACAACACAATTCTAAAAATCAAAGTGTCTGCAATAAAAAAATTCACAATACAGTGTTTTAAACATTATATTTTAGGCATGAACAATTTTCAGCAGTTATAAAAGAAACTAAACAACAGTCAACGATTATGATTTTGAAGTGGTGTTTATTACGAATCAATTAAAAATGTGATGTGACGTTATTTAATTAACTATGAAGTGAAAATGTTCCTTTTAAACACTGTGCAACCTACTTTCGAGTCAAAAAATAAAAGTGAGATTTAAATCGGAAAAAAAATATGAAAACCAAACAATCCGTGGACTTTTGGAATTTTTAGTTTTTAAGTTTCCATCATTTAGGATTATCGTTATTGCAAGAATTGTCATTGTCGAAAGCCAAAATCGTTTGTATTATTAGTGTTGAGTAGGTTTATTAATTATATCATTAGTTGTAATTAAATAATCATTAGATGAATAAAAAGAAAACGTATTTTAAAGTTCAGTCAAAAATCCAAAACTTATCTTTTAACATCAAATGTAAAATTTAAATCTTTTTTGTTAAATTAAAAAAAAAAAAACAGAATTTAATCTTACGATTTTTGGAATACATTTTATATGTACAGTGGCACCTTGGACATATGAGTGCCCCAACATACGAGATATTTTTTTAAGATACGAGCCATCGAGCGCGCGATTTTATGCTTTGAAATACAAGCAATCGGCTTAGCGGGTCGGCCGGTAGCACACGAACTGCGCGTCACGTTTTCCCGCATGAATCCACCAGCCATAGTCAGAGAATCAGTGTGCTCTCGCTGTCAAAGCATCTTTTTATTCAATTAATTTTGAAGCATATGCTCTACATTGTCCTTTAAAAGACAATTCTAATCTTAAAAATGTCATTCAACTGATATGTCGAGCGAAAACTACAAGCATCATATAAATTAGTATTCAAAATCTTGTCATATACACTGTATTGCATGTCTAACAACGATATATTGCAACTAGATATATTTTAAAAAAAATCATCACCCGTTTATCAAAGGGCGACTCCATGTCGCCGGGATCGTTATCGGGACGCGTGGAGAAGGGACGAGGAGCAAATCACCAACACAAAGAACTTTTCGAGAAGTGCATTGTAATTTATTTTTATATAAATGACTGTCAAACTTTGGTCATCATTTGTCGATCATTCTGCGCTTCTAACAGATCCCGGGCAGACTCCGACTGAGCGCCCGCAGTAGTCACAGTTACTGCCCGAAATTAACATAGCGCCTATGTATGAAACTAATGGCGTGACAGCAAGAATCGAGCTGATAATAACTTATATGAGATCGAATGTTGTTGAAAAGGGCTTGGTTTTAGTATTTTAATTGTCAATTAATTGTATGATTCTAGAAACCATTAAATAAATTATTATTTTGTTACTCGTTTTTTTTTTCTAATAATGACGTTAAACATCGCAAAGGGATGCCTTTAAGAGCGATACAAATTGCGGGAATGCTCAACTACGAGTATTAAAAAAACCGATATCTTTATTAATAAGATATGAAGCTACACAGATTACTATGCTATGGATAGTATAGCTGTGTCGTTTTAGTTGAACAATCATGCCATTCGTATCGCTCGTGTGGGGCAGCTTTTAAGTGATCCATATTACAATACATTTATAAGGATATGCTGTTTATGTAATTTCTTAGGTTTTTATAATCAAATTTATAATTCACGGCTTTTGGGTTGACCCGTGTTTTAAAAAAGTTTTTTTATTCTAAATTAAGTTAAGTTAAACTAATCATTAATGTTGTGTTCAAAACACTAAATGTTTTTTTTTTAACAAACACAAGAGAGAGAAAATAGCTGCTCACGACTAAACCTAAAAACCATGAATTCGATACCGATACAATAAAAAATCTAAATTGAAAAAATACTTAAAATGAAATGTTAAAAAAACATTTTTGGCTTGCGAAATATTTTTGAATTTTTTACATTAATTTGCTTTGAAAATACGATTTTGGCTTTCGTTTATTTCTTTGTAATGTTTTGTGCATTCGCAATTTCTTGGCGTCAGTTGAAACATATGTTTTTGGAGTTCTAAAGCATTATATGCGATAAGATCATTACCTAATCTATAAGGAAAACAGTCAAAAAGTCATTTTTTTTTAGAGAAAATAAGTGCCAAGAATGTGCGAATTCATTATATAAAAAAAATTAACCATGCCAAGTCAATAAAAATCAGAAGGATTTTTTTTCGGTGTGTTAAAGGGTTAATTTTTGTAAGTCTGTGATAGGGAGGTTAAAAATAAACTTAAATAAAATAATAAAATTCAGCATTAAAAATTTAATTAATCGATCTATCTCTCAAATAGTATGTAGAAAAAAATCATTAAAAAATCTTCTTCCAAAATACATTTGTAAAGAAAAACCCTTTCAGCACTAATCGGTACTTAAGGTGTTGAAATCTATTTTTATTAAAGACACCGCTTGTATTAAAAAACTAAAGTTAAAAACAAATCTGCTAAATATTTTCATCAAATATTGTATATAAGATCGGAGAAATAAAAAAAAGCACGAAATAAATAAATATTTTTTAACCGGTCGTGCTTAAGGGGTTAAAGAAGCCAAGTTCAACGCGTTCAGTCCCGTGTGCATTGTTTAAAAAATAAATCATTAATGAAAAAAATATTAAATGCACTCGGACTGATAGGGTTAACTCTAATGTTGCATTGTAATCATTATATAATTATACATATATATTTAAATTAACAATTATTAAGCTCTTATATCATTACTGTAGAAAAAAAATGTTAACAATTATACTGTAATATTATCGGTTTGGGATTACAAGGTTAAAATCAATTGGATGATATTTAAAATTAAAAAAAAATCTTTTTTTTCCACCTGACCTAATCCCAATTTAATTTTAATAAGAAAACAAGGCTTAATTTGAATTATTGTAAATGTATTTTCTCTGAGAGACGCTGATATTTTAAAATGAAAAAAAAAACTAAATTCCACCCTCCTATAACGTACTTCTATAATAATAAAAAATAGCGTTTTTGGAAGTTTTTTTATTTCCCTTTCAGGTCATTTGGAAATAATATATATAAAAATATATTTTGGTCGATTACTGTAAGGTGTCGATTTGCACAGATATACGTTCTTGAAGGACTTTCGGGAGCAGAGATGTCTTGGGACAAGGCATTGACAACTGACATAACTGAATAACGCAAAGTTGTGAAAACAATATGATTCAGACACGGAAAGGATATTGGTGGAGATTAACTTTCTTTAGCGTGTTTTTCGTTATCACGAACTATCGTTCCCAGACAATTCGTTCAACGACCCATCGGTAACGACGTAAGCGCACTGGACGTATGGTGCACTGGATGTCTCGCTAACCTAACCTAAAGATTTGTCCAGTGATCGTAGATGCCAGAGATGCACAGGTCTCCTTAACGAAATAACTTGGGTTAGATAAGCGAGACACCCAGTGCACCGATTGTCACGTGCACAAAATATCCCGTGCACTAGACGTCCAGTGCGCCCCATGTCTTTACTACCGATGAGTCGTTGAAGGAATTGTCTGGGAACGAAATGCTGCGGAACCGTGTTGTTTTATAGCGCTATTTATTATTTATATTCCTTATTTCGACGCAATAAGGGAATTGAATGGATAACGTATATTTTGTAACATTAAAAATAAAATATAACTTGCAAACAACCTTTTTTAAAAATCGATTGTAGTTGGACTTCAAACATTTTCCCTCCCATTTTGAGACATATGGCCTTTATAAAATTCATGTAATTAGCTGTCCAATAATTTATTAGTTTAATCAGCACCGCAAGCTAAAGTTTCGCCGAATACGCTTTGTATTTGATGGAAACTTGGATGTGAAGATGTTGATTTTAGGCACATTAACCATTTCTGTGGTCAACCTCTTAGAAAAAGTTGGTCAAAAATAGGCCACGCTTTTCTCTCTTTTTTTTTTGCCACTCGCGTTCTTCCAATTCGTACTCTAGACTGGTGGGGGAATGACCCGAGTTGGATTCGGGCAAATCGCTATAAAAAGTTTCGTGTACGATGTGCCCGAATCCAGTTCGGCAAATCACTGTGTCAGCAAAATACATGCCCGAATTGTATTCGGGCAAATCACACAAGGGGTTAAATAAAATGCAAATATTTACTAAAAAAACGTCCAATTCAATCTTTAGGTTCGAAAATACTAAAAATAAAAGTAGAATATTTTTTTAATTTTTGATAATTTTATATTATTTTTTAATTTAATCAGCGTCTCTCTACTTATATATATATAGTTTTTACGATATCCCTTCATCGAAAAATTGTAGTAAAACCTAAAAATAGTTATAAATTAGAAATACCTACCTACCTGATAAATGTATCTCCCATTTGTCGATTTATTTTTTTGGTATTTTCAATTCGAAAATCTTGCAACACCGCAATTAATTATTCAAGAACAAAAAATAGCTCGATTGTGTAAGCGAGAAAGAAGAACAGCAAAATTTTAATAAAATAGAATCTTTTGAAAAATTAAGGAATTTCAAACGCATTTTTTAAAACTTTCGAATATAAATGTGGGCAAAAAAAACATTTCGTTTTTCTTGGAAGCATTTCCCAGCTAGTCATTTAGTCGCCAAAATTTTTTTCATTTAAAAGAAGCATACATAGATATAAAGTGTCAATGAACTGCTTCTTGAAGGCGTCCAAAATGTACGAGGAAGAAAACACAGATGCTGTGAGAATTTAGAAAGTGCTTTCCACAGATTTCATCTTGTGATGTTAAAGCTTAAAGTATATAACTCTTTTATAATCAATATCGGCTTCCTAGCTGGAGCGTATGGTCACCACAAATTGCCGCCACACATTTCTGTGAGCTGCTATTCAACTTGCCTCGTCCAAAGTAACATCTGCACCTAAAACTCTGCATATTTTTGCGTGGTTCTAGAAAGTCTACTACAGGACGAGAGCACAGAGGCTTGAAAATAATCAACAGTGAAATAATGATTTTTCGCCGTCATACCGCACTCTCCCACGGACGTCCAGTTTTGCAGGTTTGGTTTTTTACTGGATACCGCAAAAATCATACCTGTGTTTAGAGAAGAAAATTCAGACGCAATTGACGTGAATACTCTTCTGGTATTTATTATACTGGTACTTTCGCCGCCGAAAGCAATGCAAAAAATAAAATTTTGGGTTCACCCGATCCTAAAACTGCGATCGAAATTAGGCACATTTCCGCACAGTATCCAGTAAAAAACCGTATGCAGGATGCTAGTGGGAACACTTCCATTAAACTATGTACGAAACTAAACTGGATACCGTTTTTCACTGGGTCCGGTCATCCGGTTTGTAGTGGCAAAACCGTACAGTACATTTCAAACGGATCGGATTTTTGCGGTATCCTGCAAACCGAATGCTCATGTGAATGTTACCACAGTAGCACGTATACTACTAAACGTGATCTTGCAAAAAACCGTACCCGCAAAAAACGGGACGTTGCCGTGGGAAAGGGCTCTCACGTTATTCTCCTGTACGTAGTTTATATTGAAAAAAAAATGGTTTTGCCGAAACAACGTAAATAAGAGTACAGTGCTAAGTTACGTGCAGACTTTCGTTGATGAATTTTGAAGAATACCAAAAAATTAAATTAAATTAAATAATTGTCGCAGTATTATTGTATGAGCTATAAAGTAAGGTCGGCACCGAGGGGTTATATTTTCGAGATTCGAGTTTGCGATCCCGACTGTAGAATTTCGATTTCGAAATATTTGAAAAAAAAATTGAGTCCGAATAGAATTTTTCGAAAACTGGGCCCAAGCAATTGGACAGCCATGTTTTTCGAAAGAATGAATTTCGCAAAAGAAAAGTTAAAAATGGAAAAATGTAATATAATTCAGTGATTCAATCAATAACTTGTCAAGTTGTAATCTATGATATACTAAAAATACGATTTTGCAAGTACTTTTTTTTCAATTCCTTTGTGTGAGCAAAATTATGTATTTTTCGTTAATTTCAACGATTTATTTAGAACGTAACTAGTCTTTATTTGAATTTGAATTTTAAAGGTCACTTTTAAACTACCATTTTTTTTTTCGTAAATAAATATTATTGACAAGAATTAAACTAGTCCTGCATTATTAATATTACAATACATAAAATCGTATTTATTATTTTCATTTTAAACTATACAATTGATGTTTTGCCAGAATTTGCCGATTTCAGAGAGCATTAAGTAAAACAATTCCGTAAATTTCTTAAATTGTAACCAAAATTATTTGATATTGTCACTTTTGGGTTTAGCCGTGTGTGTCGAAGTACTAATTTCCAATATTTCGACTGCCATAGCAGGGGTCTTCTTCAGGGTTGATGACACTTAGTGATGAGTCGGAGTCTGGAGGAAGTTTAGCCGTCAGCCATTTAGCCGTCGGCTTAACTACCTCCAGACACTAACTCATCACTAAGTCATCAACCCTGAAGAAGACGCCTGCAGTGGCGGTCGAAATATTGGAAATTAGTAATTCGCCACACACGCCTAAACCCAAAATCCACAATATCAAATATGGCCGTGAAAACCTAACAAAATGATTTATATTTATTTAATGTAAAATGTAAAACGCAGGTCGATCTTGTAAATACTCGCAAATCCAAACCGCGAAAATGTTTAGAAAATTTACTAATTTTAGTTTTAAACGAACACATTTTTTTATGCATCCAATTCTGCATTTAAATTTCAAAAGTAAGTAAAAAATTATTTGTAAAATATACATTATATAGTAAGCGACAAAAAGATCTGACGGTTTTTAAATCAAAACAACACAAAAAACCGTCAGACCTTATTGTCCCTTCCTGTATAATCTATTTTTTACGAATAATTTTTCACGTATTTTTGAAATTTTAATGCAGAATTCAAAATATTAAAAAATGTATTTGCGTAAACCTAAGAAAAGTTTTCTAAATTTTTTTTATTACAATATGAGTGATTATTTTTTGGACAAAGTGGGATTAACCTATTAACGAGTTTTACAAGAGATGCCTCCTACTAAGATGTATGTTTAAAATTAAGTAGTAAAAATGTTTAAATATTATGTAATAGTCTCGGAATAGCATTATGTGAAAAATTCATCGAGTTTTAATCGAGAAAATAGTCGGGATTGCAAGAATTGTTCGAGATTTAACCCTTTAGTAACTGCGGGGGTAAAATCTCGCATTTTTTGAAAAATATTTTTAAAAAGTAAAGTTTTACGTGTATCTTATAAATCTAAAGTAAAATCATTCTTGAGAGATCTCCACTGATTGTTTCTAAGTGTTATCCGAGTTATGCTGTTATGGTATTTTGTAAACGAGGAAAATTGAAATTAATAAAAAAAAAACACTATTATTCTATATTTAGAGTGTAATGTTATAGGTATGAAATAATTATAATTATATATAAAAGAAACTACCCGACCAAATAAAAAAAAATCGTGCGATTGTATTGAATTAATCATTTGTGTTTATCTACATACATACTAGTATTTTAAAAAAAACATTAGTTTCGTAAAAATACATTGAAATTTTTTACCAAAGATCTCCCAAAAAACCTTGTTTAAAGTAGTCAGACTTGGCCTGAAGAAGACAAACTTTAAGTTTGACTAAAGGATTCAAATTCCGTATGGCAATTATTGGACAAATGATTTAAAACTAGTCAATAATATACTCAAGAGTTCGTATGCATGTGGCAGATATTGGCCAAAAGATTTAAAAATGGCTAAAGTTGACTAGAGGATAAATATCTTGCTTATAACAGATATTGGACAAATTAATCAAATTTTGTCCAAATTTTCCTTAAAGATTCTAATCTTGTAAATTACAGTTATTGGATAAATGATTCAAAAACTTGTGCAAAGTTCACTTTAGGATTCAAATCATATTCATGGTAAAAGATTGTCTAGGGACTTATTTAAAAGATGTCTAAAGTTGATTAGAGGATTCAAATCTTGCTTATAACAAATATTAGACAAATGATTCAAAATTTGTAGAAAGCGACTCAAGGATTAAAATCTTGTAAATGACAAATATTAGTCAAATAATTAAAAAATGTCCAAAGGTTGCTAAGCGATTCAAATGCATTTGCCAAATATTAGCTGGGGATTCAAAAGATGTTCAAAGTTGACTAGAAGATTCAAATGTTGCTTATAACAAATATTGGACAAATAATAGTTCAAAACTTGTCTATAATTGACCAAAGAATTCAAATTTTGCAAATGACATATATTAGTCAAGGGAATCAGAACTTGTCCAATGTTGACTTGAGCAGTCAATCATGCTAATGTAATTTTTTTTGACAAATGATTTAAAACTTGTCCAAAGTTGACTAAAGGATTCATAACTTGTCCAATGTTGACTTGATGAACAGTCAATCTGGCTAATGTCAATTTTTGGACAAATGATTTAAGTCTTGTCTATAGTTGACTAAATGATTCAAGACTTGTTCAAAGTTGACTAAATAATTCAAATCTTGTTTAAAAGTATATAAGTTTGATTAAAGCATGAATTTTTTTTTCCACAGCAGAGATTTTCCAAACAATATAAAATGTACACAAATTACTGAAACATTTCACAAAGAAATAAGATTCATAAAAGGGTTGAAATATTGCATAAAGCATTGATTTCCGAAAAAAATCATTTACCAAAGAAAGGCAAAATTTGCTATAATTTAAGAACATAAATTTATCATCAAAAATATATATAATCTGAATATACTACTTATTTTAATTAATGTAAGCACACTTGATAGAACCTATATAATGAACATTTAAAAAAAAAATTTACCTAAATTTTTTTTGGGTATAATTTTTGTCCAAGGTATAAAAATGAGAACTGAAGAAAAAGAGCAGCAGTGCCAAAAATATGCAATTTAAATAATACAGATATAATAATAATAAATAAATTCATATTAATCTACATTGCAATTGAATTTAAGCTGAATATCATTATTTAGATGGAAAAAGGAAAGTAAGTGCAAGTAGTGAGCAAGCAAAAAATAATTAATGCAATGAGAACAAGTATGCAAAAAAATTAAGTGAATGTGATTTGGCTATCATGGGTACTTTATAGTGGCTGATAGAACATTTTTGGACAAATTCAGTACGAAGGCATTTTATAAATATAAACCCTTTCTTTACGGCTCGGTGGAATACAATTCATACTGTCAATACGGCGTGAATTTTTTAAACCATTTTTTTTGCTTAAAATTAGTATTTGAAGCATTAATGTACTTATCTGACCTATTTTCATATATCACATTGGTTCTTGTATCCTTTAGCTATCAGATGATGCATAAAAAACTATTATATTTAACAAACCAAAAATCGCTCCTGTGACGTAACATAACGATATTTATTTACATGCTTACAGATTCCTGTAAATAATACATGCATGTTGATAAATGGAATGACTGCACTTCTAATTTACTACCGTAGATGTCACAATGAGTTCTGAAAGTAGCGAAACGTCAACCGATGTCAACGGTCGGGGAATCTTTGACGGCAAATGCCGATAACAGATAGAGAGACGTCCAGTGCGCTCTACGTCGATACCGATGAGTCTGGGAACGAATTGTCTGTAGACGATAAGTCGTGACACCGTTACTTTAGACACATTTTTAGATAAAACCATACTATTGTGTATTTAGTATCAATATAAATCTAAAAAAATAGTTACTAATAGTTAATTTAAAAAAAATAGAAGGGATATTTTGGATCCATTTTTATATGAATTAATAAAAACGTATGTCACTTTGAACGATCACAAGAGGATGATTGAAGAAATGCTCAGTGTGCACGAAACCACGGTCTTACATAACTGTGAAAATCAGTTGTTTCAAATTAATCTAAAAGTTGATACTATAAATATAAACAAACTATAGTTAGAATATAGGGTGATCAATTTATATAGTTACACCAGTTAGTATAAGTAATAATATATTTAAAAAATAATGAAAGGTTGAGAGCCTCTGTTGTTGTATTGCATAAGGGGTCATCACCATGTTTCTAACAAAAAAAAAACGGTTCTACAACATTATGATAAAATTCATAATTTTATTAAAGTATTAATAAAAATATTTTTAAGTAAAAAAAATTGTATAGTAAAAAAAAATGTAATCATTTGACATTAACCTTTTCATACGCTTCATAAGATATCTAAAGAAATTAAGTTTTTTTTTATTTTATTTTTTTTTAGGAAAAATGTAAATTCTACTTTTACTGGAACATAATCAATGCATCTCGATGGAAGACATCTAAATAAAAAGAAAAAAAAAGGTATTTGTCTGGTAAAAAAAAGAGATGGAAAAGGAAAGTATAAAATATGATCGTTTTACGACCACGTTTTTTTTTATTTTTTCCATATGCAGAAGCTGACTGAGCTGACTCATATCTGGAACATATGGTTACCACAAATTGCTGCCACTCAGTTTAGTCAGTTGACATTGTCCCAAGATATATTTATACCTGAAGGTTCACCACGAAACGTATATATGACGGCCTCCAGGGCAGAAGCCCGGGGACTTAACACATTTACGACCTACGCTGTTGTTAACCAGGGCGTCACGTAGGTCACCGGTGACCTACGTTTTTTTCTCGAACAAACAGTCCCTGTACACCAGCGGTTACATTTCAATGGAATTTTAAAATAGAATGTGACCTATATGGCGCTTCTGAGTCAAATGGATTAAAAACATTACGTGGCGTTAAACGTGTTAATGAGATGGCAGCTGTAGTATCCGGGGCATATTTTAAGTGATTTGTAAATCTGAATTTTTAAGAAGATCGAACGATTAGCCTGACACTAGAGGTCTAAGCTATTTGGTTCTAAGGGATCATGCTCAACCAATGACGGTAACCTATCCAAGTTTTAGTACGCGTCCAATGTTGCCTAACTTTGATGATGTAGTGAAAATCGCGTTAACAATGTGAAGACGGCTGTCATAGTCTATTAATAATACATTTGTAAACATTAATAGGTACTATATCACTAAGTTATTTCTACTTATTTTTAAGAAAAAATAAATACTTTAAAAATAAATAGTAATAAAACTAAATATATATTTAATTTTTTTTTCAAATTATCAGAATAATACAGATAAATTGTATAATTATCCAAATTAATTTCTAATAAGCCAAGATGCAAACCAAAATTTTATTTAATAAAGTTTTATTTTTTTAATATTTTTAAAAACTATATTTTTATAAAAATATTATTTTTATATAAATTTAATAACTTGTTAATTATTAAGAAAATTAAATCTATATTCATATTATGATGTTTTAGGATAGAAATAAATATACTGCTTCAGTAGAAAAAATCAATGCAAAGAGACACACCTATACATGCATCAATGACCTGTATAGTTGTGTCTCTCTCAGCACATTTCATGATATATTAAAATGATACAATATTTACAGTTTAAAACTCCTATATAGATGCGTCTCTTTCTTAATAATTAGTCACTTTGCAATGTGTATCGCTCGTTAGGTCGCTCTTTTAATTCATAAAAATAAAACTATCTCCCCATATTGCATAATATATTAAAATGATACAATATTTACAGTTTATACTACCTATATAGATGTGTCTCTTTCTCTTCAATTAGTCACTTTGCAATGTGTATCGCTCGTTAGGTAGCTTTTTGATTCATTAAAAAAATATTTAAAAGTAGAAAAAAAAATGGTCACCAAAATTGATGACTAAAAGGAAAGTTAAACCTTTGAAATTTCACAATGAATGACTTAAAATGGTTATATCAAGTAATCTAAACATGATTTCTAAAATTGTTAAATATGTTTAATTATACAATAATTGAATTTTAATTATGTACTATAATAGATGTTTCATCATTTTCTAAGCTAATTGTAATTATAGATGTCGTAATATATTCATAATTGCAACTCATGATGAACACAAACTATGTAGTAAATAAATATATTTTGAGAAATAATATGTATTTTTTTTATAAATTTAACCTTTTCATTACGGCTCTCGGTGGAATAAAAATTATACTGTCAATTATAAAACTAGCATTTGAAGCATAAATGTGCTTATCTGGTCTATTTTCATATATCACATTGGTTATTGTATCCTTTAGCTATCAGATGATGCATGAAAAACTATTCTAAGAAAGTAGTAAAACGATATATATCACGGCTACCGATGTTAACGGTAAGGGTACCTTACACGGTATATATCGGGTATCAATGTCAACAAGTTAAGTGTTGATTATAAGGCACACATCTTCTTCATAGTGTCAATCCGGTGGATTGGTTTGCAGCAACAAAATCTTGCATCTCGATCTCCACTCTCATCGATCCTCAGCAATCTTCTTTAGCTCAGCATAAGAGCTGCAACTCATATATTCCCGTCTAGGGTGCCCTCTGCAGTTTATACCCTCAACCATCCCTTTCAAAATGTCGTGAAGAAGACCATTGTGGTGCATGATGTGACCGATCGCCTCTCCGAGATGGTTCTTACTAGGTGCCTGCCTTCCTCGATTATGCTGAGAGCTTCATTGTTCGTGACGTGGTCTCTCCAGGAAATTCCGAGAATTCTTCTGTAAGACCACATTACAAAGGCCTCTAGTCTTTTTTATCACTTAAGCACCATGTCTCACAGCAGTACATCAAGATGCTCCAAATAAAGGTTTACTCTTTCATTCAAAGATGCTAATAAGAAGCAAGTGCTGTCATGAAAATGATTACTTTTAGACTCTATTATATGAAGTAATGATGTTTACTATAATTAATTCTGTAATCATAATAATTTGGCATAAATTGTTGCTGCCTGTGTTGGGATGCAATTGAAAGCAAAAATGCATTCACACATTCTTCGTCTTCGAGTTTGTTCGGTGTAAATAGTCAATTTGTATTCTAACATTGCTTTATCTACCTTTTTAGCAAATTTATAACGAATTATGTGTAAGCACTGCATATTTAACAGGTTAAAAAAACAATCAAATTAAATTTCTTGCTTGTGTTATATAGTCCTGTGTGTTTCGTATAAATGCAGTCTTAGAACATGCGAAACTACATAACAGACCATAGAACAATAGTTTAAACAGACTGTTAAGTAGCTTGGCATATGCTAAGACAAGCTATCAAACATTAACTTAATCTATCAGACCCTGGGTGCTCTTGTGTGTTTATGCTCACTTACTAACACTAAAACAGCTGTTTATAGTCTATCGTTTCACCAAATATAAGACGCAAAGTCATATGCGCCGAAGAAATGCATAAGGCAATCAACCAACCGTCCCACTGCTTGCATAATCAGATACCCCCAACACCCAGACTGAAGTCGCGAAGCAGCTTTCTGAGATCCACACAACCTCTCACATCCGGCTCTGAAAATGAGACTCCAGCTCTGGCAACGAGTCGCATCAGAGGATTTCATTACTCCAAAGGAAGGCTTCCCAACTGTCAAGAACCTTGAATGGTAGACCTGGAAATCCCTGAACAGATTAAGAACCGGAGTTGGTATAATAAAGGACAACCTTGAGCGGTGGGGAATGCTTCGGCAGGGAGAGTCACTATTGTACGACTGCGGAGACCTGCAGACCACCTCACACCTAAGATCCTGCTCCATGTGCCCAACAAGCTGCACGTCTCGAGACCTAATTATGTGCACGGAGCTGAATAAGCTTGACAGCTAGACCTATGTTCTCAAGAAACTGTGTGCTATTACATGCGTTTACAGTTAGAGGGTTCAGTGAAGTCGCAGAAGTTACCGACTTCAGTCTGTGTTTACTGTCTGACAAGATGTTAGTTACTGTGGATTGGGGATTTCTGAAAAGGATCTAAAGAGTTGTAATAGAATGTCCTGATGAATGAGGATACTCTAAATGAAAATGCAGCTACGATACACTTCAAGGACAATGGAGTGATCTTTAATATGCTGGTTTCATGATCTAAATTAGTAAACTGATGACTATAATCAAAGCACTATCACATCATGCTTCAAAAACTATCTATATAATTTTATATTGCTTTAAAAGAAGCTACAGATTTAGCCGTGTCTACTAGTTCTTCTGAAGAACTGAAGTCTTTAGTGGAGAAGTCAACATCATAAGGGCAATGATAATTAATCAAGAGCTGTTGCTTGACATGGATTTGAATGCATATTAGTTGTTTCATACAAAAGTTTTGCTAGTGCAAGATGGCATAAGCTAGGCAAGCAGAAGCCATCTGTAACTAGCCAAAGTAATAAATTTTTAATACATCTACAAGAAGACAATACATGATCAGTAATAATTAAATCATCAATTATCAAATCAATTAATTAATTGCAACGGTCCTTGTCTAGTCAGACCAGAGTCGGAAAACCATGAGGCAATCTAAAGTATGGTGGAATGCTGCAACAGGGAGTCACTGCTGTACGACTGGGAAGACATTCAAATCACATCTAAGATTACATCTTTATGTGTCCAACTAGTTGCGTTTTACAGGACCTTTCATTGGGTAATGGATAGGCCATCGTAGTATGTTCTTTTGAAACTACTAATTAGGTTTGGTGGTGGAATACCGTCAAAATAAGACGCAAAGTCATATGCGACTAAGAAATGAGTAAGGCAATCAACCAACCGTCCCACTGCCTGTATAACCAACTACCTCCAAAACCTAGACTGAAGTCGCGAAGCAGCTTTCTGAGATCCACACAACCTCTCACATCCGGCCCTGAAAATGAGAGACTCCAGCTCTGGCAACAAATCGCACCAGAGGATTTCATTACTCCAAAGGAAGGCCTTCCAACTGGCAAGAACCTTGGCTGGCGGACCTGGAAATCCCTGAACAGATTAAGAACCAGAGTTAGTAGAACAAAGGCCAGCTATGCTCTACGGATCGGAGAGTTGGACCCATCTGAAAAGCGGCTTGGATAGGATTCATGTGGCAGAGATGAAGATGCTGAGGTGCGCGGGCGGTGTGACTAGAGTGGACAGAGTTCCAAGTGAGCATATTCGGGGTTCATTACGGGTGGCCCTCGCACCTGAAAAGATAAGGGAAAACCGCCTAAGATGGTATGGTCATGTAACACGGAGAGATGAGGCTCACATGGCCAAGAAAGCCCTCAATATATCCATGCTGAGGAGAAGCCCTGGAAGACCACAGGCAACCTGGACTGCAACTGTTAACAAGGATCTGAAAACTCTGGGCTTGACCGAGAATGCAGCGCAGGACAGGCAGACATGGCGAATGTGCACAAGGAGAACCGACCCCAGATGATGGGAAACAGTGAGGGTAAAGAGAAGAGTTGGTAGAACAAAGGACAATCTCGAGCGGTGGGGAGTGCTTCGTTAGAGAGAGTCACTGTTGTGTGATGGTGGAGACCTACAGACCACCTCACACCTAAGAGATGCTCCAAGCAGCATGACTATTAACTTAGATAGTTATGTAAACATAAAACTAGTTTTTTTTAATCAGCCTGAAAAACTGCAGCTTCAGCAACAACTCTCTAAAGTTGATCAGTAATAAAGACTCTTCCTACTAGTCTTCTTCTTCGTGTCAGCGATGTCAAATTATTTTTTCCCAGTATCTGGCAACATCGATAGCTCATGTGTTGCCCAGTAATAGGTCCTGAGATGTGCAGCTTGTTGGGCACATGGAGCAGCATCTTAGGTGTGAGGCGGTCTGCAGGTCTCCACAGTCGCACAATAGTGTCTCTCCCTGCCGAAGCATTCCCCACCGCTCGAGGTTGTCCTTTGTTCTACCAACTCCGGTTCTTAATCTGTTCAGGGATTTCCAGGTCCGCCAGTCACGGTTCTTGCCAGTTGGGAGGCCTTCCTTTGGAGTAATGAAATCCTCTGGTGCGATTTGTTGCCAGAGCTGGAGTCTCTCATTTTCAGGGCCAGATGTGAGAGGTTGTGTGGATTTCAGAAAGCTGCTTCGCGACTTCAGTCTTGGTGTTGGGGGTATCTGATTATACAAGCAGTGGGATGGTTGGTTGGTTGCCTTACGCATTTCTTCGGCGCATATGACTTTGCGTCTTATGTTCGGTGGTGCGATACCAGCCAAGGGGTATAGTTTAGAAATGGGTGTTGGTTTGAGGCAGCCTGTGACGGCTCTGCATGCATCATTCAGGGCAGTATCCACTTGATTACAGTGGGCTGATCGACCCCACACTGGTGCCGCATATTCTCCGGCTGAGAAACAAAGTGCTAAAGCTGAGGTACAAAGAAGGGGTGGTTGGGCTCCCCAGTGAGTGTTGGTCAGTTTGCGGATGAGGTTGTTCCTTGTTGCAACTTTCTGTTTGGTGTTGCTGCAATGACGCCTGAAGGTGAGGGTGCGATCTAGAGTGACTCCGAGGTATTTTGGATGGTCGCTATGTTCCAGTACTCTACCTTCCCACGTGACACTAAGCTTTCTGTTAGCTTCCCTGTTTCTAAGGTGGAAACAGCAGATTTATATCTTTGATGGGTTAGGTTTGAGATGGTTGGTCTCGTAGTAGTGGGACATCTCGTTGAGTCCCTGGCATAGGATGTCCTCAACTTCTTCAAATGTTACTGCTTGCGCTGCCAAACCTACCAGTTACTTCCTTCTTAGCGGCACTACAGTTTATTGTGACAGATCGCTAACTATCATGGGGTCGCTACCTGTCATTTCATCGTTTCCATAATTAGGAACAGTGTTAATTTCGGCGCTGTGCTGTCACAACTGCCGGAGTCTCCATCATCATCTGTCTGAGACCTGTGATAAACACAGAAAGTTCTGTCTCGCACAGATGACTGAAGGTTGTCAATCTTTTATCTTAAATATATTTCAATGGGCTCCTCAAAAAGTTCTTTAACCAGTGACCTGCTCTCTATCCCTTCACCCGACGATCCCATTTTTGAAAGATTTGGCCTCTCTTCTTGCGATGCATGTCCATGCGATCCAGGCATGCAACAGACGGTGAGACACTCTCTCGTTAAGTGCATCATCTATGAGAACAGGAGACGCATTCTGTGTTGTCGCCTGGGACAACACAGAATGCGTCTCTACCATTTCTTGGAAGGATTTACCTGAATTGCTGCTTAGTTCTGACAGTCCCTTGCTGTTAAACTTCATCAGGGAAATCTTCGGGGCTACAAGAGCGGTTAACGAGGCTGACATGGAATAGGCTCCTACGTTCTTCAACAATTTTCTCAGACGTATATTCTAACCTTGTGTGTAACTTGCAGGGTACAATACGCAACTTTATATTTTTTTCTTCATTTTTTTAAAGGGAAAAAAATTAATCAAAAAAAAAAACCCGACGATCCCGGTGACGCAGAGTAGTCTTTTGATTAACGGGGATGTCGAGGCTGAATATTAAAGTTGGAAGAACGCGTGACAACCTGCCACCTATAACAAGTGCTGCATCAGGGAAAGTTACTGCTGAACGTCTGCGGATATCTTCAAACCACATAGAATGCAAGCTTCTGCCACGTGTACCAAACTATATGTTCCTGCCAAGACTTTACGAATGCCAATAGTTGACGTTGCTATTTTATTATTACTGCTAAAAATCATTTGACTTTCAAACACAAAGAATTGCGTGGATTGCCCCAAATAGGACCTAGCCCCTGGACATGACCAGGGGTGGAATATATGGAGGTCCCTTAACAGACGTCGGACCGGAGTATGCAAGACAAGGACACAAATGAAAGCCTGGCAGTTTTACAGCGGACCGACTGAATGTGACTGCGGCACGGAGCAGACCCTGTCACACCTTCTGGAGTGTGCGCTGTGTCCGAGTAGCTGCACCCAGAAGGACCTGATGATGGCCGGGAGTACTGCCGTCGACGTCGCCTACTTTTGGACAGACAGGATCTGACCCTGATGTTTCCGACACGATTATATATATATATATATATATATATATAACACAAAGAATAAAAACATTTGTTATCATCTATGATTCATTTTGGATGATGATTAGGTCTCGTTAGGCAACAAACATTGCATGGTACACACGTCATGTTTAGCAATTTTGTGCAAAGTTGTAAAAACTATCAATCTAAAAAAAACTGAGACTAGCACAATTGAAGTGAAATTTTATCTTAATTTGTAAAGCGTGAATTTGATTAATTATTCATTATTCATGACACCACTCCTGAATCAGCGGAATTGAAATTATTTATACTGCTTACTGTGTCTTTACCTAACGACGCTATCGATGCATCCAATTAATTTAAAGGTTAGGTTAACCACCATGTTCTTTCAACACATTCCGCCTGGTGATGATCTCTCTATTACTTTCAAATGTAGAACTTGATGCTTTCTTCGTTTGAAACTTTTAGTTCTCTTAAGTGTAAGCTGCGTATACTGTTTAAGATTCAATGTAAATCTTTATCATTTATGTTTATGAACATCACAAATGTTATTTCAAAGCGTTTATAAATTAATTAATAATGGTTACAAACAACAACAAAGAATGGCGCAGAGGCATATAAAATATTAGTGTTTTTACTCCTCAATTATGCTTAAGTATTAAAAAAATTTATGTCTACGACCTCACATTCAGCACAAGTGGAGACACAATACTGAGCGCCGTTAGCTAGGAATTGCAACAATAAAAACTTTCATAAATACATCTATGATGCAAAAAGATTAATTATATTCTACGCCTCGATACAATTAATTTTACCGTAGATGAATAGTGTTTATACTCTTGATATCAAGGATGCTTAAGTATTGACATATTTAGAGTCAACGTCCTCACGTTCAGCACAAGTGGAGACACAATACCGAGCGCCGTTCGTGAGGAATTGCAACAATAAAAACCATGTCATAAATACATCATTGATGCAAAAAGATAATTTATATTTCAGGCATCGAAATAGTTAATTTTTGCTGTGGATGAGTGGTGTGTGTTGTGGACTTACCTTGCTTGCGGTGCGGTTCCAGATGACGACCTTGTGACCAGAGTTGAGCAGGTTCTTGACGATGCCGCTGCCCATAATTCCAAGCCCCAAGAAGCCAAACTTCATGCCACTCGGGAGGATGTTCTTCCTCTTCAGCGTGGCCGTGATGTTCTCCAAGTCAAGAGGAGGAGTGTCCTAAAAAGAATGTTCCATGCACATCAATACATGTAACAACAATCATAACATCAACCGGTAAAGCTTATCACTGTTAATACCGGTTGTCGCCATTTTGTCAATCGGTATCATACTTCATGATCTCTGTTGCAATAGATAACTCGCATCACCCCTGCTAACCAGTGAGCATAAAAAGAACCGCACAGTTCTCTGTCTCACAGCGGGTGACAGAACGGTCGATGTAGAGCCAATCAAGGATAAAGCGACCAAGCACTTGCGAGCGGGTTAAGGTTGAGTCTCTTAAATTTTAAATAAACAAGAGTAATCTCAAAGGCATGGCTTTAGTCAATTTACCCCTTGGTATCATTGCATATGTACCCTTTTAAAGCAAGCCTCGCTGCTCCGGGGTTGGTTGTGGTGTAGGGAACCGAGAGAGAGAGAGAGCCAGTAAAGTGGTTAGATGCTGGCCGCACCGCCGGATAGTACAGGGTCCTGACCTGCAGCTAACTACCGTAGGTTGGCTTGGGTGTATAATCTCGCCGCATAAAGTGTGCCGGATAGTGACCAGATTGGGTCCCACTGTTTACGTGCGGGGAGCACTGGGGGTCCTCCACCTCGCCGCCCTCCACTGCACTAGGCCTGACCCGGAGCCAAGAGGACTGTGTGCTTATCTCGCCGACTACTACCCTCTTACCCTATCCAATTCCATAAAACACAACTAAACAAACATGACAATGAACACAAACCAAAATAATAAGTTTCTACAACATAACACAAATCCCACGTGCCGGTTCTCTGTCAACTACTGCAACATAAGAGGGCTGCACGCTAACATCAACGCAGTACACTACCACCTTCAAAATTCCCGCCCTCACCTCCTTTTCCTCACAGAAACACAGATAGCCACACCTGCTCACCATAGTTACCTCAACTGTCCTAAATACACTTAGGAAGGTGTGTATATCAAAGCCGCTCTTTGCCGCTATATCAGGTCTGACATCAACTACAATACAATCTGCTCTGTAGAACGAGCTGAGTTCCAAGTGTTGTGGGTGAGGGTCAACGACGCCGAGAGAGTTAGGATCTATGCAGGACTCTACAATCTCCTAACATGTCTACATCAGAAACATCTAAGCTCTTCGATTATCTGGGGGAGACCATTGATGGCCTCTTGCTTTCTTACCCACAAGCGGAATTTGTCGTTCTCAGCGACTTCAACATGCACCACACTGCATGGTTGGGGTCGGGAGAGACAAGCTCCGCTAGTAATTGTGCTGAATTATTTGCGTCTTGCTAAGGCCTTGCACAGCTCGTACAGAGCCCCACCCGTAAACCTGACATCGCATCACATCATCCTGCTCTACTCGATCTGTTTCTTACCTCTCCTTAAAGCATTTGCTTACCAAACCAAAGATCGTAGGTTCGATCTATCTTGGAAATCGTTTTTTTTAATGGACTTCTAAGCTTTTTAAATATCCACGGTTAGTATGAATTTGATCCCTCACCCGTAAAAAAGTTACTGTGAACACCACCCATTCATAGTGAATTCCTGTAATAATTGGACGATCGGGATGTAGTCTGCAGCGTTTAGCCATATTGCATGAAAAGTATCACAGAATTCACAGATGAGATTTGAACATCACTACCATCATCTGTCGTTATTCTCCTGTATTTGTTTACATGAAAAAGGCGACTCTGGCCTGATCTGGATATTCCAAGCTGGTGTCTATACTATAGTCAAATATATGTCCAAAATGGACTTATGTAACAGTTTATTCAAGCCAGCCAGATAAACAATCAAAATGATTGCAGTCATAACATAACGTAGCTCACATTACTCCGATACTGCAACATACTCTTTCCTACAATCTGGATTATCAATCTCGAATAATGTCAAATATTACGAGTCAATTAAGTGTAAAGCCGGTCTCGCTTCCAAAAAACTAAGTGTATTATAGATCACGTCGGTATTTTAATGATAAACAACTTCTTCTTCTATATAAAGGACAAATCCGACCTATCCTTGAATACGGCAGTCATCTTTGGATTGGAGCCCCAAAATACCTTCTAAACTTAATTGACTAAGTTCAAAGAAGAGCAATTCGTTTGATAAACAATGACACTCTTACTTTTGTTCACTTAGCCTTATCTACCATTTATTACCACGGTCGCTGCTCTTCGGAACTTAAAGAACTAATTCCTCCTGCACCCACCCACAACCGACAAACTCGTCTTACACTTGCCGAACATCCATACAGGGTTAATGGCAGTTTCCAAAGTTCCTTCCTTAATGCCGTCGGTAAGCTATGGAATGCTCTTCCAGCGTCTGTGGTTCTTCCTTCCTACAATCTGGATCTCTTCAAGAAACAGATAAATATACACTTGCAATCTCCTCAACCCACACACAAACACGAACACAACACACGTTTCCTGCATGCAGCGCCCAGCTTCCCTGGCTGAGCGTCATAGAGTGCACCGGTCTTGATCGGCTGTACTCTCCGGCATTCGATTACATAAAAAAATGCATTGGTTGAGAGTTTCTGTTAGAATCCAGTACAAGCTCAGGCTTTTAGCTTATAAGGCACTCCATGGAACTGCACCAAGCTAATTAAAAGAGAGCTTATCAAGCAAATGAAGATAAATGCGCGTGGAGAGACACTCAATCAGCCAGAGCAAGTAAAAGCACCCTGCAGCTGACAAGGCGAAGTTTAGCACCGTCTTTGCTAATTGTGCTTTCAGTTTCGCGGCACCAAGGGCCTGAAACTCGCTGCCGGAAAGTATAAGAGAGCTGAAAATGGAGGCATCTTTCAGAGGCAGACTAAAGACTAACCTTTTTACTCAGAGAGGCAAAGAAGCGCTTTTGGAATGACCATTTGGTCATAAAATGGCGCTATACAAATGCTGATATAATAATAAAAAATACTCACTGGTCTCAGGACAGTTGTGGGACGGTCTAGCAGTGAAGAGCCGGATTTTTTGAAGGTCTGTTGGTACAGAGTGGTTCTACGGGGAGGCTCGTCATCAAAATCGAAGCTCTTCTTCTTCTTGTAAAGGATGGGAGACTTTCCGGTGGAGTTTCGCTTGATCGAAGATTTCTCCTGCGATAAAAAACAAAGTATTAATCAATAAGAGTACATACAAGGGTGATCCATAATATAAGATTCCCATGGCGCTACAGTCCTGAAAAGCACTGTTATTTATGGTGGATCCCGCGATTCTGTAGTGTACCTTGGTTACCCCTCTCCAAATCCCTTTCCTAGCGAGTTGCCTGCAGAGCTCAGTCTTGGCTTGGCAGCCGTACGAGCTGGATCTCCCCCTCGTTTCGTCCGCCAGGTATGAGCTGCGCTCGGTGATCCGTTTCCTGTCGGCGACTCTGGGTGCTTCCATTGTTTAGACTGTTCATTGGTTTCCACCATAACAGCGCTTTTCAGGACTGTATTACGGATAACCCTCGTAATATAAGCAGTAAAATAGTCAGGTAATTTTGAATATTATAACAGTAAAATAAAGTTGTTATAAGAGGCTACAAAATCCCTGTGAAGCTCATGACTGAGCATATGGCATTCACAAACCGCTGCCATAAAGCTGTCAGCCGCTGAGTACATTCTATGTGTAGTTACCGACGGGCTTCCTGGACAGCAGGAACCAGGGAGCTTGATATGGGCTCGAGTCCCAGATATTGCACACAGCGTAGCCAGCTACCGAGCAGAAACATCTTGTTGTTTGAAACCTTGTATAAATTGTATTTTTGACCCTGTACTTATGGTAATAAATACTAGAGGACGAACATGCACCAGTGGTATTCTAGACCAGAGAAAGCAATATATTATTACCAATGGTATTGTAGACCAGAAGGAATTGTACCAACTGTATTGAAGACTTTAAGACAATAATGTACACACAGTATTTAAGACCAAGGGACGACATTGTACCACCCTTATTGAGACCCAAAGAAGGACCTTATAGCGACCTTTAAGCAATCTAATTGGGCACCAAGTAATGACCTTGTAGCAATCTTATTGAGGACCAGAATACGAACTTATACCAATCTTATTGTGGACCAAGGGATGACCCTGTACCAACTTCATTAAAAGCCAAGATGGTGACCTTGTAGCAACCTTATTGAAGACCAAAAGACGACCTAGTAGTAACCTTACTAATAACCAGAAGATGACCTTGTAAAAACTTTATTGAAGACCAAGATGAAAGCCTTTTAGCAACCCTGTTGAGGGCCACAGAATGACCTTGTAGCAACCTAATTGAGGACCAGAAGACGAACTTGTAGTAACCTCATTGAGGACCAAGATGTTGACCTTGTACCAATCTTATTGAGGACAAGGAGACGACTTTGACCAATCTAATTGAACAACAAGTAACGACTTTGCAGCAAACTTATTGAGGACCAGTAGACGACTTTGCACCAACATCATTGAAGACCAGCAAGACGGAATATGTGCTTGTTATTTGTGAGTCAATCATGATATACTTATGACAGGGTTTTTGTTGTTACAAGTCAAACTATTTATCTTGAGTCTCCTGACGCTAGTTCTGAGTGTGAGGTCATTGTCACTAAATATGTCAATAAATTTACAATGCCACACTTGTAATTACTTTACTTTAATAATGAATTAAAATAGAAATATTTTGTAATATTATTAAAGGAAATAAAAGAATTGAATTGAAAAATAACCAAGTCTTTCGTTCCATCCATCCAACACTTATTGACGTGGAAAAAGACGAACTCCGTGGACTTTCATCTCACTCAAGTGTTTACCGGACACGGAATTTTCAGAGAATTCCTACAAAAATTTGGTCTCTCTTCTTGCGACACATGTCCATGTGATCCAGGCATACAGCAGTCAGTGATACACTCTCTCATGGAGTACATCATCCATTAGAATAGGAGATACATTCTGTGTTGCCGCCTGGGAGTCTGCCATTTCTTGGGAGGATTTTCCTGAACTGCTGCTTATTTCTGACGGTCCCTTGCTGTTAATCTTCATCAAGGAAATCGTCAAGGCTATGCGCACGATTAATGAGGCTGACATGGAATAGGCTCCTACGTTCTTCAACTGTTTGTCAGACGAATAATCTAACCTTGTGTGTAACTTGCAGGGTACAACACGAAACTACATATATTTTTTGTCATACATAAAAAATCCTGTTTCTCTGCTGGCGAGTAAGCCGCACCAGTATGGGCAAGGTCAGCCCATACCAAGAAAGTGGATATTGCTCTTAATGAAACGTGCCGGGTAGTTACGGGATGCCTAAAACCTACCCCAATATCAAAGCTATATCAACTCTCGGGCATCGCCCCACCAAACATACGGTGGTCACCACCAAGGAGCTCTCCACAGCAACCCATGCCACACTCTACCCTATGTTTGGGTATCAAAAGATAACCACATGGCTCAAATCAAGAACAAGTTTCCTACAGTCGACAACGGAACTGGTGATACCTGAGGCCACCCTGCGGCTGAACATGTGGAGAAGCGCAACTGAGGGGAATGCTTGGATTGCCCCGAATGAGGACCTAGCCCCTGGACACTACCAGGGGTGGGATATATGGAGGTCCCTTAACAGACTTCGGACCGGAGTAGGCAAGACGAGGACACAAATGAAATCCTGGCAGTTTTACAGCGGACCGACTGAATGTGACTGCGGCGTGGAGCAGACCCTGTTGAGTCCGACACAATTATATATATAGAAAAAAAAAGGAATCAAAAAGAATAATTGAAGACCAACGAATGACCTTTTACCAACTAAATTGGAGGCCGAAATCGATGACCAGAAATATACCATATTTCAGCAATATTGTGAAGCAAGATGACCTTGTACTGACCTTCTTTGGTTTAATCTTGATGATGGGTTTCCGCGACGGTGTTATCTCCACATCATTGTCACTGATGCCATCCTTCAGTTTGTTGAACTCCACATCAGGATCAGCACGGACGCCATCAATTGGCCCAAAACTCTGCATCATAGAAAACATATAACATCAATAACTATCATCTATACATTTGCGGCGGGTATAGCTCAATAGTCAAAGCGTTTGCTTTGTAAGCAAAGGGTTGTGGTTTCGATTCCCGACGGAGAATAAAAAAAAAGGATTTTTAATTAATTTCTGAGCTCTTAATTACCCCCGGTTGGTGTGAATTTGATTCCTCATCTATAAAATACCAGTCATAGCCTATTAATTAACATTGGTGGTAGACGAAAGTCGTCCCGTGAACATAGCCCATTCATAGTAAATTCCTGTAATAATAAGGATGATGCGTGAATCTCGGGCTGTAGTCTATGACGTTGGCGGATCAATACTCCGCATGCAGCGCTTAGCCATATGCACCATGGTAAGTGTCATAGAATTCCACAGATGAGGCATCAGAATTACTATCACCATCTATCGGTATTCTCCTGTATGTGTTTACATAAAAAAGAATACGAGGGTCATCCGTAATATAAGATTCCCATGGTGCTACAGCCTGAAAAGCGCTGTTATGGTGGATCCCACGATTCTGTAGTGTACCTCGGTTCCAGATCCCTTCCCTAGCGAGCTGCCGTGCGTGATGGGTCTCCCCCTCGCTTCGCCCGCCAGGCGTGAGCTGCGCTTGGTGATTGAGTGATGAAACTCATGGCTGGGAGCTAAATACAAAATGTATAGTTTGGGGAATATTCGGATGCAGAAATGACTCGTGATGAGACAAGAATCGTGGCAGCTTACAGAACTGTATGAATTTGTGATGACCATACGTAAACATTCAAAACCAGATACGGAAGATCAAAGTTGATAAGAGCATAGTGCAACCAAATGGTACCAAATTGACTAAAGCCTGTTGAGTAAAATAACAAGAATTGAACTTAAAACTACGGTATGCGTTAATAGAATGGCGTGATGCTGAGCCACAGCTAGAATCGGTCCTAAATTAGGACCGACTCAAACCTCGACCAGCCATTGTGCGCAGCAGGCGTCAGACTGCCGGCCCCCGTAGGAAGTGCTACCGTGCTCAACTGCTACTTCTTTCAGTGGCGCCACATGGAAGCACGGTTCTCTCGTTGACCACTTTGTCACGAGCAGCGCTGCAGGGAAGCACAATTCTCTCGTTGACCACTGTGTGAGTGGCACTACATGGAAGCTCAGTTCTGTATATCAACAGTAGCGCTGCCGATTGGCATTTGATAAGATCATAATATATGATGCCAATCGATGCATATGCAATGACCGGTATCAATAGTTATAGATGTTTACCAAACAAAGAACAACCTAGAGCGGTGGGGGAGTGCTTCAGCAGGGTGTCACTGCTGTGTGACTGTGGAGACCTGCAGACCGCCTCACACCTAAGATGCTCCTGTCCCGTGTGCCCGACTAGCTGCACATCGAGACCTAATGCTGGGCAACACACGAACCATTCATGTTGCCAGATATTGGGCCAAAACAATTTGAACATGAAGAGATAAATATCTTCTTATATGATAATGACTGCTCTGTAATTAGAGCATATAGTCGGCACGAATTGTTGATTTCAGCTTCTGTCTGATACCAGTGTCTTACAGTAATTAGTTTCATACAGTCGACAACGGAACTGGTGATACCTGAGGCCACCCTGCGGCGGAACATGTGGAGCAGCGCAACTGAGGAAAATACTTGGATTACCCCGAAAGAGGACCTAGCGCCTGGACACGGCCAGGGGTGGAATATATGGAGGTCCCTTAACAAACTTTGGACCGGAGTATGCAAGACGAGGACATAAATGAAAGCCTGGTAGTTTTACAGCGGACCGACTGAATGTGACTGCAGCTTGAAGCAGACCCTGTCACACCTTCTGGAGTGAGCGCTGTGTCCGAGTAGCTGCACCCAAAAAGACCCGATGATGGCCGGGAGTAACGCCATCGACGTCGCCTACTTCTGGGCAGACAGGATCTGACCCTGTTGTTCCCGACACGATTATATATATACACTAATTAGCAAATGAATGGTGACTCACCTCAGGGTCAACGATGTATTCTTCAATCTTGGCGATGGCTTCCTTGAAGGCAGCCGTTTTACAAGACTTGATGAGCTGCTCCTTGAATTCAAGATACGGCTTGATGTTGGGCTCCTCGATCCACGCGCTGTACATAAAAAACAAGTCAATTAAATACACGAAACATTACATAATACTGACTAACAGTTGGTCTTACACATAAAATAAAGGTGACCCAAGGTGCCATGGAGAGATCCATGTTCGGAGTGTCTCTAAAAGATAGAATCCGAAACGAGAATAATAGAAGAACTTAAATTGTGAATAGGCTACACATAGAATAGGCACACTCAAGTGAAAACAGACTTCGGATCGGAGTATGCAAGACGACGACACAAATGAAAGCCTGGCAGTTTTACAGCAGACCGACTGTTTAGTCTTCTTCTTCATGTCAGTGATGTCAAATTATTTTTGCCCAGTATCTGGCATCATCGATATTACGTGTGTTGCCCAGCATTAGGTCTTGATATGAGCAGTTTGTTGGGCACATTGAGCAGGATCTTAGGTGTGAGGCGGTCTGCAGGTCTCCGCAGTTGCACAATAGTGTCTCTCCCTGCCGAAGAATTCCCCACCGCTCGAGGTTGTCGTTTGTTCTACCAACTCCGGTTCTTAATCTGTTCAGGGATTTCCAGGTCCGCCAGTCAAGGTTCTTGCCAGTTGGGAGGTCTTACTTTGGAGTAATGAAATCCTCTGATGCGACTTGTTGCCAGAGCTGGAGTCTCTCATTTTCAGGGCCGGATGTGAGAGGTTGTGTGGATCTCAGAAAGCTGCTTCGCGACTTCAATCTTGGTGTTGGGGGTATCTGATTATACAAGCAGTGGGACGGTTGGTTGATTGCCTTACGCATATTCTCCGGCTGAGAAACAAAGTGCTAAAGCTGAGGTACGAAAAAGGGGTGGTTGGGCTCCCCAGTGAGTGTTGGTCAGTTTGCGGATGAGGATGTTCCTTATTGCAACTTTCTGTTTGGTGTTGCTGCAATGACTCCTGAAGATGAGGGTGCTATCTAGAGTGACTGCGAGGTATTTTGGATGGTCGCAATAATCCAGTACTCTACCTTCTCACGTGACACGAATCTTTTTGTTCGCTTCCCTGTTTCTTTCGACAAAAACAAAAGCTGTTCGTGACAATAGCACATTGTAAACACAGTTTTCGTTAGATCACCAAAGTTAAGCAATAATGAACACAGACCAAAATATGGATGGGTCGACTGCTTGGGACTGGCTGCGTATCATTGGTCAGGTTGAGCCGCTTCTTATGACCACATGGTGCTTAAAAATCTGATTAACACAACACCCCAAATATGTGTTTTCTTTATTTTTTGTTTTCTGTTTTTTTTTTTTATTGTGTTTTCGTCTCAAATACTATAGCTAGCCGAAGTCGGTAAAACAAAGGACAACCTCGAGCGGTGGTGAGTGCTTCAGCAGGAAGAGTCTCTGCTGTGACTGTGGAGACCTGCAGACCGCCTCACACTTAAGATCCTGCCCCATGTGCCCGACTAGCTGTACAACAAGTCCTAATGCCGAAGAGCACGCAGAACATTTAGTGATGTTGCCAGATATTGGGCAGAAACAATTGGACGACGGGGTTTAGTTTTTTAAACATTAGGGTTAGATCCTGTCCGCCTAGAAGTGGGTGACGTCAATGGCGTTACTCCCGGCCATCATCAGGTCTTCCTGTGTGCAGCTGCTTGGACACAGCGCACACTCCAGAAGGTGTGACAGGGTCTGCTCCACGCCGCAGTCACATTCAGTCTGTCCGCTGTAAAACTGCCAGGCTTTCATTTGTGTTTTTGTCTTGCATACTCCGATCCGAAGTATGTTAAGGGACCTCCATATATTCCACCCAAGAAGATATAAAATATTAAAAAAATAAAAACTTGTTATATTACTTGTCATCAACTCTGAAGAAGGCCCCTGCAATGGCGGTCGAAATATTGGATAGAAGAAATTCGCCACACACGGCTAAAGCCAAAAGCCACAATATCAAATCTGGCCGTGAAAACCTAAGAAGTTATTTTAGTACTTACTAGTTGTTGGAGCCAAAGAAGTAGATGCACTGGATGTTTGTGGTCTTCTTAGGGGGCTTCAAGTCATGAGTGGGAAGGGCCACCTAACAAAGAGAAAAAAGAAAACAAATATTTTAAATCTTAATAAAAATGATTATTTTTATAATATTTATAAATCTCTTAACATCCATCTTACTGTCTTATTCAACAACCAATCCTCATTAATAGTTATTCTTGCTGACAATTTTTTTAAATTTCTTTATTTCTTTGCATTAGTAACTGTTTACTAGTGATGGACCGATGAAGCGTACAATGTACATGAAATGCTGTATTATCTATGTGATTAATAGTAGCAGTATATGATTTTTAATAAAATAATGTTAAATATTATTTTCATCGAATTTCTTAAAACATCAGCATAAAGGTTAACCTATAAATGTGTATTTATAAAATAAATTTATTGCTACAAGTCATGACATTCTAATAAATATTCTGATGATTTTTGAAATTTAACAAATTGATAATTTTATCATCTAAATGTATGAAATATAAGAGTATGTTTGTATAATACGTTAAAATATTAAATAAGGTCAATTTTTTTCAATAATTTCAAAATTGGTGATCAATGTTTTTTAATATAATTTTTTTTTTTTTTAACATTTTAGTTTAAATTATGTATAAATATTATTATCTTAGTATTGGAGATTAATAATTGAATGATTTTTTTAAATTTTAAATTGTAAATGAATATTAGAATTTAAGAAAATAACAAAAAAATGTAGAAAAAAACATAATTAACAATTTGGTTTTTTAGGTTATGTTATGACTTTCAATTGTCATAACAAAGGTACAAACGTGTAAACAATAAATGTAAACAAACAATGAGATTGTTTAAAATATGTGAAAAATGGTTTTAGTGAAATAAAGTGAAATTTGAAGTATTGCTTGGTGACAATTGGTTTCCCGCCCATGAGAAAATTTGATATAACCAAAAAGTTTAGTGACAAATAAACGTGAAAAATAATTATTTTATCATTTTATAAATGGTTATTTATGTAATATTTGGATACTGAAACGGTTATTTCTTTGTTTTGCGTAGTTTTGTGTATTTAATGCAATAATAACGGTCAGAAATCGCTTACCCGGCCTGGCCACGGGCTGAATCCCTTCATTTTTGCCCTGTAAAAAGTGACAAAAGAATTATTAAAGTATTTTTCGAGCACGTTTTAGCGTATTTCTTATCATTCTGGAATACTTTAGCGATACTTACCATACTAGATCGTTTAATTTGTACACGACTGACATTATAATCAACTGCTCAACACTGAGTTCCAAGCTCGACTGAATTTTAACTTAAGTTTACGAGTTGCCAGAGCGATGGAAATAAACCAGCGTCCTTCTGGAGGCGCGTGCGCAGAATCAATGATGACAGAAGTAAAATTATATTATTTTTGTACCTACTGATTTGAATTTATACCTATACGTCAAGATTTTATTTATTATTTTATTTATTTTAAGAGTAGCACAACTTAAAATAAATTAATTTATTTTTTATTTTAAATTGACTAAAAAATGGAAAAAATATATATCCTGTCTTTCGTTAATAAATCAAATATGTTTTAAATTTTTTTACATAAAATTAGTTATTAATTTAACTGCAAATATACGTTAATTAACACAATTTATTGTTTGATATTTTTATGGTACAAAAAGTTATTTTAAAAAATACTAGGTTAATATATAAAACCAACCAATACCAATAAATAATATTTATCCAAAAATTGATTTAATATTGAATATAGAAGAGGCGGGTTTCCTTTTTTTTTTGCTGAGTATTTAAGAATTTTATTTATGAGAATATTATTTGTGGTCATATTTTTAGGGGGGGGCATTGAATCTTTAATATTTTATATTAAATTAATGTTTTTATCATTTATATTTATTTGAGTTCGTGGAACATTACCTCGATTTCGATATGATAAGTTATGTATTTAGCTTGAAAATTTTATTTACCTATTTCATTGAATTTTTTAATATTTTTATTAGGGGTAATTTTTTTTATAACATGAAATGATTTTAGTAAAATTAATAGAAAAATGATTTCTTTCTTAAGTTTTCAAAACTTATGCTTATAACAAGCAAAATAATATTTATCCAAAAATATATATTTATTCACTAGGGAAGTATATATTATAAGAAAAAAATGCTTATTAAACTCTGAAGATAAAAGTAGTCCTGACATTTCAAGTCGAAGACAAAAATAATTATTTTATTAGAATATATTTACAGAGTTTTTTTTGACATTTCATTTCAATTAGTTTTAAAAACATTATAAATTCAATAAAATTGATTGAATTGTTCGCTTAAAAGTTTATCACTTTCATATTATAATTCCGCAAAGATAGATTTTATAAAATTTTATTTTGGCTACGAAATATTACTGTAAACAGCCATAATATATTTTTTACAATATGGTATTACTTAGTTTCGTTACTCACTTCATTATCGTTTTGAACAATCAGCTGACTGTCAAAACCGTTAATTTTGTTTATTTTTTAATATCCACAATATATAAATATAGAAAATACTTAATACTTTATCTCATGGGTAATTTTTTTTCGACTTCAAATGATTCTGACAATGGAGTATAAACGACCGTAATCTGAAGATGTCAGGGTAAAATATATACATTTTTTTGAGCAATGAAAATATTATACTTGTCAAATATTTAGGTTGTGATTGTTTTATTATGCTTGCAGCAGTCTTTACTACGATATTTCTCCTGAGCAGTTACCCATAGTGTATAGAAAGGAGTACAATGTTAAGTTCATGGGCCTGGAAAAGCTTCATGTTTTTGATGCATCGAAATGGGGTCATATTTTCAAGGTACGTAAACATTTTCTTTTGTAATGTGTCTATGATTTGGTTTGTACATTATTAAGCAATTGAATCATAAAACGGATATTTAAAACCATAACCTTCCATCTTAGATTTTTAGAATAAACAAAAACTTTGAGAATTTAAAACAAAGCATTGTAGACGTTTTATAAACTTAGCGATTTTTTTATTCGATCGATTTGTAGAATTTTTTTATGTACTGTAATAAATTTTTCAGTAAGCATATATATAAATTGGTACACATATTCTTATACTGGAATCCTATTGATTTTATATTTAGTAATTTATTCAGCTAATTTTAAACATTATAGTAGTAGAATAAGGCAGTGAACAGTAGTTGAAACCAACTTGGGTGAGGAGAAGATATGGACATATTTAGTGTAATATTGCTTCAGATTCAGTGCTGTTGTTGACTGATACGAAATGTTGGACGCTTGATTTTGTAACAATAATGCCGTGTTATTTGTGTGTCAACCATGATATACTTATGACATGGTTTTTGTTGTTGCAAGTTCAACTATTTGCGTTGAGTATCCCGAAACTTGTCCCGAGTGTGAGGTCATTGACACTAAATGTGTCAATATATTTACAACGCCACACTTATACGTTAGTATGAATTAAAATGTAAAATATTTTGTAATTTCTTGACACCCAAAAAATATTCAACACTATTTATATTTCTTTAATCATGTTTTATTAATTTGCTAAGTGTATTTTTATAAATTTATGTAAAGTATTTTATTGGAGCTTGTGTTCTGTTATAAATAAATAAATATTAGGCTTAAAAAGCCATGTAAAGCTCAATACCGCAATAGATATTACACAGGATGAGCGGCTTACTATGACCTTGATTGTAGGTATCATATTTATCATTAACTAGGGTGTAGAAGATTTAAGAATAAACGATAAATATACCATTTTTATATTTTTACAGTACTTGTGTGAGGTTGGCTACATAACAAAAGAGACCATTGCTGAACCGAGAGAGGCTGATAAAGATGACCTGCTCGTTGTCCACACAAGGAAATATCTCAATAAACTAAAGGTTATAATGAATTATTAATTTATTAATTAACAATACATATTTTAAATAATAATTAAAATACACCAAAATGTCTATAATCTGCCATAAGAGCTTCTAGCAATAGTAACATGATATCAGCTCGATATAGCCATTTCAGGCTGGTGCCGAAAAGCCTTGATATACGATCTTTTGTCTCTTATTTTTGTTCGCTTGTCGGACACGCATATATAAAAATGTTAGTAACATAAGACATGGCTCTGCGTCGCCATTTTGTTTGTTATGACAGCTCGCTACTTATCACGGGGATGCTACATGTCACGTTGTTAGTTCCGTAACCAGGCACTATGTTAATTTTGCCATTGTGCTGACTGCGGCCAGTCTGTCGTCATCTGTCCAGGGCCTGTGAGGAACGCAAAACGTTTTTTCCCGGGCAGATGACCGAATTTTATCAATCTTTTATCTTAAATATATTTGAATGCCCTTCTCGAAAAGTTCTTTCGTTTGTGACTTGCTCCTCATCCCTCCACCACGCATCGTTTAATTTTCACTCTTGTTTTGTTTACGACTTTTCATTATTTGATCATAAAATTATTATACAATTAGTAATTAAATACACACATACAATTCTACATCAAATTTTTACGCATCAATTCATTCAGAAAAAATATCGAACCTCGAGTGTTGCACCTTTGCTCTGTCCTATATACACCGCGTTGTCCACACGACCATTCTCCGCCTGGACAGATACGCGAAACCTGGTGTATACCTGTATATACCATTGTTAACATCGTAACATAGAATGAATTGTTGTGTAAAAATTTGATGTAGAATTGTATGTGTGTATTTAATTACTAATAATATTGAAATATAGTCAATTATCTATAAAATAAGATTAGAGTATTGAAAAATATTCTAATAAATATTAAAATCCAAATATTATACAATTAATTATGAAAAAACTTATGTTTTCAGTGGAGTTTTCATGTGGCAAGGATAGCTGAAGTGCCGCCGCTGGTCTTTGTGCCCAACTGTTTCGTTCAATCTGGATATCTCAAGCCAATGAGGTAAAAATTAAAATGCCTTAAAAAATATATTTGTCCTTTGTGCTGCTTATAATTAAATTGATGTGGCGGCCCATCATTATTTTGAAGTAGTTGCAGTCATCAAATTTATCATCTGCAATATTTGATGTTAATTTAACCCTCATATAATGTTTTCATAACATTGGATGATTAGCCTGATGCTCACCTGGAACATTTAATTCTAATCTTCCCTTTACTGTGCTAAAAACATCCGAGAGCACCGATGATATGTATTTCCTACACTAAATGAAAATGTCATTCAAAAACTGGAAAAATGTGAATATTTTTCACATTTTCCGGTAGAAAGAACCCCAATTCTCCATACAAGTTGAAAACAAATATTGCGCATTGAAGGTCAAAAAAAATCAAGCCAACGGGATCTGCGAGATTTCTTCGAGCACACAAAAAAATGTATATTTAAAAAAAAAAAAAAAAAATTGTTAATAAATTAAAACTAAAGCATAATAAATACAAATTTATGAGTGAAATGTGTAGTTTGAAGTAAGATATACGATTTAGCAACAAAATCGTTATTACGCAACACGTATTATTACGTTACCCGACATCCACCACCAGAAAGTAAAAATCGTAATAATAAGTTTCCCGCATTTGAGCACCAGAGTAAAAAAAAACGTAGTAATACATCTCCCGCAAACAACGTGTTAAGGAGGAATACAAAAATTGTTCACTCAGGGTCTATTATATTTTATATAGATATTCTCATTATTAGAGTCCAGTTGTAGTAAATACATAGCATCGGAGAGCAAGGGCAACAAATCCCAACTCTAGAATATTCTATCTGAATTGAATCTACATTTTACATGCTGACTTAACTTTGGTGTTAGTATTGGAAATTATTATTCTTGCTCTACATTGATTGATGATTTCTTTAGATACCAGACAGGAGGCAGCATCTTGGCCGGTAAGCTGGCCATGGACCGCGGCTGGGCCATCAACATCGGTGGCGGCTTCCACCACTGCTGCGGCTACCGCGGGGCTGGCTTCTGTCCGTACGCTGACATCACGCTGCTCATCCGCTTCCTGATGCACGCGGGACTTGGTGTTAAGACAGCGATGATCGTAGATCTGGACGCTCACCAAGTAATTATGTTATAAATATAATCATAAACAAAAACAAATATTACCACAAAATCACTATTAAAATGATGAGTATCTTATATATATTAATATAGTTTTTTTAAATTTTATTTTTTATTTAAACAAATATAAAGATAATGACATTTACAATTTTAGTGAAAATAAATCCTTTTTTTTTTTATAATTTTTTAGATTCGCTTACCACACCACTTTAAGATGAATCTTGTGTGTCTTAGTTGTTAAACGTATTTGGAAAACTTTGCATAAAATAGCTGTAAACGATAAACGGATTTTTCCATTTTTGCGGGACTGAAAATCCGTGTTTTGTAGTCTGTTGCTAGAAGTCGGCTCACGTGTTTATCCGTGTGATTTGAACTGCATTTTTTTTGTTGTTGCCAGTAGCTAGATGTCACTGCTTTGATATTTAATAAAGACATTTTTTTATTCGTCGTCGCATTTATTACAGCTCCACCAAATGTATTGTACTAATTTTGATATTGAATAATTATACTGTAAAAAATATTTTTTAAAAAATGACACATAAAAGTTAAATAACGAACTATACACGTATCTCTACACAAAGGTATGTGTTTCGAGAGTTATCATACGTTGAAAAACTATTCATAAAAACACATTGTGACATATTTTAGTTTTATTTAGTGTTTAATTCGATTTTTTATTACATAAACGCAAGTTTCCAGTGAATACAAGACTGTCATCCTCCATGTTTCTTCTTCATTTGATAGTATTGTTTTTGATAAGTCTGTGTTTAAAATTTTATAATTTTATATTGTATAGTATAAAAGTTATGGCGAGTTTCCGAAAACGTAAAAATACGTGCGCGGCTGCTAAAAAATGGCCCGCGCCAGGCTTGAGACAATGCGCGAAATCACCGAACAACAATGTGTTAATTTATTTATTACATTGAAGACACATTACAAATTAATGTTTATTGTGTTTTAAAAATGAACAAGAGAGTAAAACAATGATTTAAACAGGTACTTAAAATTGAGTACATATTATAGTTAAACAACAACAAAACACATTTGTATGTAAAATAAATATAAATATCATAATATTTTTAATTCATTTATAGTATCATAATGCAACATTTGACAGTTTGCTTAGCAGGAGTGACATCTAGTACAAATTATTAGTAATGCATCAGCATTTATATAGAGTTTTTTTATGACCAAATGGTCATTGCAAAAGCGCTTATTTGCCTTTCTAGGTAAAAAGGTGGTTATTGAGTCTGCCTCTGAAAAATGCCTACATTTTCAGTTCACTTATGTTAAATAAGTTAAATATATGACATAGAAACTTAATTTTAAAAATATTTTTGCGTTAGACTTCTTGATTAACAAATTAAATTATTATCTAAATTATATATCTTATTAATTGTGCTTTAAATTAGTTTTAATTGCAGGGCAATGGTCACGAGAGGGACTTTGCTGGAGATCAGAATGTCTACATTATGGATATGTACAACTCCAACATCTATCCCCGCGACCACAAGGCCAAGAAAGCCATCAGACGGATGGTGGAACTGAAATCTTGGACCGAGGATGAGGAGTATTTAAACAAACTTGAAAAGTAATATATATATTTTTTTCAATGTTTTCAGCATTCACTTTGAGATGCATTATAAATTATAATTTTTTTTTTTTTTTGTTGTGCTTACATGGATCACGTTAGATAAGTTCTCTATTAGGAGACTGCAGTTTCGACTAACTCATAGCCTATCTCAATCCTTCTCTCGTTAAGAGATAACTGAGCTGCGATAGTACTATGCAAGTAGTCTAACCCATTTTATGTAGGAGAGGGGGTAGGGGTGTGTCTTTCAGGGAATGATAAGAGAGGGAGACAGATAGGGTTGCAAGGATGAAGAAAAAAAAATAGTTGTAATTTTTATTTATTTATTATTTTTATTTTTGATTATGTTTATTTTTTATTATTTTTTATTTATTTTATTATTATTATTAGGAAAGAATCTTGATTGTTAAAATGAAATGTTTTTTAAATTTTGATTTACAGGAATTTGGAGTTATCACTGAAAGACTTTACGCCTGATATTCTTGTGTACAATGCGGGGACAGATATATTGATCGGAGATCCATTGGGAAGATTAAGAATTACAGATGTGGTTAGTAAAACGATTATTTAATTACATTTATTAATTTAACTACCTTAATATCATATGCGTACATGATATGCATTTATAAAAATAAAGTGCAGCGGCACAACTAGTCTACAACGCGCCCAAATTCTGTCACATTACTCCAATACTTCACCGACTGCATTGGTTGAGAGTTTCGGCTAGAATCCAGTACAAATTATGCCTCTTAGCTTACAAGGCACTCAACGGAACTGCACCGGGCTATCTGACAGAACTTATCAAGCCTTCAGAGATAAGCGCGCGTGGAGAGACACTCAGATCGGCTAAAGCAAATAGAAGCACCCTGTAGCTGACGGGAGGTAGTCCTAGCACGGTCTTTGGCAATCGGGCTTTCAGCTACGCGGCACCAATGGCCTGGAACTCGCTACCGGAAAGCATAAGAGAGCTTAAAGCGGAGGCATCCTTCAGAAGCAGACTCAAGACCCACCTTTTTACTCAGAGAGGCAAAAAAGCGCTTTTGGAATGATCATTTGGTCATAAAAGAGCGCTATACAAATACTAATATAATAATAATAATATTAAAAATGCTTATCTTGCATCGCGTATGATCACAAGCCACTTGAAACAGATTCTAAATAATATTAATAATTAAATATACATATACTATACATAAAATTCTTTTTTCAACGCGTCAATCCAAACACAAAAATAACGGCAGAAGCGGGATGCGAACCGCGGACCTTGGAAACCAACTATGCCCAGGTATTCATACCGCTCAGCCGACTCGGCTATTACTATGCCTGGACCGACTCACGTTGAAACTAGTATTTATGTCATTGTTATCATCGTATGATAGATGTCGCTATAGTATATATTCAAAGTATGTATATTTTTATTTTTTTTATTATTCAATCAGTCTTCATTTATTCACAAGCTTAATATTATTATTATTCTAAATATATTGCGTACATATGAGCCTTCAAATTCTGTTATACAACTGTACATGAAGGTTTGGCAAATAAAAAACATTCCATAATTTTTGCGACCTTTTTTCAGGACTGAAAAAACCCAGTTCATGTGATTAAAGTAAAAAAATAAAATTAAAAACTTCATGATTTAGTAAAATTAAGATGTGAAAATACAGTGCATATATTTTTATTATTTCAAAAGAATATATCGCAAGTTATGTTTAATGGTTAATTTCATTAATTAATGAAATGAAAATTAAATTAAATTAATTAAAAAAGCCACGGGTAAGCTTTGGAATGCTCTTCCAGCGTGTTTGTTTCCTTCTTAAAAAAAATAATTGAAAAATGCACCTATATATTTGGGTATAATTTTATAGATTGATAGAGATATCAACCATATTTATGTCCTAAAAGTGATGATGATACTACTATACCAGAGCTAAAATTGTATGAATTGTCTTATATTATTAGGTATTTTGTGAGAATTGTAAGTTCATTTTGAGTAAAATTTGAATTTAAAAAAAAAATATCTATCACACAATTATTGCTATAAAAATTATTTATTCAAAAATCTGTGTAAATATTAAAAATCGACCATTACTATACCATCGCTAAGATTTTATAAATTGTTTCATATTATTGGGTCTTTTATTGTAAGTTCATTGTAATTAAAAATATAATTAAGAAAATATATTCATGCAATTATAATTATACAGTTTCACCCAAAAAACACCTTAAAATTAGTAAATATTGAAATTTGAGGTTGTAAAGTAGGGGCATTATTTTTTAAAGAATGTAGATACGTAATAAAAGTGTACAGTTCACTTTGATAGAAGTAACATCTCATAAGAGATTTAACTGAATTATGTGACATTTTTTTTTTCAAAAAGCACTCCAATATTAATTATATTTTATATTAATTTACTTATTCATATTTCAGGGCATTATGCGAAGGGATGAATTTGTATTCAGGACGTGCAAAGAAAAGAAAATTCCGATTGTAATGCTGACCAGCGGTGGATACCTCAAGAGGACTGCCAGGATCATTGCCAACTCCATTCTGAACCTGGATGAGCTTGGCTTTCTACCACACGCCAACCCAGTCAAAACAGACGACGGAAATGTTATTTAAAAATTAACCTTTATCCGCCCAGTGGTCCTGTACGGAACCGCAAATTTGCGTCGTTCAATGCCCTAGCAGGCCAATATTTGTAATGTTTCGTCGCCCAATAGATTCTTCTATGAACTTACTTTAATACTATTATTGCTAGAAATGAACCATAATCGCTCCTGTATGTGACCATAGGGCATTGAACGACGCAAATCTGCGGTCCCGTAAGGAAACCACTGGGCGTTTAAAGGTTAAAGTAACACAGGAATTGTTACATTTAAAACAGACGAAAATCTTATTTAAAAATAAATGTAAAAAATGATTTTTTTTTGTATATGTGGACAATTTGTTTACTTGTACATATTCATTATGAAATGTCACTGTACCTTTTAATATTGTATAATTTAAAAATAATAAAGGTGATAGTTTTCTTTATAAAAAAATATTTTATTTATTAGTGGTTTTATGATTTATTTTTACAGGGAAGTATTATATTTTTAAGCTGTGATCTATTATTGTTATTTATTTGTTAAAAGAAATAAAAATTGATATAATCAAAAATATATATTCTTATTTTTTTTAATAAATTATTTACTATATACAAAACTAATAAATAAAAGATTTTAAATTAAAAAGTATGTAGAAAACATGCTTTATTTTACAATATAGGCTTCCAAAATAAGCGATAAGAATTGCAAGATTGCTAAAAGTAATGCAAAAGGACAAAGACATACAAGCAAAATGATCTGAATATAAGCAATATAACAAAAAATACGATAATTTTTTCCTCTTGGAATTTAACAAACATTGCAAATTTTGCTATAAAATATCATGAAAAAACGTTTTAAAAATAATTAAGCTTCCCAATTTTTTTAAATATTTTATCAGCACTTTCAAAAATATGTATTCATAAAATGAAAAGAAAATAAAATAAAACATGTTAATTTAATTAATTAAATATTTTAATATTTATTTTGTTAACGACATCTATGTATAAACGCCGTAACGAAAATGAATTGCTATCACGAAAAATGCTTCAGATCCTTATATCCCGCACGTTCTACGCTGCGCTATTTTGCTATATATACAAGTTTCAAACTCAGCTAATCGTACTTGCTTCGGCAGTACATATACTAAAATTGGAACGATACAGAGAAGATTAGCATGGCCCCTGCGCAAGGATGACACGCAAAATCGTGAAGCGTTCCACATTTTTTTGAGTAATTTTACTACAAAATCGTTTTTAGATAGTTTTTTTCAAATATATTTCAATATTCTAATACTCGATCTATAATTATGCTAACATTTTTTAATAAATTGATATTTACATACAAATTCACAACAAATAGCGTCTACAATGACGTTTCTCTAGTCAATATTGATATTTATTTCTATGTTTATTATTTATTTAGTATGATTTTGTACTGTAACACACTTAACGATGGTGAACGTATATATACGTACCGCAAAAACTTCGCTGCGAGTCGGTGTGCGTCATCATCATCAGCCTGTATCCGCCCACTGTTGAACGTAAGCCTCCCGCATGAGTCTCCATCCTCTTCGATTCTCCGTCTTCCGCATCCAGGTCACTCCCGATATTCTTCTTATGTCGTCAGTCTTGCGGTCGGCCAATTCTTCGTTTGCCAGTTCTTGAGCGCTACTACATTACTCTTTTTCCCCATCGAACGTCGTCTCTTCGACAGATATGTCACTTTGCTACTTGAGTGAGCCTATACGTTGTGTGGCATCCACTACTTGAGTTCTTCTGCGTATTTCCTCGTTTCGGATTCTATCTTTTAGCGACACTCTGGGCATGGATCTCTCCATAGCACGCTGGGTGATCTTTTCTTTATCTGTAAGACTTGCTGATACATTCCACGCCATAAGTTAATTAATACAAGGAGAATGCATTGGTTAAGCGCCTTAGTTTTAAAACATTGCGGAATTTTCGCTTTAAAAATGTACTTTAGTTTCTATATACTATAGTTTGGTTCGAGACCCGAGTGGTACTTACTAAAGTAAATAGACGGTCGGAAAGTAATAATATTAAGCTTGTGATTATTCAGACTGTATTCATACCGCTCAGACAAGTTGGCTGAGCGGTATGAATACCTGGGCATAGTTGGTTTCCAAGGTCCGCGGTTCGCATCCCGCTTCTGCCGTTATTTTTCTGCTTGAATTGACGCGTTAAAAATAATTTTATGTGTAGTATATGTATATTTAATTACTACTATAGTTTCAATTATCATGGCTTTAGTTTTATCCATGTTCATTTTCAGACCAATTTTGTTCGACGCTCCATTGAAGATCTTAGAGCATGCCTTGAAGCTTGTCAGGTGATTGGGCTATTAGCACTATGTCAATATTGATATTTATTTCAATGTTTATGATTTATATATTATGACTTTGTACTGCAACACACGTTAACGACGGTATACGTAAATAAACGTACCGCAAAAACTTCACTGTGAGTCGATTTACGTATATTTACGTATTCCGATGTATGGAACATTAACATAATGCAATAAAATAAATAAGTCCAGTACTATTCATTGTTTTCGTTCTATAAGTATTGCCAGAGAAGGAGAGATATTTTTGGTGCAATATTGGTGTGCTATATACATGCATCCAAACCAATCAGTATTCTATCCCATGCATCCAAAATACTGACCAACATAATCCTACATAGAATTGAACCAAAAATAGAAAATAGTCTCACTAGCGATCAATTTGGATTCAGAAAAAGAATGGGAACCAGAGAAGCAATCTTATCCCTGCGTATGATCTTGGAAAGAGGATAAAAGTAGACCAAGATACATATATTGCCTTCGTGGACATTGAAAAGCATTTGATAAAGTAGATTGGGAGAAGCTCTTCGATATTATGAAAGAAATTGGAGTCAAATACAAAGAACGAAGACTCATATTTTCACTTTACAAAGAAGAAGCTGCCATAATATCACTTGGAAATGTCCAAAAGGAAGCAAAAATACGTCAAGGGGTGAGACAAGGATGCTCTCTGTCGCCTGTACTCTTCAACGTATACATACAAAATGCAATTAATAACATCAGGGAAAAAATGGGCCATAGAGAGGGGGTTAAAATACATGGCCAAAAGATTGATATGATAAGGTTTGCTGACGACATTGCTCTGATTGCTGAAACTGAAGATGAACTCACTGAAGCGCTGACATCCATGGAAAACATATTTAATTCCAACTACAATATGAAGATAAACAGCACAAAAACCAAAGTCATGAGAGTAAGCCGCAATGAGCAGCAGAAAATTAACATATCAATGCTAGGAGTACCCCTAAAAGATGCAAAAGAATTTGTATACCTTGGAAGTACGATTACCTGGGATGCCAGAACAAAAGAGAAGTCAACAGTCGAATACATCAAGCAAGGCTAGCTTTCAATAAAAAGCCAAAATTCTTGAGTCAAAGAATATTACTTTAGGGCTCCGCAAGCAACTTGCCAAAACACTTGTTTGGAGCATCTTAATGTACGGCTGTGAGACATGGTGCTTATCTGAAAGTGATAAAAAAAAAACTAGAGGCCTTTGAGATGTGGTCGTACAGAAGAATTCTCGGAATTTCCTGGAGAGACCACGTCACGAACAATGAGGTTCTCAGGATAATCAAGGAAGATAGGCACCTAATAAGAACCATCTCAGAGAGGCGAGCCCGATGGATTGGTCACATCATGCGCCACGATGGTCTTCTTCACGATATTGTGGAGGGGATGGTTGAGGGTAGAAACTGTAGAGGGCGCCCTAGACGGGAGTATTTACAGCAAGTATTCGAGGACATGAATTGTAGCGCTTATGCTGAGCTGAAAAGGGTTGCGGAGGACCGAGAGGAATGGAGATCGAGATGCAAGATTCTGTTGCTGCAAACCAATCCACCGGATTGATACTACGAAGAATATATACATGCACACATAGTACAAGTATGCATGTGTACACGTTTGCTCCCTAGTAGTTTTTGCTTGCATCCTACTCTTGCACGTCTGATTGTGTGTGAGAGAGCGAAACGTTTATCTGTACTTTGACAGTTCCGATTGGAAAAAGAATAACTAGCAATATTTGGTGTGAGGCTCTTGTACTTACAGGAATTCTTATCGTCTTTTTTTTTTGCAGATATATGCTACAATCATCATTATTTGCGAATCATGTTTTTTAAAAATAATTTTGCTCTAATAAATAAATAGATAATAAAACAATTAATAATTTTCACCATCAATTTTGTCACTTATTTATTAATATGCATAGAAAAAAAAAACAGTAAAAATCATCACAATATGTACTTGTAAAATTACAAAATTTAAATGTGTATAAAAAGCTGAACATGAATAATGATTTTTTGCGTGATAACATAATAACGTATTTGCGTTCAATTTAAATTTTAAAAATACACCTTAATTCCTTTCTCTAACGGCAAATCATTATCAACCTGCATCCGTGCACTGTTGAACGTAGGCCTCCGCAAGAGTCTACATCCTCTTCGATCCTCTGCCTTCTGCATCCAGGCTACACCTGCTAATTTTTTGATGTCGTCCGTCGATCTTGCAGGTGGTCAGCCAATGCTTCGTTTGCCATCTCTTGGACGCTCTAACATTTTTCTTCCCCATCGACCGTCGTCTATTCCAGAGCTCCGAAACCTTTTCTCATCTATGGCACACCAAAGTTCTCACCTTGAATACCGCGGCACACCAAAAGCCAAATACAAATATTAATTTGATAAATTTTACTTTTTTTAAATTTAATTTAGAACTTAATAAAGCAAGTACCTCGTTGTATGTCTACATAAATATGCGATAGGCGCTGAGAGCTTGAGGACCGCTGTACAATTATTTATTTATAATATTGCCTTATTTGATTGCGGCACACCTGTATCGGCTTACGGCACACCAGTGTGCCGCGGCACACCGGTTGCGGAGCACTGGTCTATTCGACGAATATATCTCATTGTCACTTGAGTGTGCCTATTCGTTGGGTAGCATCCACTACTAGAGTTATTTTTCGGATATCCTCGTTTCGGATCCTATCTTTTAGAGACACTCCAAGCATGGATCATTATCGACAGGCGTATACAACTGGGATGGGCAGCATTTGGAAAACTAAAGTACATTTATAAAGCGAAAATTCCGCAATGTCTAAATACTAAGGCGTTTAACCAATGCATCCTCCCTGTATTAACTTACTAGCTGAGAGACGTGGAATCTGACAGCAAGTCTTACCCATAAAATAAAAGTCACCCAGCGTGCTATGGAGAGATCCATGATAGGAATGTCGCTAAAAGATAGAATCCGAAACGAGGAAACACGCAGAAGAACTCAAGTAGTGGATGGTGGCCAACGAATAGGCACACTCAAGTGGCAATGGGCAGGACAGATCTGTCGAAGAGACGACGGTCGATGGGGAAGAAAAGTATTGGAATGGCGCCCAAGAACTGGCAAACGAAGCATTGGCCGACCCCCTGAAAGATGGACCGACGACATAAGAATAGCGGGAGTGACCTGGATGCGGACGGCGGAGGATCGAAGAGGATGGAGACTCATGCGGGAGGCTTACGTTCAACAGTGGACGGATACAGGCTGATGATGATGATGATAAATAAAGTGGTAGTATGGAACATTTATCTCGTCGTGGTGTTGAACTGGTTGAAGTAATCCTCCGAAGGTATATTTTTGTAAACAACCTTGTCCAAATAACGCTTCTTATCTTTCTGCTGCTGGGAAAGAAGCTGATTTTCTTCGCGTATCCTTACAGCGTTTTCTCTGAAACACAAATTATTAACGTTAAATTATAAGGTGGAATCTTAATGTACGGCTGTGAGACATGGTGCTTATCTGAAAATGATAAAAAAAGACTACAGGCTTTTGAGATGTGGTCGTACAGAAGAATTCTCGGAATTTCCTGGAGAGACCACGTCACGAACAATGAGGTTCTCAGAATAATCAAGGAAGATAGGCAACTAATAAGAACCATCTCAGAGAGGCGAGCCCGATGGATTGGTCACATCATGCGCCACGATGGTCTTCTTCACGATATTGTGGAGGGGATGGTTGAGGGTAGAAACTGTAGAGGGCGCCCTAGACGGGAGTATTTGCAGCAAGTATTCGAGGACATGAACTGTAGCGCTTATGCTGAGCTGAAAAGGGTTGCGGAGGACCGAGAGGAATGGAGATCGAGATGCAAGATTCTGTTGCTGCAAACCAATCCACCGGATTGATACTACGAAGAAGATAAGGTGGACCTGGTCGGGAAATGTTTTGAGAGTGCCGCAGAAGAGCATAAATCATAACTGCCCATTCTAAAAGCCCTCAGGGTCGCGCCGTCCCGGAAGGAATTTGATTTATGTGCTCCTGCAACAACTTCCTTAACCCTCCAGAGACGAATTTTTTTTGTTGATAAAAACTTAAGTATCAAGCTACACTTTATCAGCATGCAGTTTTCTTCATAAAGCAAATATAATTTTAAAAAAAATACACGATGCTATCTTTTAGAAAAGCTATGTGACCGTGTGGTTACACTAGTCTTTACTATTGACAACTTATTTTGTAAAAAATATCAATGTTTTTTGGATGGATTCTAACCTTGGAGTTGAAATACAGCTACACCCAAAATATTAAAAAATATTTATGATATTACCTTCTTAGATCAACATAATATGCATTTTGTAGAAAAAAAATTCAACCCGAAATAAAATATCTCACAAGGGTACTTGGTAACTGTTTCCGTTGCCGCGGCTGCAGAAAAACTGTGGTGGAGACACTTCTTTACCGAAACTGGGCGAAAGATATAATATTCAGGTAGAAAAGGGACCGAAGTAGGGATAAATATGGGTCCGTCATCTAACTTTTTTTTCAACTAGTGTTTATTTCGTGAATGGTTACACTTAGCTCATGTCTGATTTGACAGATAATTAGTTTTATCCTTCCGCTGAACGAATATTGTTGTGTATACGCTTGAACAACGCTGGAAAATATTGCGACATTACTTTGAAAATCAGGCTATTTTTCTTCAAAAATGAGCAAAGAGTGGCCGTTACAGTCAATGGCAATCGTTATCGGGCCATTTTTGTTCACAAAAATTAAAGAGGAGGATATTGGCAACATTTGGTTTCAACAAGACGGCGCTACGTGCCACACAGCCGAAGCTACACTCGATGTTTTGCGCCCCATTTAAAAAAAAAAAAAGTCATTTGGCGAACCCGTTAGACAGGAGTGTTCACTGTGACCATACGGTCACGCTCGTCTCTGGAGGGTAGAAAACATGTTTTTTCATTCAGGTAAAAGGCATCGGAAGCTCGAGCAGTGGTGATTTAATGAATATTTTTAAGGTTGCCAGGTGATCAGCACGACGATCCTTATTTTTAATACAGACCTCGCCTTCTTGCGCGACTCCGACTCCATAAATGAAACATTCTGCGACATGCTGTTAACCAAAGTGTCCCACTCTGCTTCCTGCCTCAAGTTTGCATCTCTCTTAGCCTGCGTGGACAAAAAACATCGATTAAAAAAGTTCAATGATTAGAAATGTATGTAAAATTATAAAATATTAACATCCTCCTCTCTGCAAGCTTCCGGCCGGGCGGAATGACACGCCGCCGGCCGTTTTTTATTTTTTTTTTATGTAAGCACATACAGGAGAATACCGACAGATGGTGATAGTAATTTTTTGTCTCATCTGTGGAATTCTATGACGCTTACCATGGTGTATATGGCTAAACGCTGCATGTGGAGTGTTGATCCGCCAACGCCATAGACTACAGCCCGAGATTCACGCATCATCCTTTCTTATAACAGGAATCTACTATGAATGGGTGGTCTTCACGGGACGACTGTCGTCTACCACCAGTTTTAATTGATAGGCTATGACTGACATTTTACGGGTGATGGATCAAATTCACACCAACCGGGGTATTTTAGAGCTCAGAAATCGATTAAAAATCCAATTTTTTTTTAATCTCCGTCGGGGATCGAACCCACGACCTTTGGCTTGCAAAGCAAACGCTTTACCATTGAGCTATGACCGCCGGCGCGACCTTGTCCTGCTAAAGGGTGGGGACCGACTGGCGTGATGGGATTGCCGGCGCTGTGGCTCTCGCCCATCGCTCCAGCGGCCATGTCTATAACCAATAACACACCCGTGAGTGGGCCTGTCCAAAACGACAACACGGTGGACACATAAATGTATGACAAGCGATCAGAAATACGAGACGAAAGATTGTACATCGAGGTTTTCGGTACCAGTCAGCAAGTGCTACATCGTGCTGATGTCAACATATAATATCATATCATTTGGTTAAACAGACTTCGGACCGGAGTATGCAAGACGACGACACAAATGAAATCCTGGCAGTTTTACAGCGGACCGACTGAATGTGACTGCGGCGTGGAACAGACCCTGTCACACCTTCTGGAGTGTGCGCTGTGCCCGAATAGCTGCACCCAGGAAGACCTGATGATGGCCAGAAGTAACGCCATCGACGTCGCCCACTTCTGGGCAGACAGGATCTGACCCATCTGATGTTTCCGACACGATTATAAATATATTTGGTTAAAATCCTTAAGTTAGGTTAGGTTAGCGAGACGTCCAGTGCGCTTCACGTCGTTGCTGATGAGACGTTGAACGAACCACTGTAGCCACCGAGGCATACTTTTGAGTGATTTGTTAATACTTTTTTTAAAGGAAATCCGATGATTAGCCCGATGTTCCCGAAGCTAAAACAATTTTGTCGTAAGGGACGGCTAAGGCCGAAATCTTATAAATTACATTAATCTATTGTGTGCCTTTTTGAAAACATTAAAGGTACCTTTTTAAACTACACTAAAATAATTATTACCCGTCTTATCTTAAGACACATGTATTTATTTTATAGGAAAAATCCTGGCGAACCCATCGTGAGCTTGGCGTATTATAATGTTGACTAGAAATTAGGTATAGCTCTATGCCGGCGGGTATAGCTCAATGGTCAAAGCGTTTGCTCTGCAAGCTAAATGTCATTGGCTCGATCCCCGACGGAGATTGAAAAAAAAAACGATTTCTAAGCTCTAAAATACAACAGCCCCCGGTCGGTGTGAATTTGATCTCTCGCCCGTAAAATGCCAGTCATAGTCTATTAATTTAAATTGGTGGTAGACGAAAGTCGTCCCGTGAAGACCGCTCATTAATAGTAAATTCCTGTAATAATAGCGATGATGCGTGAATTTCGGGCTGTAGTCTATGGCGTTGGCGGATCAACACTCCACGTGCAGCGCTTAGCCATATGCACCATGTTAAGCGTCATAGAATTCCACAGATGAGACTTCAGAATTACTAACACTATCTGTCGGTATTCTCCTGTATTTACGTTTATATGCGAAATACGATTGCATGAAATATTACAATAAATAAGAACAAATCTTTCTTGTTTATGTTACACCTTTTAAACCCTTTCGCATCGGTTGATCAAGATTCCTTGACCGTTGACATCGGTTGACGTGATTTATCGTTTTGCTACTTTCTTAGAATAGTTATTAATGCATCATCTGACAGCTAAAGGATACAATAACCAATGTGATATATGAAAATAGATCAGATAAGTCCATTTATGCTTCAAATACTGAATTTTATAATTGACAGTATAATTTGCATCCAATCCGAGCCGCAATGAAAGGGTTAAAAGATTTTATTTCGACTTTCTTTATGAAATGGTACAATTTCTACGGCGCAAATCGCTATTTCTCGAGGGCATATCGTTGCCAAAGATATGACACATCAACTGCTGTGTACTTTAGATTGTTTATGTCATTGGTAATTGATGATGTCACCAATAAACACAAGTACCATAAATAAAGTGATATGATTAACTTTTCCTCACCGAAAAATTCCGCTGTTTACATCATCCGTACTTTGCAAGATTATCATAATATTATATATACATACATTGATATCAGAGAAGAGCAATAAGCGTTCGGAGCGGTATGCTTTCTCGGAGGTTCTACCATTGTAGTAATGCTGTCAGGAAAGTGCTATTCAAAGCACACTGTATGGCATTGTATACATCAGAACTCTGGTCTAGCTATCTCCTAAACGAGAGTGTGAGAAGCTCAAAGTTGCGTATAATAATTCATATCGCCAACTTGTGCAACTCCTTAGATTTTGTAGCGCATCTGACATGCTTGCGGAGGGCGGAGTCCATTCATTCGCAGCATTATTGCGACACCGTGTTGCCGGCTTCTGGAGCAGGATAAGGAGGACCAACAACACCATCATCCTGGCTGTTTCTGAATGGCTCAACTCCTCCCTGAGACATCGCTGGATGGAGATGTTGCAGCGACCACCATGAATGAATTATATTATATTTATATATAATTATTATTTTGTATCTAAAATGTATCTATGTATCTAAAAATATGGCAGATTGGGTATTGCACAACCCACCCAATCCTGCTGGAATAAAAAGCTTATTATTATTATTATTATTATATAGCCCTTGCTGACTGGTACCGAAAACCTCGATACACAATACGCGACTGAATAATAACCTTTTGAAGAGACGAGGATGTTAGAGGGTTATCCGTAATATAATTTTCCCATGGCGCTACAGAACGCTCCTCTTCATGGACGTCAGTACGCCCTATCTTGAACTCCCTGCACCATTTGCGCACGTGTTGTACGCTCATACACTTGTCTCCATAGATTTCGCATAGCTGGGAATGGATTTCTAACCGCGCAATGATTTTCGCAAACAGGAAACGGATCACCGAGCGCAGCTCACACCTGGCGGGCGGAGCGAGATCCATCACGTACGTCTTCTACAAGCCAAGACTGAGCTCCGCAAGCAGCTTCCTAGGGAAGGGATTTGGAGTGGGGGAACCAAGGTACTGTACACAATCGCGGGATCCACCGTAACACCGCTTTTCAGGACTGTAGCGCAATGGGAATCTTATATCACGGATAATTCTCCTATATGTAATATGAAACTAAACAAGCGGCGTTGATTAGGAAAAATAATTTTAAAATCCTCCAAAAAATTTCACATTTTGTTTACACATTTAATACTGAATCATCATTATTTTATTGTATTCTTCTTCATCTATTTGATTAATTGGATGTCAAGTCACGTACGTTATGGTTTGTAATAATTTGTCATGAGAAATATCAGGAACTTGCGGCTCTAATCGATGAAAACAATAAGTTATGTATGTTAAAAATGTATTCGTATTACATATACTCAACATCGTTCCTGATGAGTGATGAACTAAACGGGACATGTCCTTCATACGTTGCTATGTTCGCCTTGATATTATACTGGCTTTTAAAATATATACTGATGTCAGTTCGATATAGCCCTTTTGTTCGCTCGTCGGCCACGCATGTTTCGCCATATTGCTTGTTTGACAGTGATTCATCTTAATGCCATGACTTTCTAAGTGGCATACATTATTGAATCCACTTGCAACACAACCACGGAAACTACTGACATCAGCATGATGTAGCCCTTGCTGACTGGTACCGAAAACCTCGATATACAATCTTTCGTCTCTTATTTATGTGCGTTTGTCGTACATGAATGTGTCCGCCATATTGGCAGTTGCCACTAGTTATTACACCCCCGCTTGGGGCGCGAGTGCGACATCGCCGACGAGCGCGATCAGTCGGTCCTCGGAGAGAAGGTCGCAGTACGGCTGGTCGGCATGTCATTCCGTCTGGCCGGAAGTTTGTAAAACTTATCGTAAATATATGTCAATGTGCTTCTGAAAAGTCTTTGTTTTGCTGACCTGCTCCTCATCATGCCCTCACGCGACGGAATAACACCCTTTTGAGAGAGAGGAGGTTGTTACTACGTTCCATAATGTTATGATCCTTGTACCTTGTTGTCCAGTATTTGGTCCAGCTGTGCCTTGCGCACTCGCGCGCCTTCTCCTCGTTGCTCATGCCCTTGTACAGAGAAGTCAGTGGTCGCCCTGGACCATTGATGCTGGCGGCTGCCTCAGGATTTTCTGTCATCAGGTCGGAGGTCAACATGTTATACACTTCAGCCAGGTTGTCTTGGGTCTCGTGCTCCGTGGCGGTGGCTTCTCTCTTCCTTCGCTCTTGAGCCTTGAAAATAACAAAACACTGTTAAAAAGCACAATTTTACAGAGATTTTACATAGGAGATTACATAAGTTATTCTCCTGTATACGAGTATGTTTGATCGAGGCCGATGGCGGTCCTGTATTCCGAGTTTGGTTGTGAATCTGGTAAACTTTTTTCGTTTAAGAGGATCGATTAATTAATCCGATGCTCCCAAAACCTGGACCTCAAATACAAAATAGCCTCCAAGTCAGTTTGTAAAACTAATGTGTTTCTCTTTGTCTCAAGCCAACAAAAATGCTTATACAGTTATTAACCCTTTCATTATAGCTCGGTTTGAATACAAATTATACTGTAAATTATAAAACTAGTATTTGAAGCATATAAATGTACCTATCTGGTCTATTTTCATATATCACATTGGTTCTTGCATTCTTTATCTATCAGATGATGCATAAAAACTATTCTAAGAAAGTAGCAAAACGATACATCACGTCAACCGATGTCAACGGTCGAGGGAATCTTGTGACGGCATACGCCGACAACCGATGCGAAAGAATTAAGAGGCATCCCCGTCTCCTATGAATCTGTGAAAACACCGCGTTCATAAAGCAAGCTAATACTACGCAGCAGGGATCGAACGAGACAGCGTCTTACCCGACACGCTCACGAACCACGACGCTACATCACCTCCACGAACATTTAGTAAGCAAATCTAACAAATACATCACTCTTACGAGTACAATTGATGTCACCTCACCAAGGCCATGTTGAAGTTGGCATTGGCTCCATCCAGCCTTCTTCTACATTCCCTCTCCATCAATTCCAGCTGCAGAGCTCTCTGCTCACGCTCCTCTGTAGCTTGCCAGTGCGCCATGTCAGCTGCCTTCTCCCGATCTTGGATGGCCTTACGTTCCTGCGTCTACAAACAAACCTCAGTCAAATATTGTTCTTCGCCGCTGGATCGAAAAGATTGTCTAGATTGCGATGTTTCATTTCCAGGTTAGCTCTGGCAACAAATCGGATCAGAAGATTCCATTACCCCAAAAGGAAAACCTTCTAATTGGAAGGCTTTCCTTTGGGGTAATGAAGCTGTCAGTTAAGGATCTTGCCAGTTGGCAAGAACCTTAACAGGCGGTCACAGGCTGCCTCAAACCAACACCCGTTTCAAAACTAAACCCCTTGGCTGGTATCGCACCACCAAACATAAGACGCAAAGTCATACGCGCCGAAGAAACGCGTAAGGCAATCAACCAACTGTCCCACTGCTTTTAAAATCAGATACCCCCAACACCCAGACTGAAGTCGCGAAGCAGCTTTCTGAGATCCACAACACCTCTCACATCCGGCCCTGAAAATGAGAGACTCCAGCTCTGGCAAGAAGTCGCATTAGAGGATTTCATTACTCCAAAGGAAGGCCTCCCAATTGGCAAGAACCTTAACTGGCGAACGTGGGAATTCTGAACTGATTAAGAAATGGAATAGGCACAACAAAGGGCAACCTCTAGCGGAATTCTTTCGGCAGAGAAAGTCACTGCTGTGTGATTGTGGAGATCTGCAAATCGCCTCACAGCTAAGATCCTGCCCCACGCGCCAAAATAGCTGCACATACCTAATGCTGGGCATCACACGGGCCATCCATGATATTGGGCGGAAACTGTTTGACGTCGCTGACACGAAGAAGAAGACAAACAAATGTACATTTAGAAAGAACAATGCAAATAATGAAATTATAAAAAAATATTCTGCTAATCCAAGACCGTGTTTCATATTTCTTTGCTCCTGCTATCACATGTAATCTAATTATCTTTCGAGAAACGAATCCATATATTCATTTCACATGCAGCATCAGTCGTCTTGGATGAACTTTACCTAATAGATGCTGATATCAGCTTGATATAGCTCTTTTAGGCTGATGCCGTAAAGCCACGAAAAACGATTATTTGTCTCTTATTTTAGTTTGCTCGCCTGACATGCACATCTAATAATGTTAGTTTTAATTATATAATTTTGCACGGCGTTTGAATACGCCAATTTATTTGTTATGACAGTCAGCCCATTTCCTGTTGGTACCACTGTCGTGTTGAATTCGATTTTTCTGCAGCGACGGTTGGCAACACCGAGATGTGAGAGCGCGCCATGAGTTGACAGTTGATAGTTGGAGTTTGACTCGCGACCGTTAGGGCGGGCGCGCCTAAGGCCGTTCGCTATAACGAACGACGTTTTACGCAAATAAACCATGATAATATGTGAAACGAAAACATGTTCTTTTATTGTGAGTCTGATCCTGCATCCTTCATCCAGTAAACCGTTGTCCGACTTTGAGAGGAGGATATCAGTAGTAATATGAGAGGAGTTACCTGTTGTTTGAACCACGCACTACGTTGTTCAGCCATGATGGCAGCGCGTTCTTCGCTGCTCAAGTCTTCGCCTTCGAATCTAAAATTAATACACCGAAAAAAATATGTGAAAATGTATTGATAACAAAAATAAAAAACCTTGGCACGAAGGTATGAAACTCATTTGCTTGAAATAATAGAACGAATCAACTTAAAAAGTACGCAATTCGTTAGCGAAATAACCATGAGGCTGTTTCGCGATTAGGAAGGGCGGTTCTAAGAGTGAAGTCACTCAATCCCGAACACTTTCGAGTGAGGTCGCCGTCACGCTGATTGGTTCAACGGCAGTAACTCGGCCATCGGTGAGTTTCTTTCACGACCATTGTGCATTTGATAGGCGTTTCGTTCGCGTTGTATCAGAGTTTGGATGCCACATGTGCTGGCTGGTATCACATAACATGTATGTTTTAGTATGGCTAATTTGCAATAGTGTTACGTCTTTGCGGCCCACCACTTGGTCGCAAGCCACTAGTTAGAAACACTGCCATGTAATACACCAAAGGGTCAAAACCCACTGTTGGAGCACTTTTTTGTGTGCATAGACAGTGGCCCTTGCTGACTGGTACCGAAAACCTCGATATACCTGTTCGCATATCGACATGCATGTGTCACCATATTGGCATTTGGGACTAGTTATATAGACAGCCGCTTGTGGCGTTGAGCGAGAGACCATCACGAGCGCGGCAGTCATGTGCCGCCCGTCGGCGAGAGCATATTGTATTGTGGCTCGGCCTACTGCTGTGACTAGGTCCGGGCCACAAGCTCGTAAAGTTTATCATAAATATATGTCAATGTGCTTCTGAAAAAGTCTATATTTTGCTGACCTGCTCCTCATCATGCCCTCGTGCGACTGAATAACAACCTTTTGAAAGAGAGGAGGATGTTAATTGGAATGCTGCTATGCACTGTGTTACGCGTCTTACTAAATTTCCAATTTATTTATTTCTTCCAGAAACATTATAAATATAAATATTTAATGCGATTCTGAAATAGGATATAATAGAAACATAAATGCGACATGACACTTGCGAGCGGGTCAAGTTTGATCCGTTTTCTGATTCTGGAAGCGCCCACCCAGCGGACCCAAAGCGTGAGCATCAACGCGTGCCATAGTTTTAAATCCAATTATGTATTTTTGCTAAGCTTATACTAGTAAGAGGAAAAACTGACTTTTGAGCAGATGCAATGCTGATGCCCTGGGATCCTTGTGTCCTCGGAGGCAGCTGCTTCCTCAGTCCATCTGGATCGTTTAGGTCAAACTCTCGCCGGTCTTCCTTGCGCTGGTACTCCATCCTGTACGAGTTGATCTCCGAGTCGATCCTCCTCCGCTCCTTAAAAACGAAAAAAAAAACAACAATAAAAAAACGTATAGAGCAAAGCATATTGCTATTTTTCTTCTACGCTAACAGAAGCAAATTATCTTTTCTTCTTCCCCAGCTAGTCTCACAATTTTATATTTCCTAAATGGTAACCGCTGAGCAGGTATAGCTCTGTGGTTAAATCGTTTGCTTTGCAAGATCGTGGGTTCGATCCTCAACAAAGATTAAAAAAAACATTTCTGAGCTCTAAGATACCCCCGGTTGGTGTGAACTTGATCCTTCACCAGTAAAATTTCAGTCATAGACTATTCATTAATATTGGTGGTGGACGAAAGTCTAATTATGAAGACCACTCATTCATACTGAATTCATGTAATAATTAGATGATGCGTGAATGTCAAGCTGTAGTCTATGACGTTGGCGGATAAACACTCCACATGCAGCGCTTAGCCATATGCAGCATAGTAGTAATATAACTATCACCAACTGTCGGTATTCTCTTGCATGTACTTATATAAAAAAGTTCATATTTAGCAAACATTGATGGTTTACCTCTCTCTCCTTGTCAGCAAGATATATGGCCATCTCGCAGTCCTTCATCTGCTGAGCCCTGTATGTCTCATCCCATCGCTTCTCTTCTTCTCTGATCTTCCTCTGCTCTTCAACTTGCTTCTCCAACATATCACAATCAACCTACAAACAAAAATACATCAAGACATATATCAATTACGAGTCTTAGGAAGATTTGAACCCTTATGAAATAAAATCGTGTTAGTTACATCATTTGTAAATCAAGAACGGCTGAACTGATTTCAATGATTTTTTATTTGTTGGATTCGTCTTGATATTGATAAAAATAATAATCATTAAAACATTACAAAAAAAAACAGGATTTTTTAAATGAAAGAATTACTTTTTTCATGCATTTTGTATGTAACCCAAGAACAGCTGAACTGATCCCCATGTGGCGATCTACGTAACTAGTCCTTGAAAAAACCTGATTCTATCGCTATACTGACCGATACAATAGAGAGAACTGATGCCTACAACAGTTGTCCCTTGATAGTGATGGGTTGGACAACGTGATCCATATAAAAGCAAAGGAAATAAATAAATATTTATTTTTCATAATGGATCTCAAAGTGAATGCTGAAAACATTGAAAAAATAAAAAACTTGATGTTTGAAAGACATTTCAAAACATATTGGACTCGAACCCGAGATTATTTTTATACTAACTTCACAAGTAAGAGGATTCTCTCATTACATCATTATCCCTGTCGTTCTCCTATTCTACTTGGCAACATCGATAGCCCATGTGTTGCCCAGCATAAGGTCTTGAGATGTGCAGCTTGTTGGGCACATGGAGCCGGATCTTAGGTGTGAGGCGGTCTGCAGGTCTCCACAGTCGCACAATAGTGACTCTCCCTGCCTAAGCATTCCCCACCGCTAGAAGTTGTCCTTCGTTCTACCAACTCCGGTTCTTCATCTGTTCAGGGATTTCAAGATCCGCCAGTCAAGGTTCTTGCCAGTTGGGAGGCCTTCCTTTGGAGTAATTAAATCCTTTAATGCGAATTGTTGCCAGAGCTGCAGCCTCTCATTTTCAGGGCCGGATGTGAGAGGTTGTGTAGATCTCTGAAAGTTGCTTCGCGACTTTAGTCAATAGCGATACTGTCATTGAAAATCCCAATTGCAACTGCTCGACATGACTAAAACGTCCTATTTATGATGAATTTCTTTGTGACTTAAAACGTTATGAATCTGTGTCGGGCAATGCAAAATTTATGATGTAAACACTGCAGTACATAAACAGTTTACAAAGGATTTAGAGCCGTTACAGAAATATCTGTTTACTAACCAATCATAACGTTTCAATCAGCTTTCAATCAAAACACGGCATATTATTTTCGCCACTTGTAATTACGACTTACTTTTTTTTACGATCGTGCGTCAATGGAAATTGTAAATTTCGTTGAACATAGCATTGACGTAGAACTAAACAGTATACATTATTCACAAAATAAAGGTTGCCCATACAGTAAGACCCCGCTTAACGCCATTTCGGTTTAGCGCTCTCTTATTTCAACCCTGGAATTGAGTGCGCAGCCCCAGATTTTAAGTAAGAGCGAAGACATTGGACACTCTGCCCATATGGATGAAATAGTGGAAGAAATAGTGGAATTAGCGAAACAAATGTGGAAGACGTCGAAGAAATAATTCAATAAACAGCAGCTAGTCTTTCTAATGATGAGCTCAAGGAATTAACTGAGCAAGAAGAAAACAAAAATATTGATATTAGTGATTTCGAAAAAGAACAAAAAGAACTTTCGATGGCGTTTGTAAAAAAGAGTTTAACCACTATAACTGAAATTATTGACCAATTTGTTGAAAATGATCCAAATTTTGACAGGAGTTCAAAAGCAAGACGGGGTGTTATAGATGCTTTATCCACTTATCAACAACTTCTAACAGAACGCAAAAGAAAAACGCAACTACATTAGATGCCTCCTTGACAAAAAGGCAGAAAATTGGAAACACAGAATAGACTGAATGATCTGACTGACTGAGAATTTTATTTGTTTTTATAAGTATATTCGTTTATATTGTTTAAAGAAATAAATGTTTGAATTTAATATCTTACCAATTTTCTATCCATCTTCCCTTAACCCCATTATTTACATGTTAAGATAGCCTCGTTTAGCGCTGTTTCGCATTACGTTCTACGTTGATGGAAAGTATCCCCCGCATTAAGAGGGGTATTACTGTACTTTAGAAAATATATATGTATTTTACTTTTACGTTAAAAACATTTTTTTTTAAATCTTACCCCAATTTTTCTAACTCTGGAATTAAAAATTCTATTCTTCCTATCTTCTTCTCTTTGTTGTCTTCTCTCCAACAACTGAGCTTCTCTCCTGTCTTGCTCGGTGGCAATCAATAACTTCCCAATCATTGTTCTTCTTTAATCTTTTGTTAAAACAACGAAAACTAAAAGAAAAGAAGAAATAACAAATAAAATACTTGATTTGTAATTAATTTTTAGTGTAAATGATCCAATTAATACATGTTTTATATGATTTTTTAATGTCTAATTACGTTTTTTTTTAATTTTTAAAAATATTTCTCGATTTTTTCAATGTCTGTCGGAATACTAAACGGTTGCTACGCTAATAAACATTTCTTCGTTGCTATGGTGATCAAATTCAGTTCGATTTTTAACAGTCAAAATTTCATAACTGCCAAAACTTTATAACTGCCATAATACTATAACCGTCAACATATTATCATCATCATCATCAGCCTGTATCCGTCCACTGTTGAACGTAAGCCTCCAACATGCGTCTCCATCCTCTTTGATCCTCTGCCTTTCTCATCCAGGCCACTCCCGTTATTCTTATTATGTCGTCAGTCCATCTTGCAGGGGGTCGGCCAACGCTTCGTTTGACAGTTCTTGGACGCCACTCCAATACTTTTCTTCTCCATCTACCGTCGGGTCTTATACAGATATGTCACACTGCCATTTGAGGTGTGCCTATTCGTTAGGTAGCATCCACTACTTGAGTTCTTCTGCGGATATCCTCGTTTCGGATTATATCTTTTAGTGACACTCCGAGCATGGATCTCTCCATGCTCGGAGTGAACGCTGGGTGACGTTTATTTCATGGGTAGCTGTTAGATTCCACGTCTCCGCGTCATAAATTAATACAGGGAAAATGGATTGGTTAAACGCCAGTTAGTGTTTTCATAGTTCTGTTCTTAGATTGTCTATGACTTGTCCCAGTACACCTGTATACCCTGAGTCCACATGGGAACATAGATGGTTCCCAGGAGCCTCCAGGGCAAGAGTCCGCAAATTTGCATAAACAGCGGCTGTAGTACCAGAGAAATATTTGGTTGTTCAATGATCAGGGTTTCGGCAATTGTTTAACAGTTTGGACAACTTTTATTTTGTCCTTAACCCTTTCATTACGGCTCAATACAAATTACACGGCATATATCGGGTACCGATGCGAACAGGTTAAGGGCTGCCTCGACCCTACTGGGGCCATATAAACAGGTTAGATTTAAAATAATCAATTTAACCCTTTTCCATCGGTTGTCGGCATATGCCGTCATAAGATTCCCCGACCGTTGAAATCGGTTGACGTGATATATCGTTTTGCTACTTTCTTAGAATAGTTTTGTATTCATCATCTGATAGCTAAATGATACAAGAACCAATGTGATATATGAAAATAGACCAGATAAGTACATTTATGCTTCAATTCTTCTTCGTAGTATCAATCCGGTGGATTGGTTTGCAGCAACAGAATCCTGCATCTCGATCTCCATTCCTCTCGGTCCTCCGCAACCCTTTTCAGCTTAGCATAAGCACTACAATTCATGTCCTCGAATACTTGCTGCAAATACTCCCGTCTAGGGCGCCCTCTACAGTTTCTACCCTCAACCATCCCCTCCACAATATCGTGAAGAAGACCATCGTGGCGCATGATGTGACCGATCCATCGGGCTCGCCTCTCTGAGATGATTCTTATTAGTTGCCTATCTTCCTTGATTATTCTGAGAACCTCATTGTTCGTGACGTGGTCTCTCCAGAAAATTCCGAGAATTCTTCTGTTCGACCACATCTCAAAGGCCTCTAGTCTTTTTTTATCACTTTCAGATAAGCACCATGTCTCACAGCCGAACATTAAGATGCTCCAAACAAGTGTTTTGACAAGTTGCTTGCGGAGCCCTAAAGAGATATTCTTTGACTCAATTACTAGTGTTATAATTGACAGTATAATTTGTATTCAAACCTAGCCGTAATGAAAGGGGATAAGAAAATCAAGCTTGATCGGGATGTGAACCGACGGTGTCTGAGTGAGAAACAAATGCATTAAGCACTGGACTATGCTACCCGGCTAACCCTTATGCATACCAAAATATATTTAAATATTACCTAAAAATGTATACAATTTATTAATTAAATATACATAGACTATACATAAAATTACACCTGTGTTACTGATGAATAATTTTACCTTCTTGATATTGTCTCAAGGAGACATTATTAATGTATTTTTTTAAAATTTTTGGGCATAGTTGGTTTCCAAGGTCCGCGGTTCGCATCCCGCTTCTGCCGTTATTTTTGTGCTTGGATTGACGCGTTGAAAAAAGAATTTTATGTATAGTATATGTATATTTAATTAATAATAATATTGTAATATAGTCAATGATCTATAAAAGTAGATTAGAATATTGAAATAATAAAATAATATTCTAATAAAAATTTAAAAAAAATCCAAGTATACAATTTAATACATTTAATTTATAACTTTGACTGAATAAAAAAACGTTACATTTGTATTGGAAGCTAGATGCTAATCTAGCGAGTAATGCTCTAAGCATATCAGTATAACAACTTCAAAAAAATCACTCTCGCTGTTTGCTTGTAGTATGCACGTTGAGTTTGTGTTCAAAGCAAAACTTCTAACGATTAAATAAAGTTTTATTAATGCCAGCTTGGCGAGTAAATGTCTAGACACATCACAGCATTTACGTAGAGTAATGTTCATTCACGGGATCTACTTTAGTATTCACGTCACGCTTATGCTCAGAGCACACAAACTTACGTTTTAGTATAGGAATTTTCCCGGATCGTTTAACGACTAGGGATGGGCAAAGTGAATTCGTTCAGCATATTGATTTAATATTTTTTTTTTATTAAAAATAAATGCTTTTCATCTAAGCCCCTGGGCTCTCGTCTTCCTGGAAAGCCATCTGAATATTATTACACACATAATGAACTCGAACAAAACATCGAGAGACCGAGCTGAGATTTTTTTATTTAATCACTCGCAGGAGAGCACAACTGGTCGAGACCAGTGCACTCTATGACTCAGCCAGGTAGACTGGATGTTCAGCCAACCTGGCTGAACGTCATAGAGTGCACTGGTCTTGACCGGCTGTGCATGCGATTACATAACATCGGTTTGTGTGTCCCCGATAGATATCTGAGAATAAGGAAGCATAGATTGTTCGCTCTCCCTAAGAGTAACACTAACCTGCCAGAGACTATGCCTCTTGGGAGAGGGATCAGACTGTTTAACCAAATCGCCTCGGATGTTGATATATTTCACGTAAGAGAGGCCCGCTAATTGGTTGGCCAAACATGGGACCTGAATTGCGTTCATAGTACTTTCATAAGTACCTAATTTTGTATATATTGTATTTTTTATTTGTATTTTTATTGTACTTCAGAAATGCATTGAGTTAAATAATTTGTAATGTTTCTGAAAGGCAAAATAAACAAAATTGAAATTGAAATTGAAATAACAAAATGCTACATATGGCTAAGCGCTGTATGTGGAGTGTTGATCCGCCACCGTCATAGACTATCGACATTTACGCATCATCCAATTTATTACAGGAATTCACTAAGAATGGGTGGTATCCACGGGAGGACTTTCGGCAACCAACAATTTTGATGAATAGGCTATGACTGGGATTTTACGTGAGAGGGATCAAATTCACACAAACTGGGGGTATTTATAGAGCATAGAAATCGTTTTCTTTTTAATCTCCGTTGAAGATCGAACCCACGATCTTTGTTTTGGTAAGCAAACGCTATAACCACTAAGTTAAATCCGCCGGTCTCTTAATAGACTATTGGATGGAAGGCTGACTTGCGCTCCCTCATATTATCATTACTCACCATGTCTAATCATTATTATTTCCTTATACGTTCCATTTATGGAACATATGGTCAACACAAATTGCCGCCACTTAAAAATGTCAGTAGCTACTGTTCATTTCTCGTTCTAGGACATATCTGCACATGAAATACTTTATATTTGATAGCATATATGGCTTCCAACAACTACCAGAGCAAAAGTCCGATTACTTGAAGAAGGGTGCTGTAGTAACCGAGTCATATTTTAGGTGTTTTTTTTAAGGAAACCAAAATAGGTATTAGCCCGACGCTCTCGAGGCGTGGACTATTTTGTCCTAAGGGGTGGCTCAACACAATTAAATACAATACAAATAATCAAATTATAATATAATATTAATGATGATAATATTATACAACCGTATTCAATATGTTTATATATATATATATGTACTAGTAACATTAAGGTTATCAACTGACGATACTCGGTGAAACTGCATAATTATAATATTAAATTAGATTTAATTTAAAAAATTATAAATTAAAAATATTTAGTTTTGATTCACATTTATTTTAACTGATTACATGTTTCGGCCTCCCTGCAGACCATCTTCAATAATTATTATCAGTTAAAATAAATGTGAATCATAACTAAATACTTTTTTAAATAAAACAAAATTATTTTTACGTGTATTTACTGTAAAAATTAAATAAAACAAATAATATAAACATATACAGGTGTATTATCAGAACTATAGAAATATTTTTGAACGACACTAAAAAAACGAACTACTCTACAATAGTTCACTTTGCGGAGCCGTCACATCGGAGCAGTTCACCGCGCGCTGAACACTTTACTTCAGTCTGTCGAGAACAGTCTAACAGTGAGCACGTCGTGATGTACGACGCAAATATGCAACGCTCAGATAATATTATTGTCAAAGAAACGTGTTAACAAAAATAATAATTAAAGATATATACAATATCAAACAAAATAGCTGTGAATTATAGTGTTTAAGTGAATTTTTGTTTTTTAAATTTATTTTTAATTTTGTAATTAATGATCGTGTGAAATATGAGTGAGAAAAAGTTGAATGCTCCCCGAAGCAAATTTTGTTCGATGCAAGAGGACGTTTCTGGATGCGATGGAGTGTTCAGTCCGTCCTCTGGAGGCGTAAGCAAAGACTCTGAAAAACTTATCAAATACATTAACGACAACATCATTGGAGTAAATTCCACGTTTTTGGGACCCTACGGGAAAAGAAAAGGTTTGTAATTTTTTTTATATTTTTTTGAATTTCGAAAAAAATGTTTTTGCTACAATTTTGTACGACTTAAGGCAGCAATGAGGTTCTCAGCATAATCAAGGAAGATAGGCACCTACTAAGAACAATCTCAGAGAGGCGATCGGTCATATCACGCGTCACGATGACAGTGGTACCAACAGGAAATGGGCCAACTTTCATAACAAATAAAATGCCGTATGCAAACACCGTGTATTATTATACAATCAAAACTAACATTAGTTGTGCATGTCAGGCGAGCGAACAAAAATAAGAGACAAAATATAGTTTTTCGATGATTTACGGCATCAGCCTAAAGGAGCTATGTGTAGCTGATATCAATATGTTACCTAAATATTGAAGGGGCCTTTGAGATGTGGTCTTACAAAAGAATTCTCGAAATTTCCTGGAGAGACAGACCACGTCACGAACAATGAGGTTCTCAGCATAATCAAGGAAGATAGGCACCTAGTAAGAACCATCTCAGAGAGGCGATCGGTCACATCATGCGCCACGATGGTCTTCTTCACGACATTGTGGAAGGGATAGTTGAGGGTAGAAACTGTAGAGGGCGCCCTAGACAGGAGTATTTGCAGCAAGTGTTCGAGGACATGAGTTGTACCTCTTGTGCTGAGCTGAAGAGAGTTGCAGAAGTTTGAGAAGAATGCAGATCGAGATGTATGATTTTGACGCTGCAAACCAATACACCGGATTGATACTACTACGAAGAAGAAGACAGCAATTAAAATATCACTATCATCGCCATGTCCGATTCTCTAGATGGAGCATATGACTGTCAAGAAATGCCGCCACAAAGCTCTGTCAGCTGCCATAATCTTCGTCTTATCCTATGCGAGCTCTGCCTCAGACAGCTCCGTCGAATACATTATAGGTATAGTACATTATATATGACAGCGGAAGTACCTAGGTTTGAAGAAAAGGCAGCTACAGATTATGCTCTCCTGCAGCATTCGTAGTATATGTCCCAACCAGGTCCATCTTCGTCTCTTTAGCGACCGTACTATGTAAGGCTACTTTGTCCGACCTCTTACCTCGTCATTCCTCTAAAAAGTCAAACCATCGTAACCCTCATATTCTACGCAAGCATCTGCACTCGAAATTCATTGTACGGCTGCATGCCAAGGTTCTGTAAGAACTATGGGGATGATACAGGCGTTGTATAGACGGCAATATTTTGATTGATTAAAGATGCGAGTCCCATATATTGCGCATCTATACACGCTATACTCGAACGAATTCAGAATGATCCCTGATTATTTAACTAAATAAATTATATTCTTATATATATATAAAAAGAAAGAAAGCATGAACAATCTATGTACGGTTCTTCTTCGTAGTATCAATCCGGTGGATTGGTTTTCAACATCAAAATCTTGCATCTCGATCTCCACTCTTATCGATCCTCTGCAACTCTCTTAAACTCAGCATAAGAGCTACAACTCATGTCCTCTCGAACACTTGCTGCAAATAACTCCCGGTACGGTTATCTCGGGGCATAAGTGTAAAACATTAAAAATCTAATAAATAACAATTATTTAATTTACTAAGTACACAGATATCATGTTATAATTCTTTGAGAATGATCATTATCGGCCTGTGTCAGTACATTGGTTTATGAAGTAATTGATATTACGTTAATGCGACATTAAATAATTGTCACATACATTTTAAGGTATGCAACAATTGTTACTAGACAATACAGTTATGAAATATGACGATACATGTAAACAAAATAATATTATTCATATTACATATAAATACGTTTTAAATATGTCATTCTATCACGTTTTTCATTTAAATCGGCATTAGTGTTCCTAGGTTTCAAATTAATGCAAATTCTTTAGGATACCTTCAAGGTATTTCAACGATAAACAACTTCTTCTATATAAAGGACAAATCCAACCTATCCTCGAATACGGCCAGTCACCTTTGGATTGGAGCCCCAAAATACCTTCTAAACTTAATTGACTCAGTTCAAAGAAGAGCAATTCGTTTGATAAACAATGACACTCTTACGTCTAACCTGCAATCAATGGAACACAGGCTTAAGATTGATTCACTTAGTCTTTTCTACCGTTATTACCACGGTCGCTGCTCTTCGAAACTTACAGAACTAATTCCTCCTGCACCCACCCACAACCGACAAACTCGTCTTACACTTGTCGAACATCCATACACGGTTAATGTGTCTCGTCCAAGAACTGTCAGTTTCTTCCAAAGTTCCTTCCTTAATGCCACCGGTAAGTTATGGAATGCTCTTCCAGCGTTTGTGTTTCCTCCTTCCTACAATCTCTTCAAGAAACAGATAAATATACACTTGCAATCTCCCCAACCCACACACAAACACGAACACAACACACGTTTCCATTACTTAAGACGTGATAAAGACAGTGACAACCGATGTAACTGTGTGTTGTTTATTTTATGTGATTATGAGCTCCAGGTATGGTGCGTATATGCCATCTAAAAAATATATAAATAAGGTGAAAAACGATTAAGATTATTAAGTTTATAATCTCATTGATATGGTTCGCGTAATATAAATCTTGTTCTTTGAATAATAAGAAAAATGTATCCGATAAGCAGCTCTAAGACTTTCAGACAATAGTTTCAAGGTCACTTTCAAGGCCACGTGGCTTGTATTTCGATCAACCTTGCAAATTTAATGACTAAATTGTCGTGTTCTTAAAATAATATATATTTATTTGTATTTTGATATGTGATAATGTCGTTAAAATTTAAAGAAAAGATACATTTATTTACGGAAATAAAGCTTGAAAGTACGAGACTCGTACATAGAGTTTACAATATATGAAGAGTCTTCCAATAGGGACTAAAGAGAAGCTACTGTGGACATTTAAATAATGCCTCTTGGGAGAGGGATCAGACTGTTTAACAAATCACCTTGGATGTTGATATATTTCACGTAAGGGAGGCCCAATTCAGACATGAACTCCACGAGTTTCTTTGGAGGAATAATTGCTTGGCGTCGTCTGTTTGATGAGCATTGGGACCTTCTGTTGCTTGTGTTTATTAATTTTCTTAGTACTTAATCATAAGTACCTATATTTGTATAGATTGTATTTTTTTATTTTAGGATTAATTCTTATTGTACTTCAGAAATGTTTTTTTTTAAATAAAATAAAAAATGTTATATTCTATATATAATGGCATCGATAGGCCTTTCAAACGGTGTCACGACTTATCGTCCCATGACGATTCGTTTAAAGACTCATCGGCTACGACGTGGGCGGCACTGGAGTCTGGTGCCCGGGACAACTGGTGAACTGAATGTCTCGATAACTTAACCTAACCTAAGAATTTGTCCAGTGATCGTATATATAGTCCAAAGATCCATAGTTCTCGTTAACAAAGTAACTTAGGTTAGGTTAGCGAGACATCCAGTGCAGCAGTTGTTCCGTGCACCAGACGTCCAGTGCGCCTCATATCGTTACCGATGAGTCGTTAAACGAATTGTCTGAGAAGTAAATGCGTTGGAACCCATTCAAATGAATAAAAAAATTAAATGATGTTTTAAACGCATTTAGTTCTATTTAAATTAAAAAATAGGAACTTAAAAATTAAACACCTTTATTTTTTTGATCAAACCTAACGTACCCAACCTGATCTAACCTATTCCCTAAGGTAGTAAATTGATTTGCAATTTTTTTTGAAGAAATATCTTAGTAATGGATTTTCAGGATACCTGAGCTATGTCATCGGGTAAAGCTCAGTGGTTAAAGCGTTTGCTTGTCGTGGGTTTGATCTCCGATCAATTTCCGAGCTCTTAAATACCTCAGTTGGTGTGAATTTGAATACGAATGACAATAATCAATGAATAGAACTATAAGTAATTCAGATACTCTTGTATAAGGTGCCCTCTGTAATTTATTATAATAATTGTTATTTTTATGGATGCTGGTGATTAACCGACCCACCAAATGTATAGGAATAACTGGACACCTGCATTTTTCATACATTATTCAAAGTACAATCTCTAGAACATTATTTTTCTTATTTATTATTATTTATTCATTGCACTTGATTATAGGGTTAACGTTTTAAATTATACCTAAAACCCTTTTTTATAAATCGAGGCTTTGATTTTAAATTGTTTGAACAACCTCTATTTAAATTATTATGGCCTGTATTTCTTTGTTCAGTAACTAATTCAAGATTTTGACAGTAAGTTTATTAAATTGGCAGTTTTTGCCGGCGGCCATAGCTCAACGGTCAAAGCGTTTGCTTTGCAAGCCAAAGGTCGTGGGTTCAATCCCCGACGGAGATTAAAAAAAAAAGTATTTTTAATCGATTTTTGAGCTCTAAAATACCGCGGTTGGTGTGAATTTGATCCATCACCCGTAAAATGTCAGTCATAGCCTATCAATTAAAATTGGTGGTAGACGAAAGTCGTCCCGTGAAGACCGTCCATTCTTAGTAAATTCCTGTAATAATAAAAGATGATCGTGAATCTCGGGCTGTAGTCTATGAAGTTGGCGGATCAACACTCCGCATGCGGCGTTTAGCCATATGCACCATGGCAAGCGTCATAGAATTCCACAGATGAGACTTCAGAATTACTATCACCATCTGTCGGTATTCTCCTGTATGTGTTTACATAAAAAAATAAAACTAATAATCGGCAGTATGAATGTGGTTAATTATAAAAATTAAAATGACAACTTTTGATGTTAACATCCTCTTCTCTGTCAAAAGGTTGTTATTCCGTCGCGTGAAGGCAGCCCCTTTGGGGCTCCAATCCAAAGGTGACTGCCGTATTCAAGGATTGGTCCGATTTGTCTATATGATTTATATAAAAGAAGAATTTGTATACCTTGGAAGTACAATCACCTGGGATGGCAGAACAAAAAGAGAAGTCAACAGTCGAATACATCAAGCAAGGCTAGCTTTCAATAAAAAAGCAAAAATTCTCGAGTCCAAGAATATTACTTTAGGGCTCCGCAAGCAACTTGCCAAAACACTTGTTTGGAGCATCTTGATGTACGGCTGTGAGACATGGTGCTTATTTGAAAGTGATAAAAAAATACTAGAGGCCTTTGAGATGTGGTCGTACAGAAGAATTCTCGGAATTTTCCTGGAGAGACCACGTCACGAACAATGAGGTTCTCAGGATAATCTAGGAAGATAGGCAATAAAAACCATCTCAGAGAGGCGAGCCCGATGGATTGGTCACATCATGCGCCACGATGGTCTTCTTCACGATATTGTGGAGGGGATGGTTGAGGGTATAAACTGTAGAGGGCGCCCTAGACGGGAGTGTTTGCAGCAAGTATTCGAGGACATGAACTGTAGCGCTTATGCTGAGCTGAAAAGGGTTGCGGAGAACCGAGAGGAATGGAGATCGAGATGCAAGATTCTGTTGCTGCAAACCAATCCACTGGATTGATACTAAGAAGAAGACCGACGTGATCTACATAATACGCCTAGTTTTTTGGAAGCGAGACCGGCTTTATCTTTAATTTGACTTGCAAAGCAAACGCTTTGACCATTGAGCTACACCCGCCGTAATGTTGATGGTTTCTGGTGTCCATATGCCCCAAACTATAAGTAAATAGAGTATATAAAGATAGAAAGAGAAGATTTACTCCTACAATTTCACTGAATTAAAATTATACAGTCTGAATTATATTTTTTTTGTTAATAAGAGTACATTCTTATCGTAATTGTTTATTTATTACTTAATTATTTCGCGCTTTTAATAAGATTATTTTGGCTGCCGTGAGAGCGATAAAAAATAGCGTACCTACCTAACCGTTTGAATATTTTAGAAAAGAGTCTTTCGCATTTTTTGCGACTGGCAACTTGTTTTGATATGATGATATCATCGCTCGCCTAGAAACGTGTAGAGATAATTTCTTCTACATCTGTGAGTCTAGTGACCACACGTTGCCACTTAATGTATTTATTATTATATATGTAGATATATACGTCCAGCGACAATCTATCTTCTTCGTAGTAGTAGTATCTATATCAATCCAGTTGATTGGTTTGCAGCAACAAAATCTAGTGAGGAATGACGAGGTGAGAAATCTTACAAAGTAGCCTTACATACAGCGGTCGCTCAAGAGACGAAGATATGCCTGGTTGGGACATATAAGGGGTCCGACAAATAACTTTTTTTTTTTAAAACAGGGCGCAAAACATCGAGTGTAGCTTCGGCTGTGTGGCACATAGCGCCGTCTTGTTGAAACAAAATGTTGTCGATATCCTCCTCTTTAATTTTTGTGAACAAAAATTCGGTCAACATGGCCGCGCCGCATGGAAGCGCCATTGATGGCGCTTCACGCACACTTTCTGCCACAGCAGCAATATTCTCGGGTGTACGCACTGTTTTTGGCTTTTCACGCTTTGGTTTATCGATGAGAATGCCAGTTTCTTTCACTTTTTTCACAAGATAACGAACATACGGAGCTGACGGTGATTCTCTTCTTCCAAAATCCATACGAAATTTTCGCACACATTCTGCAACATTACCATGATTTTCAAAGTAATGTCGCAATATTTCCCAGCGTTGTTCAAACGTATACACAACCATATTCGTTCAGCGGAAGGATAAAACTAATTATCTGTCAAATCGGACATGAGCTAAGTGTTACCATTCACGAAATAAGCACTAGTTGAAAAAAAAAACGTTAGATGGCTGACCCTATATAACAACAGCTGCCTATTCGTCAAGCCGTCCTGGAAGACGTCGGGAATTATACATATAATGTACTTAACGGAACTGCGAGAGGCAGAGCTCATATAGGAGAAGGCGAAGACTATAGCAGCTGACAAGAGCTTTGTGGCAGCAGTTCGTGACAACTATTTGCTCTAATTAGAGGACCGGACATGGCGATGATAGTAACGTTTTAATTGCTGCCTTCTTCTTCGTAGTAGTATCAATCCGGTGGATTGGGTTGCAGCAACAAAATCTTGCATCTCGATCTCCATTCTTCTCGATCCTCTGCAATCCTCTTTAGCTCAGCATAAGAGCTGCAACTCATGTCCTCGAACACTTGCTGCAAATAAAAATCAAAAACTACCGACAGATGGTGATAGTAATTCTGAAGTCTCATCTGTGGAGTTCTATGACGCTTACCATGCTGCATATGGCTAAGCGCTGCATGTGGAGTTTTGATCCGCCAACGTCATAGACTACAGCCCGAGATTCACGCATCATCCTTTATTATTACAGGAATTTACTATGAATGGGTGGTCTTCACGGGACGACTTTCGTCTACCACCAATTTTAATTAATAGGCCATGAATGATATTTTAAAGGTGATGGATCAAATTCACACTAACCGTGGGGGTATTGTTGTGGTCAAAATTCGATTAAAAATCTTTTTTTTTAAATCTCCGTCGGGGATCGAACCCACGACCTTTGGCTTGTAAAGAAAATGCTTTGACCATTGAGCTATACCCGCCAGCTATACCATAAGTATGTTGATTTATTTAATTCATGTAAAATATTTTTACTTGTTGGTTACCCAAGTCTATCATTACGCTAACGAAGGCCTTTTTATTTGACAAGTAGAGATTGTCCGTTGCTCTTTTTTCCATACGATATTTTATATTGCCACACCGATAAAAAAACACAACAAAACTAGTTTTGTTGCCACGTGACTGCCATATGTTACAAACTAAAGAATAACCTTTTAACTGCGGAACGATTATACCAAACACTCATGCCAACATTAAATTATTCTCTAAATATGAAATTTATCCTAAGTTCAAAGAAGAGCAATCGTTTGATAAACAATAACACTCTTACGTGTTACCTTTAATATAATAACCTTTGTATAAAGCCGGTCTCGCTTCCAAAAAACTAGGCGTATTATATAGATCACTGAGGCATTTCAATGATAAACTAAACAATCTTCTCCTATATAAAGGACAAATCCGACCTATCCTTGAATACGGCAGTCACCTTCGGGAATGGAGCCCCAAAATACCTTCTAAACTTAATTGACTCAGTTCAAAGAAGAGCAATTTATTTGATAAACAATGACACTCTTACGTCTTGACCTGCAATCAATGGAACACAGGCGTAAGATTGGTTCACTTAGTCTTTTCTACCGTTATTATCACGGTCGCTGCTCTTCGGAACTTTAATAACTAATTCATCCAGCATTCACCCACAATCGACAAACTCGTCTTGCACTTGCGGAACATGCATACACTGTTAATGTGTGTCGACCAAGAACTGGCAGTTTCCAAAGTTTCTTGCTAAATGCCACCGGTAAGCTTTAGTATGTTATCCAGCGTCTGTGTTTCCTCCTTCGTACAATCTGGATCTATTCAAGAAACATTCTATTAAATATACACTAACAATCCCCAAAATCTACACACAATCACGAACACAACACACGTTTCCCGAATGCAGCGTCCAGCCTCCTTGGCTGAGTGTCGTCGAGTGCACTGGTCTCGACCGGTTATGATCTCCTGCATGTGATTACGTAAAAAAATGTTACACTTACTTTAATTTGTGTAATTGTTTTTTTTATACATTCAAAAACCAATAAGCTGAAACGTGCCAAATCCCGCCGAGTATGGCTTAGTGGTCAAACATTTGCTTACTATAGCAAAGGTCGTGGGCTCGATTGAATACTCTTGGAGCGACGTGTGTTGTCACATGGAATTAGGTAGGATTTTTTATGCATTTTGCTAGGGAAGATACAAATAGATACAAACTAGTAGTTAATATTTGATAAAAACCATTTTTGTTGTACTCGTATGTGATTAGAACCATACAAACCATAAATATATATTTGTATTTTTTTGTATTGATATTTTTAAATGAATTAATGAATACTGTTATACTTTTAAGTACACCTAATAAAGGGTCCGCCAAATAACTTTTTTTTTTTGAAAATGGGGCGTAAAACATCGAGTGTAGGCAGTGTGGCACGTAGCGCCGTCCTGTTGAAACCAAATGTTGCCAATATCCTCCTATTCAATTTTTGTGAACAAAAATGGCCCGATAACGATCGCCATTGACTGTAACGGCCACTCCTTGCTCATTTTCGCAGAAAAATGGCCTGATTTTCAAAGTAATGTCGCAATATTTCCCAGCGTTGTTCAAGCGTATGTATGCACAACCATATTCGTTCAGCGGAAGGATAAAACTAATCATCTGCCAAACCAGACATGAGCTAAGTGTTACCATTCACGAAATAAGCACTAGTTGAAAAAAAACGTTAGATGGCGGACCCCATATGTATTTTTTTAAACATTATTGAAGGTTAGTGTATGCAGCACATATTATGGGCATAATATGACCATATTTGTGAAAATTACACATAAAAACAATGGAATTAAAATACAGTAAACGTATTAACAATAAGTAATGAGGCATAAATTTAAATGAATGCCATGTCATCGGAAATTGATGAATCGTGCATAAAAATGTCGTTTAAAAAATTCCATTCGAGGAATTAAATCAGGCCCCATGACAGTTGACGCGATTGAGCTTACCTATATTGTTCTTAGTAGTATCAATCCGGTGGATTGGTTTGCAGCAACAGAATCTTGCATCTCCTCTCGGTCCTCCGCAACCCTCTTCAGCTCAGCATAAGAGCTACAACTCATGTTCTCGAACACTTGCTGCAAATACTCCCGTCTTGAGCGCCCTCTCAGTTTCTACCCTCAACCATCCCCTCTACAATGTCGTGAAGAAGACCATCGTGGAGCATGATGTGACCGATCCATCGGGCTCGCCTCTCTGAGATGGTTCTCATTAGGTGCCTACCTTCCTTGATTATTCTGAGAGCCTCATTGTTCGTGACCTATCAAGTCCGGATTATATTTTTGACGTGTTAGGTTTCAGATCGGAATTGACGATCATCATCTTCAGTCTGTGTACGTCCATTGTTGAACGTAGGTCTCCCGCATGAGTCTCCATCCTTTTCGATCTTCCTTCTTCCGTATCCAGGCTTTTCCTGCTATACTTCTGATGTCGTCAATCTTTTTTGCAAGAGGCCTGGCAACACTATGTTTGACAGTTATCTAGCGCTAATCTAACACTTTTCTATATATCGGGCGTTTGCTTTGCAAGCCTAAGGTCATGGGTTCGATACCCGACGGAGATTAAAAAAAAGTATTTTAATCGTTTTCTGAGCTCTAAAATACCCTCGGATGATGTGAATTTGATCCTTCGCCCATAAAATGCCAGTCATAGCTTATTAATTTCAATTGGTCTTAGACGAATGTCGTCCCGTGAAGACCACCCATTCATAGTAAATTCCTGTAATAATAAGGATGATGCGTGAATCTCAGGCTGTAGTCTATGACGTTGGCGGATCAATACTCCACATGCAGCGCTCAGCTAATTGTGCGTTATAGAATCCACAAATGAGACTCCAGAATTACTATCACCATCTGTCGGTATTTTCCTGTATGTGCTTACATAAAAAAAAACTTCTCAACGACCATCGTCTCTTCGACAGTTGTCTCATTATCACTTAAGTGTGCCTATTTTTCGGTAACATTCAGTACTCAAGTTCTTCTTTGAATTTCCTCGTTTCAGATTATATTTTTAAGAGACCAATGCAGCCGTATGATTGGAGTATGATGGTTCGACTTCGTGAGGAAGCAAAATAAGTAGCTTTCCATACTACAGTCTGTCAATAAACGAAGATGGACCTAGCTGAAACATCGTAAATCGGATGCCGCAAGAGAGCATAAAGCTATAGATACATTTTCTGCAAGCCTTCGAACTCTTGCCATCCCGGAAGGCCGTCGGAAACTATAAGCAGAATCTACGAATGTATAACTGACACGAAAGCGCTAAATCGTGACGGCCGTATGCTCAAGTTAGAGGAGCGTACATGGAAATTATTAAAACAAACAAAAATATTTTTTTTGACGCGTAGTAACGCGTGCCGTAGCATGTAAATGTTTCAGTATCGTTAAGTCTACCTGCTTGATCTAATCACTAGGTGTGTTATTTCAGTCGCGACATCTATTTTCTTATTTCTTTCTAGTGGTCTATTTCTAGATTGTCCCATTTCTTTCGGCCAAAATATAAAGACGGTCAGTTATTTTTTTTTAAATAATACTCACCGTCTTTTAGTGTCAAGGTTAGGTTAGGGCTGCCAGAACAGCTGTTCAATATAATAAATACATCAATGGTACATGGAATTAAATTGAACCTTTTGGATTCCATGACCCTGAATAGATCTATGCAACGCCTCGTGGATTATCGAAGATTTGAACCCCTAAATGGTGTCCAATTTTAACCATTTTTTTCAAGCTATAACATTGACTGAAAATGTACAGTTTTATAACACACCGGTGAGCTCACGGCACTGGCGGGCTTTCCGCAGCGGACCCATATTTGGGCTCCTGGCGCCCATATTGTTAAATGTATAAACATGCAAACTGTATACGGAATGTACTCGGCTGAAATACGGGAGGCAGAGCTGACATGGGATGAGGCGAAGACCGAGGCGGCTGACTGAACTTTATTGCGGCGACTTGTGATGCCCATATGCTGCAGTTGAGGTAGCGCATTTGGACAAATAAAATGAAAATTAAAAATGCGTAGAAAACCATTGAGATATATAAATTTTATTGAGTTGGTTGAGTTGTGCCGCTCCTTAGGACCAAATGGTCCAGGACTCGAGAGCGTCGGAGTCATCCAATCTGCTTAACCCTTTCATTACGGCTCGGTTTGAATACAAATTATACTGTAAATTTTAAAACTAGTATTCGAAGCATAAATGTACTTATCTGGTCTATTTTCATATATCACATTGGTTCTTGTATCCTTTAGCTATCAGATGATGCCAAAAAAACTATTCTAAGAAAGTAACAAAACGATATATCACGTCAACCAATGTCAACGGTCGGGGAATCTTATGCCGACAACCGATGCGGAAGGGTTAAGAAATCACCCAAAAATATGTCTAGGATACTAGAGATGACGTCTATTCATATCTCCGGGCTCCTGCCTCTGAAGGTAGTCGGGATCCTTATATGTTCCCTGGTGAGCTTTCGGAAGCAGTGTTGTCATGGGAAGAGGAATAGAGAATGGCAACTGGCAGAATGAGTGGCGATGATTTGTGGTGATTACATGTTCTGGACAAAAAAAACATAATTTATTATAAGAATTTAAAATTGGTTTTTATTATATACTTCTATTATTTAGAACCATTAGTTTGACATCTAACCTTATATTTTTATCATATCCGCTCCATATTTGAAGCATATGGACACCACAAATGACTGGACCATGCCGCCCGGTAACCTAACCTAGACTAATAATATTTTATTATGAGCTTTATAAAATTTATTCAAATCGTCGAATCAAGCCTAAGCCCATACCGCCTAAGATGGTATTGACATGTGTGACACGGAGAGATGAGGACCACATGGTTGAAGAGAGTCCTCAACATACCCACGCTGAGAAGAAGAAATGTAAGACCACAGGCAACCTGCACTGCAACTGTAAACAAGGATTTGAAAACTCTGGGTTTGACCGAGAACGCAACGCAGGACAGACAGACATGACGAATGTTCACAAGGAGAGCCGACCGCAGATGATGGGAAATGGCGAGGCTACAGAAGAAGATTCAAAGCGTCGAAATCGAATTTTTCGCAAAAATTATTTTTTTCTGTTAAAATTAATATGTCCGAAAATTGAATTGAATTCTGAACATTCAACTTGTTCCATTATAAATTCACATGATTATTGCACGTTATGCTATCTTTGAATGTAACACTGGTTGACCTTAATATTACAATAAGTAATAATGTAGGTATATCGGCGATTATTGAATTGTTTAGTAATATTTTACTTTATTATGCCGATTGGGTAAATATCAACTATGTCGGCTGTGTAAATATGTATACATGAATCGTTTATGTTAATTTTTGATGAATCATACATATGTTAGAAACGAATTAAAATATTATTAGTTTGTAACAAGAGCAAGGGTTATGACCTAGAGATGAGGCGATTGCTCACTGCGAGAGAGAGGTCGTGGGTTCGAACCCCGATGAAGTTTAAATAAAAAAACATTTTTAATTTATAGCGATTCTAAAGCTTTATACGAGTATGCAGGTGGCTCTAAATTAATCACCCTATCGGAAGGTGTTATAATTATTTGCAAATGGCGTTGTAAGTTAATCATATTTGATTTTATATTTTATTTATTTCTTTCAGAAACAATACAAATACAAATATATTTAATACGTTCCTGAAATACGATATAATACAAGAAAAACAATTAGGCAATTACTATTATTAACAATAATTATTAAAAGTCCCGGAGCTCGCTAAACAGAAGACTCCACGAAATTACTTTGATAAATAAATTCGTGGAGCTCATGTCGAAAGTGGGCTTCTCTCAAGTGGAATATATCAATATTCGAGGCGATATGGTTGAACAGTCTGATCACTCTTCCAAGAGGCATAGTCTCTGGCAGGTTATTATTACCTCTAGGAAGAACAAACAATCTGTGCCTCCTTATCCTTAAATAATTGTCAGGGACAAACAAACCGATTTCTAACAAAATATCAGGATTTCCAGTACTGCCCAGCGCCGAAATTCACCCTCTAGCAATTTAGAGAACTAATGGCACACCAATGACAGACAGCCATGTACATAACTAATGTCACACCCGTGACTGAACTTGTCAAAAAAAAACAGTATTGCGACACATACATGTCCGACGAGCGAACAAAAAGAGACGAAAGATCGCATATCGAGGTTTTCGGCACCAGCCTGCAAGGGATATCAAGCTGATCTTCTTCTTCGTGTCAGCGACGTCAAATTATTTTTTCCCAATATCTGGCAACATCGATAGCTCGTGTGTTGCCCAGCATTAGGTCCTGAGATGTGCAACTTGTTGGGCACATGGAGCAGCATCGTAGGTGTGAGGCAGTCTGCAGGTCTCCACAGTCGCACAATAGTGTCTCTCCCTGCCGAAGCATTCCCCACCGCTCGAGGTTGTCCTTTGTTCTACCAACTCCGGTTCTTAATCTGTTTAGGGATTTCCAGGTCGGCCAGTCAAGGCTCTTGCCAGTTGGGAGGCCTTCCTTTGGAGTAATGAAATCCTCTGGTGCGATTTGTTGCCAGAGTTGGAGTCTCTCATTTTCAGGGCCGGATGTGAGAGGTTGTGTGGATTTCAGAAAGCTGCTTCGAGACTTCAATCTTGGTGTTGGGGGTATCTGATTATACAAGCAGTGGGACGGTTGGTTGATTGCCTTACGCATTTCTTCGGCGCATATGACTTTGCGTCTTATGTTCGGTGGTGCGATACCAGCCAAGGGGTATAGTTTAGAAATGGGTGTTGGTTTGAGGCAGCCTGTGACGACTCTGCATGCATCATTCAGGGCAGTATCCACTTGATTACAGTGGGCTGATCGACCCCACACTGGTGCCGCATATTCTCCGGCTGAGAAACAAAGTGCTAAAGCTGAGGTACGAAGAAGGGGTGGTTGGGCTCCCCAGTGAGTGTTGGTCAATTTGCGGATGAGGTTGTTCCTTGTTGCAACTTTCTGTTTGGTGTTGCTGCAATGACGCCTGAAGGTGAGGGTGCGATCTAGAGTGACTCCGAGGTATTTTGGATGGTCGCTATGTTCCAGTACTCTACCTTGCCACGTGACACGAAGCTTTCTGTTAGCTTCCCTGTTTCTAAGGTGGAAACAGCAGACTTGTGTCTTTGATGGGTTAGGTTTGAGATGGTTGGTTTCGTAGTAATGGGACATCTCGTTGAGTCCCTGGCTTAGGATGTCCTCAACTTCTTCAAACGTTACTGCTTGTGCTGCCAAACCTAAGTCATCCGCATATATGAAAGATTTTGTGTCTTTAGGGGTGGGTTGGTCGTTTGTATATATATTAAATAGTATAGGGGCAAGTACACTGCCTTGTGGTAAGCCGTTCTTTTGGTTACGCCATCGGCTGGTTTTCCCCTGAAAATCCACAGCGAATCTCCTGTTATGCAGCATAGCCGCGATCATCTGCACTAGCGAGAAGTCACCTGTCATTCTGTACAATTTACTGAGGAGTGTGCTGTGCGACACTGTATCGTATGCAGCGGTTAGGTCGACGAATACCACTCCGGTCACTTTCCTTAGTTCGAACCCGTTTTCGATATGTTGGGTCAGGTTTAGTACTTGCCCAGTGCATGACTTTCCGGGTCGGAAGCCCGCCTGCTGGGGTATCATTTTAGGTTCGATAAAGGGGTGAGTCGGTTGATTAGTATCCGTTCGAAGATTTTAAATATATGGCATAGTAAAGATATTGGGCGGTAGCTTTTAGCATCATCAGGGTTTTTCCCTGGCTTTAAAATGGCTATGACCTTGGACTTTCTCCATATTTTTGGGATTTGACTGCCGATCATGCAGGCATCAAACATTTCAAGGAGCCATTGTTTAGCCTGGGGGCCAAAGTGTTTTATCTGTTCTACGCATATATCATCCAATCCAGCCGCTTTTTGTCTTTAGCGGCTTTGATACCTCAGCCATTGAGAAGGGTTTTGACAGATCGCTGTGTTCAATTAGAGGTCTCTGTCCAATTTTTGCTTTTTTCGTTTTATTGTTCAGCTTCCCGTTGAGGAGGAGCTGATGAGCAATTTCATTGGCAGTTGTGGCCGCGTGCTTAACAGGAGCTGTTGGATCGTTATCCATTTTTCGCAGGAGTCTCCAGGCCTTGTGGCTATTTGTGGTAAGGTCAAGGCTTTCCACCATCGAGATCCTTGTTCCACACTCTGCTCCACTGCAGCTGACACCTTTTGCTGATAATAATCAAGCTGATATTAATTGTATATCATGCTATATTCTAAAACTGTTCTACAACCTTAAGTAAAATAAATACATAAATAACTACATAATGTTATTTATTACTCATTTTAATAATTGATTCACAATGGCTTTGTTTCACTTTGTTATTCACGAGACGATAATTGCAAAGAATAAGATATCAATTGAATTATTTATATAAATATAGTACATAAATATAGTACATAAATATAGTACATGAATAAATAAATAGTATTACCGCAAAGTATGATTATTACAGTTATTATAAATACACCATATAACTATTACTACATATAAAGGGTCCGCCATCTAACGTTTTTTTTTCAACTAGTGCTTATTTCTTGAATAGTTACACTTAGCTCATATCTGATTTGACAGATAATTAGTTTTATCCTTCCGCTGAACGAATATGGTTGCGTATACGCTTGAACAACGCTGGAAAATATTGCGACATTACTTTGAAATCATGCTATTGTCCGCCATCTAACGTTTTTTTTTCAACTAGTGCTTATATCGTGAATGGTAACACTTAGCTCATGTTTGATTTGACAAATAATTAGTTTTATCCTTCCGCTGAACGAATATGGTTGTGTATACGCTTAAACAACGCTGGAAAATATTGCGACATTACTTTGAAAATCAGGCCATTTTTCTTCGAAAATGAGCAAGGAGTGGCCGTTACAGTCAATGGCGATCGTTATCGGGCCATTTTTGTTCACAAAAATTGAAGAGGAAGATATTGGCAACATTTGGTTTCAACAGGACGGCGCTACGTGCCACACAGCCGAAGCTACACTCGATGTTTTGCGCCCCATTTTCAAAAAAAAAAAAGTTATTTGGCGGACCCTTTATAATATATGAAATTATTTACCATTTGAAGAGGAGGATGTTAGTACAGACGAGAAAATAATGCTGAAATGTTCCCAGGGACGTCTTTTCGGGCTGTACGTATGTAACAGCAACATTCATGCTATTAGTAGTCTATTCATAATTATATATAGTCTATTATGTATTAAATATAATTAACGTGCATTGTCTACCCACCTTCCTCACCTGTGGCATTCAAAGTACTGAGTAGGCGCAATTAGCTATTTGTTACTTACAAGCACATATATCGCGTCTCTGTTGTAACATTATTAATTAAAGGTAGTGGTTATTGATTACGTGAGTGAAGATTAGAAACTAAATTTCAAATTCAAATAAATAAAAATAAAGTTTAAAAAATCCACCCACCATATCCAGACTTACTCCCGGTATTCTTCGGATGTCGTCATTTCACCAACTCTCTGTTTACCAGTTTTTAGACACCACTCTATCACTTTTCTTCACATCGACCATCATCTCTTCGACAGATATATTTTGCTCATTTCCACTTGAGTGTGCCTATTCATTCATTAGCCTCCACTGCTCGAGTTCTTTATAGAAGGATGCATTGCTTAACGTGCTCGCATCGGTACCCGATATATGCCGTCTAAGATTCCCCTACCGTTGACATCGGTAGCCGTTTTATATCGTTTTGCTACATTCTGAGAATAGTTTTTTTATGCATCATCTCATAGCTAAAGGATACAAGAACCAATGAGATATATGAAAAAAGACCAGATAAGTACATTTATGCTTCAAATACTAGTTTTATAATTGACAGTATAATTTGTTTCCCACCGAGCCGTAATGAAAGGGTTAAACGCCTTATATTGAAGGATTGGTCACATCATGCGCCACGATGGTCTTCTTCACGATATTGTGGAGGGGATGGTTGAGGGTAGAAACTGTAGAGGGCGGCCTAGACGGGAGTATTTGCAGCAAGTATTCGAGGACATGAATTGTAGTGTTTATGCTGAGCTGAAAAGCGCTGCGGAGGACCGAGAGGAATGGAGATCGAGATGCAAGATTCTGTTGCTGCAAACCAATCCACCGGATTGATACTACGAAGAAGATTGAAGACGATTTTTTATTTAAAAATGTACTGAAATTTTCCGAATGCTGTCCATCCCAGTTGTATACTCTTATCCCCCTGTCAATTTCTTTTGAAAAGTTATGTCGTCTTATTTGGATTACTTGTCTCTGATAAGTATATTAATTTTTTAGACATGTTTACTTAAATTATATGTATTATTTATCAGTTTTCGTTTAACAATATTATACGTAGAGTAATACCCCGCTTAACGCGGGAGATACGTTCCATCAAAGTGTAGCGTAATGCGAAACAGACATAAGCGAGTTTCTCTTAACATGTAAATAATAAGGGTTAGGGGAAGATGGATAGAAAATTGGTAAAATATTAAATTTAATCATTTTGTTTTTTTATTTAAAAAACAAACATTTATTTCTTAAAACATTTTTGTGTTTCCAATTTTCTGCCTTTTTGTCAAGACGCCATCTAATGTGGTTTGCGTTTTTCTTTTGCGTTCTGTTTGAAGTCGTTGATAAGTGGATAAAGCATCTATAACACCCCGTCTTGCTTTTGAACTCCTGTCAAAATTTGGATCATTTTCAACAGATTGGTCCATAATTTTAGTTATAGTGGTCAAACTCCTTTTTACAAACGCCATCGAAAGTTCATTTTGCTCTTCTTCGAAATCACTAATATCAATATTTTTGTTTTCTTCTTGCTCAGTTAATTCCTTGAGCTCATCATTAGAAAGACTAGCTGCTGTTTCTTGAACTATTTCTTCGACGTCTTCCACATTTACCTCATCTAAACAGGTTTGTTTCGCTAATTCTACTATTTCTTCCACTATTTCATCCACATGGACAGAGTGTCCATTAATTAAATTAATTCCTTGAGCTCATCATTAGAAAGACTAGCTGCTGTTTCTTGATCTATTTCTTCGACGTCTTCCACATTTACCTCATCTAAACCGGTTTGTTTCGCTAATTCTACTATTTCTTCCACTATTTCATCCACATGGACAGAGTGTCCAATGTCTTCGCTCTTGCTTAAAATCTGGCGTTGCGCATAATTTCGGGGGAATCCCCGGTTTGAAATGAAAGACCGCTAAACTAAAACAGCGCTAAACGAAACGGCAATAAGCGGGGTCTTACTGTATGCGATTAAGCAGAGTATGATACAATCTCGTCTATCGATAAAGTTCTTAAATATGTTTATGCTTTATTTTTGACTGTTTTGACACATATTCATGTTCTGTTTTTGCGAAAATCTTTGCCATTAAACCTCTTATCAACTTGATCATTAATGTTAAACTGATAACAGCTGATAAACGCGTATTTTTGCTTTGTTCCGACTGTTACATTGACTTTAAAGATTAAAAATAGCTCACTCTGTTGTAATCGAAAAGTTAACAATATTTCATGTTTAATCTAATATTTTTCCACGGCCAACTTAAGCCGTATAATCATTACATATTTTGACAGCTGATATACCAGAATGTGAATCTTGGCATCTCACCAAAAGCCAATGCAGCCGTTTAATGGGTTTCGAAAAGAGATGGGAGTACGATGGATATTTCATTTGTATATCAGTGTTGTTCTATATATTTTTTATTATTAACATATAAAACAGCCATCGGGTATAGCTTAGTGGTTTAAAGCGTTCGTTTGGCAAGCCGAAGATCACGGGTTCAATCCCCGACGGAGTTTAAAAAAATAAGGATTTTAAAACGATTTCTGAGCTGCAAAATACCTTCATCGTAGTATCAATCCGGTGGATAGGTTTGCAGCAACAAAATCTTGCATCTTGATCTCCACTCATCTCGATCCTCTGCAATCCTCTTCAGCTCAGCAACTCATGTCCTCGAACACTTAAAAATAATCCTGTCTAGGGCTAAAATACAGGTTGGTGTTTATTTGATCCCTCACCAGTAAAATGCCAGTCATAGCCTATTAATCAAAATTGGTGGTAGACGAAAGTCGTCTTGTAAAGACCACCCATTCATAGTGAATTACTATAATAATAAGGATGATGCGTGAATGTCGCGCTGTAGTCTATGACGTTGACCGATCAACTCTCCACTGACGTTGACGTCATAGAATTCCACAGATCAGACTTCAGAATCACTATCACCATCTGTCGGTATTCTCTAGTATGTGCTTACATTAAAAAAACAATATACCTGTAAATTTCAATATTTTTTGTGTGGTCTGATCGTATTATAACGATTACTAATTATTGTATTAGTAAGAAAGTAACATATGGTAATGGCGTGCAAAATTCCACGTGCCCGGTCACGCCAAATCGACAGCTGTTGGCTACATGAAAAAAAAAACATTCGGCATTTCTATTTTTAGGAAAAACAAACTACCTTGCGTGCGTGTATTTGTAGCAACTGACAACAATTCTAAGGTCTTTCGAATTGACCTGGAAGCAACTTATTGGTTTCCATCACGTGACATTGAATTAAGTGGGACAAGTCTACCACGTGGATAATACGCATGCCGATAAACGTACAGTGAAACAACTTTTATTTTACGATTATCAAGAGAGAAAATAACAATAAATTCGGGATAAGTCTAATATATAATCAACAGCGCCCTAGTATTTGCAGCAAATGTTCGAGGACATGAGTTGTAGCTCTTGTACTGAGCCAAAGAAGATTGCAGAGTTTTAAGAAGAGTGGAGATCAAGATTCAAATTTTGTTGCTGCAACCAATCCACCGGATTGATACTAAGAAGAAAATATAATAAACTCAAATACGTAATAATATAAAGCCTGTATTTCTTTGTTCATTAAAATTAATCGGCAGTATCCATTGTTTCAGTGTGAATGTGGTCAGTTATAAAATAAAAATGTCAGTGATATATTAAATATTGGTAAAAATCAATGTAAAATTAATAAATAATTAACTTATGAAATGGAAACCTAACCTAACCTACTATTAATTACTTTTCACTATGTTTTCATAATTATTATTGTAATCTGGATCAAGGCAAATCTAAAAATTTATAGAACATGAATATCGATCCAGCCGTTCTTGAGTTACAAATAGTGTAACTAACATGACTTTCTTTTATGTATTTAGATATATAAATATATTTGTGCGTTTTTAAAATACGTCATAGAATTAAAATATGACATACCAGAAACTGCTCTGGAGGTATGACTTTATTATTTTTAAATACATTTTTTTAAAAACTAAATCGCTTCACACTCCACAATATTCACCAAAGAGATTTGCCAATGTCACGGAGATTGGACTCAAATAATAAAAAATATATATCGAAATATATTTAAAGGTAAATAATGTATATTAACGTCACCTCTAAACAACAGAAATACATAAAAAACACAGTAAAATGTGTTATTTATATGTCATTTACTGAGCATGATCATATAATTCACACCCACATTGTGTCGCATCGTAAGAACGGATATTTTTCTATTTCGAAGTTTAGTGACCTTCGTTCGAAAAATGTATTATGTGGATAATTATTCAAGAACTGGCTATTGCTTACACTCTATAAAACATGAGTTCTAAACCTTTGAGGAAGATATAAATTCATACTAAAATCACGTAAAAATTGATGTAAGCAACTATTTTTTTTGACAGTCTTCTTCGTAGTATAAATCCGGTGGATTGGTTTGCAGCAACAAAATCTTGCATCTCGATCTCTAATCATCTCGATCCTCTGCAATCCTCTTCAGCTCAGTATAAGAGCTACAACTCATGTCCTCTAACACTTGCTACACATACGCCTGTCTAGGGCGCCCTCTACAGTTTCAACCCTCATTCATTCCTTCCACAATGTCGTGAAGAAGTCCATCGGGCTCGCCTCTCTGAGATTGTTCTTACTAGGTACCTAAGATGATGCATAAAAAACTATTATATTCAACAAACGTTCATTATGTAACTCCACACATATAGTGGCATTGACACATGTGGCTTACAGAAAAATCGCTCCTGTGACGAAACCTAACGATATTTATTTACATGCTTTACAGATACATGTAAAGAATACATGTAGGTTGATAAAGGGAATGCCTGCAGTTCCAAGTTCCTACCGTAGATGTCACAATGAGTACTGAAAGTAGCAAAACGATATATCACGGCTCTTGATGTCAACGGTAGGCGAATCTTGGACGGCATTTGCCGACAACCGATGCGAAAGGGTTAAGTACAATAAAATAAATTAATTATTCAGCATATGTTTACATAACAGATGGACGCTAGAGTACTTACATACAAGTGTATGTACAACATTTAACGCCCACACATGGCAAAGCTTTTTTGTCATGACGTGTTTGTTTTTGACGTGATCATAATGCAAAACAGTTTTCTGTCTAACAATCGCCACAGTATATAAGTAAATTTTGCCATTCGCGAAACATCGCATTTTTTATACCTAACAACGATTTTAAGGTTTAGTTACCCTAAGATATGTCTCTGTATACAAGTCTTAAGTTGGTCACCTTAAGCCAAGGAATGTCTCTGTATACAGTTGTGTTTTTTTTAAAAAAAATTTGATCACAGAAAGTTTGCTTGCAATCTATCGACGATATCCTGCGTATAAGTTGTAATAATTTGACAAATTTTAATAAAAAAAATAAAACAGAACACGCATTTCATATCTGAAATAATTAAACTATGCAAGCAATAATATTATGATACATTTTTTATTTGTTTCCACAATGAATATTCATTTTAGCACGCCGTAAAAATAATATTATTCATTCTCATCAGCTGTTTATGAGCCGCCATGTTGTTATGCTAAGGCAGAGCGATGTTTTGAATAAGGAACGTTTGGTGTACATACCTATTATTGCGTACCTATTACAGAATAATGGGTATTTTTGTAGGTATAGCAATAAATAGAACTGAGATTCTCAAAGCAAATATTCAGAATATTTTTTAATAAATAATAAATTCTTTTTAAGTAATTAATTATGTAATTAGAGCATATTGATGTACGGCTGTGAGACATGGTGCTTATCTGAAAGTGATAAGAAAAGACTAGAGACCTTTGAGATGTGGTCTTGCAGAAGAGTTCTCGGAATTTCCTGGAAATACCACGTCACGAACAATGAGGTTCTCAGCATAATCAAGGAAGATAGGCACCTAGTAAGAACCATCTCAGAGAGGCGATCGGTCACATCATGCGCCGCGATGGTCTTCTTCACGATATTGTGGAAGGTATGGTTGAGGGAAGAAACTACAGAGGGCGCCCTAGACGGGAGTATTTGCAGCAAATGTTCGAAGACATGAGTTGCAGCTCTTATGATGAGCCAAAGAGGGTTGCAGAAGATCGAGAAGAGTGGAGATATAGTATCTGAGGCATACTTTGTACGATTTTAATGGGTTTTTTAAAAAGAGATTTGATGAAAATTTGGTTCTTAACACTATTCAGTCCGCGCGTTACGCGATTAAACTTACGCTGGAGACCGACTGTTTTTTAAAGAATTGCTAGATCTATCGTCATGTGTTCAAATAAAATTTAACATGACCCTCGCTGAAAAGGTTTGAGATCTTTGAATTATGGTCGAAAGTAAAGACAACACATGTTGTGTGATCGGCCACTAACGTTTGAAAAAACATCACAAGCTGTGTATAGTCGGCCACTAAGCGTTGGCGTAACGATCACACACATGTTGTGTGACCCGCCTTTATCGTTCGGCCTGGTGATTACACACATATTGTGTAATCGAACTGGATAGTGTTAACGACACGATGCTATAGTATCATAGGAATAGTTGTATGATTTGTTTATGTTTTTTAAAGAAGATTTGATGACTAGTTCGACGCTCTCGAGTCCTGAAATATTTGGATCTTAAGAGGGGACTTGTCGGAAATTTATGCAGCGAAAATAAATCGTAAAAAGTATTTATTTATTACACAGAACAGAAGTTCAAAGAAAAAACTTTCCAAAATAATAAGAAATAGAGCATAGAATATACAATACATACAAAAGATAATAAAAGATAAGAATAACATAAAAGAAGAAGAAGATGACACGTGTCAAAGATCACAGAGATCTAGGAGAACAATACCATCGACAAAAGAGGAAAAGGATGTAAGAAAAGGATCGAGGTGTGCTCGTAGGCCATTTAATTGAGTGCTTGAAGCTCCACAAGCATCAACTGGGATCAAAAACAATGGATGGCTACGAGCACGGGTGTACATATCTGGAACATAGAAGTTAAAACATTCAAGGATCCCAGGGTTGTGAATTGAACCGCGAAGAAGAAGGAATGAATGTTTGAGAGCAGCAATTTTCCTCCGGGACTCTAACGAATATTATAATTATTTTTAAGAATCTCTGCTTTGAAGTGACGCCATTACATCCGAGTGATGGAAGTGTTTATGGTTATTATAGGTACCTAATACACTTATGTGGTACGCGAGTTGCCATAAAGTAAAATAAATAATTATTTCTTGAAGCATAATATTTTTTATTATCGTGATAAATGCCTTCTAAGAGGCTAGTACTTTGTTTCATTCTACGCAGTTAGTTGCCTTATAGTAAAATTTCAAAACAATTACACTACAAAATTTAAAATATATATTTTATTATTTAAATTAAAAGACCATACATTTTTTTATTAATCAGTCCACACGACCATTCTCTGCCTGAGCTTACACGCGAAAATTGATGTATTTATTATACCATTGTTAACATCGTATAGCGACAGATGTCTCTGTAGTATATATTCAGAGTATGTATATGTATTATTGTTTTTATTATTCAATCAGTCAACATTTATTCACAAGCTTTTTATATGATTAGTTACCGACAGTCTACCGACAGTGTGTACAATTGTACATACACTAGTTGAGTCCGCACGAGATGAAAATATAATTGATTTAATTTCTCAATTACTTCTGAGTTGATAATATTAAATTTTCCTTGCATTACGTTACACCTGTCGATGGCATAACCTTATGCTTATTAACAGTTACTAATATGGTCAAAGAAAAACTGTCATTATTCTCATTATAAACTGTAACATCCTCCTCTCTTTCAAAAGGGTGTTATTCCGTCGCGTGAGGGCATGATGAGGAGCAGGTCAGCACAACAAAGAAATTTTCAGAAGCAAATTGACATATATTTACGTTAAAACTCTACAAGCTTGCGGCCCGTGGTCGGTCACCAGCGCCGTAAGCGACGTTCTATATAACTGGTCCCAATATGGCGGACACATAAATGTATGGCAAGCGAACAGAAAAGAGACGAAAGATTGTATATCGAGGTTTTCGGTACCAGTCAGCAAGGGCTACATCATGCTGATGTCAACTGATATCAGCTTGATATAGCTCTTTTTAGGCTGCAGCCGAAAAGCCTGGATAAACGATCTTTCGTCTCTTATTTTGTTCGCTCGCCTGACATGCACATCTAATAATGTTAGTCTTAATTTTATATAAAAATACACGGCGGTTGCATACGCCATTTTTTTGACAGTTGATACATTTCATGTTGGTTCAACTGTCAACTTTAGTTTCTGATCTAGCCGCGATAATCTTTTGGGCGCTGCATGTTACTGTCCGGTCCGACCGATGCCCACGATACAACGGTTACGTTCATGCGGAGAAACCGAAGTCTTGCATTGGAAATAAATGTGAATTGTGCTTCTAAACAAGTTCTTTGCTTTCTGACCTGCTCCTGTATCCTTCCTCCACGCGTCCCGATGGCAAACCCGCGACTTGTTGTCGCCTTTTTAAAGATGGGGGATGTCAGTATGTATATACTACCTCATTGTGTAAACAAGGTAAATACGAGCTCTTAAGTGTACATTCTTCTTCACGATATTGTGGAAGGGATGGTTGAGAGTAGAAACTGCAGAGGGCGCCCTAGACGGGAGTAGTATTCACAGAAAGTGCTCGAGGACATGAGTTGTAGCTCTTATGCTGAGCTAAAGAGGATTGCAGAGGATCGAGAAGAGTGAAGATCGACATGCAAGATTTTGTTGTTGCAAACCAATCCACCGGATTAATACTACTACTACTACGAAGAAGTGTACATACACTAGTTGAGCCCGCACGAGATGTATAAAAATATAAATAGATGTAATAACATAATTTTATAAATATAATTGTATATATTGAATAAACATAATTGATTTAATTACTCAATTACCTTCGCGTTGATAATATTCAATTTTCCTTGCATTACGTTACACTTATCGATGACATAACACCGTGCATAACATAACAGTTATGAATATGGTCAAAGAAAATCTGTCATAATGCTGATTATTATTTGGGCTCCCCACGAGTATAAATATGACCTCATGTTAGAGAGAGTTCAGAAGAAATTTTTGAGGTTTCTTTACATGAGGATGTATGGATATTATCCGTGGCTGTGCCCATCTAACTTTATACGGGGTGTGTTGGGATACAATGAGTTGAGAACTAGAAGAGATGTGTGCTTCGAGTATGCATTTCTTTCGCCTAGTGCGCGGCTTGTTCAGAAATCCTGATATTTTGTTTGAAATTGGTTTGTTTGTCCCTGACAATTGTTTAAGGATAAGGAGGCACAGATTGTTTGTTCTTCCTAGAGGTAATACTAACCTGCCAGGGACTATGCCTCTTGGGAGAGTGATCAGACTGTTCAACGATATCGCCTCGAATACTGATATATTCCACTTGAGAGAAGCCCAGTTTCGACATGAGCTTCACGAATTTATTTATCAAAGTAATTTCATGGAGTCTTCTGTTTAGCGGGCTCCTGGACTTTTTAAATGATCCTATTATTATTGTGTTATTTATAAATTGTTATTTATCCTGTATCCTGTTTTAGAAATGAAATAAATATTGTTATTTTTAATGTTTCTAAAAGAAAAATAAATTGAAATTGAAAAAAAATATAAACATAACTGTAAAGATAGTTAAACGATTCTGATCCAGAAAATGAAAAACTGAATAAATGCGTTAACTTCGGAAATTAAAAACTGTTTTAATAATGCCGATAAAATGCATCGTCCAAAGTGACCATTATGTAGAATAATACAGTAAGACCCCCGCTTAACGCGGGGGATACGTCCTATCAAAGTAGAGCGTAATGCGAAACAGCGCTAAACGAGGCTATCTTAACATGTAAATAATGGGGTTAAGGGGAAGATAGATAGAAAATTGGTTAGGTATTAAATTTAATAATTATGTTTTTTTTTTACAAAAATAAAAACGATAAAAACAAATAAAATTATAAGTCAGATCATTCAGTCTATTCTGTGTTTCCAATTTTCTGCCTTTTTGTCAAGAAGGTATCTAATGTAGTTTGCGTTTTCCTTTTGCGTTCTATTAGAAGTTGTTGATAAGTGGATAAAGCATCTATAACACCCCGTCTTGCTTTTAAACTCCTGTCAAAATTTGGTTAATTTTCAACAAATTGGTTCATAATTTCAGTTATAGTGGTCAAATGTCTTTTTCACAAACGCCATCGAAAGTTCTTTTCGCTCTTCTTCGAAATCACTAATATCAATATTTTTGTTTTCTTCTTGCTCAGTTAATTCCTTGAGCTCATCATTAGAAAGACTAGCTGCTGTTTCTTGAACTATATCTTCGACGTCTTCCACATTTACCTCATCACGTCGGTATTTCAACGATAAACAACTTCTTCTTCTATATAAAGGACAAATCCGACCTATCCTTGAATACGGCAGTCACCTTTGGATTGGAGCCCCAAAATACCTTCTAAACTTAATTGACTCAGTTCAAAGAGCAATTCGTTTGATAAACAATGACACCCTTACGTCTAATCTACAATCAATGGAACACAGACGTAAGATTGGTTCTCTTAGACCTTTCTACCGTTATTACCACGGTCGCTGCTCTTCAGAACTTAAAGAACTAATTCCTCCTGCACCCACTCACAGCCGACAAACTCGTCTTACACTTGCCGAACATCCATACACGGTTAATATATGTCGACCAAGAACTGGCAACTTCCAAAGTTACTTCCTTAATGCCACCGGTAAGCTATGGAATGATCTTCCAGCATCTGTGTTTCCTCCTTCCTACAATCTGGATCTCTTCAAGAAACAGATAAATATACACTTGCAATCTCCCCAACCCACACACAAATACGAACACAACACACGTTTCCCGCATGCAGTGTCCAGCCTCCCTGGCTGAGCGTCTTAGAGTGCACTGGTCTTGACCGGGTGTGCTCTCCTGCATGCGTTTACATAAAAAATAAAAAAACTAAACCGGTTTGTTTCGCTAATTCCACTATTTCATCCATATGTGTCCAATGTCTTCGCTCTTACTTAAATCTGGCGCTGCGCACAATTTCGGGGAATCCCCGGGTTGAAATAAAAGAGCGCTAAACCGAAACAGCTCTAAATGAAACAGCGTTAAGCGGGGTCTCACTGTACATGATTTTCAACCTTTTTACACTCAATTTTATAATTTTTTTTAATTTTATCTGTAAAAATGTGTTCCACGAAAATGTTATATATTCGCGATTATAATATTTAGATATGTTATTTATTCTGTGTATATATATTAGACTATACACAAATACAGGTTGATTTACGAGTATTATCGTTCACATTTAAGCAAATACCATAAAACATAGTAAACGAAGATAAGCATAGATATTCAAATATTTGTCTATTGTATATTATGTTTAAATATCAAAGTGTTTCCCACGTCCTTGAACGCTTCAGACCAGTTATTTAATGTTTACGTGAAAATGTCTGACTCACGTAGACTATCAAAGGCGAATTCCTGAAATTTACTTTACAAGTAAATAAGTTAGTTCGCGGCGTGTTCAGAAATCCTGATATTTTGTTGGAAATCGGTTTGTTTGTCCCTGACAATTATTTAAGGATGTGGAGGCACAGATTGCTTGTTCTTCCTAGAATTAATACTATCCTGCCAGAGACTATGCCTCTTGGGAGAGTGATCAGAGTGTTCAACCATATCGCCTCGAATATTGATATATTCCACTTGAGAGACGCCCAGTTTCGACATGAGCTCCACGAATTTATTTATCAAAGTCATTTCGTGGAGTCTTCTGTTAAGCGAGCTTCGGGATATTTTAATAATTGTTGCTAATAATCATAAATACCTATACTTATAAATTGTTTCTCTTGCATTTTATCATGTTTCGGGAGAATAAAATTTGTAATGTTTCTGAAAGAAATAAAATTGAAATTTGAAAAAGAAATTAAAACATTCAGATAATAACGAAAATATCTATCCTCTATCTTCCTACATACGTTCCACATCTGGAGCATATCACCATCATCATCAGCCTGTGTCCTACCACTGTTGAACGTAGGCCTCCCGTATGAGTCTCCATCCTCTTCGATCCTCCGCCTTCCGCATCCAGGTCACTCCCGCTATTCTTCTTATATCGTCAGTCCATCTTGTAGGGGGTCGGCCAATGCTTCGTTTGCCAGTTCTTGGGCGCCATTCTAATACTGGAGCATATGGACACCACAAATCGTACACAAGTTAATTAAGGGCCTAAAAATATATAAAAAGTAAAGATTCATGCAGTGCTACACGAAATTTTCAATAGTGCCGTGTATATTGGTTCTTGTATCCTTAGCTATCAGATGATGCATAAAAAACTATTATATTTAACAAACGTTCATTATGTAACTCCATACATGTGGTGGCATTGACACATGTGGCTTACAGAAAAATCGCCCTTGTGACGAAACCTAACGTATTTATTTACGTGCCTTACAGATTCCTGTAAATAATACATGTAGATTGATAAAGGGAATGACTGCACTTCTAAATTCCTACCGTAGATGTAACAATGAGTACTGAAAGTAGCAAAGCGTTATATCACGGCTCCTGGTATCAACGGTAAGGGAATCTTGGACAGCATATATCGACAACCGATGCGAAAGGGAAAAATTAAGAAACGTCTCTAAAAACGGGTGTTTAGTTGGTTTCCTTAAATCAAGAGATGTCTATACGTACGGGTGTTAGTATTATATATATGGATACCGAATACCTCCAAAGCAGGAGCCTGGGGATTTGATTAGACGCAGTTAAATATATAATAATAATGTTAACATCCTCCTCTCTTTCAAAAATATGTTATTCCGTCGCGTGAGGACAGGATGAGGAGCAGGTCACGCTGTCAAACCCTTTCCGCCTCCGCTCTGTACATGTGTTTCTGATGAAAACACTTCACAGAGCACTACAAAAAGCTTAAATGTTTGCAAGTGGCTGAGGGCCTTCCCGAGTCTTTGACGCAGCATACGGCTTGTCAACAAAACCTCAGATTAGAAGTTTCGACGTTAGTATGCTACATGCGTGTCTCGGGTTGCCTTCCTTGGTGATTTGTTGCCAGTCCGCTTAATTGCGTGCGTCAAGGAGAAGTGGTAGTTATGTCTTGTTTGGGGTGTGCAAACAAAGACTTTTTCAGAAGCACATTGACGTATATTTACGATAAAACATTACAAGCTTGTGGCCAGGCGGAATGACATGCCGCCGGCCGTAATGCGACCTTCTCTCGGCCGTCAGCCTACCACTGACACGCGCGGCCCGTGGTCGGTCACCAGCGTCGTCAGTGGCGAACTATATAACTAACACCCGCGAGCGGACTTGTCCAAGATGCCAACATGGCGACACATAAATGTATGACAAGCGAACAGAAATAGAGACGAAATATTTTATATCGAGGTCTTCGGTACCAGCCAGCAAGGACCACATCATGCTGATGTCAATATAAATGTTTACATTACATACTAATTATAATCATAAACACCATAAAATAATCCACAATGTAATTAGTGAGCCATGTTTGGGTTTCAAACATGTGATCTCCGAAGCCTTCAGAGGTCGCGCTGTAGTCGTTTTGATCATAGCGAAGGTCAATAAACATTACTGACGCCACTATTTAAAATTCAAAAAGTCTAACACAATTTAATTATAATGGAAGGTCTAACATTAAAATATGAATTTAATGTCAAGTTCGAAGACCTTCTGTCAAGTTAGAAAGTCGTCTTCAGAAGAACTCTAATAGTGTGTCTTAAGAAATTATTCGCACTCAACCTGTTTTGCTTATTACGTGATTACCAACCGTAATTATTCACGTATTTTTGAAGTATTTTGTTCACTTGTTTGATGCTGCTATTATTGGGATATTACAATATTTAATATATATAATCGTGTCGGAAACAACAGGGTCAGATCCTGTCTGTCAGAAGTGGGCGACGTCGATGGCGTTACTCCCGGCCATCATCAGGTCTTCCTGTGTGCAGCTACTCGCTAGACACAGCGCACACTCCAGAAGGTGTGACAGGGTCTGCTCCTCGCCGCAGTCACATTCAGTCGGTCCGCTGTAAAACTGCCAGACTTTCATTTGTGTCCTCGTTTTGCATACTCCGGTCTGAAGTGTGTTAAGGGACCTCCATATATTCAACCCCTGGTCATGTCCAGGGGCTATGTCCTCTTTCGAGGCAATCCAACTATTCCCATCAGTTGCGCTTTTCCACATGTTCAGCCGCAGGGTAGCCTCAGGTATCACCAGTTTCGTTGTTGACTGTACTATATGTAAATAGTATATATAATGTATATAGTATCTTTAGATTCTCTACTTACGATACAAAAGTTTTCTAAAACCAGCAGTTTTCGCTTTCTATTTCCAAACACTCACACTAAATGAGTTTCTTTTATGTAATCGCATGCAGGAGAGCACACCCGGTCAAGACCAGTGCACTCTATGACGCTCAGCCTGGGAGGCTGGACGCTACATGCGAGAAACGTGTGTTGTGTTCGTTTTTGTGTGTCAGTTGGAAAGATTTTAAGTGTATATTTATCTGTTTCTTGAAGAGATCCAGATTGTAGGAAGGAGGTAACACAGACGCTGGAAGAGCATTCCAAAGCTTACCGGTGGCATTATGGAAGGAACTTTGGAAACTCCCAGTTCTTGGTCGACACACATTAACCGTGTATGGATGTTCGGCAAGTGTAAGACGAGTTTTTCGGTTATGGGTGGGTGCAGGAGGAATTAGTTATTTAAGTAAGAGCAGCGACCACGGCAATAACGGTAGAAAGGACTAAGTGAACCAATATTACGCCTGTGTTCCATTGATTGCAGGTTAGACGTTAGTAAGTGTCTTAGAGTGTTATTGTTTAATTAAAGTATTGAAAGATATTCGAACTATATATAGGGTCCGCCATCTAACGTTTTTTTTTTTTAAATGGGGCGCAAAACAACAATTAGTTTTATCCTTCCGCTGAACGAATATGCGTCCTGTTGAAAACCAATGTTGCCAATATTCTCATTACTTCAATTTTGTGAACAAAATGGCCCGATAACGTACGGATTTTGAAGAAGAGAATCACGGTCAGCTCCGCTGTTCATTTTTGAAGAAAAATAGCCTGATTTTCAAAGCGTGAAAAACCAAAAACAGTGCGTACACCCGAGAATTTGCTGCGTTGTTCAGAAAGTGTGCGTATACCATCAATGGCGCATATTCGAACGAATTTTTGTTCAAAAATTGAAAAGGAGGATATTGGCAACATTTGGTTTCAACAGGACGGCGCTAAGTGTTACCATTCACTCGATGTTTTGCTAGTTGAAAAAAAAACGTTATTTGGCGGACCCTTTACAACGAAATTATTTAAAATTTCAACATAATTTATATTTTTTCTTTCCATATCCGTAACATATATGCATATAAGATACATATATGTAAGATAGAGGACAAATGGATGTGTATGAAACAATATCCATTGTTTCTTGTTATGTAGTACAAATATGGAGTTAACCGTTCACTCCTCCACAAGTCTTAACATATACACTAAGAGTTGTTCTCATATCAGACTATCGTGTTTCGAATGTATATATGTATTCGAAATACAAATTCGTTCAGCCTTGTGCCAAATTTTAATTTGCGAATCATCGGCGGCAGGCTGTCTGGCACTGTCGAAAATGCCGCTTTTTTATCTCGACTGTCAATCGCTTTTGGATGACAATGCCAGTACATGCATACATAAAGCAATGGTGATTGAACGGGTCCATACGCACAGTAAGCGAAATGCAAAGTTGCTTAAAAAACAGTGCTGTAACATGTTTTTAAAGTTTGAAACACGATTTGTACCTCCATTTACATAGTTTACGAACTGATTACTTGGAATATATTTTTATACGAAATTTACACCCCTTTGTTTTAATATGTTACGTAAGTCCTGAACAGGCCTTTGAGATGTGTTCCAAAAAACTAGGTGTATTATATATAGATCACGTCGGTATTTCAACGATAAAACAACTTCTTCTTCTATATAAAGGACAAATCCGACCTATCCTTGAATACGGCAGTCACCTTTGGATTGTAGCCCCAAAATACCTTCTAAACTTAATTGACTCAGTTCAAAGAAGAGCAATTCGTTTGATAAACAATGACACTCTTACGTCTATCTACAATCGATGGAACACAGGCGTAAGATTGGTTCACTTAGTCTTTTCTACCGTTATTACCACGGTCGCTGCTTTTTGGAACTTAAAGAACTAATTCCTCCTGCACCCACCCACAACCGACAAACTCGTCTTACACTTGACGAACATCCATACACGGTTAATGTGTTTCCAAAGTTCCGTCCTTAATGCCACCGGTAAGCTATGGAATGCTCTTCCAGCTTCTGTCTAAGAAACAGATAAATATACACTTGCAATCTTTGCAACTCCAGCCTCCCTGGCTGAGCGTCATAGAGTGCACTGTTCTTGACCGGGTGTGCTCTCCTGAATGCGATTCCATAAAAAAATGTATATGTATTCGAATTACACAAAATGCAATAGAAAAACGTTATTTTTTGACCTTCGAAATATACAAGTCGTTAAATATGTACTCGTATCTTTGCTATTATGTACACAGTTTGTTAATTTACATACAATTAACTACCAACATTCGTTTCGTTGTGACTTCACACCTTCATATCGATTTAAATGAATTAATGAATTATGTATACGTTTATTAATTTTTGCTACGTGAGCCGCGATTGTTTTTCTAGAACAACGAACTCTATAAAGAACCGCCCACGCAGTTTCGAAAGATGCCAAATTTCAGCGCAATGGAATTACTAATAGATTCACGTTTTTTTTTTAAATTTTACTAAAGATTCACGCATCATTCTTTATTATTACAGGAATTTACTATGAATGGGTGGTCTTCACGGGACAACCTTCGTCTACCACAAATTTTAATTATTAGGCTATGACTGTCATTTTACGGGTGATAGATCAAATTCACACCAACCGGGGGTATTTTAGAGCTCATAAATTGATTAATTTATTTTTTATTTTTTTATCTCCATCGGTGATCGAACGCACGACATTTGGCTTGCAAAGCAAACGCTTTGACCATTGAGCTATGACCGCCGGCAACTGTATGTCTCGCTAACCCAACATAACCTAACCTTAAGGTATTTGTCCAGTGATCGTAGAGTCCAGAGATTCATAAATCTCGTTAACAAAAAAACTTAGGTTAGGTAAGCGAGACATCCAGTGTACCAGTTGTTCCGTGCATCAAATATCCGGAGTACCAGACGTTTAGTGCGCCCCACATCGTTACCGATTTGAACGAATTGTTTGGGAACAAAATGCGACGGAACCACCTCTGTAAGCCGGCTTGGTTCTCATTCCACGTCAGCTTTGTATAATACGAGCACATTCCATGTACAGTTCCAGACGGCCTTCCAAGACATCGCGAACCCGAGGGCTTGAAAACAAAGCATCTGTAGTCTGTGTTTAGTATTTGAATCTTAAGGTTCCACATGGTCTCTTTTTATACTATCCAGTCCGATTACACAACTTATGTGTAATCGCCAGGCCGAACGTTAAAGGCGGGTCACACAACATGTGTGCAATCGTTCCGCCAACGCTTAGTGGCCAATCACACAACATATGTGTTGTTTTTACTTTCGACCATAATTCAAAGATCTCAAACCTTTTCAGTGAGGGTCATATTTAATTTTATTTGAACACACGACGATAGATTTAGCAATTCTTAAAAACAGTCGGCCTCCAGCGTAAGTTTAATCGCGTAACGCGCGGACTGGATAGCGTTAAAAACAAATATTTAACAGTATATAACGCATTCCATCTTAGGACTACTAGAGTAGGTAGATATATTTATAATTATTGAATTATTTATATAGTAACTATTATAATAAAACACTCCAAGCATCTTGGAATATTTAAGACCTATCCAAACACTGTTTTTTTCTGTCTACAACACACAACAAAACTGTGTTTTTTTCGAAACACGTGCTTGACTGTGGAAGCTTCGTCATTGGTTGAATAAAAGACAAAACGAAAGGTCAAACAGTTTGAAATTTAAACATCAGTTCTATTTAGAAAACCGTGACGTCAGCAAAGCAAAATGACGCCATTATTCAAATCATAATTTTTTCATAATATTTATTATATGTATTACATTTGGAGCATATGGTCAACACCACTTTAACTGGCAGTTATAGCTAAGTGCTAAAAGAGTTCGCTTTGAAAGCCAAAGATCGTAGGTTCGACCCCGACGGAGATTGAAAAAAATAAAAAATAATCGTTTTCTGAGCTTTAAAATACCACGGTTGGTGTGAATTTGATCCCTCATCCGTAAAATACCAGTCATAGCCTATTAATTAAAATTGGTGGTAGACGAAAGTCGTCCCGTGAAGACCACCCATTCATAGTAAATTCTGTAATAATAAACGATGATGCGTGAATTTCGGGCTGTAGTCTATCACGTTGGCCGATCAACGCTGCACATGTAGCGCTTAGTCATATGCACCATGGCAAGCGTCATAGAATTCCACAGATGAGACTTCAGAATTACTATCACCTTCTGTCGGTATTATCCTGTATGTGCTTACATAAAAAAGTATAAAGTGATGTCCGTTAAAAGACTGACAATATTCGGTCCACCATTGTAGACCAATCCTACAGTATTCTTCAAATATTTTTGAAATATCAATACTCAGCTGAATTGGCTTTACTTTACGAGTACATACATCACGTTTGGCTTGTTTTATAAAGTTAACAGAACAAAGTATACTACATACAAATATGTAAATATGTATTCTTAATCAATTATATTGTATTTTTACAATTCAGTATTCAAGGTCTTTCGTATGTATTTTTTCCTGCGTATATGTATTTATATTATTATTTAATCTTTATTAGAGGCAATGCGAACCTTGAGCGTTTTGTTAGTAGTAGCTTAAAAACTGTAAAAACTCAATTGCCAATAAAATTTTGCGGAATTGCATTTTACGGGTCACACCAACCGGAGTATTTTAGATCTCAGAAAACGTTTTTTATTTTTTTAATCTTCGTTGGGGATAGAACCCACGACCTTCGGCTTGCCAACCAAATGCTTTGACCACTGAGCTAGCCCGGCAATTTGGTCACACACTAAACTCAAAATAATCTATTACTGCATCATGTATTTTCCATTATGGATATATTTTACATAATTTTGCGTAAAAAAACTATTATTACAAATTTGGCGTAATACATTTAAGTAAATATTTATTCAAATGAAACATTTTCATAAAAAAAAATATTTGGTTCCATTTTATTCTTTTATTTGTTCCATGTTCTCCCGCCAAGTTTTAAATTCGTAATTGCCGCCAAACCACGTGGTTGCGTCGCCGGCCGCCAGGAGCGCTTTTTATTCTTTTTTCATCTGTCAGTTCTATTTCTGTTTCTTTCTTTTTAAACTACATACATTCGAGTATATAACACGTTATATACTGTTAATTTTACATTTTGTGTTATATTTTTTCTCTCGACCGGCCAAGCCAGACAGGGCGGCGCGCGACGCGTCATTCCCAGCAATTCGTGTCGTTCTTGTTTTAAAATTTTAAGTGACAAGTGTGTATGTAATTACATACTCGAATACCTAACTGTCATATTTGAATTTTGGAACGTCACTTCAAAACCCTTTACATGTCAAAGCAAATAATAATTTTAATTATAAGCTATTATATATTACAAAATATGTACTATATCTTTGAATGTTTTAATTACGATTCAATGAGAAAAAATAAAATGTTGTATACTCAATGAAACAGAGCGTGAACCCTCAATATCTAAATAATTTATATACACTAAAGGCACCTAATTTATTGGTAGTATTTAATTGAATGAATGAGCAGTAATTTTTGTAGCAAACGGTCAATAATAAATACCTAAAAATATAAGTAAAAAATAATCATTTAAAATGTACTTTATATGTATTTTTAAAAATATTTATTAGAATATTATTTTATTATTTCAATATTCTAATCTACTTTTATAGATCATTGACTATATTACAATATTATTATTAATTAAATATACATATACTATACATAAAATTCTTTTCAACCCGTCAAGTCAAGCAGAAAAATAACGGCAGAAGCGGGATGCGGACGTTAGAAACATCAACTATGCCCAGGTATTCATACCGCTCAGCCTATCTTTTAGGACTATTGGACCTATGCCTGGACCGACTCACGTTGAAACTAGTATTTATGTCATTGTTATCATCGTACTTATTTTAGATGTCGCTATAGTATACATTCAAAGTATGCATATTTTTTATTTTTTATTATTCAATCAGTTATCATTTATTCACAATATTAATATTATTACTTTCCGACAGTCTATTTATTTTCAATTCAAGTACCACTCAGGTGTGTAAACTTTATTTTTACCGCTCAAATTGCCCTGCCCATCCCAGTTGTATACGGCTGTCGATTTCTTCTCAAAGTTATTTTTTATTACGAGTACATAATGTAACTATAAAATATAATACTATAACATATTGTAATTATTATAAATATTAATGTTTGCATTCAATCAATTATAAGTAGTTCACGATAAGGAATATTACTATAACAATAATAATATCATAGCCTTGGGACAAATTGTATTGCATATTACTTTAACTTATTGTTTGCATTGTGTAAACTTATTTATATAAAAATATCTATACTTATATTTATAACCAAACATTGATAATATATTATTGAGTAGAAAATTCTGCTCTACCAGTTAAAACTGCTTTGTTATTCATTACTCATGATTATTAAGTTTTATTGCTAGATATACAAAGAATGTTTATAAAATATTTAAATAAAAATAAATATGATAGTTTTTTTCATTTTTATTTTAAATTTACAATCATTACAAACATTAGTTTATTGCGTTTATAAATAATGAAATAATCTATATAAATCAATACAAAAAAACAAACACAAAAAATAAGTTCTTAAGTAAGGTACAAGAAAGTAGAAGAAACAATGCATATAATATAGGTATGTACTTAAGTTCGTTAGTGGGGCCTTTAGGTATCGAGGACTGTAGCGTGTCGTGACGTGCCGGGTTCTGGAGACTGACTTGTGTTAGCCCTCGTGCTTAGTGGCGTGTTCGTATAGTGTTGCCACTAATAAAATGTTTTTTTTTTATAATATGTTATTTTTCGTTCACAAAACTTAATAAATAAATGTATAAATTTACTAAATCGTAATTTTCACTTGTAGGTAAAATAGGTATAATTTTCTTGGTTCAGCCGCATTTCGTTCCCATACAATTCATTCAAAGACTCATCAACTTGTGGATTGGATGTCTCGCTAACCTAATCTAAGTTATTTCGTTAACGAGGCCTATGGATCTCTGGACTGCATGATCACTGGACGAATCCTTACGTTAGGTTAGGTTACCGAGACAGCCAGTGCACCAGTGGTCCCGTGCCCCAAATGTCCCGTGCACAAGGCGTCCAGTGCGCCTCACGTCGTTACCAATGATTCGTTGAACGAATTGTCACGTACACCTCACAGTATCATGGCAGCTTATATTTTTGTGACGATTTTTCGCCGCCATATTCTAGTGATAAATATTGAAGAAGAAGACGAATGTATTTTTTAATTTAATCTTGGTGTTCGGTATATCAAATTTGGAACAACTGGCAATACTGCAATTACTCCGCATGTTTTAATTTGTTAATAATTTAATACCCATATTAATTAATGTATTATAATTATTGTCAAGTAATAACACAATATTATTTATTAGTAGTAGTATTACGCCAGCGAAAATGTTACGATAAGTAGGTACATTGTAAATACATACCTACCAAACTGACATTTTAGGCGTTTGACATTAGCAGCTAGCTTCACGTGTGTGTCTCGCAAAAATTGTCTATCTTACTTATGTCTTCTTCGTAGTAGTATCAATCCGGTGGATTGGTTTGCAGCAACAGAACCTGCATCTCGATCTCCATTCCTATCGGTCCTCCGCAACCCTCTTCAGCTCAGCATAAGAGCTACAACTCATGTCCTCGAACTCTACAGTTTCTACCCTCAACCATCTCTTCCACTGATGTGTCTTCTATGTTCTTATATATAACTCTATTGCTCTATTCTTATATATATAAACGGATATCTTATATGTATGCCTTTATCTGACGATGAAATATTATCATTATTTTAAAGCATTGTTTTCTTTTTCTTTACAGGTAAGAGATGTATTCAAAATTTCAATTTGTGTTCTACACTCTTGGAAGAAATGAAACGACAGCTACATACATGATGCATAAATCGGTAAATAATACGTTTATTAATTAGTTTCTTCCTCGCTTAAAATAATATATTTCCTATTATAATTATTTTTATATGTCGAAATGTGGGAGTGTCGTGGAAGTGCTGTGATCTGTGGATTGCTGTAAATGAAATTTATGCGTGTTAGGAAATGATCACTGGAAATACTCGAACATTCCGAACAAGAGAGAAAATAATTAAAAAACACGGTATAATGTCACGGGAAATTTAACGTTAGTAAGTAAACTTAATATTTAAACAGTTTCAAATGGAAGAGGTTAAAGAAAATTTACATTAGAGACTTCAAGTTCGTAGGTCGGCACGTAACACAGTGATTTCTCTGAAGGGCGGCTTGATGATTGCTCAGGTTATGGAGGCATCCAAGTAGAGAGAGAAGAGATCTGGTCCGTTGTTACTTTTTTATCAGCGTTGACGGATGGGTGACAATGTGAATGGAATATAGTCATGAAAACAATAGTAAAGAACAATTCCTGTTGGAGATTAAAAAACAAGAAAAAACTATTAATAAAATCTGTCAATTTCCTGATAAATCAAATGCACCGCGCGGTTCTTGAGCGCGATTCCAACATCTACTTTTCCTTTTGTAAAATTATGTTTTTTTAATGTATTTTTTAAATTATTTTAAATATAATTCTTGGTATCGAAAGAGTTGATTCTTACAGCCAATCCAGTTTAAGATTTCCTCGGGCGACTTTCATACATGAATTGAGTTACGTGTACCATTTTTTAATGCGCGATTTAGAAATTATGCAATAGGCTCCACCAACAGAGGACGCCGAAATTTTACCTATCACAATTTAAAATGGCGACCACGTGATTCAGATTAACTGGGGTAGTCTAATGTTTAAATTTTTAACGAAAAAAATGGTATTTTTAAAAATAAATATGCTTAGGATCTTTTACACCTAACATGATCGTTAATCTGTTCACCGCGTATGACCGCTATCTGTGTTCAAACGAACATGCCACCAGCGCGTATGACACACGTAGCGGTCATGGAAGTTTTAAGCCCTGTATAAGGGCTATCTAGTGAGTTATAATTGTAAAACTTGGCTGAAAATATTACTGAATGTATATTTTACCAAATTCAATAGATGGCATTCGTCAAAAAATAATTCAATATAGGCTAAAATAATGTATTTCTGGAACATGCATCAAGCGGCCTGAACATCGCACAGTTGCCAGCACTCGTACGTGGTTCACGCTAGTCTCGTACGTCAGAAACGTGTGCCGACAACAAAATAATAATATAATGATAAATGCATATTTTGCATATATCATTATATTCTTTTTTTGTTATTGAAAATCTAATTCAAAGGATTAGGATAATTTATCTCAAGTTGGATTCGTATCGGATATAAATAAAATAATTTTTAGAATTTATCCTACAATATATTTGTAGACGACATGTTTCGACCACGTCGAATGGCCGAAACAGCAATACTGACGAAGAGAAGCAACTATCTCCTCGTAGAAAATAAAATAAAGCTTGTTTGTCAATATACATACTTTATTTGAACTGTCAATGTGCGCAATCGTGTTACTAATGATGATAATCAATTAACAATTTGGGATAATGTAAATAAGCCACCGAGTGCGGGTGAAATTGAAAAGGTGTCGAGAATTTAATATTATAAGCATTGCATGGTGTTGGCGCAGTTTTCTCGCTTTAGCGTGACCTTGTTTAGCAAAATGGCGACTGCACGTCAGTTGTATGAAGAATTATTATTGTTAAATTATACCGAAAGTACAATAACTATATTGTATTTTATTATTGAACAAATTACTTTGGGTGCCAATCAACATATTTGATTAGTTAAAAAAATATCACAACCTATATTTATAGTTGAAAACGCGACAACAAAATCCCCGAAAAAGCTGCCGCGTACAGGGCATGTTCGCTATATTTGTAGCCGCGGGCAAAAGATTAAAGATGATAAACACAATGTTACCTTAGCAAATTTAGGCAGTTGCGGCTTTAGACAATACGGGGCCCTTATTTTTTTGACGCCTTTTTTTTACCATTTCATCTCCATGTGTGAAACATAGGGATACTACATATTTGACGTTTCATAGTTCTGTAAAGTAATGACTCTTAATTGATGTCTGCCATTCTGCAGAATCCATTTCCCAACCTTACCATTTCCTCATCCATTCCCAGGTATTTCGTGGTTAGCAACGTATTCGAGACTTGCTGTTGTATACTAACTTCGCAGCCTTAGGCTGAGGTCTATTTGACATCTAACTGATGCACCTAGAATTACGGGAAGGTCTTCAGCCTCTCTCTAATAAAAAGCTTTTTACGTGCGTCCAGTAACGGGTCCCCATGTGAGTCTCCAAAAACAAGACGGGACAGGGAGGGTTTTCGCTAAGCGAGTTCTTTAAAGCTTACCATTTCTTACCAAAGCTTACCTTACTATTTCCTTATCCATTCCCACGTATTTCGTGGTTAACAATGCGTTACCAAAGAAGGTAATTCGAGACTCGCTGTAGTATACTAACTCCGCAGCCTTAAACTAAGGCCTATTTGACATCTAACTGATGCACCTAAAATCATGAGAAGGCCTTCAACCACTCTCTATCAAATAGCTTTTTGCGTGCGTCCAGTAACGGGTCTGGGTCTCCATAAACAGGACGGGAAAGGGAGGGTATTTCACCAAGTTAAGTAAGTAAAACCCAGGTTGTCTGCTTTATCCCAGAACACCTATAAATACCCAGAAGTCCATATAGGAACATTGATGATTCCCGGGAGCCTCCAGGGAATAGTCCGCGAATTTGCATTGACTGCGCCTGTAGTATCAGAATATTTCGGTGTTGAATAATCAGCGTTTTTTTAAGGAGATCGGATGATAAGCCTGACGGAATCTCTCATAAGGAGCATAATTCGTTTCAGAATTTTGCTCTTATGTGAAACACTCGTTAAGCGAAACTAATTTTCCCACATAAATCAATGTTAAACACGATAATTAGTTCCATGCGATCATCGCAATCCCTTTTCGTTTATCCACATGAGAAGAAACTTTTCAACATCATCAAGAATACGTAAACGTTTTAAAGACATTCTTGACACTCCCTTTGAAGCCGTTATCTCCTTAATTTTGTCCTTGTTTTTGAGTATAGTGCAAATCGTTTATGTAGATGGATTGTATGAGCGCGCTAGATCAGCTACGCTTACACCACCTTCTGGCTTTTCAATGATTCTTCGTTTCATTTATCTACTTACTTTTATTCTATTATGGCTGTATTCTTGTGTCTTTTTTTTGGATACATTTTTGCAAGGGTTTATTAAACATTACGCAAAAAATATAAATAATGTCAAAAAATGTGTGATAACATGCGACAATACATGTTAACGGTACGAGTGCTAAACACAGACTGACGCAATGGCGCGGTGGTCCCGGCTCACAAGTGCGTCATACGTTATCTGACTTCCCCTTTCTTCGTCACTCGTTATGCGAAATGTCGCTCGTTAAGGGAGCAATTTTATCACAGTTATGTGAATTACTCGTTATGAGAGGTGCTCGTTAAGAGAGGGTCCACTGTATATCTATGTTTATAACAGGTAATTTGTATATACATGGTTATATACTCCAATATTTATGCTAACTCTAAATAATTTGGCAGAACTAACCGGTTTCAACACTAGCTGTAAGGAATACGTTTTTTTTAATCGCTTTTTATAGCGTTTCTTTCACGTATCAACGTTATACCTATTTAAATACGTAATTATACTGGTTGTGTTTTTATGTATACACATTTAGGTAAATGCCCCCAGACTGTCGCAGTATTCTTATGTGTGCTTGCAAGTAATGTATACTTCATAGACAAATTCGTTTTTTCAATGTCCTTCGATACTGTGTATTTTGTTCGTAATAATATAGGAAATAATAACATTAAGAGACGGCGAAATTAAAAGCGTAGAATTTTTGCGGTGCTCCATGTGCGAAATTCTCGGAATTCATTGTCACGGGCGAAAAATAGTCGACGTGTCAATTCCGGGCTTTGGTGACCCACTTTTTGGAGCTAATCGTCCATCAGCGTCACAGACGATGATAACGCTGCTACTGTCATGGACCGAAATCTCAGGGCTGCCGTGTGAAAGGACATCTTCTTGGATAACACGTGCAAGGGGATATCATTCGTCTCCCGGCATCCGTTTTTTTCCTTCAAAGATTGGACTATGCAATAGTTAGCAGGGACTCTTCGGAACAACTCAAAAAAATATAGTATAGCAAGATCCCCGAGTCTTTACCAAATTATTGATATCTGCTTGATATAGCTGTTTTAGGGTGATGCCGAAAAGCCTCGGAAAACGATCTTTTGTCCTTTATTTTTGTTCACTCGCCTGACATGCACATTTAATAGTGTTAGTCTTAATTTTATATAAAAATATACAGCGTACACATCCTCAAAATCCTGCACTGACGGCTAAACTACCTCCATACACCAACTCATCACCCTGAAGAAGACCCCTGCACGGCGGTCGAAATATTGGAAAATAGTAATTGACCACACACGGCTAAATCTATTACACTTCTGAACTACTAACTTTTACACCCACGTTTGGTGTTGCTCACCAAAGCCCGTTACTTGTATAACGAGAAAGTACTCTGAAAACAATGCTTTGAGCGCAGGTACAAGGCGATCCCCCCTGGGGCCTTAGGCCCAAAAAAAAGGGGGATCTCAATATATAGTGACATCAGCATGATGTAGCCCTTGCTGGCTGGTACCGAAAACCTCGATATACGATCTTTCGTGTCTTATTTCTGGTCGCTTGTCGTGCATTTATGTGACGCCATGTTGTCATTTTAGACGGGTCCGCTAACGGGTGTGCTAGTTGGAGACACCGCAGCCCGTGGCGCGGGCGAAAGCCCAAACCGAGCGCGGAGGTTGGGTCCTGACGGCCGAGAAGGTCGCGTTACGGCCGGCGGCATGTCATTCCGCCTGGCCGGAAGCTTGTAAAGTTTTAACGTAAATATATGTCAATGTGCTTCTAAAAGAAAGTCTTTGTTTTGCTGACCTGCTCCTCACGCACGACGGAATAACACCTTTTTGAGAAAGAGGAAGCATGTTATGAGTATTTAATAATTATTTTTGAATTGACAGCCCTGGAGAGTTCGAATTTCAAAACTGGTCCATTGCCAAGTGCCTCGCAGTCTGGCTCATCTTTCAGTGAATTATATAGTACATCTCAACCTCTAGTCTAGGGGACTGAGTGATGTGTGCGCTTTTATATTGTTCTGTGCTAATTCTGACAGATCAACTTTGCTCTCGATCCGTCAAAGTCACAAAAAAAAGTCATGATTAATACAATATTTACTTTTGAAAAAATTTAAATGCTGATATATAGGTCAGCGTAATTAATCAATTCGTGGATTTTTATGACTGGACACATGTAGTGGATTACCAACTACGTACATATTCGCACTTGTTGTTTATTGCAAAAAAGTAACACATGTTTTTGAAGTTCAGTTTCGTGTTAAGTATCGTGATAAGAAAATCTCTAGAGTTTTCAATTTAACGTTAAAAGATATGTCATATTGCCACTTGAGTGTGCCTATTCGTTGGGTAGCATCCACTACTTGAGTTCTTCTGCGGATATCCTTGTTTCGGATTCTATCTTTAAGCGACACTCCTCTCATGGATCTCTCCATAGCACGCTGGGTGAGCTTTATTTTATGGGTAAGACTTGCCATTTCCGAACCTTACCATTTCCTTATCCATTCCCACGTATTTCGTGGTTAGCAACGTGTTACCAAAGAAGGCAATTCGAGACTCGCTGTAGTATACTAATTTCGCAGCCTTAGACTGAGGTCTATTTGACATCTAACTGATGCACCTAGAATCACGGGAAGGCCTTCAGCCACTCTCTAACAAGTAGTTTTTTGCGTGCGTCCAGTATCTGGACCCCATCTGGGTCTCCAAAAATAGGACGGGACAGGGAGGGTTTTCACCAAGCGGGTAAGACTTGCTGTTAGATTCCACGTCTCTGCGCCATAAGTTAATATAGGGAGGATGCATTGGTAAAACGCCTTAGTTTTAAGACATTGCATAATTTTCGCTTTCTTCTTTTTCTTCGTGTCAGCGACGTCAAATTATTTTTGCCCAGTATCTGGCAACATTGAATATATTACTGTCATTTTAATTTTATAATTGACCACATTCATACTGAAGCAGTGGATATTGCCAATTTATTTAGTCTACTGTCGATTAATTTTATTAACTGCCAATTGATTTAACCTACTGCCAAAACTTTGAGTTAGTTACTGAACAAAAAAATACTAACTAAAATTATTCCGGAATCGAGGTCGCGGTCCCGAAATGACGGCGTCAGCTTAAATGGTGATGCCGGAATACCAAAGATCCGGCACTGAGGATAAATCCAAAGACCGGAGTTGAGTTGATACTGATTTATTTGATAAGATACCCGTTTTCATACATTAGTTAACAGTAAGTGTAAGCATTTATAAAATTAATATTTAATACATTTAATTTCATACACCGCACATTCCTCGATACCGTTGTTGGACCTTGATACCCTCAATTTACATAGAGTGGCAAAATGCCCTGTGTCGTACCTGACTGTGCGAATCTAAGATAAAGAGTTTGATTATAACAATTACTTTTGAATATTTAATACAACACAGTTATGTTTTAACATCCTCCTCTTTCAAAAGGGGTGTTAATACGTCGCGTGAGGACAGGTTGAGGAGCAGGTTAGCACACAAACACTTTCTTTTTGAAGCACGTGGATTATATTTACGTTAAAAACATTACAAGCTTTCGACCACGGGGGATAAAATGCCGCGCGGCCGCAATGCAACCTTGTCTCGCCAAAAGGTGGGGACCGTCACGAGCGCTGATATTTTTGACTAACACACCGTTAGCGGAACCGTCCAAAATCACAACACGGCGCACCTAAATGCACGACAAGCGACCCGAAATTAAGAGACGAAAGATGGTATATCGAGGCTTTCGGTAACAGTGAGCAAGGACTACATCATGCAGTTCAAAATAACGTTTTGAACACTTTGCTTGGTATCGAATCTGCAATCTCACGCACGACAATCGAGCTCCATAACCTTTCATTCAAAGTCTACGCTTGGAATCAATTGGCAACATAAATAATTCAGTCGCTAGATTTTTTTCCTATGTCTGTTGCCACACACTTTGTGGGCTTTATCAGTTGTGCCAATCTTGAGTTTCACGGACGACTCCTGAATAAGTTATCAGGAGTTCAGATACTGAAAACAAACCACACATGTCTAGTACAGCTCTAGCAACGAGGTTACAGCAACAGGCACGCTATAGTCCATCAAAGAACTAGAAAAACATTCACAGTTTACTTTGAGCTTTCTTGTTTTACAGAAACGAATCGTAATAATATAAAATGGGATTGAGTAAATATCAATTGGGAGCAAGAATCACGAGTATTTCAATTATTTTCAGATATATTAATTAATTTACTTCAAAATAATAAGACGAGTTTGTCGGTTGTAGGTGGGTGCAGGAGGAATTAGTTCTATAAGGTCCGAAGAGCAGCGACCGTGGTAATAACGGTAGAAAAGACTAAGTGAACGAATCTTACGCTTGTGTTCCATTGATTGCAGGTCAGACGCAAGACTGTCATTGTTTAACAAACGAATTGCTCTTCTTTGGACTGAGTCAATTAAGTTTAGAAGGTATTTTGGGGCTCCAATCCAAAGGTGACTGCCGTATTCAAGGATAAGTAGGATTTGTCCTTTATATAGAAGAAGAAGAAGTTGTTTATCGTTGAAATACCGACGTGATCTATATAATACACCTAGTTTTTTGGAAGCAAGTCCAGCTTTATACTTAATTGACTCGTAATATTTGACATTATTCGAGATTGATAATCCAAGAATATTGATGGCGTTTGCTTTTGGAAGAGAACAAACGTTGAAAAATACAGGATCCGTAGCAGTCTTCTTGGTGGACAAAGTACATGATTGGGTTTTGGAAATGTTGAAACTGAAGAGGTTGAGGTCGCCCCATCGTGAAACTCTTTCAAGAGACATGTTCATCTTCTCCATCAGAGATTCCCTAGCAGCAGATAGTTCCGAATGTTTATGCAAGATTATACTCTCATGGACAGTGCTGTCGTCGGCATAGCAGTGAATGTTTGCGCATTGAAGCAAATCATTCACATGCAGAAGAAAAAGAATGGGCGACAGCACAGAGCCCTGTGGGGCTCCCGATTTGATTTTACAGTGATAATGCTTCGATCACTCAAGAAGTTTTCGATCCAGGAGCACAGGGAGCGAGTTAGTCCATAAGACGGTAGTTTATTCACGAGACCGCGATACCAGACTCTATCGAACGCCTTAGATATATCCAAAGCAACAGCTTGCGTTTCTCCAAAGCATTCGACAGATTTCCCACAAACATGTGTGACATAAGCCAAGAGATCACCGCATGATCGACTACGGCGGAAGACATATTTCCGATATAGACCACTTTGGAAATCACTTGTCAAAATAAAGCATATCGCTGGTTCTGAAAGTGATCGCTAAAAATATACGCAATGAACGAAATAATAACATTACTTTGGTGATCAATAAATTTTGTTTGTACACGTTTTCTTGGCGTGCTTACGTTATGTACTCCCGTAATCGAATCGGAATGCTATAATTATTTACTTAACTGTTTTATGGTTTATTTATAACCTTCATTATATTAGATAAATATATAGAGCGGCAAAACGTTTCAATTACAATTGTAATCGTAATTATATTGAAATAAATACTCCGCCATCTAATGTTTTTTTTTAACTAGTGCTTATTTCGTAAATGGTAACACTTAGCTCATGTATGATTTGACAGATAATTAGTTTTATCCTTCCGCTGAACGAATATGGTTGTGTATACGCTTGAACAACGCTGGGAAATATTGCGACATTACTTTGAAAATCAGGCCATTTTTCTTCGAAAATGAGCAAGGAGTGGCCGTTACAGTCAATGGCGATCGTTATCGGGCCATTTTTGTTCGCGAAAATTGAAGAGGAGAATATTGGCAACATTTGGTTTCAACAGGACGGCGCTACGTGCCACACAGCCGAAGCTACACTCGATGTTTTGCGCCCCATTTTCAAAAAAAAAAAGTTATTTGGCGGACCCTTTATATTTCACATTATTTCAATTTCAATTTTTAACAAAATCACAATGAGATTATTAAACCTTTCATTTTGAGATCGTTTCTATATTAAATAAATAAACATATCGTACTTAGATTTATTATGAATCACACTGAGTACTGTTTTTTCACTTGCTGGAAGAATGCAGTTTCGCCAAATAAAAAAATATCTTCGCATCGGGACGCTAAACTTTGAATTTGTTTAACCCTTTCGCATCGTTGTCGGCATATGCCGTCAAAGATTCCCCGACCGTTGACATCGGTTGACGTGATATATAGTTATGCTACTTTCAGTACTCACTGTGACATCCACGGTAGGAAATTAGAAGTGCAGTCATTCCCTTTATCGACCTACATGTATTATTTACAGGAATCTGTAAAGCATGTAAATAAATATCGTTAGGTTTCGTCACAGGAGCGATTTTTCTGTAAGCCACACGTGTCAATGCCACCACATGTATGGAGTTACATAAAGAACGTTTATTAAATTAAATAGTTTTTAATGCATCATCTGATAACTAAATGATAGAAGAACCAATGTGATATATGAAAATAGGTCAGATAATTACATTTATGCTTCAAATACTTGTTTTAAGCAAAAAAAAATGTTTGAAAAAATCACGCCGTATTGACAATATAATTTGTATTCCACCGTGCCGTGACGAAAGGGTTAAACGATTAGCAATTACAGGTGAATAACCCTTAAAAATGTCTGCAACCTGACGTCTCTCAGGACTTTTTGGTCATAAGATACAACTTAACCTAAACAACGACACGCGGTAAGCAACATGCCGTAACCCATTTAACTTATCAACCGCATCCTATTAACATCCTCCTCTCTCTCAAAAGGGCTGAGGGCATGATGAGGAGCAGGTCAGCAAAGCAAAGACTTTTTCAGAAGCATATTGACATATATTTACGTTAAAACTTTACAAGCTTTCGACCAGGCGGAATGACATGCAGCTAGCCGTAACGCGACCTTCTCGGCCGTCAGGTCCCAACTGATTCGTGCGGCCCGTGGTCGGTCGCCAGCGCCGTCGGTGGCAAAACTGTAAACTCACACACCCGAGAGTAGACATGTCCAAGGTGCAAATATTTCAACACATAAATGTATGACAAGCGAACAGAAATATGAGACGAAATATTGTTTATCGAAGTTTTAGGTACCAGTCAGCAAGGGCTACATCGTGCTGATGTCACTATACTACATAACTTCAGTGATCTAATTAGAACGGGGCTTAATATTCTATAATAATTGTTCAATTTCTTACTCAAATATAAAATTGTGAGTAATTCACATCACTCGTAATACCACACTGTTTTTTTTTTATGCAAACATTTTAAACATCTGTCACCTTGGGAGTACCTCCGTCTGCGACTATTGTAGCTGTCATAGCCTATTATTTTCAGCATTAATTCGTAACCGGGTGTCCTAGTTTCTCTGCGTCCCAGATTCGACCTGATTACTGTCAGGGCGACCGCGCTTCCGGAAAATCCCGATCTCGACAGCACAAAGAAAAATGTACCGATTTGCGTCCCGCTCGCATTTCGAAACGATGGTCAACGATAGTTACAACAATATTCCAATACATGTACTCTATTTTTATATTTACGGTAACTATCCATTCAATTCAATCAATTCCGAACATTACCCAACTCTTTGTCTTCTAGGGATGCTTTCTTTCCATTCGTTAGAGTCCCGGAGGAAAATTGCTGCTCTCAAACGTTCATTCCTTCTTCTACGCGGTGCAATTCACAACCCTGAGATTCTTGAATGTTTTAACTTACACGTTCCAGATAAGTAAATCCGTGCTCGTAGCCTTCCATTGTCTTTGATATCTGTGGAGCTTCGAGCACTCAATTTAGTACAACGGCAATTGTGCTCCTAAATGGCATACCAGCACACCTCGGTCCTTTTCTTACATCCTTTTCCTCTTCTGTCGATGGTATTGTTCTCCTAGATCTCTGTGATCTTTGACACGTGTCATTCTTCTTCTTTTACGTTTTTTTTTCTCTTTTGTATGTATTATATGTTTATGTTTCTTATTCTTTGTACCTTGCACTGCGGTTCTGTTATAATAAATATATTTTTTAGTTAAATATACTTTGAGGCCTTAATTTACATTTATAAGCAATGCATTTAACCACTACGCACTAAGCCATGGCCAAGGCTAAAGTGAAATCAAGGATACTAATACAAACTGTTAAATAGTATATTTCTAAGAAGAGGTCTTAAATTCAAATTACTATATTTATTTAAGTTTAAAGCCTCTTCCGCGTACTGACTGACCTTACACTTTTAATTATTATTTTAATTTTTATCAATGTCAATAGCACTTGCAAAAAAGCGCGAATTTCTGCTGTGACCTACTTAAATTCAAACTGTTCCATTTAAATTCTAAATGGTGCATATAGACGAAATATATCTCATGTTTTCTTTGTAATGTATAAATAACTGTAAAGGATATCCTGTTTATTATATACCCCGCAGAACATGACTCTCATATCCGCTCATAAGTTGAGGATATATTCGTCCATTGCAATTTGTACAATCAATTTCAATATTAGTTTGCATAATCTTTAATGTATATCCCACCAACATCCTCTGTGTATCTCTAATAAATTGATATATTTTGATTCGATTAACAACTGATTTAATCAAATATAAGCTCTATACATGCTTCCGTTAGGGATGAGCCACCCCTTAAGAGCAAAACAAGATGTCTAGGCCTCGGGATTGTCGAGTTCATCATCTAATCTCCAAAGCAACCCTCAACACACTCCACGCTATGTTTGGGTAACAAAATATAAACACACGGCTCAAATCAAGAAAGTTTCCTACAGTCGACAACGGAACTGATGATACCTGAGGCCACCCTGCGGATGAGCATGTGGAGAGGCGCAACTGAGAGGAATGTTTGGATTGCCCTGGAAGAATATATGGAGATCCCTTAACATACTTCGGACCGCAGTATGCAAGACGAGAACACAAATGAAAGCCTGGCAGTTTTACAGCGGACAGACTGAATGCGACTGCGGCGTGGAGCAGACCCTGTCACACCTTCTGGAGTGTGCGCTGTGTCCGAGTAGCTGCACCCAGGAGGACCTGATGATGGCCGGGAGTAACGCCATCGACGTCACCCACTTCTGGGCAGACAGGATCTGACCCCGTTGTTTCCGACACGATTATATATATTTAAAAAATGCTGATTAGCCGCGGTCTGTGCAAGTTCACGGTATCTAACCAAAGAGACTCCCGGGAACCATTTATGTTCTCATGTGGATCTTCGGATTATACTTAGCTTATATATATAGCTTATATATAGCTTACAAAACAGCAATTTGCGGTGTATATATACTTCAAACATGGTAAAAATAAAATGTCATTTGAGTGTGCTAATTCTTTGGGTAGCCTTCTCTCCTTGAGTTCTTCTCAGATATCCTGGCTTCGGATACTATCTTTTAGAGACACTCCGAGCATGGATTTCTACTCGTATTTGGCACGTTGTGTGACTTTTATTCGATACTTCTCAAGTATTAAAACACTACACCAGTATGATGTTGAATTTTGAAACTGCTAAAATAAATTCATTTGTAAAATGATCTTGCGAATCTCACTAGCATTTCTCTGTAAGCTTTCGTTGGTGCATTATTTGACTCTTGTGATATTTTCTCGCAGTGTTTTGCTGACGTCACCGCGGCCGCCATTGTCCGCCATGTCGCTTACATTTCCCTCTTAAAATGGCCGACTGTAGAGTTGGCAGCTCTCACAACTAGGTCAGGAGGTCCTTAATGACACATTATTCTTGTTAATATTCGCCATCGAACCGCTGTTGCAATATTCGATGGTATTTTTTAATGCCTTACACAGGGTGCTGCGATAATTACAACTTATTATCCGAACATACCTTTATTACCATAACATGTCTGCTCCCCTAACTGGAGCATATAAGTTCACGAACTGCCGCCACAAAGCTCGGCCGCCGAGCTATAAAATATATATTTACGATAAACTCTACAAACTTATGGCCCGACCTAGTCACAGCATTCAGGCCGAGCCACAATACAATATGCTCTCGCCGACGGGCGGCACACGACTAGCGCGCCTGTGATGGGCTGTCGCACTGTGACACTAGCGACCATATATGTAACTAGTCCAAAATGCCAATATGGCGACTCATACATGTAGACAAGCGAACAGAAATAAGAACAGAGACGAAAGATTGTATATCGAGGTTTTCGGTATCAGTCAACAAGGGCTATACATGCTGATGTCATTGTATATTACAAGTATTAATAATTGATACACAATTCATTTAGAATCATCCTGTTGTTGGTACCAGCTAATACGTTTGTCATCAGACTATGAAATCTTTTGAAGCTCTTCATCTTCAGTGTCATTGTGGTCGAGGTGACATAACTTGTCGTAGCATACCTCTGCAAAATTACAGTTGACGTCTGTCAGTTAACATTAACGTTTGTCACCAGTAAATCTGACCCAGACAGTCACTAAACGGTCCGCTTTAACTATTGTAGTTAGTTGCTCTTAATCACTTAGCCAAGAATTTGATACTTATTTATAACTTAAGGTTAAGTAAAGGGTCCGCCATATAACGTTTTTTTTTCAACTAGTGCTTATTTCGTGAATGGTAACACATAGCTCATGTCTGATTTGACAGATAATTAGTTTTATCTTTCCGCTAAACGAATATGGTTGTGTATACGCTTGAACAACGCTGGGAAATATTGCGACATTACTTTGAAAATCAGGGCATTTTTCTTCGAAAATAAGCAAGGAGTAGCCGTTACAGTCAATGGCGATCGTTATCGGGCCATTTTTGTTCACAAAAATTGAAGAGGAAAATATTGGCAACATTTGGTTTCAACAAGACGGCGCTACGTGCCACACAGCCGAAGCTACACTCGATGTTTTGCGCCCCATTTAAAAAAAAAAAAAGTTATTTGTCGGACCCTTTACTTTAGTGAGAGAACCACACGGTTAAACGGTGTATAAAATGCATATATTTTTCTTGTGTGAATTTTAGTATATTTTTGATCACAGTTTTAAACACTGACATGAATCAACATTTATATTCGTAAGCTTACAGTACGTACTGTGGTTAGTAATTAATATTTAAATATATGTTTTTGCGCCCAATTACACTTGAGCGGAGATGACATGCTTTGACAGTTTGGGGTCAACTACGTTAATATTTAAAACGTAAAAAAAAAATCGCTTTCGATTTGTACTTTCACGTGCGAGCGGCACATCGTTATGACAGCCAAAAATGATATCCACATTTCGATTCCTTCATTTTGAATGAATTTACTTAAGAATTTTTAGTTTTTTAAAATATTTAAATTAATAATTTTTAAAATTAATTTTACTTACTATCTGGGCTGTATTTTTTCTTTTCATATCAGCTACGTATCAGGATTATATGGTCACCACAAATTGACGCCACTCAGTTCTATCAGTAGCCACTGTCCATGCCTTTTCCTAAAGAGCACATTGTAACATAAATGGCTCCCGAACATTTCCATAACATAAGCATTCCATCGATTGTCGGCATATGCCGTCAAAGATTCCCCGACCGTTGACATCGGTTGACTTGATATATCGTTTTGCTACTTTCAGCAATCATTGTGACATTTACGGTAGGAAATTGAAAGTGCAGTCATTTCCTTTATCAACCTACATGTATTCTCTACAGGAATCTTTAAAGCGATTTTTCTGTAAACCACATGTGTGAATGCCACCACATGTATGAAGTTACATAATGAACGTTTTTTAAATATAATAGTTTTTATGCATCATCTGATAGCTAAAGGATACAAGAACAAATCTGATAAATGAAAATATCTTATATAAGTAAATTTATGCTTCAAATACTATTTTTAAGCAAAAAAATGGTTTGAAAAATTCACGCCGCATTGACAGTATAATTTTGTATTCCATCGAGCTGTAACGAAAGGGTTAATATATATGTATATAATCGTGTCGGAAACAACAGGGTCTGATCCTGTCTGCCCATAAGTGAGCGACGTCGTTGGCGTTACTCTCGGCCATCATCAGGTCCTCCTGGGTGCAGCTACTCGGGCACATCGCATACTCCAGAAGGTGTGACAGGGTCTGCTCCACGCCGCAGTCACATTCAGTCGGTCCGCTGAAAACCTGCCAGGCTTTCATTTGTGTCCTCGTCTTGCGTACTCTGGTCAGAAGTCTGTTTATTATTTATTTTCCGGTCTGAAGATTCTTTTATGAAGAGGTCTACGTTTAAGGTCTTCCCATATCCTTGTTTGTTTGTCAATACTGTGTTATTACTTATATTGATAATAAATAACATTATGTGAGTTTCCTTATCGTTAGACTATCCTAGACATAAGAAGACCTTAGCATTATGACCTTTTGCTTATGTTTTGATAAATACTAAAGTCTAATCAGGAAGATACATTGAATTAATGTATTAACATCCTCCTCTCTCTCAAAAAGTGTCACTCCGTCGCGTGATCGCAATATTAGGAGCAGATTGATAACACAGACTTTTTCAGAAGCACATATATTTACGATAAAACCTTACAAATTTATGACTCGACCTAGCATTCGGCCGAGCTACAATACAATATCTCTCGCCGAAGGGCGGAGACCGACTGCCGCGCACGTGATGGCTCTCGCCCAGCGCTACTAGCGGCGGTCTATAAAACTAGTCCCAAAAAGCGGACACATAAATGTATGACAAGCGAACAGAAATAATAGACGTTTTCAGTACCAGTCAGCAAGAGCTATATCATGTTGATATCACAGTATAGTAACATACTCCCCAATTGGTTCTTCAAAGACATGCATTATTAAAGCAACTTTCCTTTACATTGACAAGGTAGACATCTTCTTCGTAGTATCAATCCGGTGGATTGGTTCGCAGCAACATAATCTTGCATCTCGATCTACATTCCTCTCGGTCCTCCGCAACCCTCTTCAGCTCAGCATAAGAGCTACAATTCATGTCCTCGAACGATTGCTGCAAATATTCCCGTCTAGAGCGCCCTCTACAGTTTCTACCCTCAACCATCCCCTCCGCAATGTCGTGAAGGAGACCATCGTGGCGCATGATGTGATCGATCTATCGGGCTCGCCTCTCTAAGATGGTTCTTATTAGACGCCTTATTAGGCACTAGGATAGACATAACGTGCTGAAATATCAATATTTTCGTAATTTTTTTTAAGAATTGTTGTAGACATTACAAGCATATAGATAGCGCAGTTCAAGAGTGTGAAGCATGCTTTGTTGTTGGTTTTTATAGTAGAAGCTGCCCAGTTAAGATACGTTATCAGGAGTAGCCGGCGAGCAAAGCTGTTATCACACAAACCTTGGGAGGTCGCCACAGAGTAGAGCTCTATCAACACACCTGAGAGGCAAAAAATACGATATTACGCTACTAAATGTTTAAAAATGCTATTTTGATTTTATTACGTTTTATTATGTGTTACGAGATCTTTTCAAAACGCGTTTTTCCGGGGAAAATCGAAATATACTCCGGTTATTGTTTTCAATGCTTTGCCTTGGAGCGTCAAAATACTTTTTGGATATAATCAACTCTGTTCAAAAAAGAGAAGTTCTTCGTATAAACAATGAGATATTTACGTCTAATAACAAACCCTGGAAACACAGACGTAATATTGGTTGACGTAACCTAACTTAATCTAACCTAAAGTAACATAACCTAACCTTCGATATATTTTCTATTTAAATTTATTTAATTTTTAATATCATTGCATTTGGTTATTTCCTTTTTGAAAGAGATATTAACTTTATAATAAAAAATAAATATATATTTAAAAGTACCAAAGCTCGCTAAACAGAAGACTCCACGAAATAACTTCGATAAATAAATTCTTGGAGCTCATGTCGAAACTGGGCTTCTATCACGTCGAATATATCGAGGCGATATGGTTGAAAACAGTCTGATCACTCTCCCAAGAGGTATAGTCTCTGGCAGGTTAGTATTATTAACCTGAAGTTACCTAATCTAGCTTGTTATCATTGGTACACACGTGAAAGATTGGTTCACTTTGTCTTTTCTGACGTTGTTAAAACGGTCGTTTCTCTTCGGAACTTAAACGAGTCTTTGAGCCTGCTGGTCTCTACCGGTTGTGCTCTCCTGCATGCGATATCATGAAAAAAAAACAAATTTCTGCTAATAGCATCATATTTTATAAACAAATAAGTGAAAAACCTAAAAGCACCTAGTAAGAACCATCTCAGAGAGACGAGCCCGATGGATTGGTCACATCATGCGCCATGATGGTCTTCTTCACGACATTGTGGAGGGGATGGTTGAGGGTAGAAACTGTAGAGGGCGCTCTAGACGCGAGTATTGGCAGCAAGTGTTCGAGGTCTCATGAGTTGTACCTCTTATGCTGAGCTGAAGAGGGTTGCGGAGGACCGAGAGTAATGGAGATCGAGATGCAAGATTCTGTTGCTGCAAACCAATCCACCGGATTGATACTACTACAAAGATATATTCTCATAGAAGCACTTAATCGGGTCGCCTAGAATCTAGATTCTCTCACAATTTATTTTAAAATGTTACTCATCTCAGTATAAATAAACTACTAAAATAATTAATGAAAGCGAATTTCTCAAATGTCATCGTTTCCCGCCCAATTGCGCGCGAGGGATGCGTTCACACGTTTTATTTGAATATTTAGAACGCCGGCCGGGCGTGCCCGAAACGGCTGCGTTTGCTTCTCTCGCAAAATTTACACGGGTACCTAACACTATTTATTATTTGTTTAATGCTAATTTTCGTGATGTACTTCGCCCTTGACCGAGTTAGAATTAAAAAAAAAATAACTATGCGTCCAGTAGTCGGGTGCTAATGAACGGGTGTTGTGAAGCGGCTCATTGCATTTTGTGTGTGGTGTATTTTTATTTATTTATTTATTTCACAGAACCGAAGTTCCAAGGTACAAAATAATAAGAAACAGAGTATACATAAATATACAATACAAACAAAAGATAATAAAAAAATTGAAATAACATAAAACAAGAAGAAGATGACACGTGTCAAATATCACATAGATCTAGGAGAACAATACCATCGACAAAAGAGAAAAGGATCGAGGTGTGCTGGTAGGCTATTTAGGAGCGCCATTGCCGTTGTAGTAAATTGAGTGCTCGAAGCTCCACAAGTATCAACTGGGATCAAAAACAATGGATGGCTACGAGCAAGGGTGTACTTATCTGGAACATACAAGTTAAAACATTCAAGAATCCCAGGGTTGTGAATTGCATCGCGAAAGAGAAGGAATTAATGTTTGAGAGCAGCAATTTTCCTGCGGGACTCTTACGAATGGAAAGAAAGCATCCCAAAAGAACAAGAGTTGGGTAATGTTTGGAATGGATTGAATTGAATGGATAGTTTACTTTATAGTTATTTTTGTGTCTAATTCTAATTATGTATTATATTTTGTTCCGCGAGTTAATTTACATCTCATCACATTTATTTTAAACTTTATTTCTCCTGTTTTATGGATTTGTTTGATTCAGTGGATAGAAATTTGGTAATTGTTCACTTTTTGAAGCGAAAATGATGTGATTTACGCGAAAAAATTGGTACAAAAAATATCTCCCAAAAAAAAACAATGAATCCTTTCGCAAAAAGCTTTTCATAGAAAATGTCAATCTAAAATTTACGAGCGAAAAATTCGTTTCCGTAAATTTTTAACCCTTTCATTACGGCTCGGTTTGAATACAAATTATACTGTCAATTATAAAACTAGTATTTGAAGCACAAATGTACTTACCTGGTCTATTTTCATATATCACATTGGTTCTTGTATCATTTAGCTATCAGATGATGCATAAAAAACTATTGTAATCAAGTAGCGAAACGATATATCACATTAATCGATGTCAACGGTCGGGGAATCTTATGACGGCATATGCCGACAACGATGCGAAAGGGTTCAGATTAAAAAATCGTTCTAGTTTTTGCAGTTCGCCGTAAAAGTATGAAAAATTCGTAAGGTAAAAAAGACACTTCCCTAAGCTTTTGCAAGCATTAAAAATTAACCTGGGGGATGAAACGAAAATGACGCAAACACTAAAAAAATAAGACACTTGAATCACACACGTGTCTCAAAAAACGACAAAGCTTGAGAAAGAAGTATTATTTTGAATTGACGTGGAAATACTTAAAATTTATATTAGAATGCGTGACTTTGGAAAATGGCGAGTCAATACAAGGCCGTTTTATTTACTAACCTGCTGGAGCTATTCGTCTTCTCAGTTAATGTGAACATATCAAATTTTTCGCACAATTTTCAGTTTCAAGGAGAGTCTAATTTAAAGGTTCTTAAACTTACTTTGCCCTCCGTTCAAAGAATAATAATTTATTTCTAGAGCCACGCATTTTTTTTACTTACCATCTGCATATTTTTTACCTGCTCATGTCTTTATTGTGCCATCTCAACGCCCCTAATTTTCTCTGGGGGTCTATTATTACCCTCTGAAAATCTCAAACGCCTACAAGGAGCGTTATTGCACACGTTGAGATCCTACAATCTAGTTGATACGATTTTTTATCATTCATTTTTTTAAACGTAAAAAAGTAAAAAAAAATCAGGCACCGTTGGACCAAGCGAAGAAACAAAGAAGAAGAAAACGGAGGTGTCTATTCCACGTAGGCCTTGGAATTTGGTACAATTAAATACATTTTTAAAGCGAAAATTCCGCGATGTCTTTAAACCAAGGCGTTTAACCCATTGGTTATATTTGGGTTATGCCTTTATCCTCCCAGTTAATTTATGGCGCAGAGATGTGGAATCTAATAGAAAGTCTTATCCATAAAATAAAGCTCACCCAATGTGCCATGGAGAGATCCATGAAAGGGGTGTCTTTAAAAGGTATATTACGAAATTGTGATATGTGAAGAAGAATTCAAGTAGTGGAGGCTTTCCAATGTATAGGCCCACTCAAGTGGCAATGTGATATATCTGTTGAAGAGACGACAGTCGATGTGGAAGAAAAGAACTGGCAAACTGGGTGTTGGCCGAGCGAGATGAATCGTACATCAGGAGAATCACGGGAGTGGCCTGGATACGGAAGGCAGAAGATCAAAGAGGATGGAGACTCGTGCGGAAGGCCTATGTCCAACAGTGAGCGGAAACAGGCTGATGATGAAGCAAACTAATTTGATGAATTAAAGATTTGAATGAGCATTCGTTTTTTCGCCTAAACTTTCTGTAATCCTTTTTGATTGAATTGAATTATATAATCGTGTCGGAAACAACAGGGTCAGGTTCTGTCTGCTCAGAAGTGGGCGACGTCGATGGCGTCACTCCCGGCCATCATCATTCAATTTATTCAATTTCAATTTCAATTTTATTTATTTTTTTCCTTGCAGAAACATTACAAATTTTATCAATTCAATGCATTTCTGAAGTACAATAATATAAATACAATTATATAATATGAAATATAAATCCAATAGGTAACATAAATGTGGTGATGTAAATTTATTGACACATTTAGTATCACTGACCTCACACTCAGAACTAGCGTCAGGAGACTCAAGATAAACAGTTTGACTTGTAACAACAAAAACCCTGTCATAAGTATATCATGATTGACTCACAAATAACAAGGCATTATTGTCACAAAATAAAACGTGTAACATTTCGCCTCCATAAACACCATTACTGAATTTAAAGCAATATAACACTAAATATCTCAATATCTTCACTCAAGTTGGTTTCAACCACTGTTCACTGCGATTCTTTCGTCTTATGCGTATCCAGGGTTGAACAATGGTCCTTTCAGGCCACACTTGAGGCTCCATGAGAGACTCCAGCGAAGTCGCGATGACCCCGACTTTGAAAGAAGTTGACAGCGTCCGCCTGCTGACAATCCTCCTGATGGTCATCCAAGAAGGATTGAATGCAGCGGTCGCTGCCAAGAAGCTCTGCAAGTCCTCAGCCGATGTATCTGGGTGAAGGCCCTTGGCGTGAAGATACGCCATCTTCACTCCAGTAACGTTTTGTGAAGGAGCTGCAGAACCGCGGATCATCAGACGTGCTGAATGTTGTTGCCTTTCCCCATGCGGAGAGGCGCGACTCAACTTAGAACGTTGAACTTCTCCGGAAAGATTGCTCGGGGGAGGGAGAGGACATCCACGGAGAAAGCACTCAGGTCCTCCAGTTCCTCGAACGATGATTCGTCCCGGCTGAGAACGGGAGTCCTTGGGAGCCTTGCTCGAAACAGCGGGGGCTCCTTCGATAGTATCTTCCAAGGAGTCCTCTTCGGTGGCCTCACTCGAAGCGGATTCTTTGACGGCAGGTTCGGAGTCTCTGCTGTCACAGTTAAGCGACATCGACACAGGAATGTTGACAGCTTCAGCGTAGGTAGCCGGAATTGATTTGCACGCTCGAGGTAAGCGCCTTCTGCGGGAAGTCGGCAGACTTGTCGGGTTGGGTGGAGGATCCACACCAACGGATGTCAGAGCATCATCCATCCCGCATCCAACAGCCTTTAAGAGCCTCTCCAGCAGCAAACGGTGATCGTCTAAGCGACGATTTATTTGCGCGATATCACAATCGCAACAGTTCGCCATCTTGTAGGTAGGATGACTAGACACGTCCGCCCGGTTTGAGTGTCGAGCGACGAATTTCATGTCTTCCTGGGTGCAACTATTCGGACACAGCGCATTTTCCAGAAGGTGTGACAGGGTCTGATCCACGCCGCAGTCACATTCAGTCGGTCCGCTGTAAAACTGCCAGGCTTTCATTTGTGTTCTCGTCTTGCATACTCCTGTCTGTTAAGTCTGTTAAGGGACCTCCATATATTCCACCCCTGGTCGTGTCCAGGGGTTAGGTCCTCTTTCGGGGCAATCTCTTGGGGAGCAAAGAAGGAACCACCGCGTGGTGCCCCCTGGAAACAGTTATTTACAATGCCGGTAATCCTTCTACTACGGAAACAACAACACACGCAAATATGTAGAAGAATTGAATTAATCATTGATTATGCATGTTATACGATACTGTATCTAGTTTGCTATGATGTATTTGGTACTTTAGAACGGCTGAACTGTGATCATTATCATCACAGTGGTTAGAGTAAGACCTTGGGACAGCAAAAAACATTTGTGCAAAAGGACGGCCACATGGCAAACGGTCCACTGAATACAAGCGAAATTTTTTCATAACTCGGTCAAGGGCATTTGCCGGCTTAGAGATTCATTACAGCCAACATGTCAGTGCTGTCAGTGATTGTTAATAATCACTGACGCACTGGCCTTCGATACTAATACCACTGTTGGAGTAATAGACAGTACGACTAGCTTTAGTAGCGATTTGTTCCGCGTTTAATTCGAAATGTGTTTTTTATGTGCAATGTAAAATCCTCCTCGCTCTCAAAATCTTGTTATTCAGTCGCGTGAGGGCATGATGAGCATCAGGTCAGCAAAACAAAGATTTTTTCAGAAGCACATTGACATATATTTACGATAAAACTTTACAGATTTAGGGCTCGACCTAGTCACAGCATTAGGCCGAGCCGCAATACAATATGCTCTCGCCGACGGGCGGGACCGAAACGGCGGTCTATGTAACTATGACCGGACTTGTCTAAAATCCCAATATGGCGGACACGTTTATGTCTGACAAGCGAACAGAAATAAAAGACGAAATATTGTATATTTCGGTACCAGTCAGCAAAGGCTATATCATGCTGATGTCAAATGTTACTATTGAGAGGGTTCAGAGTTTGTTTTATGTAATTGCATGCAGGAGAGCACAGCCTGTCAAGACCAGTGCACTCTATGACGCTCAGCCATGTAGGCTGGACGCTGCATGCGGAAAACGTGTGTTGTGTTCGTGTTTGTGTGTGGGTTGGTGAGATTGCAAGTGTTTATTTATCTGTTTCTTGAAGAGATCCAGATTGTAGGAAGGAGGAAACAGACGCTGGAAGAGCATTCCAAAGCTTACCAGTGGCATTAAGGAAGGAACTTTGTAAACTGCCAGTTCTTGGTCGATATACATTAACCGTGTATGGATGTTTGGCCAGAGTAAGACAAGTTTGTCGGTTGTGGGTGGGTGCAGGAGGAATAAGTTCTTTAAGTTCCGAAGAGCAGCGACCGTGGTAATAACGGTAGAAAAGACTAAGTGAACCAATCTTACGTTTGTGTTCCAATGATTGCCGGTTAGACGTAAGAGTGTTATTGCTTATCAAACGAATTGCTCTTCTTTGAACTGATTTAATTAAGTTTAGAAGGTATTTGTGGGCTCCAATCCAAATGTGACTGCTGTATTCAAGGATAATTCGGATTTGTCCTTTATATAGAAGAAGAAGAAGTTGTTAATCGTTAAAATACCGAAGTGATCTACATAATACACCTAGTTTTTTGGAAGCGAGACCGGCTTTATACTTAATTGACTCGTAATATGTTTTTGACATTATTCGAGATTGATAATCCAAGAATGTTGATGGCGTTTGCTTTTGGAAGAGAACAAACGTTGAAAAATACAGGATCCATGGCAGTCTTCTTGGTGGACGAAGTACATGATTGGGTTTTGGAAATGTTGAAACTGACGAGGTTGAGGTCGCCCCATCGTGAAACCCTTGCAAGAGACATGTTCATCTTCTCCATCAGAGATTCCCTAGCAGCAGATAGTTCCGAATGTTTCGGAGGTTTATGCAAGATTATACTCAGGCGAGTGCCACAAGCGGGATCTATATAACTAACGTCACTCCCGTGACTGGACTTGTCCAAAATGCCAATATGGCGACACATACATGTGCAACAAGCGAACAGAAATAAGAGACGAAAGATTGTATATCGAGGTTTTCGGTACCAGTCAGCAAGGGCCATATCATGCTGATGTCAATACGATTATATTGTAAATTTATTTGGCATGAAGTAACATTATTGTAATTTTTTATTCAAATTTATTTAATGCGAGTTTACAAAGTAGCCCATTATACCATTTCAAAGACAAAAATATGTTTTTTATCGTGTTAGGTAATAGCAGCAAGTAGAGTTACTTTATTATCTTTATTAAATTTGAACTACCCGTCGTAAAAAAAGATAAAAATTAAATTACTACCGATTCTGAAAAAAGGAACATTGTAGACATTATTACCTTTGCTTGTTTTTTTTAAGTTTTCAAACGACAAAGTTTTAATAAAAATGATACATTAATTATATTATTCACATTGTATTTGATATCAGCTCGATAAAGCCCTTGCAGGCTGTTGCCGAAAAGACTCGATGTACGATATTTCGTCTCTTATTTTTTTCGCTTGTCTGACACGCATACAAAAAAGGTGTTTGTTTTAGTCTTGATTTAGGCAGAGTCGTGAGTTGTGATCCATTCTCGAAAACAATTAAAAAATAACTCGTATAATGGTATTCTGCGCATCTCACAAAGAAAGGATGGTCGATAAAGGTGTTGGAGTGACGCCCAAGAACTGGACAACCAATGATCGTAGGCTCAACCTCTGATACGAATTAAAATAAAAATATTATTAAATAATTTCTAAGCTCTTTTTATGTAAATTTGATTTCTCACACGTCTATTGACAGTCATAGTCTATTAACTAAAATTGTAGGCGAAAGATGAAAGTAGTCCGATAAACACTACCCATCAACTTGTTTAAATATGGATAATGCGTGAATGCCAGGCTGTAGTCTGACGTTGACACTTCAAATTCAGTGCACCGTGTGTAAAAATGGCAAGATTTTTATTTTACCAAATATGAAATTTCTCAATCGTCTGTCGGTATTTTCCTGTATTTGTTTACGTGAATAATAGTACATGATTCACGTACATGCCGGCTGTAGGACCTTGCGGCGCCCTGGGCAAAAAAAAATCTGGCGCCCCCTGGTTTTTTGGGTGGGAGGAGAAATCTTTAGAAAACACCTTCTGTCGGAGCCAAGGCCGCCCTTAGCGCCCTTAGTTCATTCGGCACCCTGGGCAGCCGACCCACTGCGCCACCACCTAAAACCGGCACTGGCAAAACCCATCACTCTACCTGTCAGCTTCCAAGCGCTAAATAAATATTCTAAAGGAAATGATCAATTTCATGCGACCCAATTTGTGCGAATTTGTGACTTCTTATTTTAGATTACTAAATTTTTTTGTGTCACTGTTTTTTTCACAGCGGTTGTATAGATTTTTATATTTTTAAATAAGTCGTCTTCTTCTTCGTTTCGGCGACGTCAAAATATTTCTGCCAAGCATCTGGCAACATCGATAGACCGTGTGTTGTATTGCTTAGCATTAGGTCTTGAGGTGTGAAGCTTTTTGGGCACATGGAGCAGAATCTTAGGTGTGAGGCGGTCTGTAGGTCTCCGCAGTCGCACAATAGTGACTCTCCCTGCTGAAGCGTTCCCCGCCGCTCGAGGTTGTCTTTTGTTCTACCAACTCCGGTTCTTAATCTGTTCAGGGATTTCCAGGTCCGCCAGTCAAGGTTCTTGCCAATTGGGAGACATTCCTTTGGAGTAAGGAAATGCTCTGACGCGACTTGTTGCGAGAGTTGGAGTCTCTCATTTTCAGGGCCGGATGTGAGAGGTTGTGTGGATCTCAGAAAGCTGCTTCGCGACTTCAGTCTGGGTGTTGGGGGTATCTGATTATAAAAGCAGTGGGACGGTTGGTTGATTGCCTTACGCATTTCTTCGGCGCATATGACTTTGCGTCTTATGTTTGGTGGTGCGATACCAGCCGAGGGGTATAGTTTATAGGTTAGGTTCTAGCCTAAACTTATATTTTTATGTCTATTTTGTTAACCGGGCTTGGAACTGGCAACTGTGGAATTAATCATTTGAAATGATTCAATATTTTCCGTATATGTCAAGAAGAAGCATATTTTCCGAGAGAAATACCGGATTGATATAAAAATAAAACGGTTCCGTCACATTTCGTTCAGCGACTCATCGGTACCAACGTTAGGCGCACTGGACGTCTGGTGCACGGAACATTTGGCGCATGGAAGAACTGGTGCTCTAAATGTTTCGCTAACCTAACCTGCCTAAATTATTTCGTTTGCGAGACCTATGGATCTCTAGACTCTAGGATCACTGGACAAATCCTTAAGATTACGTTAAGTTAGGTTAGGTTAGTGAGACAGCCAGTGCACCAGTTGTTCCGTGCGCCTTATGTGCCGTGCACCAGACGTCCAGTGTGCCCCAAATCGTTACCGACGAGTCGTTGAACGAATTGTCAGGGAACGACAGGTCGTGACACTATTAACCACTTCATCGCCATGTGTTTGCAAAAAATAAAAACAATACTTTTACTAATGACTAAATTATTAATATTTTAAACTTTTTGGTGAGCTGCAATATATTGAATTAAAATTTTCACGAAAAAAAAAACACTTTTTTTTCACTAGGTCTGCCAAAAAATAGATTATAGATCACATACTCCACCGCTTGCTTCGACTATCCTTGACTAACTACTTACGAAACTGTTTCCCTACATCGTATGTACCTCCAACGCATCACGTTTGTTGTAAATATTTATGATATACAATATACTAAATAATTGATTTAGAAAAATATATATATATTCAGTGCAAGCCCTTGACACCATCTCATGAATATCTCCCAAACTATCGAAAAATATCGATAATTTTTGGTTTGTTAAAATTGTAAAATATTCATAGATTTCGTTGTGAGAAAATCGAAATTGATTTTGAAATACATATTTCGAATATTGCGAAGCGCCCACGGGTGGGCTTACGGCGATCTTCGGGTTAACTGCCACGTCGCTCATAAAAAGAAGCACTTTATTTTCTTAACCCTCGCCTTACTATGTTAAAAACTTCCGCGCGTTCCGATGGTGTGTACTCGTTACACATTCTGATTTAAAGTGAATAAAATGAGTAGAAATTCGAAAAAATGAAAATATTCAAAGATATCGCTTAATTTTATAATAGTTGATGTCAATAAGCAGTAATAATTGACATTTAATAGCTAAAAACATGAAAAACATCAGACGAAGACCTCAAACGGCCAGACGCACCTTGGCGCGTGAACTTCCGAGAGATACTAACATTACTTAGCCTGTCGACATATCGATGAGCCGACGCGCATCGATATCATTTCGAACTAGCCGACCAACTGAGGTTTCCCGTCTCGCTCACTCATATTAGTACGTCAGCGAGAGTGAGGAGTATAGATGCCGACGCATCTGGGTATTTTTTAATTTTATTTTTGCACACGCTTCCGACAGGTCGAATGAATTCATGACAGTTGACGCGTCTTGAGTGTAGTGGTGAATTTATTCCGGATTTTAGAAAAATATTTCCTGCTCCCGATGAGTGCCTATTATTATAAAAAAAATGTTTTTTTCAATACGTAAATGTATTAAGGAGGAATACCTAAAATCTGAACCCTGTGTGTATTATATTTACAGAGATATTTAAGTTATTACAAGCAATGTGTAGTCGATAGACATCACCGGGGAGGAGAGGTTAATCACGACTCTTAACCTTTTAATTCATGTGACAAAAACCAATCCATCTACATAAGAGTAATATACATATATTTTTTTACGTTAATAATATTTAGTTTTGTTCTGATTAGAGTTGGAATTTTGCCAGGTGGGAGGGTATAATTAAAGACTGGCTTGGCACTCGAGCGGCACCGGTCTGGCAACACCGGCGGCTTTCTTTGAACTGTTGATAATGTCTATTTTTTTATTTTTCGAGGGAACCCCTTCTCGAATTCACCCCGGACGAGATTCCTTCACTAATCGGCGCTCCTAATTACGCTAACACGTGGAGCAATGCAAAAATAAAATAATAATTTTGTATACTTAGACAGGTTGCAAAAAAAGTCACGGATTGAAGCAATAACTATGGATTACTGGCGTGCGATAAGGCTGCATGCTTGTTTCTTTTCTTTTCACCGTCGTTTCAATTGACTTACGTGGCGTTTCATTGACTACGATAAGGCATTCGACAATCTACACAGACCATACCTGTGGCAATTCTTGACACGTATGGAGTGCCTGCCATGATCATATGAAATCCCTTGATCAAGATAGCAAGTGCTGCGTGCGGATTGGAGCAATAACAACGGAATAGCTTAACTCTTTAACATCGGTTGTCGGCATATGCCTTCAAAGATTCCCCGACCGTTTACATCGGTTGACGTGATATATCGTTTTATTATTATTATATAAGTATTTGTATAGCGCTCTTTTATGACCGAATGATCATTCCAAAAGCGCTTCTTTGCCTCTCTGAGTAAAAAGGTGGGTCTTGAGTCTGCTTCTGAAGGATGCCTCCGCTTTAAGATCTCTTATGCTTTCTTGTAGCGAGTTCCAGGCTATTGGTGCCGCGTAGCTGAAAGCCCGATTGCCAAAACCGTGCTAGGACTACCTACCGTCAGCTGCAGGGTGCTTCTATTTGCTCTAGCCGATCTGAGTGTCTCTCTACGTTTTGCTACTTTCAGTACTCGTTGTGACATCTACGGTAGGAAATTGGTAGTGCAGTCATTCGCTTTATCAACCTACATGTATTCTTTACATGTAGGTTGTCATCTTATTGTAAGGTTTCGTCACAGGAGCGATTTTTCTGTAAACCACATGTGTCAATGCCACCACATGTATGGAATTACATCATGAAGGCTTGTTAGATATAATAGTTTTTTATGCATCATCTGATGGCTAAAGGAAAGAAGAACCAATGTGATATATGAAAATAGGTTAGATAAGTACATTTATGCTTCAAATACTAAAAAATGGTTTGAAAAATTCACGCCGCATTGACAGTATAATTTGTAGAGTGCAACCGACTTTTTTATGCTCTCCTGTATGCGTTTTTCGTTTGCATAAAAAATCTAACCTACTTACTCGTAAATTAATTTTCAAACACAAATTGTTTTGACAGTTAAACATGTTAATCACATTCCATAATGCATATTTTAAATTAATTCCAATGTTCAATGTTAGCGAATTCACTGATTTGCATCAATTAACAATAATGTTCATGTTCGGCATTAACATAGTCCGCTTGAAACAATCTTCAATGGCAAAATTTAAATTTTGCTTGTCATAAATTATGCACATATTTATGCTACATATATATACGTAATGTTTCAATTTCAATTTAAATTTTATTTTTTTCCTTGCAGAAACATTACAAATTTTATCAATTCAATGCATTTCTGAAGTACAATAATATATATACAATAATATAATATAAAATAAAAATACAATAGGTAACATAAATGTGGTGATGTAAATTTATTGACACATTTAGTATCACTGATCTCACACTCAGAACTAGCGTCAGGAGACTCAAGATAAACAGTCTGACTTGTAACAACAAAAACCCTGTCATAAGTATATCATGATTGACTCACAAATAACAAGGCATTATTGTCACAAAACAAAACGTGTAACATTTCGCCTCCATAAACACCAGTACTGAATTTGTTATATACATAAGAATGTTATAGCACTTTGTAAACCAAAAATCCAAGGAAATGAAATTTACTCATCATCATCAGCCTGTATCCGTCCGCTGTTGAACGTAAGCCGCCCGCATGAGTCTCCATCCTCCTGCCATTCTTCTTGTGTCGTCAGTACACCTTGCAGGGGGTCGGCCAATGCTTCGTTTGCTTCAAGTGCCAGTCATGGCCTATTAATCGAAATTGCTGGTAGATGAAAGTCGTCCCGTGGAGACCACCCATTGATCGTGAATTCCTGTAATAAGGCTGATGCGTGAATGTCGGGCTGCGGCGGAAAAGCGTCTTATAATTCACAGGAGAAACTTCAGAATCACTTTCACCATCTGTCGGTATTCTCCTTTATGTTTTTACATTTTAGTTAAAAAAACATTTTAGAAAATGAACCTGGACTAATATGAAATATATATATCATCATTATCAGCCTGTATCCGTCCACTGTTGAAAGTAAGTCTCCCGCATGAGTCTCCATTCTCTTTGATCCTCTGCCTTCCGCATCCAGGTCATTCTCGCTATTTTTCTTAAGTCGCCAGTAATATTTATAATTTAATAGGGTAATATTTTTTATAATTTAATATAGTAATTAAATTCATAGTAATATTTTACTTTCTCATATCCGTTCCATATTTAGAACATGACGGTGATAGCTCAATGGTCAAAGCGCTTACTTTGCAAGCCAAAGGTCGTGGGTTCGATCCCCGACAGAGATTAAAAAAATAAATTGTAATCGATTTATGAGCTCTAAAATTTTTGATGTGAATTTGATCCATCACCCGTAAAATGCCAGTCATAGCCAATTAATTAAAATTGGTGGTAGACGAAAGTCGTGCCGTGAAGACCATCAATCCATAGTAAATTCCTGTAATAATAAAGATGATGCGTGAAACTCGGGCTGCAGTCTATGACGTCGGCGGATCACACTCCACATGCTATGACAGGCATTTTACGGGTGACGGATCAAATTCACACCGACCGGGGTATTTTAGAGCTCAGAAATCGATCAAAAAACTTTTTTTTTTATTCTCCATCGGAGATCGAACCCACTACCTTTGACTTGCAAAGCAAACGCTTTGGCCATTGAGTTTATACCCGTCTAGTTTATGCAACACCAAAAGCTTTTTTCCTTTTTTTTTTCGTTCCTGAAGTACATATTGCCTGTTTTGAATGTTGGTCCAATGCCCCATATATTTAGTATTCTCTTCCGTTTCCCTTCTCTTTTTGGCCCTACATGGAAATATTTGGCTTGTTCTCTTAGTCTGCTTTGGAATCGTGCCAATAATATTTGCATAATGCTCGTCTTGCCATAGTTGCCATACTGGAAAATGTTTACAAACATTCATTTTAGGTAGTAACATCCTCCTCTCTCTCAAAAACGTGTTATTCCGTCGCGCGATGGCAGGATTAAGAGCAGATTGTTAACACAAAATTTGTCAGAAGCACATTGACGTATATTTACGATAAGTTTTACAAGCTTCTGGCCAGGCGGAATGACATGCCGCGGGCTGTTATGCGACCTTCTCGGTCGTCAACACATAACTGACCCGTGCGGCCCGTGGTCGGTCCCCAGCGCCGTCGGTGGCAAAACAATATAACTCATACATCGTTCAACGACTCATCGGTAACGATGTGGGGCGCACTGGACGACTGGTGCACGGGACATTTGGTGCATGCGAAAATTGGTGATCTGAATGTGTCGCTAATCTAACCCAAGGATTTGTCCAGTGATCGTAGAGTCCAGAGATTCATAGGTCTCGTTAACGAAATAACTTAGGTTAGGTAAGACTGAACTCGGCGGATTGGTTTGCAGCAACAAAATCTTGCATCTCGATCTTCACTCTTCTCGATCCTCTGCAATCCTCTTTAGCTCAGAACAAGACCTACAACTAATGTCCTCGAATCCTCGCTGCAAAAACTCCCCTCTGTAGTTTCTACCCTCAACCATCCCTTCCACAATGTCGTGAAGAAGACCATCGTAGCGCATGACTGATCCATCGGGCTTGCCTCTCTGAGATGGTTCTTACTAGATATCTATCTTCTATACTATCTTCCTTGATTAAGCTGAGAACGTCATTGTTCGTGACGTGGTCTCTCCAGGAGTTTCCGACAATTCTTCTGTATGACCACATCTCAAAGACCTCTAATCTTTTTTCTCTATTACTTTATCAGTGTAATGTTACGGATGATCGTTTTATGCTCTCCTGCAGCTTCCGCAAGTACACTCCCAATAGAGTTATAAATAGTTATGTGTTTTTTTTTGCGTTTTTCTGTAAATGTTTTATAATTTTCTTTTCTTTCTGTTACAGGTAAGTCTGAAATGTATTTAAAACTTGCATCATTTTTCACACAGGTGAGTTGGTTTTAAAAAATAAATATATTTAAAAAATACATAAATAATAAAATAATCGATATTCTCGAAAATTGCTGCTCTCAAACATTCGTTCCTTCTTGGGGATTCTTGAATGTTTTAACATCTACGTTCCAGATAGGTACACCCGTGCTCGTAGTCATCCATTGTTTTTGATCCCAGTTGATACTTGTGGGGCTTCGAGCACTCAATTTAGTACAACGGCAATGGCGCTCTTAAATGGCCTACCAGCACACCTCGATCTTTTCCTTACATCCTTTTCCTCTTTTATCGATGTTATTGTTCTCCTTGATCTCTGTGATCTTTGACATGTGTCATCTTCTTTTTTGTGTTTTTTTTTATCTCTTTTGTATGTATTTGTGTGCTGTATTTGTACCTTGGAACTGCGGTTCTGTTAAATAAATAAAATAATCAAATAAATATATGTATTATAAATTTATATGACTAACTAATATTATATCTAAAATGTGTAAACAGTATTATACATTTAAAAAAAAGGAATAATAATCAAATCGTTTACTGGTATTGCCATTAAAATATTCAAAAAATATTCCTTTTCGATTTTAAAATTCAAAATATGAATTAAATTTCAAACAGAGTAATAAATATTCATCTCTAAAACGTGAATTAATAATTTATCCTCATCTCTAAAAAAATAACAAAAAACACTTCCCGTCTCTAAAATAAAATTTAATAAATTATCATGTTTCGAAAACATTTCTTAGAAGGCTTTTTAAATTTTGGTTAAAATTACAAGCGAATCTTCTCAAAATGTTTATTTTTTAGATGCCGTAATGAATTCATAAACCAAATTTCGTGTCTCTTTTCCGAAAACACGAAAATTCTTCGCAAATATTATTTTTGGAAGCCGATGCTAGAATTTTCGCCTGAAGGTATTGTTTTTTCTTGAAAGCAGCTGTAATCTAATTAGTGTCGATTCGACGTGCGTTGTGCCTCTCCACATGTATGAGGCGCAACGGAGGGGAATGCTTGGATTGCCCCGAAAGAGGACCTACCAGGGGTGGAATATATGGAGGTCCCTTAACAGACTTCGGACCGGAGTATGCAAGACTAGAACACAAATGAAAGCCTTGCAGTTTTACAGCGGACCCACTGAATGTGACTGCGGCGTGGAGCAGACCCTGTCACACCTTCTGGAGTGTGCGCTGTGTTCGAGTAGCCGCATCCAGGAAGACCTGACGATGGCCGGGAGTAACGACATCGACGTCGCCCACTTCTGGGCAGACAGGATCTGACCCTGTTGTTTCAGACACGATTATATAACGACATGTTACGATCGAGCGGGGAAACCAAGTCATTATCGAAAATGTATGTCAATGCGCTTCGAAAAAAAAGTCTGTGTGTTGTTAATCTGCTCGGCGACGTGAAGTCGCTTCTCCCGTAGAGATGAGGATGTTATTATAAATTATTGGTCTCTAAAAAAATATTTGAAAGACAAGTGTTGAACCCATGAAGAAGCTCGTGAAATTTTGCTTACATTTTTGCTTGGATTTTCGTAGTTTCTGGCAGTTGTCGGTTCACAGTATCCATAGCACCTTTACGTTTTTTTTCTTTGGCTAGTTTCGGCATCGATTAATAACACTGTATACGTTAACGCCATCATGATGGAAATATAAATAAAAAGGGTAAGAAAACCAGTTGTTGACATTTTTTTTTCTAAAAACACAGAAGAATGCCGACAGATGATGGTAAAGAAGAAATCTCACTTATTGGTTACACGATGATTGCTATTTTCTAAGACGAATGAGCGCTGTATATGGGGTGTTGATCTGCCAACTGAATTTATAAACTCTTTCGCATCGGTTGTCGGCATATGCAGTCACAAGATTCCCCGACCGTTGACATCGATTGACGTGATATATCGTTTTCCTACTTTCTTAGAATAGTTTTTTATGCATCATGTGATAGCTAAATGATACAAGAACCAATGTGATATATGAAAATAGACCAGATAATTACATTTATGCTTCAAGTACTAGTTTTATAATTAACAGTGTAATTTGTATTCAAACCGAGCCGTAATGAAAGGGTTAATGCATCGTCCATTGTTATTATAAAATTATGCTATATATATAATATAATCGTGTCGGAAACAACAGGGTCAGATCCTGTCTGCCCAGAAGTGGGCGACGTCGATGGCGTTACTTCTGGCCATCATCAGGTCTTCCTGGGTGCAGCCACTCGGGCACAGCGCACACTCCAGAAGGTGTGACAGGGTCTGCTCCACGCCGCAGTCACATGATATGCTATGATAAATACATTAAGCAGAATACGGACAAGCGGTAAATAGAGAATCCTATGATGCTAGCCATTTTTGAGTATAGTTGACCACTGCTTGTGAATTTTTGATCCACAGACATCATAAACTACAGCCCAGCAGTCACAAATTATACATATTTATTCACATTCTTAGAACACCACTCATTTATCACTATGAATAGGTGGTGTTCACGGGACAAACTTCATCTGCCGAAATTTTAATTTATAGGCTATGACTGGCATTTTACGTGTTAGGAATTAAATTCACAGTATCCAGCGTATATTTAGAGCTTAGAAATCATTTTTATGATAATATCCTTTGCAAATCGAACCCACGATTTTCGATATGGTAATCAAATGCCTTACCAATAAGCCATACCAGATTGCAAGTATGGTGTTCATAGTACGTTTTCCCATACCACCAACTTTCATTAATAGGCTATGACAGGTGTTTTATGAGCGAATGATCACATGTGAACAATATATATTAAAAAATACTTCGTTTCAAAATAACTGTGTTTTCTTTAAGCATTCTTTGTCATTCTGAAGGATTTAAGTTTATATTCGGTTGAACTTTGAATGCCTACGTTGTAACAATCCAGCTTAAGCTAGAGGGCATAGCTTAGTAGTTAAAGCGCTTGCTTGCCAAACTGAAGGTCGTGGGTTCAATCCTCGACGGAGATTAAAAAAGATTTTTAATCGATTTCTAAACTATAAATACCCCCGGTTGGTGTGAATTTGATCCCTCGCCCGTAAAATACCAGCCATCATCATCAGCCTGTACCCGTCCACTGTTGAACGTATGAGTCTCCATCCTCTTCGATCCTCTGCCTTCCGCATCCAGGCCACTCCCGCTATTATTTTTATGTCGCCAGTCCATCTTGCAGGGGTCGGCCAATGCTTCGTTTGCTTCAAGTGACAGTCATAGCCTATTAATCGAAATTGTTTGTAGACGAAAGTCGTCTCGTGAAGACCACCCAGTGATAGTGAATTCCTGTAATAATAAGGATGATGCGCAAATGTCGGGCTGCGGCGGAAAAGCGTCATATAATTCACAGAAGAAACTTCAGAATCACCATCTGTCGGTATTCTCCTGTATGTTTGTACATAAAAAACAAGAAAATTTGTTCATGTGGTGGATATATGCTCCACCTTGAAGGCAGATATTGAAAGGGGCACTTACTGAAGACCTGACCCTAGATTCGTTTCTAAAATTGAAATATGTGTGTTTTCTTGTAAGACACGGTAAAGAGGCAATAACAAGAGCCAATAAACTAACAAAATAAAAAACAGATCAATTTAATATGAAGCTTATTGATGGTTTTATAACGTAAGATTCTGATTTTGTAACGTGTACATTGAGTGAGCATTTTTGAGCATTTTTAGAATTTACATCAAATGTACATAGAATGCTCTATTACCTTTTACACAGGACGAAGTTGGGAATAAAAATATTTCATTGATATCCTTCTCTCGGAATTGGATATCGAATTGCTGGGTGACAGGATGCAGGATCAGGTTCACAATGCAAAGAACTTGTTGTCGTTTCACAATTCGTTATGGCGAACGCCATTAGGCGTGCGACATAACGGTCGCGAGCGAGTTCCAGCTGCCGGCGCGCTCTGACATCTAGCGCTGCCAACAGTCGCGTTAGAAAAAGCGAATTAAAGTTACAGACAGTTGCACCAACATGAAATGAGGCAAATGTCAAAACAAATAAAATAGCGTATGCAAACACCGTGTATTATTATATAACTAAATCTAACATTATTAGATATGCATGTCAGGCGAGCGAACAAAAAAAAAAGACAAAAGATCGTTTTTCGTGGCTGATATCAAAACGTTTGCATATAAATTTACGTACAAGTAAACGTTACTATCATTTTGGTTAAGTTACGTTTCGTTAGGTTAGGTCACCTTTAAATCTTCAGCTTAAACTACTTATGTACATTATTAAGTATTTTTTTCTTAGCTTATATTTTATATAAACACGTAGGAGAAAGGAGTTTAATAGAAACATGGAAGCTAACAGAAAGCTTCGTGTCACGTGGGAAGGTAGGAACTGGAACATAGCGAACATCCAAAATACCTCAGAGTCACTCTAGATCGCTCACCTTCAGGCGTCATTGCAGCAACACCAAACAGAAAGTTGCAACAAGGAACAACCTCATCCGCAAATTGACCAACACTCACTGGGGAGCCCAACCACCCCTTCTTCGTACCTCAGCTTTAGCACTTTGTTTCTCAGCTGGAGAATACGCGGCACCAGTGTGGGGTCGATTAGCCCACTGTAATCAAGTGGATACTGCCCTGAATGATGCATGCAGAGCCGTCACAAGCTGCCTCAAACCAACACCCATTTCTAAACTATACCCCTTGGCTGGTATCGCACCACCGAACATAAGACGCAAAGTCATATGCGCCGAAGAAATGCGTAAGGCAATCAACCAACCGTCCCACTGCTTGTATAATCAGATACCCCCAACACCAAGATTGAAGTCTCGAAGCAGCTTTCTGAAATCCACACAACCTCTCACATCCGGCCATGAAAATGAGAGACTCCAACTCTGGCAACAAATCGCACCAGAGGATTTCATTACTCCAAAGGAAGGCCTCCCAACTGGCAAGAGCCTCGACTGGCCGACCTGGAAATCCCTAAACAGATTAAGAACCGGAGTTGGTAGAACAAAGGACAACCTCGAGCGGTGGGGAATGCTTCTGCAGGGAGAGACACTATTGTGCGACTGTGGAGACCTGCAAACCGCCTCACACCTACGATGCTGCTCCATGTGCCCAACAAGTTGCACATCTCAGGACCTAATGCTGGGCAACACACGAGCTATCGATGTTGAGCTATCGATGTTTTGCCAGATATTGGAAAAAAGATATAAACACGACGTCGCTGACACGAAGAAGACTTATATAAACACGTATATATATTGATATCAGCTTGATGTATTCTTTTTAGGCTGATGCCGTAAAGCCTCCTCGAAAAACGATCGTTTTGTCTTTCTTGTTGTTCAACTCGCCTGACATGCATATCTAATAATGTTAGTTTTAATTATATAATAGTACGGCGTTTGCATGCGTCATCTTATTTGTTATGACAGTTGCTGTATTTCATGTTGGTGCAACTGTCATCTTTAATTTGATTTTATTGCCGCGACTGTCTTGGCGGCGCTAGCTGTCAGAGCGCTCCGGCAGTTGGTAGCTCGCTCGCGCCCGGTACGGCGAACGCCTAATGGCGTATCTAATAAAATAAAAAAATCATCTATCTAACAAAATAAACGCGAGTTATGAACCAACAACAAGTTCTTTGTATTGTCGATCTGCTCCTGCATCCTGTTACACAGTAATTCGATATCAAACATAGAGAGGAGGATATCAATATATATATTTCTGATACATTTATTACGACACTAAATTCAATGTATTTGCATTGAAAACGCGCAAATTTTCTTGTTTATTGCACTTTGCTGGGAATTTCACCGTGACATTAAGAATGATATGCTTGTATGTCTCTCCCCCACTTGGCAGATCTGCTTGAGATGATGGTCCACAGGTGCCGTTGCTAATCTTAGGCACACGTGCCGCCTATATTGGCATACTTCTTCGTGCCAGCGACCTCAAATTGCTACAAAGTGCATGAAATATAAAAGATAAAGTACAATAGTATGTAAGAATGTGGATTATTACGATTATAACACGCTTCGGCATTACATATTGACATCCTCCTCTTTCAAAAATGTGTTATTTCGTCGCGTGAGGGCATGGTAAGGAGCAGATTTATAACACTGACTTATTCAGAAGCACATTGACATATATTTATGATAAATTTTACAAGCTTCCGGCCTAGGCGGAATGACATGCCGCCCGGCCGTACTGCGTTAACACAATACTTAAAAATCAAAATAAACTCAGAAATTTCTGGAATTGATTTGACAGTGGGTCGCGAAGTTACGTGAGAAGTCTGGCAGCGGTTAATCTGGCCGGAGTTGGAAAGTGCTGTCGACGAAGCGCAGAAAATAACTGATTCAATGTGGTTCTCATCTTCATATAGGCCCCGCTCACTCACACAAGGCAAGTTCTATTGTGATTGGTGAGTAATAGATAACAAACAGTCTACAATCGCTCAATCCGCCACACTTATTTAAAACATTCAACGTTTGTGAAAGGTTTTCGATGGCTTTTTCTTAGTTGTGCGTCGTTTTGGTCCATTTCCAAGAGAGTGTATCTATGTTCTGTGCGAACAACAAACTGATGAGGACAACAATAGAACAGACTATCGGTGACGTCAGCATCGGCGCCAATCTTTCTATACTTTTGCTAACAGACGATTAGATCCGGTCGTTCATAATAAGAAACTTCTCGTTTGTTAAACCTGTATATATCATTATTAAAAATACGACTCAGACGATCGTAAATGGGCAATAAATTTTACAATATTGTATGTAAATATACATACTAATTTATCACGTGTTTATTTGTTGTGTTCAAGAAAATATAGCGTGATCACTGAGTATGTATTCACTAAGTGTTGCACGGGACAGGAAAGGAAGAAGTTGATTTTTAATCAAATTTTAAGTGATTACATGTTTCGGACTCCCTAGAGTCCATATTCAATAATAATTGTATCCATATTTTGTTTATTTCCTTTAACATACTCCTCTCTTCAAAAGGTTGTTATTCAGTCGCGTGGTAGCAGGATGAGGAGCAGATTAACAACACAAAGACTTTTTCCGAAGCACATTGACAAATATATTTTGATAACTTTACAAAACTCTGGCCTGGACCACAAATCAAACCCACAACTTTCGGTTTGGTAAGCAAATTAATTAACCACTAAGCTACACCCGCCGGATAAATTCTTGGATTGACAATTTGGTTAGTAAATACAAAAAAAAACTTGAATGTTAGTCGATAGTTATAAGTATTTTTGTGAAGTAAACTAATTACTTTGCCTCTAATGGAAAATCGACATTATTTGGAATAATGTATCAGAGGAAAAAAAACATTCATTTCGTATTCTACGTCTTTGTTTCTCTCTGGAATAAATGTTTTTATCAGGGGGTGGGTTGAAGGGTGACCCGAGTGTTGGGGCTTAAGGGTGAACGTCCTTGAACTCTGAGGGAGTGGGGGTGGCAACGTCCTTGAGAACAAGTCAACGACCTTGCGCATCTATATATTTTATTACGATGATTTATTTTTGATACTTTTTAGGTTTATTAATGGAAAATATTGTGTACACTTTTTGATATATTTAGTGTATCCTCCCGGGTAACTTCTAAACTATACATTGTCTCTCTTTAGCCTCGCCCTTTCCCGTCATCTGGGGTCGGCTCTCCTCGTGCACATTCGCCATGTCTGTCTGTCCTGCGTTGCATTTTTGGTCAAGCCCAGAGTTTTCAAATCCTTTCAGGTCTTCTACTCAGCGTGGGTATGTTGAGGGCTTTCTTTACCATGTGGTACTCATCTCTCTTTGTCACATGCCCAAACCATCTAAACTATATCTCTCTCTCTTTAGCCTCGCCATTTCCCATCATCTGGGGTCGGCTCTCTTTATGCACATTCGCCATGTCTGTATGTCCTGCGTTGCATCCTCGGTCAAGCCCAGAGTTTTCAGATCCTTGTCTACAGTTGCAGTAAAGGTTGCCTGTGGTCTTTCAGGTCTTCTTCTCAGCGTGGGTATATTGAGGGCTTTCTTCACCATGTAGTCCTCATCTCTCTGTGTCACATGCCCATACCAGCATAGGTGGTTTTCCTTTATCTTTTTCAGGTATGGGGGCCATCCGAAATGAACCCCGAATATGCTCATTCCGAACTCTGTCCACTCTAGTCACACCGCCCGCCAGCATCTTCATCTCTGCCACATGAATCCTATCCAAGTCACGTTTCAGCGGGGTGCAACACTCCGTTCCGTAGAGCATACCTGGCCTTACAGCAGCTTTGTAAATTTTACCTTTGGCCCTAATTGGAATCTTGCTGTCACACAAAACCCCAGAGAGAGACCTCCATTTCAGCCATCCTGTGCTTATTCTATGCTCCACGTCGGATTTGGCGTCTAAAGATATCACAAAGCTGATATATTTAATTAAATAAACATTTAAACTATGTATTATAAAAAAAATAATACTTTCTTTTTTAACTCTTACAATTTAAATAATCATATTTATTGAAAACAAATTCGAATATTTTACATTTAACTGAAGTTAAATCATTTACTTGGAAATTGTCTTTCAAAGAAGTATCTAAGTATTTACATACTTTTGAAGAGTTTCGCTAAAAAAATGAACAAACCCAATTATTTTACGTAAAAAAAATATCTCAAGCGGTATGTTTCAGAATAATTTGATATTTACTTTTAGTTAGAATTTCTGAGCGAATATAAAATATTTGTAAGTTGATTGGTCCTTCTTTTTTAAACTAAAGGGTCCGCCATCTAACGTTTTTTTTTAACTAGTGCTTATTTCGTGAACGGCAACACTTAGCTCATGTCTGATTTGACAGATAATTAGTTTTATTCTTCCGCTGAACGAATACGGTTGTGTATACGCTTGAACAACGCTGGGAAATATTGCGACATTACTTTGAAAATCCGGCCATTTTTCTTCGAAAATGAACAAGGAGTGGCCGTTACAGTCAATGGCGATCGTTATCGGGCCATTTTTGTTCACAAAAATTGAAGAGGAGGATATTGGCAACATTTGGTTTCAACAGGACGGCGCTACGTGCCACACAGCCGAAGCTACACTCGATGTTTTGCGCCCCATTTTCAAAAAAAAAGTTATTTGGCGGACCCTTTAGAAGCGGGTTGGGTTCAGTTTTGTTTTTCCATCTTTTCTCGGTCTATTGCCTTTAACGACTGAAGGGATACATTAAAAACCTCTCTTTTTCTCTCTTTCTCTCCCTTTCTGTCCCTTTTTTCTCGATTTATTAGGTCTTCAGGAATTGGTGAACATTTTTCAGTATACCATTTTTGAAAAAATGTGAGTATTTTATTATTTGGTATCAAAACGTTTAGTTATTGTATTATACTCATATTATTCCGCAAAATATCTGTTACTTATTTATGTTGTTTAAGTATTTTAATCTTGGCATCTGACAAAAAACCAATGCAGCCGTATAATTGGTTTTGAAAACAGATATCCGGCAGGTATAGCTTTGCCGGCAGGTATAGCTCAATGGTCAAAGCGTTTGCTTTGCAAGGCAAAGGTCGTGGGTTTTATCCCCGACGGAGATTAAAAAAAAAAATTCTAATCGTTTTCTGTGTCTAAAATACCCCAGTTTGGTGCGAATTTGATCCCTCTTCCGTAAAATGCCTATGTCATAGCCTATTAATTAAAATTGGTGGTAGACGAAAGTCGTCCCTTGAAGACCGCCCATTCATAGTAAATTCCTGTAATAATGATGCATGAATCTCGGGGTGTAGTCTATGACGTTGGCGGATCAACACTCCACATATAGCGCTTAGCTATATGCACCATGGTAAGCGTCATAGAATTCCACAGATGAGACGTCATAATTATTATCACCATCTGTCGGTATTCTCCAGTATGTGCTTACATTAAAAATTAAAGTATATAAAACATTAAAATAAAAAATATTAATATTTAAAAAAAATTAAATAGTTCCAGTACATATTTGTGTCCAACGCTTTTGGTATAAAGGCATATTTTACGTGACGTATGTTTAGCGACACGTGGTATGAGCAATGTTCCCCAATGTAGGTCAGATTCCTGGGCACATGTAATGTTCCCAGCGAAGGTCGTCCCTTGAGAGTCGGGAGGGTCGTTAACCACCCTCGGTTCTGCGACATCTAACCCCCTTCACTCCCTCAACCCTCTCGACCTGACCTGCCTAACCCCACCCCTGAGATCGATCGCCCTTGTTAGGTCACAAGTTTAACAGCCCTAAAATTGGACAACCTTTTTTCCCCCCTAAAATGTTTTTTTAGTAAATTTTCGATTTCCACTTAACTATCTAGATTTATAACTTATCATATTTTTCATATCAACTCCCCAAACCTTTTTTTACTATAATTCTTCGTAGTATCAATCCGGTGGATTGGTTTGCAGCAACAAAATCTTGCATCTCGATCTCTTATCGATCTTCTGCAACCCTCTTTAGCTCAGCATAAGAGCTACAACTCATGTCCTCAAACACTTGTTGTGCCAGATCGCCTCTCTGAGATGGTTCTTACTAGGTGCCTATCCTCCTTGATTATGCTGAGAACCTCATCGTTCGTTGAAGCTGATATCACTACTTAAAGACACAAATCAAGCAGAACTTTATGACAGTGTCTTTAGCAACAAATATACTAGTAATACAGCTAGGCAACCGAACTAATAAGAAGTAAGTGCACGTGTTGACATTAGGATATAATATGTTGACATCAATCGGCAAGCTATTGCACTTGAAATATTTTTGGCAAGAACGGTGTTATTTTTGGCAGCACTTACAAAATCCTCCCACACGCTTTATAAGGACCGTAAATCTTAACGTAATGATACGCCACTGGAAGCCGCAGAATGTTTCAAATTATTATCAAAATCGGCAATAATTGACATCTCCGTTTTTGAATTTCGAATGTCGTCGTTGAGAGTAGAAACTGTAGAGGGCGCCCTAGACGGGAGTATTTGCAGCAAGTGTTCGACGACATTAGTTTGTAGCTCTTATGCTGAGCTAAAGAGGATTGCAGAGGATCGAAAAGAGTGAAGATCGAGACGCAAGATTTTGTTGCTGCAAATCGATTGATACTACGAAGAAGATCAGCTTGATATAGCTCTTTTAGGCTTATGCCGAAAAGCCTCGAAAAACGATATTTTGTCTCTTATTTTTATTCGCTCGCCTGACATGCACATCTAATAATGTTGGTTTTAATTATATATAAATTACACGGCGTTTGCATACGCCATTTTATTTGTTATAAAAGTTGCTCCATTTCATGTTGGTGCAACTGTCATATTTAATTTGCTTTTTTGCCGTGATTATCTTGGCGGCGCTGGATGTCACAGGGTTCCGGCAGTTGTCGGTTAAGTCTCGAACGGCCGGCGAAACGCCATACCGGTCGGACGAAGAAATCGAGTCTTTAATAAAAATAAATGCGAATTGTGCTTCAAAAAAACAAGTTGTTTGTTTTGCTAATCTGCTCCTGCATCCTTCCTTCACGCGGCCACGTGACGAAACCGAGATGTCGTCTTTTTAAAGACGGGGGATGTCATGATATAATCAGTCCATCTCATCATCATCATCATCCTTTGTCCGTCCACTGTTGAACGTAGGCCTCCCGCATGAGTCTCCATCCTCTTCGATCCTCTGCCTTCCGCATCCAGGTCACTCCCGCTATTCTTATATCGTCAGTTCATCTTGTAGGGGGTCGTCCAATGCTTCGTTTGCCATTCTATCTAGTATGATCATAAGATGTGATATTATATATACTGATATCCTCCTCTTCCATTTAGGACATCTATTAACTGGATGAAGGATGCAGGATCAGGTTTACAATATAAACACTCACTTCACATATTATTTGTTTATTGTCACAAACGTCGCCCGCCACAGCTGAACGCACAGGACGCGCGCATTTTGACGGGCGCACTACAACTTCAACTTTAAGCCCACGGCGCGATCTCACATCTCCAAAGTACCAACTTGAATTTTTGAGTCCTCCAACCGGCTATTTTAGTTTGTCATAACAATTATTTTGGCGTATGCAAACACCGCTTAACATTCGATGTAGATGTCACGCAAGCGAACCAAAATAATAGACAAAAGATCGCTTGTTGAGGCTTTACAGCATCGGCCTTAAGGAGCTATATCAAGCTGATATCAATACCATAACATAATATTATTAAGAATCGTTCGCTTACATTATAAAAGATTTTTCCGGAACCCGATTTTCCAATACAAATTATTCCAGGACAAGAATTTTCCTGTTTATTCCGGATACTGATTTTTCCGCACACTGGCTTTTCGGGACAGGATTTTTGCTCGCATTCACTACAAAAATAAATATTTAATATTGTATGAAAAATAATATTTAAAGTAACCATTTGAATTTTTGAATTCTCAAGTATCTATTTTAGTTTTTAAGCTTTTTGAAACTAAACTTAGGATTGCTTTATTTAAGCATTATATTTATGTTCGCGATTATCGTTAGATCACTGAAAAAAAACATTAACGGGTTATCCTTTGTTACTTAACGCGTGTCGTTGGTTGCTAGACATGTACAATAGCAACTGACAGAATTGAGTGGCGGAAATTTGTGATAATGATGATGGTGATAACGAAAATGATTTAAATATGTATTAAATATGCAATAATAGAATCTAGAAATATCATATACCACTATGAGCAAAAATTACCGGGAAATTTGAATTTAAATTTCGCGGCAAAGCGATTAGAATTAATCTTTTTATTTTTAGTCGAATACCAAAGTGTGTCAATTTTTAACTTGAATATATCTCAATGTACTTGTTAAAAGTTCTGTGTGTTGTTCATCTGCTCCTCATACGTCCACCAAGTGTTCTAATGACGAACCCGGCGACTTGTTTGATGTTGTGTTTCATTAATTGTATACAGGTATTTATGTATGCTCTGTTTCTTATAATTTTGTAACTTGAAACTTCGGTTCTGTGTTATAAATAAATATTAAGTAAAGGGGATGTTAATAATTATGAGACATGGTGCTTATCTGAAAGTGATAAAAAAAACTAGAGGCCTGTAAGATGTGGGCTTACAGAAGAATTTTCGGAATTTTCTAGAGAGACCACGTCACGAACAATGAGATTCTCAGCATAATCAAGGAAGATAGGCATCTAGTAAGAACCATCTCTGAGAGACGATCTGTCACATCATGCGCCACGATGGTCTTCTTCACGGCATTGCGGAAGGAATGGTTGAGGGTAGAAACTGCAAAGGGCGCCCTAGTATTTGCAGCAAATGTTCGAGGACATGAGTTGCAGCTCTTATGCTGATTCAGAGGATCGAGAAGAGTTGCAAGATTTTTGTTGCTGCAAACCAATCCACCGGATTGATACTACGAAGAAGAGTTCAGTCTTACCTTACCTAAGTTATTTCGTTAGCGAGATTGTTAATCACTGGACAGATCCTTAGGTTAGGTGAGGTTAGCGAGACATCCAGTGCACCAAATGTCCCGTGCACCAGATAGATGTTCGATGAGTCGTTGAACGAATTGCCTGGGGACGAATGCAGAGTATCGATAAGATTGGAGATCGAGATGCAAGATTATGTTGCTGCAAACCAATCCACCGGATTGATACTACGAAGAAGATTAATTATGTAACGTAAACAACTTTATGGGCCCGTTAAATGATGTTGCGAAGGTCTTTATTAATTTTAACAGTAAATTCGTTAAGTCCGTCAGTGTGTTAAACATTATGGGCAGTTAACTGTTTGAACGTTTATTGGTCGTTAAAACCCACGATACTTTGTATGAAAGATTGCAAAAATAGTACTCGTTAATATTAACTGCTTGCTGACACGCTGTAAAATTGCAGCACAAGTGAGAAAATATTATTAGACGATATCGGATAACTAGCGCGCGTTACTACGCGTCAAAAAAAATAAAAATAAGTTGAGTGTTCTAATAAAGAAAAAAAAAAGACCTAATACGAGTATAAATTATGAAAATCAATTGCTGTTTGTTTGCTCGTAATTTTGTTTTTTTTCGTGTAAGTTTCATCGCAATCTGATGAACGGTATGGCAGCGCATAAAATAGAACAATCATACTTGTTTATTTATGATTCTCTATACATAATTTGATTATTTATTTTAAATTGCAATTTGACGCCTTCCGAATGTTGTTGGGTCTGCCGCGATACTGCAGTGCCTCAGGCATGTTGACGGAGGGGCGAGTGGATGGCTTCCACGCCATAACAAGGAAGCGTTGCGCTTCTCTGTGGGCGCGCGTTCGCGGCAGTCCCTACACAATGGTCGCTGTGTACGAATGGGTGGGACTCCCTGTTGGAGGGTCGCTGGATGCGCCTTCACGTTGCCATCCAGCGGGGATCCGGTGCTCCACTCACTGATTAGTAGTTATTAAAATTGTTAAATGTTATTTCTTTTTATATGTATGAAATTCTATTTTTTATGGCTCTAGTGGCTGAATAAATAAAAATATTATTATTATATAGGTAACATTTTTTTTGTCGAAATATATAGCAATGTATTAGTCTAAAATCCACTAAAAAGCGCGGCGTAAATAGGTTAACACTATCCAGTCCGATTACACAATATGTGTGTAATCACCAAGCCGAACCACCAGGTCACACAACATGTGTGCGATCGTTCCGCCAACGCTTAGTGGCCGACTATACACAGCTTGTGATGTTTTTTTCAAACGTTAGTGGCCGATCGCACAACATATGTGTTGTTTTTACTTTCGACCATAATTCAAAGATCTCAAACCTTTTCAGTGAGGGTCATGTTTAATTTTATTGTAACACACGACGATAGATTTAGCAATTATTTAAAAAAACAGTCGGCCTCCAGCGTGTTTAATCGCGTAATGCGCGGACTGGATAGTGTTAATATGAAATTCGCTTAACCCAATGACGTCCTAGCACAACGTTTCGGAGCTTGGGTGTTATCACGTAAGAGCCACGTGGCCTGCACGTAGCAAAATCAATATCTCGGCGGGGGGAGGCGGGACCGGGAGGCAGGGGAGGGATGAGAGCCGGGAGATGAGACTCGTTCGAGCGCAGAGAGGACGCTGTACTCTTGAAGAGGTCGCATCATAAGAGGGGCAGTTAGCCCTCTGCAAACTAAGCGAGTCCTCTCAACTCTAAAAACTCGAGTATGAGCAGACTCTTATGAAGATTAAAACAAGGATGATATGTATGAAAAATCTAGAAGGTTTTTATTTTGTCTGGTTTTTTTTTAAATATATATAAATCTAAACACATACAGGAGAATACAGACAGATGGTGATAGTAATTCTGAAGTCCCATCTGTGGAATTCTATGACGCTTACCATGGTACATATATATATATATAGCGCTGCATGTTGAGTGTTGATCCGCCTATGTCATAGACTACAGTCCGAAATTCACGCAACATACTTATTATCACAGGAAATTACTATGAATGGGTGATCTTCACGGAACGACTTTCGTCTACCGTTAATTTTGTATAATAGGCTATGATGGCATTTTACGGGTGATGCATCAAATTCACAACAACCACAAAAAACCTTCTTAAAAAACGTTCTTTGGCTTGCAAAGCAAACGCTCTGACCATTGAGCTATACCTGCCGGTGTGTTGCTCATCGGCTCCTCATTCCGCCACCACGCGATACGATGACTATCCAGGCGACGCGAAGTCGTCTCTCATTAAGTAAAGTTGGTATGTAAAAAAACATTTTTTTAAGATTGGTTGTTAGATCGAACTTGCGACCTTTCGCTTGAGAATCGAGCGCTTTAACCTTTCGACAATAAGTCCTCGGTCTGAACCAAATAGACCACAATTATCGTCTACTAAACGATGTCAATTGGTCCATCAGACACACGGAAAACATCTAATATTGTGACGATGGTGCTGTGATATCATATTTTATATGAACATCTAATTTGTTTATAATGTACTCGTAAGACCCGTCATTCATGAAGTCTAAAGTCAGTCTCGCACCCAAACACCTAGGTGTGTAAGCGTATATACGTCACGTTCACGTCGGTATTTCAACGATAAACAATTTATTTTTCTATGTAAAGTATCATTGATTATCCATCAACATTCTTGGATTATCAATCTCGAATAATTTCAAATATTACAAGCATAAAGCCGGTCTCGCTTTCAAAAAACTAAGCGTATTACATATAATAGATCACTGAGGTATTTCAACGATAAACAACTTCTTCTTCTATATATAGGACAAATCTGACCTATCCTTGAATACGGCAGTCACTTATGTGTTGAGCATTGTAAGCGTCATAGAATTCCACAGATGAGACTTCAGAATTACTATCACCATCTGTCGGTATTCTCCTGTATGTGCTAGCATAAAAAAGGTTAGCTTTGAGTTGAGAGACGATCAATGATCTTAATGATGCTGATGATGCTAGTGGGCGGTATTCTCGAGGCGCCGGAGCGACCTTGGTGTATAAATAGAACCAACGAGCGAAGAGCCAACCACGCACCAGACATAGCTCATTTAGATGGTCAATAAAGGGTACCGATCAATACACAAGTACTGGTTTAATAATTTATCAGTATTTTATAAACCCTTTCGTTACGGCTAGGTGGACTACAAATTATACTGTCAATACGGCGTGAATTTTTCAAACAATTTTTTTGCTTAAAACTATAGGGTCCGCAATCTAACGTTTTTTTTTCAACTAGTGCTTATTTCGTGAATGGTAACACTTAGCTCATGTCTGATTTGACAGATAATTAGTTTTATCCTTCCGCTGAACGAGTATGGTTGTGTATACGCTTGAACAACGCTGGGAAATATTGCCACATTACTTTGAAAATCAGGCCATTTTTTCTTCGAAAATGAGCAAGTAGTGGCCGTTACAGTCAATGGCGATCGTTATCGGGCCATTTTTGTTCACAAAAATTGAAGAGGAGGATATTGGCAACATTTGGTTTCAACAGGACGGCGCTACGTGCCACACAGCCGAAGCTACACTCGATGTTTTGCATTTTCAAAAAAAAAAGTTATTTGGCGGACCTGTTAGTATTTGAAGCATAAATGTAATTATCTGACCTATTTTCATATATCACATTGGTTCTTCTATCATTTAGCTATCAAATGATGCATTAAAAACTATTTAATTTAATAAACGTTCTTTATGTAACTCCATACATGTGGAGGCATTGACACGTGTGGTTTACAGAAAAATCGCTCCTGTGACGAAACCTAACGATATATATTAACATGCTTTACAGATTCCTGTAAATATTACGTGTAGGTTGATAAAGGGAATGACTGCACTTCCAAGTTTCTACCGTAGATATCACAATGTGTACCGAAAGTAGCAAAACGATATATCACGTCAACTGATATCAACGGTCGAGGAATCTTTAACGGCATATGTCGACAACGATGCGAAAGGGTTAAATGTATGTCTTGGAGACGGTCGGTTATCATGCGACACGTTGCCGGTTCGATCGTCGAAAAATAAATAAATTTAAAAATATTTCTGTCCTTCCGTATTTTTTTTTTATTCATGCACATCTAATAATGTTAGTTTTAATTGTAAATATAAAATACACTGCGTTTGCGTACGCCATTTTATTTGTTTTGATATTTTCTACATTTCGTGCTGGTTCAACCGTTCAACTTATTTTGTGACTTAGCCGCGATTGTCTTTGGGGCGCCACATGTCACAGTCCACGACCGACCGATGCCCACGATACACATGTTACGGTCGGGCGGGGAAACCAAGTCTTATATATTGAAAATAAACGCGAATTGTGCTTCTGAAACTGTCCTGCATCCTTCCTCCACGCGGCTAAATGATGAACCCGTGACTTGTTGCCACCCTTTAAAAAAATGGGGGATGTTATTATATACATACATAGTGCTTAGCCGTCGTGTAAATGGCAAGAATTCCATAATTCGCAAAGGAATTTTATTTTTCATTGTATACCTTTGCAGAACACGTTCTGTGTCAGTTTAAAATATATAATCGTGTCGGAAACATTAGGCTCAGATCCTATCTGCCCAGAAGTGGGCGACGTCGATGGAATTACTCCCAGCTATCATCAGGTCTTCCTGGGTGCAGCCACTCGGACACAACGCACACTCCAGAAGGTGTGACAGAGTCTGCTTCACGCCGCAGTCACATTCAGTCGTTCCGCTGTAAAACTGTCAGACTTTCATTTGTGTCCTCGTCTTGCATAATCCAGTCCGAAGTCTGTTAAGGGACCTCCATATAGTTCACCCCTGGGGCTAGGTCCTCTTTTGGGGCAATCCAAGTATTCCCCTCAGTTGCGCTTCTCCACATGTTCAGCCGCAGGGTGGCCTCAGGTATCACCAGTTCCGTTGTCGACTGTAGGAAACGACTATAGTTTAAAATAAGGCGCATTATACACGATCAGCTTGTATACCAATAATATTCGATATAATTTTCTAATGGTCTCTGTAAGGTCCAACCAGGATGCTGCGTGGTCCATTAGCCTCTCAACTATATGCAGGAGGTCACTGCATTGAATTGAAGGACCCAATACTTGCATCCGTTCAATTGTGTCCAATCTCGTATCAAAGATGATTACACGTCTGGTCTTATGAACACAACTCACTGGATGCTACAGATTGGAAAGTACTCGTAGATAACAAACACTTATGATTCAACCTTAACCATACTCGGAGTGTCTTTAACAGGTAGGGTCCAAAATCAGGTGATATTCACCGTTAATCAAAGGGCGACTCCATGTCGCCGGGATCTTCATCGGAACTCATGGTGAATGGACGAGGAGCAGGTCGCAAGTCAAAGAACTTGTCGAGAAGCACGAGAACACATTCCCATATTTTTATGAACATTGGAATGTGTAACTTTTTACCTGAGAATAATACTGATATCAGCTTGATATAGCTCCTTAAGGTCGATGCCGTAAAGCCTCAACAAGCGATCTTTTGTCTAGTATTTTGGTTCGCTTGCGTGACATCTAAATCGAATGTTAAGCGGTGTTTGCATACGCCAAAAATAATTGTTGGCATTGACAGTTGGTACAACTGTCCTCTTGGCGGGTGGTACCGCCGAAATGTGAGAGCGGGCAAGCAGTCGCAACTCGCCCGTCCTCGTGGTAGGACCGTCCCTAAGGGCGGCCCCTTAACGGGCGACGTTATTGACAAATAAACATGTATCGTGAAACAGAAACAAGTTGTTTATAATGTGAACCTGATCCTGCGTCCTTCATCCAGTAAGCCGATGTCCTAAATGGAAGAGGAGGATGTCAATACAATAGGTTTTTTGGGAGGCTGGCTCGGTGCGCGTCACTCGGACGCCCGGCCGCTGACAACAGTTACACTTGACCCGCGACGTCTCGATATTCACTATTTTTTAAGACAAAAATCGTCATTTCTTATACCCCAACCCTCAAGGAAAGCACAAAGATTGCCTGGTATGCTCCAACAGAAAAATTACTGGAGGTAGAAAAGAAACGCAATACATTTGTGTAACTAGTGACAGAAAGCCCGGCCGTTGCATCAGTGAATATTTTCACCGATATCATACTTTGGATATGTATAAAAAGTAATATTTAGAATTATAATTATAATATTCTACACACTCAAAAATAAATAAATAATAATTTATTAAAAAAAAACCCGATGTATTGTTTTACATTGTAATTCTATAAATTTATTGTGGACCGGAAAGGGTTTAATTATGCAAAATAATAACTGTTTTAATAATAATTTAACGTTTTGTATTTTTTGTTATTTTGACGGGATAAATACGCGCCATTTTTATTTATTTACGCCTTATTAATTGGTACAGTAAATCATACGATTGCTAATGTAATAACGCCTCGTTACAGATGTGTATATCATTTTTATTGAACGCCCGCGAACGCCAATGAACGTCCAATCAATCGCATTGCTATGACCTCACCGCCGGATATTATCCCGACGGCGCTTCTCCACCGTCTTCAAAACAACGTGACACGTGCTCGGGATGGAAACAAGCGTGCAGGCCACGTGGTCGGAGAAACTGACATCTCAGAGATGGCAGCTGATCGGTTTCGCGGGCTTTTTGACAGCTCACCGCTCACGGCCGAGATAAAAAGTTCAATGCCCTTTATATATACTTTTTAACATTTTAAAGTTAAACATAATTATGGCTTAATGTTCTTCATCATTCGTGGCTGCATCCATCTAACTTTATACGGAGTATGTTGACAGTACGAGAGAGTTCAGAAGAAATTTTTGAGGTTTCTTTACATAAGGATGTACGGATATTATCCGTGGCTGTACCCATCTAACTTTATACGGGGTGTGTTGGGATACAATGAGTTGAGAACTAGAAGAGATGTGTGCTTGAGTATGCATTTCTTTCGGCTAGTGCGCGGCGTGTTCAGAAATCCTGATATTTTGTTAGAAATCGGTTTGTTTGTCCCTGACAATTACTTAAGGATGATGAGGCACAGATTGTTTGTTCTTCCTAGAAGTAATATTAACCTGCCAGAGAGCATGCCTCTTGGGAGAGTGATCAGACTGTTCAACCATATCGCCTCGAATATTGATATATTCCACTTGAGAGAAGCCCACTTTCTATATAAGCTCCACGAATTTATTTATCAAAGTAATTTCGTGAAGTCTTCTGTCTAGCGAGCTTCGGGACTTTTTAATAATTGTTGTTAATATCATGAATACCTAAATTTATAAATCGTTTGTATTATATATCTTATTTCAGGATCGTAATAAATATTTTTTTTAATGTTTCTGAAAGAAATAAATTTTAAATTGAAATTATACGGTCAACTTTTTCGTAGAAATATAACATTATTTTTTAAATAAACAACACTACACAACTTTTCGAAAGAAATCGACAGGCATGTACAACTGGGATGGGCAGCATTTGGAAAACTTAAGTACATTTTTAAAGCAAAAATCCTGCAATGTCTTAAAACCAAGGCGTTCAACCAATGACATATATTTCCATCATCGTATAGCGCTATTCGGAATTATATGTTTTAAAAAACATAAAGGGTCCGCCAAATAACTTTTTTTTTTAAAACAGGGCGCAAAACATCGAGTGTAGCTTCGGCTGTGTGGTACGTAGCGCCGTCTTGTTGAAACCAAATGTTGCCAATATCCTCCTCTTCAATTTTTGTGAACAAAAATTCGTTCAACATGGCTGCGCCGCATGGAAGCGCCATTGATGGCGCTTCACGCACACTTTCTGCCACAGCAGCAATATTCTCGGGTGTACGCACTGTTTTTGGCTTTTCACGCTTTGGTTTATCGATGAGGATGCCAGTTTCTTTCACTTTTTTCACAAGATAACGAACATACGGAGCTGACGGTGATTCTCTTCTTCCAAAATCCGTACGCAATTTTCGCACACATTCTGCAACATTACCATGATTTTCAAAGTAATGTCGCAATATTTCTCAGCGTTGTTCAAGCGTATACACAACCATATTCGTTCAGCGGAAGGATAAAACTAATTATCTGTCAAATCAGACATGAGCTAAGTGTTACCATTCACGAAATAAGCACTAGTTGAAAAAAAAAAGTTAGATGGCGGACCCTATGTTTTATAAATACCTCGCAAGTTAATAAGTAAAATGGAGCACATAGGTACCCATTGTATATAATAGGTATTCATTGCGCTGTTATCGCATTAGACGCACTGATAAGAAATGCAGATGTTTAGAATGGCATATTTATGTACAGAATACGTAAATACATAATATTATTACGTATTGCATGCATACAGCACATGCAATGGATATAATGTATGCAAGCAACGTATCGATAGCAATCAACGTAAATTGCAACTAACAGACATCGGTAACTCAGACAAACATCCTTATGAAGACACGTTTCTTAAGATTTGAGGTGAGTCAAAGAGAGAAATTCTCAAGCGATGGGTTAAAGATCCGAACTTTTTACAAATGCTGATAAACAGACATCAAAATATACTCCGGATACTAAAGTGCGCCACGTCACGTCACAAACAATGATGTTCTCAGCATATAATCAAGGAAGATAGGCATCTAGTAAGAACCATCTCAGAGAGGCGATCGGTCACATCATGCGCCACGGTGGTCTTCTTCACGGCATTGTGGAAGGGATGGTTGAGGGTAGGAACTACAGAGGGTGCTTTAGACCGGAGTATTTGCAGCAAGTGTTCGAGAACATGAGTTGTAGCGTTCATGCTGAGCTGAAGAGGGTTGCGGAGGACCGAGAGAAATGGAGATCGAGATGCAAGATTCTGTTGCTGCAAATCAATCCACCGGATTGATACTACGAAGAAGATCCGTGATAAAACTATATATTTTGATATCCTCCTCTTCCGTTTAGGACATCGATTTACTGGATGAAGGATGCAGGATCAGGTTCACATTATAAACAACTTGTTTCTGTTTCACGATACATGTTTATTTGTCAATAACGTCGCCCGTTAAAGGGCCGCCCTTGGGGACGGTCCTACCACGAGGACGGGCGAGTTGCGACTACTTGCCCGCTCTCACATTTCGGCGGTACCACCCGCCAAGAGGACAGTTGTACCAACTGTCAATGGACCAACTGTCATGACAATTATTTTGGCGTATGCAAACACCGCTTAACATTCGATGTAGATGTCACGCAAGCGAACCAAAATAATAGACAAAAGATCGCTTGTTGAGGCTTTACGGCATACTTAAGGAGCTATATCAAGCTGATATCAATTTATTTAATTTCAAAGTGTGAAATTCGGCGGAACCATATATGTAGTTCATGTATGGATTCAAAATGTATTTTTTAATGTATCGACAAAACGTCATGTTTTCTTGCAAAATGTTTCCATTTCCGTACACAACAATAGTGTATAACACACAAGTAAATAATAACAATATTATATGTAGAAATTCTTAGAAAAAAATTCACATCCGTCATTGATTTTTCAATTTGGTGATTCGTCAATCTTTGACGTGTTTACCAAGCGTAATAGACATTTCAAGCATTATCGCTTGCGTAATTGAAATAAATTACTGGCATCAGTAATAAGTTCCGGTATCCCTTAACCTTGCTGCCGTAACTAGTACATAGTTAGAAATATTGCTCTGTACTGCAAGAGATAAAAAAAATCGTCGAACTACGCGAAAGGTTTTCCTCTGCTGTTTCTTTTTCTCAGATATATATTTTTTAAATTTTTTTAACCGCCTAGGGCCTAGGCCAATACATACGGTTTTAAATTAGAAAATACAATAAAGAAAATGGTAAAACATAATAAAGATTTAAGCTAAGACGAATACATTTGGACATGAGTAAATAAAACAGACATAGAGGGATCTGCGAAATACCGGAAGGTCCTGCCCGAAAAAGTCCAAATCACTAGAGGAGTTGACTAGTCTACATATTCTCAACATTGGATAATAGAAACCGTAGTTGGTTTTGGATGTCCTTACATGTAGCAGATTAACCGGGAGGGAACATTGAACGTAATTTCCTGCAATAATGTCGAGTCATCGATTATGGAGTTCATAATTTTAAAAATAAACAGCAATTCAGTCACTGTTCTACGTCTCTCTCTAATGTAGATAAATTAAGTCGCCTCTCTATATCTTCATAGGAGTAGCTACCTCTCTCAAGGCCGATCAGTCGTGCTACTCTTGACAGGAAGCGATGTTGGACTGATTCAATCCGGTCGATTTGAGTTCGATAGCAGGGAGACTATATTACTCTAGCATATTCCAGCTGCGGACGAATCAGTGAATAGTAAAGGACCTCGATGGAGCTCAGATTTTTAAAATCCTTAGTGATTCTTTTGATAAAACCACGAAGTTTAAGGGATTAATGAGAGGAATGCTGTACTTTATTATAAATGTAGATTTGTATGTGTGAATCAATTCATGGAAAGAAAATAGTTTGAAATTTTCAATTGAAAAGAAATGCGCACAAGTAATGTTATGTACGTGTGATAGCGAGTATGTTTATCCCCGTTTATCATTCAATTACTGCCGCATATGGCCATCAGTCATAACCCCGTCATGGTGTTATTATGATAAGTGATTAGTCAGACTAATGATTATAATGTTGTTATGATGATCGTATATCCGCGCTGTGAAAGCTGATGCCTGTCGATATGCCAAGTCATAAAATTATGAATAATCATATCGATGTACATACATGTAACATCGAAAATAACGTTCTGTTATTGCCATATTGTATTCATTTCTAAGTACACATTTTTACATCAATCAAAGTACATTTAAATAAAAAAAAAAGCCAGTGGCCCAGATGGCATACCAGCGGTGGTATTAAAAACTTGCGCTCCTGAACTAAGTCCTGTGCTCACCAAACTTTTCAGATTGTCCTTTAGATGTGGTATTGTTCCCCTGGGATGGAAAAAAGCCCTTGTTCACCCAGTTCCAAAAAAAGGAGACCGAAGTGACCCCACAAACTATCGCCTAATAGCCATCACATCACTACTTTCCAAAGTGATGGAACGTTTAATTAACAGCCAACTTCTAAACTACTTAGAGAAGAATGATCTTCTGTGCGATCGGCAATATGGCTTCCGCCGTAGTCGATCGTGCGGCGATCTCTTGGCATATGTCACACATGTTTGGGGGAAATCCGTCGAATGCTATGGAGAAACGCAAGCTGTTGCCCTGGATATCTCCAAGGCGTTCGATAGAGTCTGGCATCGCGGTCTGGTGAATAAGTTACCGTCTTATGGACTAACTCCCTCCCTGTGCTCCTGGATTGAAAACTTCTTGAGTGATCGAAGCATTATCACTGTCGTAGATGGCTTTTCTTCTTCCTGCCATAAAATCAACTCGGGATTCCACAGGGCTCTGTGCTGTCGCCCACTCTTTTCCTTCTGCATGTGAATGATTTGCTTCAATGCGCAAACATTCACTGCTTTGCCGACGACAGCACTGTCCATGAGAGTATAATCTTCCATACACCTCCGAAACATTCGGAACTATCTGCTGCTAGGGAATCTCTGGTGGAGAATATGAACATGTCTCTTGAAAGAGTTTCACGATTGGGCGACCTCAACCTCGTCAGTTTCAACATTTCCGAAACCCAATCATGTACTTTCTCCACCAAGAAGGCTGCTATGGATCCTGTATCTTTCAACGGTTGTTTTCTTCCGAAAGCAAGCTCCATCAACATGCTTGGATTATCAATCTCGAATAATGTCAAATATTACGAGTCAACTAAGTGTAAAGCCAGTCTCGCTTCCAAAAAACTAGGTGTATTATATAGATTACGTCGGTATTTCAACGATAAACAACTTCTTCTTTTATATAAAAAAATTATCCGTCCTATCCTTGAATACGGCAGTCACCTTTGGATTGGAGCCCCAAAATACCTTCTAAACATGATTGACTAAGTTCAAAGAAGAGCAATTCGTTTGTTAAACAATGACACCTTACGTCTAACCTGCAATCAATGGAACACAGACATAAGATTGGTTCACTCAGTCTTTTCTACCATCATCACCACGGACGCTGCTCTTCGGAACTTAAAGTACTAATTCCTCTTGCACCCACCCACAACTGACAAACTCGTCTTACACTTACCGAACATCCATACACGGTTAATGTGTGTCGATCAAGAACTGGCAGTTTCCAAAGATCGCACTTATGTAGGGAAACGATAGTGCGCTGATGACGTCACGAGCGTTTACTTGACCTACCCAACGAAGTGAAAAGATAATTTTATGTAAATAATAAAATAAATAATAATCAAATAAATAATATACTAATTGAAATTGCGGAGAATATAAGATAATATCTTAGAACTAAAATGACTTAAGTGGATTTCCTGTACATTTACGTTAGAAGTTTGCCTTCTCCTTCGTAGTATCAATCCGATTTGCAGCAACAAAATCTTGCATTTTGATGATGACACTATATTCGCATCACACTCTTTCATACTTTACTGTGAAGGAAGACGGAAGAGAGTGGGAGTGGGCCACTCCGGCCATTACCACGACTAGCAGCAGTAGCTCTCGAGCTTGAAACCAGAGTGGACCTATGTCATAAAATACATATTATTCGTATGCTATCTGTGGTTCGAATCTTACTTCTGCCGTTTTTTTTCACTCATTAGGTGAATCTCTAGTGAAACTATATCTTTATTAGTGAATATTATTTTACACTTCAGTACGTTAATGCACGTTGGAACTGATGAAGCTTTCATAGATCGCGAAACTGCAGTCTTCCATCAAGTAAAACAAACTCAGTACCTATTTAATAATTTTATTACCTTCATAAATATTTTGAATATTTTTTTCTATAATTATATCCTTTTAAGTCATTATGATACTCAGCTTCACATATAATGTAATACAAACAACATCAGTGCAGTGACATAATCCGGCAACGTATGGATGGAAGTGCCGCCAGAAGAATGCTCAGAACACGTGATGGAATATTTCTCCGTGATTCAAAGTGCATCACTTTTATTTATTGCATTGTGCATCCAAGTTATATTTTATGTAAAGATATGACGAGAGACTTTAGATTTGAAGAGAAGGCAGCTATAGTATCGGAAGCATATTCAATAAGATTAGCCAAAGATTTTTATATGGAAAATATAGATTTTTTTGTGGTTTTGATTTTCATTTTTCTCTTAGTTTCGCCTTTGTCCTTGAATCTTAATAAATGTACAATAATATATAAACAAGGATTTGTAATCGGCTTCTGAGCTCTAAAACACCCCCGGTTGGTGTGAATTTGATCCCTCACCCGTAAAATGCCAGTCATAGCCTATTAAAATTGGTGGTAGGCAAAAGTCGTCCCGTGAAGACCACCCATTCATAGTAAATTCCTGTAACAATAAGGGTGATGCGTGAATCTCGGGCTGTAGTCTATGACGTTCGCGGATCAATACTCCACAGCTTATGCCAGCTAAGTGTGCTATATATATATATCACACTTAGCCATATGCACTACGGTAAGCGTCATACAATTCCACAGATGAGACTTCAGAATTACTATCACCATATGTCGGCATTCTTCTGTTTGTGTTTACATAAATTAAAAATAAAAACATGACAGGTAGGGGCTATGTGATAGGTCAAAACAAACAAATGGCGCCTGCAACGCCGTGTAGTTTGAATCGAAAACTTAAGCTAACATTTTTATATAAGCGACGAAAGATCGTATATCAAGGCGTTTCGGCGCACGATTTGTTTTTTAAGACCTTGGCTTTAAATCAATTGATATTAGCTTGATATAGCTCCTTTAGGCTGATGCCGTAAAGCCTCGAAAAACGATTATTGTCTCTTATTTTTGTTCGCTCGCCTGACACGCCTGGTTTGCATGTCCCATTTTATTTGTTATGGCAGTTGGTCCATTTCATGTTGACCACTGTCATCTTTAATTCGCTTGTCTGCCGCGACTATTGGCGGCACCAGATGTCAGAGCGCGCCGTCAGTTGGAACTCGCTTTTAGGCGTGCGCCATAACGGCTAGCGAAAAAGCAAGTATTTGACAAATAAACGCGAATTGTAAAACAAAAACAAGTTCTTTGTATTATGAATCTGATCCTGCATCCTGTCATCCAGTAAATCGATACCAAACTTTGAGAGGAGGATATCACCATATAATTGGTTTCTAATAAGTTTGTTTTCTTTTTTCTTTCA